>OU015743.1:65783949-65798405 GCA_907169655.1 Acomys percivali | reverse complement strand
ACTTCCCTGTGTCCTTTCCCCAGCTCCATCATAGGAAAAGCAGAATCAATGAGACATCTTACAATTTGAGCCAGTGGTCTGAAGAACTTGGATGGGGAGAAAATGAGGGAGATAAAGAGGGGGAATTCTGTGAAGAGTGGGAGAAACAATTGAGGGAGCCAGAGGGGTCAAGGACACCACAAGAAGACCTAGAGAGCAAACGAACCTGGACCCATAGGAGCTCACAGAGACTGAACCAGCAACCAGAGAGCATGCATGGGCTGGGCCTAGACCCCCTACACATATGTAGCTGATGTGCAGCTTGGTCATCACGTGTGTCCCCTGATAATTGGAGTAGGGTCTGTCTCTGATTCTGTTCCCTGCCTTTGGATCCCTTTCCCGAAGCTGAGTTGCCTTGTCTGGCCTCAGTGGGAGAGGATGTGCTTAATTCTGATGAGACTTGAGGTGCCAGGGTGGGGGGCTCTTGGGGGGCCTCCCCTTCTCTGAGAAGGGTAGAGGGAGGGAGTATGAGGGTGGGACTGGGAGGAGAGGAAAAATGGGGCTGGGATCAGCATGTAAAGTGATTAAACAAACAGACAGACAGACAGACAGACAGACAGACAGAAAGAGAAAAAGAAAGAAAAAGGCAGAAGGTAAGATAGGAGGTCAGGAGAGAGGTTCTAGGCTCAACCTAGTAGACAGGTTCCAGGACTCCAAGAAGACTCTCTTGTGCCACCTTCTGAGCGCCACATGTAAATGCATCAAATAGAGATCTTGCTCTCCTGGACTGCACTTCTGCTCTTTTAAATGGTTAGTATATATATGCAGCTAAGAGTTCCCTAATGATGCTCTGCTTTACTTTTAGATTGGAGCATAGCCCAGTTGTCATCAGAGAGACTTCATTCAGCAGCTGGGGCGGGGGAACAGATACAGAGACCCACAGGCAAACGTTAGGCAGAGCTTGGGGAATCCTGCAGAAGATGGGGAGGAAGAATTGTAGGAGCCAGAGGGGGTCAAGCACCGCAAGAAAACCCACACAATCAACTAACCTGGGCTCATAGGGACGCACAGAGACTGAACCAACAATCAGGGAGCCTGCATGGGACTGACCTAGGACCTCTGCATGTTACAGGTGTGCAGCTTGGTCATCACGTGGGACTCCTAACAGGGTCTGTCTCTGACTCTTCTGCACGCCTTTGGGACCCCTTGTCTCGTACCAGATTGTCTCATCCAGCCTCAGTATGAGGGAGCTGCTTAGTCTTATTGCAACTCTATATGGTATATTAGATTGATACCCATGGGAGGCCTTTCCTTTTCTTATTAGAAATGGAGGAGTGGGGGTGGGCAGATGGATGGTGGGGTGAAGAGGCTGGGAGGAGAGGTGGAGGGAATGGCTGGGTGTAAAATTAATAATAAAATAGTTTAGAGTAACCAACAAGGAAAAGTTCAACACTGAAAGAGTGTTTGAGAAAATGTTTAATCTTTGCTAACATGAAGAGATATTTATGCAATATATGTATGTATTTGAATGAGAGATGCGTGAAACAAAAAAGTGCACAGTAACCTTATTTATAAGAAAAACCAATACATACATACATATCCATAGACAGACAAGCTGTGGAGTAAAACACTTGAAGGAAGTGATAGAATCTAGACATTGGAGTTGGATAGTATGCAACAGCAAATGGACAAACACCCCCTCACACAATCCTCATCTTATAAGGAAATATGTGACATCAAAAAATCTATCAAAATCAGCTAATTAGGTAATACCAAGTTAATCAGATATGAAACCTGTACCCCATACTGTTCTCATGGGAGAGATATAATTTTGTGAGCCAACTGAGCAGGCATGACCTCTGCCCTGATGTAAGTCTCAGTGCTTTTGAGGGCGGATAAGGCAGGTTAAGGATGATACAGCAATAAAAGCTGCGAACATGTAGTGAGGGAGCTGTGATGATGGAGAGACAGGACCCATGGCCTGGTTCAGAGAGTCAGGGATGGCATCCTTTGAGGGGACATCCAAGCTGTCAGGTAAAAGACAAGTTAGGCAGCTGAAACAAGAGAGTGCCCCAGGAAAACACCATGATAGTTTGGAAGCTTCCAGAAGGAAGGTAAGCTGTGAAAACAGACAGACAAACTGCTGAATGATGGTGGATTCACTCCAAGAATTCATTCCCCATCTGTGGTGTGAGGGGAAGGTGGAGAGAAAGTGTTCGGACCTGACCTTGAACTATCTCTCAAGGTCATCATGGGTTCAATAAATGGGGTTAGCCCTACTGTTTACTCTTTATGAAAAAGCTGTTATTTATTTGCTTTAAAGTAAAACTCAAATAAAACAGAATCCCTGCTAACCAGGGTCTTGTTATGCTGTCCAGCCTGGCTTTAAGTCTCAGAGATATTATAGGCTTCGTTCTTATGAGGGAATACATAACCTTAAAAATATAATAAAATAAATATTTTTATATATTCTAATTTGTTCAAAATTATGTCCAAAGGATATTTGATCATGTGGAATATCCTTTTTTTTTTTTTTACAAATTTAAAAAGCAAGCTACAAAACAACATAAGCAGCACATATTCCTACTATAGAAAAGGGTATAAATAAAGCATATACTATACACAAATGTTTGTGGAAGATGCTAAGCCAAAATGTAATAATGAGTATCTAAAGTGATGGCATTTTTTTTTCTTTTTACTTGTACATTTCTGTATTTCCTAAAACTTCTACAAAAATGTATTTTATTTTGCAAGGTGAAGGACATTTAAATGTGTATAAACTGTACTTAGGGCCAGAAAACAGTGTCCTGAGGTTAAAAGTTGTTAAGTGTCCTAACACTGGGGACCTTGGGCTCTTCTGAAGAAATCACCAGACTTGGTGCTTTTGCTTGGATGACATTTCAGAGTCTTTGAGATGCTTTTTTCCCTCCTAATGATCTGAATGATAATTTCAATAGTACTAAAGAAAGCTCTGTCTTTTGACAACGCAACATAACTTTTCTTATTTCCAGATAAACTTTACCAGTACAACTAATATATGTACATATGTTTGCATGTATAATCCTGTTATTTGCACACGACTTAGACCTCTAAGCCTGTGGGCTCCTTTGGGGTCCACCTATTAGATATGATGCATGTCAGACACTTATGTTATGATTCACAACAGTAGCAAAGTTAGTCATGAAGTAGCAATGAAATATTTTGTCGTAGGGGTCACCACAGCATGAGGAACTGTATTAAGGGGTCGCAGCATTAGGAATGTGGGGAATCACTGCTGAGTCCATGCCATGCTCAGAAGAATTCTGAGCCACACTGGCTGCATTTGTTGAGTAAAGTAAAAAACCTAAATTACATTAGTACCAAGGGAACCTTCCAGAGAGGGGCTTGCTGGTGACCTGGGGCCTTCTGCAGCACTGTTTTCCACCTCAGTTTTCTGAGTCACTAATGAGAGAGATAAGCGTCCACTGCATAGACCCAACAAATCTCATGATTTAGGATATTGCTTCCTCTTTGTAAAACTTGACAGGAGCCTAAAAATAGAGTGAAGATTAATCTTTGAGTGCTAGTAACATGAATCCTTTAGGCTTTACAAAGGAGTGACTGTAGCTGGGCAGTAGGAGAGACAAGGCTGGCTTTCTGTTTGAGGCATACCTAGAAGTAACTTTTGATGAGCTATGCAAAGAATATTCTGGAAGAAAAGGGTTCTTCAGAGAGGGAAGCAGGTAAAGCAGAGTGAGTGAGTGTTTTGGTGGCAAGAGGAGGGGACACTATGTCCACACAGTATCATTACCCCTCCCTATAATTAATTATTTAAATTTATTCATCTCATACAATATATATGAACCACAGTTTTCCCTCCCTCCACTCCTCCCAGTACCCCTGCTCCCCACACAACCTTCCCTCTCCCCCAGATCACTTCTACATTTCTCTTCAGAAAAGGGCATCTGAACACGGCATCACAAGTTACTATAAGACTGGGCATAAACCCTCGTATAAAGGCTGGGCAAGGTAACCCAGCAGGAGGAAAAAGGGTCTAAGTACAGGCAAAAGAGTCAGAGACAGCCCCACTCCCAGTGTTCAGAGTCCCACAAAACCAAGCTACACAACCAAAACATATTCAGAGGGCCTAGGGCAGACCCCTATAGACTCCTTGATTGCCACTTCAGTCTCCGTGAGCCCCTACGAACCCTGCTTAGTTGATCCTGTGGACAGTGCTCTCCTGCTGTCCTCCACCCCTCAGGCTTCTACAGTCCTTCCTCTCCCTCCTGTGCGGGTCTCCTGAGCTCCAGCTAATGTTTGGCTGAGGGTCTCTGCATCTGTTTCCATCTGTTGCTGGATGGACGAATGCCTCTCTGATGACCACTGGGCGAGGCACTGATGTACGAGTGTAGCATTACTTTCCTACAATTTAGACCCTTCAACACAACCTTCAATAATAGACAATCTAGGGAACAGCAGTGTGCTTTTAAACAATGGCAACTTTGAGGTAGGTCCTTTAACCCCTGTTTCCTCATAGGTTATTCTCAAAGAACTAGGAGAATTTTGAGTCACTCCTGGCACTCTGTGGTACTTTTCTGACATGCTCACTTTTAAAGTTAAATTTAAAGGATACAACTATGAAGTGATGCTGTGAAGATATAACTTTTTTGGTTATTAATAAAATATGTGAGGAGTGTCCTTTGTATATAAGGTTTGTAACAAGATGCAGAAAATATTCTATTAGCATAAGGCCTGGGGATATAGCTCTGTGACTGAGCACTTATTCAGCATGCTCACAGCCCAGGTACCTTGCCATGTACACACACACACATACACACACACACACACACACACACACACACACAAACACACACACACACACACACACACACACACACACACACACACACACACTGGTATAAGAATCCCTCCTTAGAAGAACTTGTCTTTATTAGGAAAAACCAATTCCTGCCCTACATGAATGGACCTTCATCTGCAGAGGCTGGGTGTGGCTTATGACCCCACAAGAAGGTAAGTCCTGATGAATCTAGGAGATATAGAAGACTTTTATTCCAGCAACATGGTGACTCTGGCAAGGACCATTGAGGTCTGTGTGATCCTGCTGGAATGCAGACACACTCTGGATTACAGTATGATCTGGCTGGGATGCTGACACGCCCTTATTACACACCATTAATCTCAAACAATGATGGTAAGATCAGTTTACAGAAGAAAGCAGCCATATTTGAAAGTGATGTCTAATCGAGAGCCAGACAAAGTGACAAATCATAGAAAGGTTTGACAGAACCAGTGAGAGGTAGTATATGAGAACAGGACAGGAAAGAGAAGCTTCGTAAGAGCAGCACAGGGAGAGAGAAGGGGAGTTTTTATGGAGAATTTCTTACCTAGACAATTTTATAGAGACAGATTGAAGAGGGAACAAGCTAGACACAGGTGAAGACAGAATGAGCCAGAGAATGAGACGTAGCAAGAATATTAGAACAGACTGCTAGGGTTAATTTGAGACCAGGCAGAGCAATTCCATCAGAAGCCAAGAGAAGCCAACTTGAACCAGCCATCTTGGAGAGGGGTATAGACCAGAACAGCTGAGCTGAACCAGCCAGCGAGAACTCAGAAAGAGCTAGAAAGGCTTGAGAACTGCTCTCACCTCATCCCCTCACCTGAGCAAATTAAACAGCATTTTCAGGGAGAGAGAAAGAAAAAGAGAAAGTGAGAAAAGAGATATTGGATGCCATGCTATGTGGAGCCCTAGGAAAACTAAAGAAAAAGAAAAAGAAAAAAAAAGTCATCCAGACTTTGTTCTGGAAACTGTGGAGAAACTGAAGAGACAACCAGCTATGGCCCCATTTAACTAGAAGCCCTTGGCTGGGCTTGGACTGGGCCAGAACCATAGGGTGCTCAGGAAAAGCCAGTGAGCAGCAGTCAAGAAATAGCAACAGGTATGTATGCTGGGGAAGTGGAGCAGGTTCATGAGTGACAGGACACAAAGATACATGGGTGGGGGGGGGGAAGCAAAGATTTGTATGGTTTTGGGGAAGGCTGGGATGAGAGAGCTTTGAAAGGCAGTTTATTCTGTTTGGCAAGGACTTAAGAGGACAAATCTCTAAAGGGAGAAGAGAAAATACAACTGTTTGTTCTTAAAAACAGTACAAACATTTCTAGACACCATATCATTAATTATATTGTACAAAATAGAGGCGGTGCTCCTCCTAGGAAAAGTGCTACCGTGGAGCGGCACCCTGACTGCTAATTGAGCACCCCGTAGATGGTAAACGTAGCCAACTACATGTGATAAGAGCAAAGCAAAGTGTGAATTTACTAAGCACCTAAAACTGTAGGATGATTCGTGAGTTCTCGGAAACAGGCATGAGTCTAATATCTACAGAATTTTAGCAGAGTCTGGTAAGGCAGAAGGCAAATAGCCATAAAATAACTAATGAAACATAAGTTTCACATTGAGTGTTAGTTATAATGAAAGAGAATTAGACAAAGATGATTTTTTTTTACCTTCTCAGTACTTAGATGAGGTTTTATGAGGTGATAGATAGAACTATTAACAGCACCATTGAAGGAAGTTCTCGTTGCTGCTGTCTAGGTCTGAAAGCATGGTGCTCAAAGGCAGTCCATGAAACCAAGTCCTTTAAGGAACACAGTAGATACTATTTAAGGAACACAGTAGATACTACGTACTGCCTTTGTTATGCCAATGTTGACGGTGGTTACAGTAATGATTTCTTTTTGGAACACGGTGAATTGTATATTGTTAAATCAAGGTCTGAGACAAAGAGTTCTCTGAAATAAAGGGTTGACTGAGCTGTGGCAAATGTTACAATGTCTCCAATTTGCCAACTGTGTGGCCAGGGAGCAGATGGGAGAATGTCCTCTGGACCTGAGGGCCAGGGTGGTGTATCATGGTTTTGGGGAGAAGAGGCACCCATGGTTGACCCTGAACCTACGAAGGCTATGTGTAAGGAGTCAGGACATCACGAAGAAGTCAGTTTGTTCATGAAGTGCTGGTTTTGCTCTTTCTTGAAAGCAAAATGCCATGTGGTCTTGATGCAGAGCCTTCTGTACATTGGAGTGAATGTGGGAAAGAAGGCCTTTGCTTCATCGTTGATTTCTGTGAGTTACAATGGACCTCTTTTGGGTCCATTTCATCCCTCTGTTATCTGGCCTGCAACTCAGTTTAGGACATCTCTGGACCCTCTTACAAACAGCAAAGAAGGAGAGGTAAAGTACAGTAACAGGGACAAGCCACTGCCTTTGAACATCAGAACTGCGCTGGCCCCAGCCAGAAGCAGACCTTTCTTCCTAAACAGGATCAGCTCAACGGCCTGGGCTTCGAGTTCTGAGCTGGGTCCCTCTCACTTCTAGATAATGGTCTGTTAAGGCCATATAGTGATGGCGTTCAGGGAGCCTCCAAAACAGAAGAACTATCAGTGTATTGAACCACATTTAGCTAGCTTAAACCAAGTCTCCCTTTGTCATAACTGAGGTGGCCAAAGGCACAATTAGATGGATAAAACACTTAGCCTTTTTTTTTCCCTTGCTTTGAAATTTTCTGCTTGATTCTGAGCAGTCTTTCTCTGATGTCACTCAGTGTCAGATGGTCCATCCAAGCACCTGCAGGCCTTTTACATGTTGTTCCTACTCTTTGGAAACCTATTCCTATCCCATAGTCCCTTGCTTTTGCCCATCTTTTGTCTCAATTGAAGTAGCTCTTTCATACCCTTTCCAGACCACTCAAACTGCTCAGGGATGTTAACTTCACAGTTTTCATCCCTGTACTCTAGGTAGGTTACACTTTTGGTGGACGGACTTCTCCTCCCTTAAAAAAAAACCTCTACCCTAGTCCTAGAATCAGCAAACATGGTACAAAAGTAACTCTCCGAACGTGAATCAGATTGTTGAGATGGGAAATTACTGGAAGCACCCAGTGGGTGCAATACAGCCTCAGAAATCCCTATAAGCTAAGAGGAAAGCTACAGCCAGGAGGAAGCTCTGTGGATGGCTTTCAGCTGAGGGAGGGGCAAGAGCCGAGAGACGCAAGCATCCTCCAGAAGCCGACGAAGGCAAGAATCTTTCCTACAGCTTCTTAGAAGACATGCAGCCTGCCTGACAACTTGGGGCAAGAGAAATGTTTCTTTCAGACTTCTGATGTCCACTCTGTGAGATACTCCCATGTTTCTGCGAGGCACAAAAACCCTGCTAGTGTTACAGAATTAACAAAATGAACACTGGCCTGATGATACTTACTTGTCCCTCTCTGCTCCCTTGTCCGCTGCTTCCTTAGCACATAGGCACAGTAGCTGGCCCTCACAGCACAGGGTACGTATTTGTAAGTTAATTGTGCTCTATTGAAGCCAACTGTGAGGGCAGGGAGAGATGGGCCATCCCCACAGACAGTTATTTCAAATCAGAATCTGTTAGTGATTCTTTCCTTCAAATGTTTCTTGAGTGTCTCTATTACTTTCCAGAAAATCAAGACAAGATATCAAACACAAGTGACCCAGCCCTCTGTCACTGACAACTCGTGACAGTACCAGCTGCTCTTACACAATTGCCCCTGAGTGTCCAAGATGATTGAGGGGTGGAGTGCGTTGCTAATAGTTGGTGAAAAGCCAAGCCTATTTATATTTGCCATGTCACTTGTAAAAACAAACAGAGAAGATTCATAGCTGGACGGTGTGGAAGGAGGTTACTGGTATGTTCAAGCCATCACTAGAAAGTTGCTTGAGTAAGCGACAGTTCCAAATATTTTGGGTAAGTATAGAAAAATGCTATTGTCTCCCAAAAGAAAAGAAAGAGCTTCAAATCAGGGCCCCTGATGGTGGGAACTGGACCCAGTAGCAGGCTGGTCATAGCCAATCAAGACTTTATGTGATAGGTTTCTCTTTTCTATCAAGTAAAGGAAGGATAGAAGAGATACAAATTAGAAAAGTAATAGCACAGCAGTACTGAAAAGTACAAATATTTCATAATAAAAATGGGGGGCAGGTTTGCACGCTCATATGCACAAATACTCTTACACCGGCAAATGTATAATAGTTTTCTCAATATGGAGGTTTCAGTCTTGCACAGACTCCAAGAAAATAAGGTAAACTTCACAGTCTTTGCAATTGTATTGCTTTGTGAACATTTCAAGTTGCAGCATTACAGTATACAACAAATTATTAAAGTAAGATTTAGGAGATTGCATTGTAGAAGGGGCATTATATTAAAATGAGTAGAAAGAAATTCTTTAATCCTTAGACAATGAGCTTTTCTGTGTTGTGAGGTCAGCCTTGGGCTGTGACAGTCTTCCTCAGAAGATGACAGTATTAGCATCTAATTCAATACCTCAGGTAGAAAGAGCAGGGACGAGGGTTCTGGCTAGCTGACAGGCCCAACCTTGGTGTAGTGAGGAGAGTGGCAGGGGAAATGAGGGAGGGCAGGGTGGTGAAGCTGAGGGCTAGAAGGTGGCAGCTTCTGTAGGCTCTCTTGTCTGGTGAGCACATCCTCCACAGATTGTTAGTAGTATTTTTTAGAAATCTCACCCCATTCTCAAGAGCTTGGTGTGCTCGACACTGCCACCTGCTGTTGTTTGTGGAGAAGTCTTCACGATGGACAAATGTAAAGTTGCAGATTAAGATGAGTTTATGCAGTGACAATAATATGAATGCTCATTTGTTCTAACAGCTCTGATAGGACATAGTAAACTTTGAAGACTGTTGCCCTCTTGGTGGCATCCTGGTGGCACCTTCTGGCTTTGTTCCGTACTCTCATGCTCACTAAAAAGTGTGAATACTTTTCCATGCACTTAACCTTCTCATATTACCACGCACTTCAAATCTGCATTCATTTACATATAATAACTCCTACAATGTAAATAAAGCATAAAGAGTAGTTAGACTGTATTGTTTTGGAAAAAAGGAAAAGGAAAAAGTTTATATGTGTTCAGTTTGGAAACACAAAATATATTTGACACATTGCTAAATCTCTGGATCTTAGATTTGTTTATTTGAAGATGGGAAAAGTTAGTTTCAGCCACCATGAGAAAGTACCCGAGAAAGCTTAGAGGAAAGATTGGTTGAGTTCACAGTTTCAGAGATGATATTTCACAGTTGCCTGGAATCACAAAACATCATGGTGGAGCTGCAGGCAACGGCATAAAGCTGCTCACCTCATGGCAGCCAGGAAGCTGAGACAGGAGGCACTGGCCGCCCCTAAAGACCCATCTCCTGATAACCCATTTTGCACAAACTCATCAAAGGATTAAGCCATTGAGAAGTTAAGACTTGCACGATCCAGTCACCTCTCATTAGTATCACTACCTGAGAGCCAAAATTTCACTAGATAGGCTTTCGGCGGAGGGCCATAGTTCATATCCAAATCAGCTAGGAACCTTAGCTTGGCTAAACTCTACATGTGATTGACATGAGGTTTGATGTAGGGATCTTTAATGAGGTACCATGCCTTTCCAACTCATCTTCTGCCCTGTGTTCCTTTGTGTGGTGGACAGCCAGGTACAGCTATGGGGGTAACATGTGAGCATTTTACTCTCGGGCTCTAGAAACAGAAGGCAAAGTACAGGACCACATGAAAAACACCAGTGGGAAGGTCACCCTGGCAGGGATGAGGAGATTCAGCTTCATTGGGGATTTCTAAGAAGGCAACGCAAAGCAGGGCAGTTGGTTCAAGAGAGCATACTTTGAGTCGTTTCAGGGGTCTAAGCCACCTGGGTGATGTTTCCCGGCCCTGCGATCATCAAGGCAGAGTGCTGCTGGCTCCTGAAGTGTGGCTCGGGATGCATTTGTCTATGTACTAGAGCCCAGGCAGGCTTCTACCTGACCTCACTTGATCTAAGAACTGGCTCCAGAAGGAACAGAATCTCCCAGCAAGAAAGAGTAAGATGCTGAAAAACCACAGCGTAATGAAAACAAAACAAAACCCAAGCATGTGTATTTTATTCAAATCACCTGCTCCACCTTCTCATGTCATTCTGGGTTTGTTCTTCCAGAGAACTCTAACACACTAGGTAAGTCTCCTACTGTAGGCCACACCTGCAGACTCCTGTTGTAAGCATACCTAATATATAAATTAAGATGTTTGGATACTAATCTTTGGGACATCCCAAGTGATGAGCAAAGTGTACAGCTTCTGGTAAGATGGAGCATCTTTCCTGGTGAGGGAAAATCATCTCATTTGAATTTAGAGCTGCTTCTGGTAAACCTGGCACATCTTCAGTAAGCCACTCTGCTTTCTGCTCTGTGACTCAGATTGACTTCCCCTCAGATAATACTGATCAATATTTACATATAGGAAAAAGACACCAGCTTCCAGCTTGATAGCACTAAGTTGAAAGTCATCCCGAGTGCGCACCATGTGGTTCTCCAGGCAGCAGCCTGTTGACACAAGCATTTTAGGGGGTTGCCTATGAGGCGAATTCAAAGTGCAGAGCAGTTTAAAGGGGCCCTCTAGGATTTGTCTCATTGTGAAGTCACATGAGTAGGGGACACAGGCAGTGTTTCTAAGGAATGCATAAAACTGTTAAAGGTTCTACAGAAATAAATAAAAGGAAACAAACCCAGGGAAACCCATGCACATGAGCACAGGACTTGCAGTAGGGCACTCAGAACAACAGCTGCCATACTGTGTGGCACTCATAACAAGGGCCGCCATACTGTGTGAAACCGGAACATAGGATCTAACCAAGGAATTAAGGAACACAAGAAACGAATGCAGAATGGATTCTACACTATTTTCCCTTTTAATGCTCAGCAAGTGCAGTACCAGATCCTGCATTCTGAAATATATTTAAAGCACTCACCTGAGCAGTGACTCGTTATTATGGAAAGAAGGCTGAATTACCTCCGAGTAGGAAGTGTTAAAACCCTATGCTGCTTCGTCTATTCACCTTTTGTACCTTTTATGAAGACATCCCTGTTCTGCGGCCCTCCGGAAACCACAGTTGCAAAGATTCAACTTTTTCTCCTTCTTTTTTTTTTTTTTGTTCAGTCATCCACAAAACTAAGGGCGGGGGGGGGGGGGGGCTGAATCAAAGGCCCAGCGTGGGCAGTGGCCGGACAGCCTGCCCTGACTGCACTGCATTCCTTAATGCTAGTGCTTATATACAAATCAGACAGGAAGTAGAAATGCAAAACATTTTATTATATATTTTGACAATTATATACAGTATATACATAGCATTGCAGTTAGGTGGTTACAGAGCATCATTGTAGAAAGCAGATAGAAATGTTGGTTTTTGGGTATGACAATTATCCTGCAGTCCTTCCAAGTATATGGTATGTCATAGAAAGAATTACTTGAGTATACTGAGGGGAAACATAGAAAATGATTAACTGTGGTTCAGGACTTACTTTAGTTGCATTTTGAATCCAGTTTTTTTCTTATTAAAGAATAATCTACTGACTCACGAAGCCTAAATTTGCTTTCAATAAATTGGTCACCATTAGATGATGTATTTATAGCCCATTATTTATAATGTTTACTCATAATTGAAAATCAACACTTTGGAGGGGTACTCTTAAAATATTAAAATGTGTGATGAATCCAAATTGGAAAAAAATCTGATCGAGTTTAATAAATATAAATGATATCAGAGACCAGGCACATAGTGGACTGGATTTGTCCTACACCACACTGTGTCTACCTGCCTGTCCACTGACCAACAGGGTGAGTTATCAGAAAGAAGCTCACTGAGTCAGCAAGAATAGAAACCCAAAATTTAAAGTAAAATTGAAAATATCTTTTAGAGTTTATTTAACCACAAATATAAATAAAACATGCAAATACTGAACTGGACACAAGCTTTGCACCTAGAACCAAAGAGGTTTGAAACTGTGAGAAAATGGAGGCAGGCTATCTTGTGAGGTGACAGCATGTGATGGGGTTAACTTGCTATAAAGACCTGTCCACAGAAAGCAGCATTGGGTTTTTTATTTTTATTTTTGCCTCATGGTCAGTGTTAATGTATTATTTAGTAAATTAAATACAACATGTAATGGGGAAATAATATTTTTTTACTAAATGTCATATTTTACAAGCTATAAAAATAAGTCTGTTGATAAAAAAGAAATAATAATATGTATTACAAGATTAAAAAAAATATAACTTGGCATCATGGCTCAAGCCACAATTACACTGAGTCCTTAGTTTCTGTATCACAGGTTAGATCAGAAATCTTTCATCCACAAGTGTTTTGGCTGCCAAATTCTTTTGTCCTACTGTATTGCGGATAAATCGAAAAATCTGAAAAAGTGAAACAGTTGAGAAGGAAATGAAATATTCATAAAAAAGTACAAATCAATATAAATACCTAAATTAAATTAGCTAATTTTCTTAACCACTTCTAGTCATGAATGAGATACTTTAATTAGTAGATACAACTATTTTAAAACTATTAGGAAGTACTTTTATTCATTAATATATCTTTCATGTTCACAAGCATGTCCTTTTAAAATACTTAGGGATTTTTAAAAAACTCCCTACAACTAGAGAAACGTCAAAAGCAGAATTTATCCATGATTCTGGATCCAGGGCTCCTTTAAGCAGGAGGGCATTGAGTGCTGTTATTAATGACCTTTCAAGCACAGTTGCCATTTCTTGAAATTTCCATTTCAGAGGTCTTACCCACTCAGCTATCCACTGCCCATACAGTGAGGCCATGTGAGTTTGGCAGACATCCCTGAACGTCACCTCCAGTGCTTGCTCCTTTGGTCTGAAAGGGGCTCTTATAAAATCAGTGCCTACGTTAGGTTTGTGGGAGACTGGTAGTTAAGTCTCTTCCTAGTTGCTCAAGGGCTTCTGCTTCCTGCTGGATCCTGGCATTTTGTTGTCCCCAGGGGCAGAGCACAGAGTGTGTGCTGTTGAATGGTCTTCCCTCCTTTGGTGGGGCTAATAGCATCCACCAAACCCGACAGAAAGCGGACGCTTTTATATTCTGTGAAGGAACTAAATAGCCACACTTCTAACATTCCTGCTTTCTGAGAAACCAGGATATGCCTTTAGATTTACCTCTTGCTGCAGGAATGTGAGGAAGGATGCTAAAACAAAATTCTGGCAAGCCAAGTCCACCACACAGAAGAACAGCAGATCGAAGATCAGGAGTGTGGCCTCGTTTCCATAATACAGCACACTGCTGAAAGAGTGGCCTTCATCTACGAAAAACATACAGAGATGTGTCAAACAGTGACAGCAAAGATCTGTACTACCTGTGGTGGCAGATTAAAACATGCACTGTGTTATGGCTCACACCAAAGTTAAAGGTCTCAAATGCTAGTTGAAGAACTTAGGAATACTTGGAAGCCGCAGTTTTAACATCAAGGCAAACACTGAGAATTGCTAGTAGTGTGGGCACACTATGAATGCCTTCTACAGAGCAGTTACTGAGTGTCTGTTCTCTGCTTATACAGTTAAAGGCTAAATTAATCTTAGAAATATTGTCTAAGGTAAAGAATAAGAGATAAAATCCAGCA
>OU015743.1:65759752-65783939 GCA_907169655.1 Acomys percivali | reverse complement strand
GTGTGTGTGTGTGTGTGTGTGTGTGTATGCTCTATCTGCATGTATACCTGCAGGCCAAAAGAGCATCAGATCTCATTACAGATGGTTGTGATACTCTATGTGGTTGTTGGGAATTGAACTCAGAACCTCTGGAAAAGCAAGCAGTGCTCTTAACCTCTGAGCCATCTCTCCAGCCCTTGAAGCTATATTCTTAATGATTGGCTCATTTCTTTAACTCAGCCTGCACCTTGTTGCCAACCTACATATTGGACCAGTTTACACACTTCAATAGCCACACACATTAGCAGTGACTTCTATATTGCTTCCACTATGTGTCAACATCGAAATCAAATGCTGGCATATACTCTCACATAGACATAGCTTATTACCTTTTATATTACAAACTTTAACAATGCAGGTTAATAATGGGATAACACCTTTATGAAGTAAATTTAGTATTTCACACCCCACTGGATCAGTTTATATATAGGTGGTGGTTCAAATTCAATTTTTTTTTTCTTTTTTGGAATGACTGGTCTAGAAGATAAAGGGAAACTCTTAGAACAAACTCTTTTAAAAACTGGAGTGGAAAGATGGCTCAACAGTCAAGAGCCAGGCTGAGCTTCCAGAGGCCTGGGCTTGACTCCCAACACTCTTGGGGTGGTTCACAACTGTCAGTAACTAGAGGACCCGACATGCTCCTCTCACCTTGGTAGGTACCAGGCACACACATGGTACATACAAGCAAAAACATCTATAAACATACAAATTAGAAATATAAAAAATTAAAAATGATTCCTATCATCAACGTGAGTAATTTTTAAGATTTTGGCTAAAAAATGAATGAGAGATAGAAGATAAGCCACAAAGTACTGTTTAGACACTTTAGAAGCCTGCCTTCAAAAGAATATGACACTAAAAACTGAATTTAATGTGTTGGTTTTGCTATCTGTTTAAGATGAGTGGTTAATTCTGAACTTTGGCCCTTTTGCTTTCTTTCTTTCTTTTTTTTTTTAAAAGATTTATTTATTTATTACATATACAATGTTCTGCCTGCATGTGTGCCTGCATGCCCAAAGAAGGCATCAGATCTCATTACAGATGGTTGTGAGCCACCATGCGGTTGCTGGGAATTGAACTCAGGACCTCTGGAAGAGCAGTCAGTGCTCTTAACCTCTGAGCCGTCTCTCCAGCCCCCCTTTTGCTTTCTTGCAGTCTTTTATGTATTTGTTTTTGTTACTTTTCAAAATAAAATAGGACACAGCAATGGCTGTGGTTTCATGAGGCTGAGATGATGAAGTTCACATTGTTTCTGTATAAAATTAGAATGGAATAAAATCAATGGAATAAAGAACAGCAAGTGCCCCCCCAGCCCCCCTCCCCCAGCTCCCCAGTCCCCCCTTCCCCAGCCTCCCAGCCCCCCAGCCCCCCAAGCTTGACAACAGCACAAAGCTGAGCAGGCGCCTGAGACGTCACCATTGTAGAAGATGCTCTTCTCCATGGGCTCCACGAACTCCATGCCAAGGATTCTTTCAAGAAGCAGCTTATCTTTTATAAAGTAATCCATTTCCTTATGAACCTAGTTTGAGAGGGCAGTCACGTAAAAAACTCTATCAATTAGTGCAAAAGGAAGAAAAATGAGGAATAACATACAAAGAAAAATTCTATAAAATAAATCACTACATTAGTATTTATAATACAAATATTTTAGAGGTGTTTTACATCTTAAATTGTTAATATATTTAAGGCTATATAGACTGAAAATTGACTTGTAAGATGATTTTTAAGAATACAATCATAAAGCCTGGCATGGTGGTGCACGCCTTTAATCTCAGCCATTGGGAGGCAGAGGCAGGGTGATTGCTGTGAGTTTGAGGCCAGCCTGGTCTACAAAGTGAGTCCAGAGTAGCCAGGGGTACCACAGAGAAACCCTGTCTCAAAAACAAAACAAAACAAAACAAAAAGACTACAATCATAGTATAAGGATTTCAATGAATAATAAATAACATTCTGGTTTCTTAAAATTCCAATATAGTATACAATTCTACTATAGAATTTTATGGGATATATTAAAGGGAGTCATTATTTGCTAGTGGACACTTAAAATGACTTTTTTTAATGTAATCTATCTTGATCTCTAAACCATAAATTCTTAGTGACTCTGATTTAAAAAAATAGTCCTATTAAATGTGACAGAAAAGAAAAGTATGGAGCTCAGTGACATGGCTGATTGAAAGTATAACTAAAACTCTTTTAAGTTTTCAAAGCCAGCAGGCAACCCTTGCTTACATGTCCGTATCCGCATACATACGGACATCCGCATACATACGTGGTCAATGAAGGAGCCGAGGAACTTATTCATCGCGTTGTATGCTTTTATACTTTGTTCAAAAGTACTTGTGGATGAACTCAGCAGTCTGGCAGGGCCATCTCTCTAATACGAAAGGAGAAATGTGTAAACATAACAAGCCTTGTGCATAGGAATTTAATGCCGTCAGTGTGGTAAATGCGCGTGAATGAGATGCTATACCAACCCTCGTCAGTGTCTCATGAATTCTGTCATAGTGCTGTCTCATCTGACTGGAAACTGCAATCTGAAAAGTCTGCCCATCCGTGTTGGGTACCAAACCCCTTTGGCTGCACAAATTTTCCTGAAGAGAAATGTAAGGATTTAAATTAAGATAGAAATTATTTTATAGACCTTTCTTAAAAAGAAAGCATTCCCTTTTTCTTTAGTTAGTAACACCATGTAACAAGACTCACTAACAGTGAAATCTTGCTGATGCTGTAGCTGGGACAAAGATTCTAATATTATTCAAGGCCTTCTGCCCCAGATTTGACCATGGTCCACGCCATTCTCATGCCAGCGCCCTGCAGTCTCCGTCCCCTCTGCTCTACTGAAACCACCGAGGTCACTGTGTATTTGGTATTCTTTGCTTTCTTGTGGTTAGCCTTACTGTTCTGTAATGTCCGTAAGAGAAGACTGAACAGTGAAGGTTCTGGACAGGTCATCTTCTCGCGAGACTGTCCACCGACAATCATGAACACCCACTTTTTGCCCTCGCTCACGGCCTCGCCAGTTTCCGCCGATGGCTCCATCAGGCTCTGGCTCTGTGACGGCTGCTCACTTACTTCAGAACTACTTACTCTTTTGCTTCTGATCTGAATCAACAAACAGTCCTTGGTTCCCACAAATTTGGAGGAAGAATATATACAACGAACTTCTCCATTTTAAATAAAAAATGTAAACTAAAAGGCAGATGTAGAGAATATGTAAACTATGAAGGGCACCAAGAGAAAAAATCTATACATTTCAACATCTGGACTAACATATGTAAAGCACTTCATGTGTAGACCCTTTCTAAGCCATAAACATATAAACAAGAGCAGCATCTAAAACCTGGGTCTGCACCGACTCCTTTTTGTTTAGCATTATATCCTGAGCAATTTTCCATGTCATTATATACTCTATTTTGGGGTGCTGGAAGGGTGAAGTTCTTTATTTACATATAAAATGGTGTCATAGAAACATGACCGTGTACAGCCTGACAGCTCTGCTCCGTGGGTGGTGATGAACCCCCCCTTAGCCCCGCCCCCAGTCTTCATAGCCTCCACGGAACAGCGAACAGCGATGGGGATCTTTAGGGCCGTGAGCGCCTTCACTGTGACAAGCAAAGGGTCTGCCTACCCTCCAGCTCCACCATCACTAGGGCACAAATGGAGATCTGGGGTGCTCAGGGACCCAGCACCCACTGGTTGGCTAGTTCGGTCATCTGTGGAGGGTGCTTCGCTTCTGGTTGGCCTGCAGGTGCTCTCGAGTCCTCCTAGGCATTTTCCAAACCATCTAGGCCTTTGTCCTCCTCCACATCTTCAAACTCACTGCCACCGAAATTGTCCTCACTGTCTGACATGGCGCCCTCATCTCGGACCTTAGAACCATGCACGAGGCAGCACATGTGCTCTCCCATTTTAACATAAAATATTTAAGCACATCACAGATTTTATTGTGAAGACAAATAAACTTACATAATAATCTCCAACTTTCCCATTTTTTCTCATGTTAAAAATCTAGAATCCAATTAGCAGTTTGTATTTTGAATTTTCCTTGAGCTAAATCCATACACTCAAAGACAATAAAGTCTCAAGAAGCTCCCAGCATATATTACTAAAAACACTTTTCATTTGTAAAAACTCACCCTGATAACAATTGTTTTATGGGTGCCCATTCTTTAATGTCATTAATTATTAGCTTCAAAAAAGTATGGTAAGTTGAAGAGGGAAAACCATGATTTTGGATATTATTATTGCTGACATTTATTATAGGCACTTTACCCTCATTTGCTATCTTTTACCTGTGACTGATATATATGTGTTATGTCAGTAAAGTAAGCTAGAGTGAAATCAGTTACAACTTGCTTCTTAAGGCTTTCTATCATGTTTTTAATGCCATTTCTCAGTTGGATATATTCTTGCCAAGGGCCTTTGGTTTAACTTATTACAAGTAACCTTCCAACCCAGTGTGATTTCTAAGAGCTAAGCAAGGGGTTTAGCTTCCAATTCTTCAATTCATCATTAAGATGAGTAAACTCTCACAAGTCACAGATACTGGCTCAGTAAACCCCAAGGCTTTCTTCTTAGCTGTTGCTTGCTTGCTGAGGAAGTTCCCAGGGATACAGTAGAAAGAGGAGCAAATCAATCTCCACCAGCTTTCAACATCACCGACATTTAACTAATCTTTGTTTCATTTATCTTCCCAAATTTATTGTTTCCTTAGAGTATTTTAGAGCAGAGTTCAGATCCTGTCATTTCATCTGTGGACCTCTAATAAGGACTTAATAAAACAACTGCCATTGTGATTTTTGTAGCTAACAAAATTGATCATAGCATAACATAAGTTAACACCGAATCCATTGAATCAGACTTTTTTCTAAAGACTGAGTCTAGACGGGGTTCCTGTCTTGCGCATCATTGCTTTGTTTGTAAGCTTCCCTCTGTACTTGGCGTCTCCCCTTCCCACCATCGCCCTCTGGTGAGGCCAAGAATTCTGCTTGACAAAGTTCCAGTGCCCCAACTACCAGATGTCCTTAAGGCCTGCTTGACAAAGTTCCAGTGCCTGGATGCCTTGGATTGACCCTTTACTGTGGAAGCTCCTGCCAGAGGCTTCTCATCAAAGGCTAGATTTGAAAATTAGTAAAAGCTGATACTAATAAAAACTAATAAAGTCATTGGTGATTCCCTGGGAAAATACAGCTATGCAGAAAATTGAGTCAGTTGTAAAACTTATTCAGATTCATTGTTAGATTATTAATAAATGAGTTTAGATTCATTATTAGATTATCAATAAATGATTTAGAGGATTTTAGAAGAATTAATAAAGAAGAAAATTTTAGGGGAACTTTGAAGGCTGACAACCTACTAATTAAAATCATTAGGTCTTCATGTTCAGCTTTGGAAACAAGGAACTAGTTTAGAGAGAAAAGAGACCCTGACCATGTCACTATCAACAGACCTTGGTGCCTACCTAAAGCAAAAGAAAGCAGTTTTAAAATTCTAATGTTCCTTCACAGGATTATAATAAAGATAGAAATTGCATTGAAGTGAAAGTTCATGATGAGGTTAAAGGAAGACAATGGAAACCGTCCTAAAGTTCTAACAGTTTTTTTATTCTTTACAAAACTACAGTGAAGATAGAAATTATATTGATATAGAAGTTCAAGACAAAGTCGCAGAGACAGGCATGTTGTCTCAGTGAACTGCCTGCTCTTCTGAGTAAACTTGACAGGCCAGGGCTTTCCTGATGTTCTGGAAAGACAAAAGGACCAGCTGCTTCTAAGTAAAAAGGCTACATAATATTTTTAAATGATAGCTTTATTTTAAATATAAAATAGGAAAAGAAAGGATTAATTAAGGGTCAGGAGGACAAGTTTAGGGTACCAAGTGGAGGGATTGATCTTTGATCCATTAATTATATGCCAAATTAAAGCAAAATCCAATAGAGTTGCTTTGTTTAATACCTTTTGTAACCACAAGGCTTTACAACACCAATCATAAGGAAGAAAGTTTTACGTTAAAAGAAATTAAATTTTATCCTAAAAGTTAATTTTTAGTTCTCAGGAAACTTGCTGTTTGCTTGCTTTGTTTCCCTTGCTCCTATATACTTATGTAACCAAAAAGATTTCAAGCTATGTAATCAATGATTAAAGTTTTTAAGGAAATGATTTTGTGTATAAATAAAGCTTACAAGAGACACAAGTTGTCAGAGCAGGTAAAGCCATTAAGGCTCCCTCGCTGCCTCGTCTCTCATCAAAAGGATTCAATGGTGTCCCGAGCCTGATTCCTTCTTCCCTCGACCTTACAGGCACCCTTCAACAGGGCCCGCCCCTCATTCGGAGCTGGACACTGGCAGCCCTCCTTCCCTTCCTGCCACTGGTTTGCTGGAAGGCAGTTGCTTGTTGTGTGGCATCTGCACTCTGGATCTGCACTGTTCCTCGAGTCTTTGCTACTTGCTTGTAAAACTGCTTCTATTCAGACTCAGTTTTCAGCCACACCAGGAAGTGTCCGATGTCAGCTTGCCTCTTTTCTAACTTAGCGAAAAGGAGTCATTATGTCCAGATTGTCAGCCTGGCCCTTCCTTACGAGTTCCCCATGACACACATTTGTTTTAACAGCCCCTGGGGACTACAGCCTATACTCAGGCCTCTATTAGTCACAGTGAAATGGTGGCTTCCTGACTCATGGGTCCCTCTTCTTTCCCAGCCTGGGAAGAGCTTTCCTGTTGCACTTGATTCCTTTCCAGTGCAGTTCACAAGGAACCACAGGACAAAACCAGACTCTGGTCCTCAGGCTCGTGACTTGGTGTCCCTGCAACTTTCAAGAGTCATCTGTGAGGACTACGTTTTCAAGGTAAAGAGGATGTAGAAGGCATCCCTACCGCCTCTCGCTTAAGGTTCATATTCATCTCCTCCATGTTGGTGTCTGCGTGGCCGTGCACCGACCTGCCGTGGATGTAGTAGCCAAAACACCTGTGTGAGAGCAGAAACACGGACACCTGCAGGGAGAGGAGGGCGGGAACCAGTCAGGGGCCTCCATCAATCTACAAAGTAAGTTTTTGTTAAAATTGCTCCCATTTGCCCAAAATAACAAGGATTGAATTCTTAGGAAGTATATGAAGTGGAAAGCTAGGTAGCAAGAAAAACAAAGGCATTTTATTTTGTTTGTTTTGTTTGATTTGTTTTGTAGAGGGAACAACTGGGGCTGTTTTCTAAGGGAGGAAGACATTCTGATATATGAAAAAATTTTCAGGGGCCGCAGGATGAACGCGGCATGAATTATCCATAATTAAGAACTGCAGATAAAGAAGAACAAAGCCAAGGAAGGAGTATTAACGGTGGAGCACTATCTACTCTTCAAATTAACAGTGGCTTGAAAATTAGATTAACAATCCAACCATCACCAACCAGCTTATGAAGCTGCACTCCACATGCTTCGTGCCACAGATGGACACATTTTTCACGCTTCTCTGCACATACCCATGTCTTTCCAAAGCGGGAAAACAACAGTTGCAAGATGACATCATCAAGTACTCACGTTACTCATGGAGCACAGATCGACGAACTGGCGGATCTTGTCTTCTATGAATCTCTCGTAAAAGGCAGCAAAGAAAACAACCTGAAACAGCGAGTCATGGTCGTGAGTATCTGTCTCCTTCCAACCGAGAACACGGTGGCCTCTGTAAGGTCCCATGGAATAAAATCCTACCTGTCAGTTCTGACTCTACCCTCCGAGGAAGGAAGGAAGAGTTAGAACTTTGTTAAGAGTTGCTGGGTGAGTGCACTCTGAGAATTGATGAAACAAGGAAAGACAACGGTGGGAAGAAAGAGTGTTACGGATTGAGGATGAACTAGTGCTGGGGAGAGGGCTCGCTCTATTCGGTGCCCATGGCACAAGCATGAGGAGCTGAGTTTGGGTCCCCAGCACCCACATAAAAAGCCTGGTGTGCAGGCTTGCAACTAACCTCGGCATGAGGGATGGAGACAGGCTCACTGCGAGACCCCCAAACAGTACAGTGGACAGTGACTGAGGAAGACACCCGATGCTGATCTCAGGCTTACACATGTACACACACACACACACACACACACACACACACACACATGTGCGCGCGCACACACATGTACACATGCATACCCACCCACATGTATGTGTGCAGTATGTGGGCACATACCTATACAAACAGGTATGCATACCACCTACTCACACATTTGAATAAATCAAATATTGGTGGCCAATATATGTCTACTTTTGTAATTTTTCTCATGTTTTGATTTTCAAATGCCATTAAAAACTTTATGGATTTCAAATTAATCTCAAATAGAATAGCATACAAAACATATTTAGTATTACATTTTAAACTACTGATAATGAGTTAACTCTCAAATGAACTATTTTAAGTGTCTTATTACATATATTTAATATCAATACTAGGTAAGGAAATTTTATAAATTAAAAATTTTAATTTCTAGGTGTGTTTCAGAGAAACATATTTCCTAACTACCCCATTTAAAGCTGTCCCCATGGTTCCCCTATCCGAACCTCTAATCCCCTTTGCTATCTATGTCCTATTCCTAGGAAACATCTTCATAGCTCTTCTCATACTCTCTAGGCGCTCTCGTTAGGACATTCCCACAAACTCACGAGTGTCTATTATATAAAGCATGCTTGACCCTAACAATGGATTAGAGACTCTATAGCATAGCAGCTGCTTTATAGTATGTCCCCAAACAAAACAAAACAACAACACACACACACGCTTTTAAAGAATGTGAACATACCAACAGTTGAGGTTTAAAAATGTAAAAGGAGGTTTAAAAATGTAAAGCCTGACTGTTACAACAACAACAGCAACACACACACTTTTGTACTTTAATGTGTGTGTGTGTGTGTGTGTGTGTGTGTGTGTGTGTGTGTGTGTGCTGGTGAGTACATACAAGTGCATGTGCATACAGGTGTGTGCTGAGGACAGAGCGGCCATCGGATCCTCTAGAGCTGGAGTCACAGTAGGCTAAGAGTCACATATTTTGAGTGCTGGGAACCGAATTCTGGCCCTCTGCAAGAGTACCAAGTGCTGTTCTAGCTAGCTTAACTACATCACCAACATGATAAGGCCTAGAGCCACCTGAGAAGGGAGTTTGAGTTAGGGGACTGCCTGGGTCCGACTGGCCTGTGGCATGTCTGTTGGGGACTGTCTTGATTATTAAATGCTGTGGGGGACTTGCCTATGCCCAGGTACCATGCTGTGGATGGGTGCGAGGAATCTAGGTAAGCATGAGCCCCCGGCAAGGCAGCTTAGCTCCATAGGAAGGCTTCAAGTTCCTGCTTGGGGCTTTGACAACCCTTAGTGATCATCTGGGACCTGGAAGTATAAGTCCAATGAATCCTTTCTGGCCCTAAGTTGATTTGCTATTGGTGTATGTCACAGCATCAGAATCAACGTGGACCATGCTCTTACCCACTGAGTTAGTTCTCTGGCCCCAAGACTTAAAAATGGAGAGGAAAAAACACTAGACTTCCAGTTCCCTCCTGTAAACCCATCAGCCACTGTGGGCCAGGAGGTGCCACATGGCAGAGAACAGGCTCTGGGTCCTGATGACACACCGAGCCACACTTCAGCCTGTGCTCTGGCCTCTGCTCTTTTTCACATGAAGAAGGTGGAAGGGGAAGGCCATGGTCTTTATTTCTGACACACCTAGTTTGCTTTGTTACATCTAATGAAATGGGAACTGCCTTTCATGGCATTGCATGAAATTCTCTACAATGATGCTACTTTAAGATGTCAGTTGCAGTAGGTATGGTCACAAAACACAGTGGTATGTGCAGGACACTTCCAAACATCACAGCCATACTCATCCGAAGATCTCATTTCAAAGTCTACAGTCCATGTGCCCTTCTGTCCTGGCATTCTGTCTACTAGCTCCCACGAGCTCCAGCTCTGTAGCTTCCAGTCTGAACAGCGTCACTGTCACCAATGCTCAAAAGTGTATATTTCCAAAGTCAGTTCTCAGGCTGGGAATGTGGTTCAGTGATAGAGCACTTGCCTAATGTAGGTAAGGCCTTTGGGGGTAATTCCAAGCTTTGGGGGGAAAAGTCCACTGTGGAATGACACTTAAATCCAATCCAAAGGAAAAAGATAATTTACAAAGACATAAGTAAACACTGTATAAACAAACAACAAGAGAAAGAAAAAGTATTGTAGCACATCGGTCCCTTAGTTACATATAAACTGGAGTCTGGCCTGGGTCTGAGTTTCCAACAGACCCTTCAGAGTTTATACTGATAAGAAATGAACCCTGAAACCAAACTGCGTGGGTTCAAATTCCTGTATTGCCAACTCTAGCTGTGTGACCTTAAGCAACCATTTAGGCCTCCAGCACCCCCGGCTTCCTTGATCATAACATGAGGCTGCAGACTCAACTCATCTCTAAAGGCTAAAGTACAGATTAGCTAGTTAATGTGTGTAAAACATTGATTGATCATTGATTTTCACAGTGCCTGGATCATGATACAATAGAAATAGCTATTATGACCACCTTCGTCACCTTCTTTCTGCCGTAGAGCGTGGCATTTGAGAGATATTAGTATAAAGTGGGGTTGGACTGGCAGATGTCACTTACAGACTATCTCCTGTTACCTGTATTATTCCAATCACCAGCCAGATAGCAGTAGCCACGGCATATCTCAAAATGCGGCTGTAAGGAGCTGTGTAGTCCAAGGGATCTCTGGAAAGGCTGGAGGAGGAATCCATTAAAGCTAAGTGTTTGAATCCCACAACCTAAAGGAAAAGAACAAATGAGAATTTAAACAGAAAATATTTTTTTTTAACCCACCTTGAAAAACAAAAATACCCAAGCTTGAAAACAGTAGGAAAACTTAGACACAAATTACAAACCTAAAACTACCAACAATAAACAAACAACTGGCAATTCGTGAGTATTTAACAGGTGTCAGGCACTATGCTAAATATTTTCTTATTTCAGAACAATGCATTCCAAAATGTCCTCCGAGGAATGTACTTTCTTGGATGAAATGAAGCTGTAGTTCAGTAAGTTTGATGGGGACATTGCATTGACTGCCATGTCTCTTCCCCGTGTAAAACAAAGGCTTTGAGAATTTTTATAGCAATGATCCTAGGCCATTTTATTTACTCTAGTATTTTGCAAAGTTAACTGCCGAAGCCCCCCCGCCTTTTTTTGTGCATCAAGCAGGTATCCTCAGCCTAGGCTAGGTTGGAACTTGCTCTGTCTGTGAGCATGACCTAGGATTCCCTTTTTCGTTTATTTTATTTTATTAATTTATTCTTATTACATCTCTATGGTTATCCCATCCCTTGTATCCTCCTATTCCTTCCTCCCTCCCATTTTCCCCTTACTCCCCTCCCCTATGACTGTGAATGAGGGGGACCTCCTCCCCCTGTATATGCTCATAGGGTATCAAGTCTCTTCTTAGTAGCCTGCTATCCTTCCTCTGAGTGCCACCAGGTCTTCCCCTCCAGGGGACATGGTCAAATATGCGGCACCAGAGTACATGTGAAAGTCATACTCCACTCTCCACTCAACTATGGAGAATGTCCTGTCCATTGGCTAGATCGAAGACCCAGATATGAATCCACACACATATGGTCACTTGAATTTTGACAAAGAAGCCAAATCCATTCAATGGAAAAAGGATAGCATCTTCAACAAATGGTGCTGGTCTAACTGGAAGTCTATGTGTAAAAGAATGCAACTGGACCCATATTTGTCACCTTGCACAAAACTCAAGTCCAAGTGGATCAAAGACCTCAACATAAAACCAGACACACTAAGTCAGTTAGAAGCAAAAGTAGGGAAGAGCCTGGAACACATTGGCACAGGAGACAACTTCCTGAACAGAACACCAACAGCCCAGGCCTTAATGTCAACAATTAATAAATGGGACCTCATGATGCTGAGAAGCTTCTGTAAGGCTAGAGACACTGTCAAGAGAACAAAGCGACAGCCTACAGAGTGGGAAAAGATCTTCACCAACCCTACATCTGACTAATATTCAAAGTATATAAAGAACTCAAGAAATTAAACACCACCAAACCAAATAACCCAATTTAGAAATGGGGCTTGGAACTAGACAGAGAATTCTCAACAGAGGAATATCAAATAGCTGAGAAACACTTAAAGAAATGCTCAACCTCCTTAGTCATCAGGGAAATGCAAATCAAAACAACTCTGAGATTCCATCTTACACCCATCAGAATGGCTAAGACCTTTTTTCGTTTTTATGGTGCCTTTGTTTTCAGTTTCTTAGGGAGACATTCAAAGATAGGTGGACATACTGTTGTCCCTAACTAGAGAAAGAACAGATGTGCTTCTGTTAACAGTCACTACCATGAGAAGAGGCTACAGTGAGAGACCTTGGCATCTTGCAAGCTTGTATCTTCTCTATCACAATATTATATACTATGATTGTCATAGTTTGAAAGTGTTAGAAACTGAATCCTCACTGCACCAATGTGAGAGTGAGAGGCAGATGGGAGATGTTTAAGGCATGAGGACTCCGCCCTCAGAAATAGACTAATGACCATAATAAAAGGGCCTTGGGCCAGCAAGATAGCTGTGTGGAATGGCCTTAAAGTCTCGATTCTCTTCTGCGTCCACCTTTGGAGAGTTGAAATTAGAGTCCTGTAATACCACACCTGGCTCCATCAAACAATAGTTAAAATAAAAAACCAAAACCAAAAAACACTGGTTTACCAAAAAGATATGTGAGGAAACAGAATATTGATTAGTTTAATCCAGCCATTCAACAATGTATATAAATATTGATAAATCACGCTTATACTACACACATAAGTTTGTGTGGAGGGGATGTGCTGGGGAGTGAACCCGGGGCCTCATGGGTGCCTTATGATTGAGCTATATTGTCCGGCACCCCCCTGCCCCCAGCTTGTCTATTTGGAAACAAGGTCTTGATAAGTTGTCTAGGCTAGCCTTGAACTTACTCAGAAGCCCAGGCAGTCACATATAATAGTGGTCAGTTCTGAGGCAGGGGTGAGACTATGAATCATACAAAGGGAGATTTTTGAACTATACAGATGGGATCCCCTAAAGCTACTAAAACTAATCTGAAATGAGAAGGAACACAAACAAGTACTCTATACAAGTTGGCCAGGGAATTCTGCATCAGACCGTTGGTACAAAAACTACTCCCTAAACCCAGAGAACCCGAATGCATGGGGACATGGGGAATGGTGGCAACGCCAGCGCTGCAGGAAGGAGGGATGGGTGACGGCGTAACAGATGAACTGGTGCAAATGAATGAAGAGTTTGGGCTTTGCAAGATGAAGAGCTCCGAGGCAGGCGGTGCTGAGGATTGTTGACAACCATGGACAGTGCTGAACTTCTCACCTAAAAGTGGTTCAGGCGGTGAACCTTCTAAGTGCCTTATCACAGCTTATTTAACTTTCTTGCTTTTGTTTGTTGTATAGGAAGGATAAAGGGAGAAGAGTAAGAGACATTTCTTTATACTGTCTTGACAACAATACTTCACCACAGAGAACTGTGGCCCTGTCTGAGAACTCCCTTGAGACTATAGTCACATTCATGAGGCGCTAATAAGCTGCATCGAATGAGCACATTACAGTTTATACCTCCAGGAAGAAGAGCGTGGTGAGCACTTGAAAGAGTGGGTTAATTTTCCTCACAGTCTGAATCTCATGCCATTCATTTGCCACGAAGTATGTTCTCCAGACGCTCACAGGAACAGTGGCACTCCGCACGCCGCCCTCCCCTGGAAGTGAGATTAAACGGGTAAAACCCAGTTCCCTTTGCTCTGAACGGCAGCAAGGGAAGTCTGTGGCAAACACCGATCTCAGTTACCTTCAACAGCTTTCAGAACTTTTCCTTTCGGCCGTTCCCAATCAATAAAGAATATATCTATGGTAATCTGGGATATGAGCTTATGCAAGAATTGCAGAGCCTAAAAATAACAAACAATAAAACACCTGAAAAGTATCATCACTGAAGAGTGATCACAAAACCCACACGATGCTTTGCAAAGCACACACATGTGCGCTGAATCTCCAAGTATACCGGACGGCCACACACCTGTTACTTCACCTTTTCTTTCTTTTCTTAAAATAGGAACATGAAAAGGAAGAGACGCCTTTCTTCTCCATCTCCTACAGGACCCTGGCACACATGACTCCCTTCCTCATCTGACTCCTTTATGACTAAGGTAACTCGCAAAGGCCTGTGAAAGAGGCAGATGCCCCTGCTGTCTTTTCTATCTCTAGAAATGAGATAGAAAGCAGTGTGTTGTTGAAACACATTCTTCTCATTTACTGGAGCAGTCTGTTTAAACCAAGTTCTCCTCCCTGGGACACTGTTAATCAAAGGATAAGAATCCAAGTCGAGGATGGTAACTCTCCTGAAGAATTAGTTCCTCTCTCAGTGGGAAAGCAGCTCTGTCACTTTCAGAAGCCAATGGGATGAAGCCTCCTAAACGGGTAAGTGAGGAGCTGTTGGCTACATGAGTGAGGGCACAGCTTGATGCCACACAAGATGAGGAAAGGTAATAGCTTCTACAATTCCAGCCTGTCACCAGGTGTGGCTTTTTGTCCTCATTAAAAAAGAGACAAATCAATGATGGCAAGATTTTAAAGGAAAAATTAAATATTAAAATACTATTTTGTCAAATTGGCTGCAACTCATGATTGCTCAGGCAAATATATAACTACTTTGAAAAAAAATCACTTAAGGCATAACTTTAAATGGGCCATTATAAATAAAGGCACATTTCCTATGTAAGTTAAAATAACTGATGCTTTCTGTCAAAGCTGAACAAATTTTACACCTAAACTCTTAAAAGTATCTGAACTTGAAAGCTAACTAGCTTCCTAGCAGGCTTTTGAAATGGAGTAGCCTGTCCTTGGAAACATACCTTCATAGCGAAGGCACACCCCACGTAAGTAACAAAACGTTCTTCCTGAACTGGCATCGGCAGCAAAACAGAGACAGACTTCTGTGCCTGTAACAACAATCACACAAGGCTTTTACTACATGACCTATAAGCCAGAGGAAGCTTGAGTGCAGACACAGTGCTGTCCTCATACAAGGTCCACCACAGGGTGGGGGGACTAGCAACTGTCTCAGCGAGCTTAATCTCAGTTCTCTTATAAAAACAGATTATCAGTTATTCAGATATTGGCGTTTAGATTAAATTCAGAAACTCACTCACTTTGAAGAAAATAAGCCAGTAGAGACCTGTTCCCACTGTGATGATGAAAAACACATTGGCCAGGTCGCCAGCATAGTACAGCAAGAATTTCATAACTGTCTGCAATTTAAGAAGAGTTACAGTTGTTAAAGATTCCATTTGTTACCTGCTTAGTGTATTTATTTCTGCTAAAAAAATTGAGCAGAAAATATAAGTTCTGCTTCACTTTTATCATGTGTAAAACAGGAATAATTAAAGTACGGCTTTTAAAAACTTATACTATTAAAAGTTCTTTTGTATGTGTGTATGTGTGCGTGCGTGTGTGTGTGTGTGTGTGTGTGTGTGTGTGTGTGTGTGTGTGTCCAACTAGATAGAGCTATGAGAAGATCAAGTAACTCTACATATAAAACTTGAAAACAGTCAATATTCAGTAAATGTTACGCAAAACGTAAAACATTTCTAAGATTAAGTGAGAAGTGAACTGTAAAGTCAGTGGAGTAGAGGGTGAAAGACTAGCTCTCCGGTGTGGAGATGGGCATGCTTTCCTAAACAGACGAACAGAATGTACATAACACACACAAAATGCATGTGATCGTGTGCAAATCAACTAGAGGTTAAATGCTAATTATATGTTGAATGCTAAAGGCATCGATAAGATGACAGGTAGCTCATAAATTTGCCCAAAAGATTACAACATGAAAAACTGAAAGGGGATTACTGTTCTGAAAAGACAAGCTGCTCCTCATATGAATAAGAAAAACAAGAAACCTAACAGAAAATGAACAAGAGATCTAAATAGTTCACATAAGAGGGAGCCTAAACATTTAAAGTCTCTAAAAGGCTAGAGAGATGGCTTAGCAGTTATGAATACTTTCTGCTCTTCCAGATGTTTCTTCTCAGCACCCAGGTGTCCTCTCATGACATCTGTAACCCCTGTTCCAGGGATCTGATGCCCTCCTCACTTTCTTCTGGTTTCTATGGGTATCAGGCATGCATATAGTGCATAGGTATATTTGTAGGCAGAACAGCATATACATAAAATTTAAAAATTAAAGTATAATAAGATTAAAACAAAAAATAAATAAATAATTACACCCTAACATATGCCACAATGTTGGACAAAACAGAAAGGTTGAAAAATGTCTTTGCATTGGCAAAGACAAAAATAAAAATGGCGGTGGCAATGTGGACAGACCTATGGGATATTGGGAAGAAAGTGAAGTTGCATATGTTTTGTGACCTCAAAATAATCTCCTTAACTTATACCCCAGAAAAACCAAAGGCAATTTTCTTACTCATCATCTTTTGGGAAAACTCTAAGTCAGTCAAAAGATGAATCAAATTTCATTTCAAAACTGAGAGTGTACCTGTAAATCAATCATGGGGCTCCCAATGCGCCTTTTCCACCCTGCTGTCTTCAAAAGAGATGACAGCACAGCCAGCCCACCCAACACACCCAGAGCGATCTGAAAAAGATAGAGAAAAGAAAACAAGCATTTTAGAACTTACATCATTCCTCTCACTGGTACTAAAGCCCACTGTTAGTAGAAAGTGAAAGTACTGAAAATTGGTGGGGAGTGGTTGAAAGGACATGGGAGAAAGCTGAAAGAAACTTCACTGGCTAAATTTGGGGAAAATTGAGCAAGAAAAATGAATAGTGATAGATTATGAAATCACCTACATTAAATACACATAAGATCATCATATCTTAAATAAACAATTGGATAAATAATTAGTGTGAGCAAAAGGAAAATTCTGCCTTTAAAATAAAGTTCCAATTTATAAATTCAGAAGAAATGAAGAAAATAAAAATCATCAAGGAAATGTCACAGTGATGCTCTCTTCGGACAAGCGTCACCAGGGGGCACTAGAACAAGAGGGCAGCAGCTGTGGAGACGGCTCAGTTAGCAACTGTTTGCTGCTGTCATAAGGACATTAGTTTGGGTCCCCAGAACCCATGCAGTATCCACATAAAAAGCATGGTGGCCACATGTTCCTGCAGAGGTAGAGACTGGCCAGCTTGTCTTGCCAAACCTGTGAGTTCAAGGTTCAGTTAGAGACTGTCTTAAAAAAAAAAAAAGGTGGAAATCTATAGAGGAAAGTATCTAAAGTTGATCTCTGGACTTCATATAAACATATATGTATAGACACAGACACACAGACACAGACAGACACACACACAGACACAGACACATTCAGACACAGACACACATAGACACAAACATCACACATACCCCCACTTAGACACACACAGACACAGACACACATAGACACACATGCACACAGACACAGACACAGACACACACACACATCCCCCCACTCAGACACACACACACACACAGACACACAGACATAGACACACAGACACACATGCACAGACAGACAGACAGACAGACAGACACACACACACACACACACACACACACACACACACACACACACGGGCACTGTCACAGTCTGGAGGACATTCAGAAGATCTCAAAACTGAAAATGATGTAGAATCAGAAAAATGACAGAGTCAAGCCTATAATACCCAAACCGAGCACAGGTTCCTCGACAGGACCACAGCATATTAACTTCCTGATATGTCACTGTGCCATGGGCAAGCCAGGCTAGAGCACATGGCAAATCTACTCTCACGACTTTATTTACATCTGAAAAATTTAAAACTAAAAATGTAGTATAACTATTAAACAAGGAAAAGGCACTCACATCTGTCTGAACAAAGGCGTCTCCTTGATTCATTTCATATTTGACCGCAAAGGAAACCTGATATTTAAAAGAGAACAGATCAGTCATACTAAAATGCCATTCACCTGTTTTCCTAATAATAAATTTGTAGTTGGATTTTGCCATAAATACCATATTTTTAACGATCACTTTATGGGTGTTGGCCTTTATTTACACAGAGATATGTCTTTTTAAGAACGTTTATGTGCATTACATCTTCCTCTTGAGTGTGCATGAGAGGAAAGGGGAGTTGCTTGGGAACTAAGGCTGATGACAGGAGCTCAAGGCAAGCTCATCCTATCTCATTTTCAGATAGTTCTGTCATTGAGAAATACAATTGGCCTTGTCTCAGAAAATTTATCAACTAGCTAAACGACCATACCCTAAGGCAGAACACTCAGTCATCTGACTGGGAACCCTGGGGACAGCACCATGTTCGGATACAAGAGAAAGCATAGGAACTCAGACCAAAGCGATGATCATGGACCCCGTATGGGATTGAGCCAAGACCTCTACATACCCGTTATGGCTGTATAACTTGGTGTTCTTGTGGGAGTTCTAACAGAGGGAGTGTGTGTGGGTAGCGGATCTCTGGTGCTTTTGTCTGCACTTGGGACCCTTTTCCTTCAACTGTGTCACCTCATCCAGCTTTGATATGAGGGTTTGTGTCTAGCCTTATTTGCTATGCCGTGATAGTTGATATCCTTGGGAGGACTGCCCCTTTGTTTGTGTCTTGTTTTGTTTAAAGGGAAACTGAGGAGGACTGGATCTTGGGGAGAGGGGAGGTGGGGGGACTAGGAGAAGTGGAAGGAGGGGAAACTGAGGTCGAGATGTAATGTATATAAAGAATAAACATTATATAGACAAAGATACAAGAGAAAGAATCAGAGAAGCGTATAGGTGCGAGAGGCAGTTCCTTTGGTTTTACCGTGGCTACAGAAGAGTGAATTAGGGGGGAAGGATGAGGCAGTCAAGAGGACAGTATCAGATGCAGGAACACCACGTTAAAGATGGCTGGCCATCATGAGAGACTTCAGAGAAGAAAAAATGTCAAGAGCCAGAGTGGAAAAAACAAGAGTCAACCGGTTGAAAGAGGAAGGAAAGGAGCCAGAGCAAGCGAGGGGCTGGCGGTACTGAGAAGGATCTGACGGGGTCAGTGGCTTTAGCGTGGTTTTAAGGGGTTTACAAGCAAAGGAAAGGATCTATCAGAGAGACTGGCTGAATAAGGCCGGGGAGGAAGGGTACCACAGAGGCACAAGGTTAGCTGAGGAGGAGGAGGGCAAGGACAGGAGTGGGGAAGGAAACAAAGTGCAGAGTCCCTTCTTAGGAGCTCCAGGGAAATCCTTGTTGGATGGCTGACCTGCTAGGTGAGGCAGGAAGTGAACCCAGCTGCAGCTGCTACAGAGAAAAGGGACAGCTGGGTGCTCAAAACTCAAGCACAGCTTTGGTAATGGCTTCCTAGGTTGAGCAAGCCATCCTTCATTCTGGCTCAGCTCCTGCTTAGTCACAGGGCGGTCTGAGGGCTCTGACGTCCATGGCTACCTGCGCTCACATACACATACCTGCCCCCTCCACTACATACATACACATAATTAAAAATAATAAAAATCTCATTCGTTCTTGATAACTAAGATTTGTATAGAGATTTGTTTAAAACTTTAAAAAGATTACTTTTTGATCATTATAGGTGACATCAGAATTTTATTATATTAATATTTATAAACACAAAGGCAACAACTAATAAAGAACTTACCTTCACAGTTTGGCTATTAGCATTTTTGATGTCAATATCACTGTAGGCAATGCTAAGTAAGGGAGTATATATGTTTCCATTTTTTGTGTTGGGCACAAGGCGTATGCTGTTAAAAGAAAATATACTCACACTTATAAATATATCTAATCCTTTAAGCATATATTTATCAGTTCTTTTGAATTTTGTATAGACTATCTTGATATTTTAGAAATAGTCAGTTAGTATGGACAAGAAGCGACTAAGTATAAACTAAGTTAAACCATAGCTCATCTTCCTTGGTTAAAATCTTTACCACTGAAGTATACTCCAGGAGACAAGACCTAGGCTCTGCCATACACAAATGAAACCACCGAAGCACTTTAAGAAACATCTGGAAGAGCCACACTACATGACACCTAAAGAAAGGCTGACAAAATCTGGATCTTCAGATAAGAAAGACGATTTTTAACAAATGAAAATACACGTTATACCTAGTTTTGTTTCAGGCACAAATTGGTAACTACAATGAATTAGTAGCATATAGTTAGTGAGCCCCACAAGAAAAATGCCAGGATGGCTTCACCAAGAACACGCCCACCCTAATTAGGTCTGGTTTCATTTCTATTAGGAGCTCTACCCTGGCAGATGGAGCAGATGTTGAAGCACAGTGCACATGCATGGCAGCAGGCAGCAGTAGAAAGCTCCCACAGTGTGCAACTCATAAAACTGTTATGAGAACCCAAATGAAGAGTGAGAAGGACGACAGGCAGATGAAGGGCTTCACGGTGTAAAGCGAATGTACTCAAAGCACACATCATAAAACACTGGAGTAAGGGAACGCGCTTAGTGCTGGTGGGACTTGATGTGCCGAGGTGGGTGGTACCGGATGGGGTGAGGGGGGTGCACCTTCTCTGAGTAGAAGGGGAGGGGGAAGAGGGAGGGAGCTATGGTCAGGATGTAACGTGAATAAATAAACACAATTTCAAAAGTCCAAATTAAAAGGAAATAAAATAAAATACCGGCATAGCGGGTTCAGTTAAGATTTTAATATATGAAAAAGAGAAATAATGGCTAAATGGTTCCACTGTATGGTAGGGTATTTTAGAAAGAGGGAGATGTGGGCTAGCCTGGGTCAATCTCTAGGTTCTAGAGGGAGCCATGAGAGGACATGGGGCTGGGGAGGCTGAACTCACACTCACTCCTCAGCTCTCACTGAAGTACTATTTTAGCCATGGGGACTACCTTACTTCAGCTTTCAGCCTGCTGTAACTCGCCGAGCGCAGAGTGATCAAGAACATGAGCTTGGGCACAGTCCTGAGGCCATCCGATGCCCTGCCCCGCTTTAGCCTGTAACTTGCAGTGGTCTATGCCAACCCAGACACAGGTGAGTTAGGGTTACGCATCTCTTCAGTTTGGCTCTCCCTACTGTCTCTGTCTGATGATTACTGGTAAATACTTTCCTTACGGCATTATCTCATATATTCCCAAGTCTAACTTAGACATCAGGCAGTTTTTTACCTCAGTGATATCTGGGTAGCAATTCGAATTACTCTTGGCTGATTTCCTAGGTCATTTTCTCGTCCACTTACTGCATCCACTAAGAAAATGCGCCGAGTGAGAAGCCACTTGTTGGGACTACTGTCTTTTATTATAAAAAGAGGAAAAATGGTGTTAGGAAAACTGCTTAAGATAGCAACCACGACAGTTACTGAAGAAATTAAGATTAAAACTTAGTAATTTGTTTTAAGCAAGATGGCCACACAGAGTTAGTCCTGTAAGAAACTTTCAGCTTTCTCTACTCCCTACTTTGGTTGTATTTTGTAACATGGGTAACAGTGAAAAAAATTAGTTTGTCCTCAAAGAGGGCAAAGAACAGTGAAGAAAAAGTCTCAATTTGCAATTCAAGTAATTCCCCTCAGAATATACTCTCATCGAGGGTATGATTTCTTAAAGTCCTCAACATCAAGTTAATAAAAAGGCCTAAACACAGCCGGAGCAGGGTGGCGCATGCCTATAAATCCAGCACTTGGGAGGCATAGGCAGGCAGATCTCTGTGAGTTCGAGGCTATCCTGGTCCACAAAGCGAGTCCAGGACAGCCAAAGGTACGGAGGGAAACCCTGTCTGGAAAAACAAACAAACAAACAAACAAAGGCCTAAACACAGCAGCAATGTTATCACTTGGTTGTACCTTGGGTTTACTGTATAAAATCACCCAGCAAGAGGTTCCATAGTCATTATCATCATCACTGGTTTACTAAAATTATCATATTGGTTTGCACCCATGCATCTCAGCTAGGAGAGCACAGGGCAGAACGGCTTACCTTGGTTCACAAACATTTTATTGTGCTGAAGATTTAGGTTTAACACGGGAATAGCCCAAATGTAATGGTGTTGGTCTTCATCAGTATATTCGAGGTAAACATCATAAAATACAGGACTGGGGAAGTCAGCCAGGATTTTGGAGAGGGAGATCTCACACTAGGGAAACAAAAGTAAAAGCACAACTCAAAACTAGAAAGCATACGTTAGCACTAAACATTTCTCTTTTAATTTTGTCAAGTAAAAGTATCTTTAAACTATATTACTTTCATGCACTCCTAAGAGCCCAACTTAAAAAAAAAAACGAAAGCTAACTAGTAAAGAATTTTTTTTTGTTTTTCAATCTATAACATGAAGAGAAGACTGTTTTTCTTCCAGTACTAAGTGCATATCAAAGAGGAGGCTTCAGCGCCTGTGTTGTCCTGTGGGACACAGAACAGTTCTTCTCCTGACGTACAATCACTCAGGACTGGCTCCCTTCAGGAAGGCTAAGCTCATCTTTCACTCTTCCCTGCTGTAGTCTGTGCTCATGCGCTCATACTAACACCCGTGCCATGGCTGTGCCAGGTTGTCCTAGCTTCCCAACATTCCAAGAGTGGGCTCTGCATAAATCCCCTTTTTATGTGTTCTATGCTGCGCCTGTGCATCTGTAACTTGAATATCATTGACCTGAGTCCTAATGTATTGTCCTGGCATCTGGTATCGTATGCATATCTACAATATAGCACTGTGACGGTCTTCGCCAATTTCTGTATGTACAGCTATTTTGCTGACTGAGCTGTGACTTGTTTTTGTGAGTGGCAACCTGTTACACTGCAGTAACCATGGTTTTAAACTTATCGGAACAGCTGTCTGATGCAACAATCTTACTATTTACCTAATAGTGAGTCTCAAGGAAGCACAGACACCAAGTACCTCGCACAGCTGTTAAGGAACCCAATGGGATATCAGTGATAAAATGCTGACCATCGTCATGCACTTAACACCTGCTTACTGTAGTTCATGTTGTATAAAAAGATGATGCTAAAACACACTATAATTCATTTCTGATCAAAATATTCATGTTCATGGTAGAAAATTTGGAAAAATGTAAGAAAGAAAACAAAATTCATCTCTGGCACAACTGTCTAAAATTAATCAATAAAAACATTTATTTTTTTCCAGTGAGGTTCTCAGGAGGACACTGTTCACTGTGGTTTTGTTGTGTGTGCACGTTAAGAAACGTTTCATATGCTACTGAGGCTCCGTCATGTGTTAAATGTCCCACAATATTCCTTCGCATCATACTGCAATGTCGAAGTGACAAAGTCATGACAGGAAGGAGAAAGGACAGTGTGGTGAGAGGGAGGGAATTGGAGCGAGAAGGAAGCATGGTTATTTTATGGGGAGGTAAAGTGAATAGGGAATTACATTTTTAATAGCTCTAAACATAAAGTAGTATTTGAATTTTATTATAAAATGCTCAGGAGTAGCATTATGTTTAAGACACATAAGCCTGGAGGCAGATAAACAATTGACTTATAACAATCTAACATTATAAAATATTTAAAACTCTGTAGATGCTAATGTACCTTCATCTTGAGGATTAACACTTTCTGTGCCCAGATAATGTAAGATTTATTAATTAATGAAAATGTTCATCACCACTAAAAGAATTTATGAATTAAAAAACATTCACCTAGCATTCCAGTCACTGGAGAACAAAGGGAAATGTAGACTGCCTCACAAACAGAGGCGCACTCACATGTTGCTGGTACGTTGTTCCAAAAGAGTATGCGGCATCTAGTCGTCTCTCTGTGTCTGGACAAAGCTTCAGCAGACAATACAATTGATAAATATCTCTCACAAAAGATTGCTTTTTGCTGAAAGAGCTCTCTAGCTCCCATATGAACATACACTTTATTTTTCTACTTAGTTAATATGTGGAGGCCACAAAAAGCTAAGGAAGTATTTTTTTTTTGTTATAAATTAAACTTATAACTTGAACAACAGTTTTAAGAAAATTCCCATGTGGGGATGGCAAGGTGGCTGAGCACAGAAAGGCACTAAGGCCACTAAGCTTCAGAACCGGAAGCAGAGGACCAAGTCCCACAAGTTGTGCTCTGTGCTCCACACATTACATATTGTGCATGAACACACACACACACACACACACACACACACACACACACACACACACA
>OU015743.1:65707594-65747512 GCA_907169655.1 Acomys percivali | reverse complement strand
CAGCATCAGCAGTGTTAGCAGTGTCAGCAGTGTTAGCAGCATCAGCACTGTTAGCAGTGTCAGCAGTATCAGCAGTGTTAGCAGTGTTAGCAGCGTCAGTAGTGTTAGCAGGGTCAGCAGTGTTAGCAGTGTCAGCAGTGTCAACAGTGTTAGCATCAGCAGCATCAATAGTGTCAGCAGTGTTAGCAGTATCAGCAGTGTCAGCAGTGTTGGCAGCGATAGCTAGTGGCTGGTGGCTGGCGGCATCAGCAAAAACAAAACCAATAAACACAGAACACACAAAGCTCACACTCTCAAAGATAACCAGTTAGAAACAAAACATGCAGTGATCACTATCATTCATACAGTCAACTGAGCTTGAGTGATTTCTGCCTCACTCCTGTATTTACCACAAAACCTATGGATACGCCAGAAAACACAGGCCTTTTGCCCTGGATGGGAGTGAAAGGGTTTTGTAAGTGGATGAGGGGTTTTAAGTACCCCATACCCAAGGATCCACCTGGGAAATTGGCAAGGGAAAAGGTGTGTCAGCTTGTGTGGTTTGGAGGAGGGGAATGGCTTATGAACCTGGGGTCAAGTGGATATGAGGAGCAAAGGAAACAGAAGCTCCTTCTTTACCTACAGCATCCCTCCCCAGCAAGGGGACCAGAGCTTGGTACCACTAGGAAGGAGTGGGTAAGGGGAATGCCTCTAAAGATATAGCTAACGGGTAGGGTTTAGTAAGCCTGGCCCTCTACTCTGATAATAGAGGAATGAGGAGAGGTAGGTTCCCCAAACTCCATCAGGACTGAAAAATAGTCCCTGGTGCTGGGTGTGGTGACTACCGGACGCTCCCTATCAGAGACGGCGGTGGTTGGGCCAAGGGAACCAAGGCCTCCTCGGTCATCCACGGCCAGATCTAGAAGGACATGAGGACTGTCAGCAGCTCAATGTCCCTCTTGATGGCGGGTGGGCACAGCTGGAATATTTTACAAGGGTTTGGACAGACCTGGCCCCAGTGACCCTTCTGACCGCATTTGAAACGGGGATCAGGAGAGTCTCTGGCAGTGGGAGCCTGGGCAGCTGCTATGGCCAGCTGACAGGGTCTAGCTAGCATCAGGGTTTTTCATCTCTCCCATGGTACATCTTGAAGGCCACGGCTAAGACTTCTGTCTGTGGAATCAAGGGTCCTTTTTTAGAGGCCAGAAGGAAAGGATGAAAACTGAGCTGGGGTGGGGGTGGGGGCTCTTTTCCACAGGAAAGGATTGGAGAATGGCATCACAAAAGCCACGAGGCCCTAGAAAAGCTGTGGGATTCCAGGCAGCTCCAAAGGGAAGGTGGGAGAAGAAGGCAGGAAGGGGCACAACAGCCCAGTAGGGCCTAAGGAACTTCAGGGTTACAGCTCTGAGAGTGGTGGGGTGGGGTCAGGTGAAGAAGGCCTGCTGAGCCTTAAAGACCATGGCTGGAGGGTACCTCTGCCTCCAAGAGTATCAGAGGGGTGCCAGATGCTGGATGGTCACTTCCTCTGACTCAGGGAAAGGTTTACACCAATCAAACAGGAAACAACTAATTGCCACTGGTGAATGAGGAGCTGAGCTCCTGCTGAGCCAGAAAGTGAGTCTGTTGCTGGTGCACAGGACATGAGGAATAGCGTTCCAGTGAAGCTGAGATCTCAACGGGAGAGGCAGGCACCAGGAGAGAGCCTGTCCAGTCGCAGGACCAATGTTAAGTGCTACAGCTCTGAGGAAAAAGTATTGTGGCAGTCTAGAGCCAAGTCACACCACACCACAAACCTCACACAGGAGATGCACTGGGAGAGGGAATCTCAGGAGGATGGCTGCCTCTGCTTGGATGAGAAGCAGCAGAGGACTGAGCAGCAGCCAGGGTTTATATAACATTTCTTGGGGTGGAGATTTCCAGGATTGGGATTGGTGAGATTTCAAGTCCAGAGCTTGGGACCAGCTCAGGGATTTGGTGGGATTGCAAGTCTTGATCTTGGACTTTTTACTCTGTAGGGTAGAGGCTAGGTCCAGCTATTAGAACAGATAGAGTGTTCTGTGGATGGAACCTAGCAGGCGGAGGCCCTGGGGGAGAGGCCTGGCCACTCACATGGCTTACTCAAGGGGCTTACAGTTATGCCTGAAATCAATAGAGACGAACGCCAACAATTAGTGAATGATACAAATTAGACTTTGTTGAAGAGACTGGACTTACTAAGAAATGTTTCTGGGCCGGAGAAATGCCTCAGTAGATAAGAGCACACCACCTGCTCTTCCAAAGGACCAGGGTTCAATTCCCAGCAACCACATGGCAGCTCACAACTGTCTGTAACTCCAAAATCTGATACCCTCACACCAATGCAAATAAATTATAAAATATATATTAAAAAATGTTTCTACATTGGCATGCTTCTATAACACTAAAAACTACATTAGCTTCAATAATGTCACTGGAAAATAAACCTGTCCCCAGAACTATATTCTATCCACAGCCCTTTGTCATTAGTCATTTCACTACAACTAGTACTTCTAACACATGAATTAAAATAAATATGGCAATCAGACCTACAGAACGAACAGTTCAGAGGATTATCTCTAATGTATTAGACTCTGAGATTTAACTTTCTAATAGAATAACAAACAACATTACAAAAGGTGGTGTTGGCACACGCTTGTAATCCCAGCAGCCTCACGCCTGGAATCTCAGCACTCAGGAGGCAAAGGCAGATGGATCTTTGTGAGTTGGAGGCCAGCCTGCTCTACAAAGAGAGTCCAGGACAGCTAAGGCTACACAGAGAAACTCTGTCTTGAAAGTACAAAAAATAAAACAAAAGCCAACAACAAAAAATACTCAAAACTATTACAGACTCCTAATTAGCTTAAATGATTAGAAAATATATCTTTATTCACTATAATTTAGCCCATGTAGCACCTGCTAATTGAATTTCCCTGATGCAATGAAGTCCCAATATGCAATGAACTGACCAACCAAACTACAGAACATTTAAATTCCTACTGATGCAATTGGCATCTCATAAACTTATTGTACCTTGCATAGCATTATGAATATCAATTATCACATAAGATGAGTGACACTGTAGGTGTAATACACTGAAAACCATCTATATCAAAGAATATTTACCCTGAATTGTTCTACATATGTAACACTCACTCTCTCTTCTCTATATCTGAATTACTCTATGAAGAAAACAGACATAATTTTTCACAGCTTTGTTCTTTGGGATATCTGATTCAAACATTTTCATAACAAAATGAAATTTTGTTTTCATGCAGTTTTATCGATCTCTCAAAAGTTACACTAATAAAGTTAGCTTAATAACTTTAAAGTTTGTGAAGAATGGGAAAGATTATATTGAAGTTTGAGAGACGAAGACATTTATTAATTTTTTCACAAAAGTTATTTTAAAATAAATTCTTCATACCATGTTTTCTGGACACTTTTTACAAATAATGGAAGGTCCTCCGTTATTAGAGATCATATGATATCCTGGTAGACATACACATGAAGTTCCTAAAAAGAAAAAGAGACAATTTTGTCCTTAGTAAATAAAACTCCAAGACAGGGAAACTTAGCAGTTCTTAAGATCATGAAGCTGGGAGTGGTGGAGTGTGCTTGTAATGCTGATACATGGAGGTGGGAGGTGGCAGGAAGATCAGGCAGGTGTGCACAGTTATCCTCACTCACAAGGGGATTTACTTGAGCCAGCCTGGGTAGTGTGTGTGTGTGTGTGTGTGTGTGTGTGTGTGTGTGTGTGTCTGGGTCTCTTTGTGTGTGTACATGTGAACACTGAGTGGGTCACTGATTTATAGCTTAGCTTCTTGCTTAGTAAAATGGAGAAAACAACAGAAGCTACCTAATAGAGTCAAGACTCAGAAATATGTCTGGCATACATCTGGTATTATGTTGCCACCTTTTAAATTGCAATTATTATTCAAGTATGAAAACTACTTACCTGCTATAGGAATTACTTTCCACGTCACTAAGCTGTGTATGTGCGTTTAATGAGTTTTAATTTTGCCAATATCTTATTGGGAAATTATTTTCATTCAAATATATCACGGTTACTCTTTGTTTAGAAGGACAATGACTGCTGTTCAGTAATTACACCTCAGCTTGTCTAGATAGTTAAGGAAAGACTTCTCCAAGCAGAAACAGCACTCATAGGAGTCTATGTGCAACACATCTTCATTCATAATCATGAAACCAACACAAAGTACTCTTCACTAGGCCCCTCCCCCCCCTCCCCCCAGCCCACACACTGTTCTGCGCTGCCCAAAGACTTCAGTGAGACTATCAGGCCTAAAGACGGTAGAGTTAACCTAATTGAGACTCCAAGCATTTCAGACTTTAGTAAACAGAAACACACTTATTCGGAGTAGTTTCAGTGAGAACTACATCAATTGATGCTACTAAGTCTAAAAAGACATTATGAGCCAACAGTAACAATCAACAATAAAAGAGGGAATCTGTAATCCTAGATGCAAAGCTGGGAATACATAGGTGGGGGGTGGTGAGAGAAAAGAGACAAGAGTTCTCTTAGCTTCTGTGTAAGGCACACAGAAGTCACAACATCTGTATTTCAATGTCCTTTTGTGTACAGTGTAGAGTCTGATCACAGTTACTGTTGCAACCAGCTCTAAATCTCTTGAATTTGGAATTAGAATAAACAGTCAGGAAAATTTGATTACTAATTCGCATTCCGCCCCCCCCCCCCCCCCGCGCCCTTTCTTTCCTGTCAGGGCACCTCACTCGTAAATTATTTCTATTCGACTTTTGTTAGGAGACTTTCTAGATGATATCTTAAGGATTCCCTGCAGGGATTGACACCTGGAAATGATTCCTGGTTAAGGGTAGGGTGGTGGGGCCAGGGTTCCTGATCTCTTAAGTGTTCGAATTGCAACCCTCCCAGGAAAACCTTTTCTTAGGCACGGTGGCTGTGCGTTTTCTGAAACATTCTTCTAACAAGATACCTGGCTGTCTGGAGAGTGTCATTTTGGTCTGGGTCCATCCACCCTCAAGCCGCCTCACCTAGAGCATCCTGCCTCTGGTTGGCGCCACACGGGGCACAGGAGAGTGCTGAGATGTCAAAGTACTGGTTGATGTCGCACGTCTCCGGCCGCCGGAAAGGAAAGGAGAAGATCTGAGCCCATGAGACTTCGCAGAGAACCAAGAGAAGGAACGCAGTGCCAGTCCGGGCTGAAGAGCAGGATCCGGCCGCCATGGCCACCACAGGCCCTGCACGCGTCACCATGGTACCCGCACCCAAAGTACGCTGTCGACCGCTCCCCAGCAGCCTCCGCGGCGAGTTCGCTGAGCTGATTGGACAAACGGGTTCTGGCCCCGCCTGGTTGCTAGGTAACAGCGCACGCAGGAAAAGATGGGTCAGAGGCTAACTACTCTTTCAAGAAGGTGGCAATGGCATCCACAAGAGAAATAAGACGGGCAATATAATTTCACAACAAAGGAGCTATAGTATGTATTTTTAAAAAATCCCACCGAGGGCAGGGGTTGTTTCAGGTCCTGAGCTTGATTTTCAGCAAAATAAACAAAACCATTGATTTTATGTACAATATCAGAATATCTTTATGACAAAAGACTTGGGGAAACTCTGGCCTACTAGAGCTTGGTTTGTTTGTTTTTTAAAAACTTTCCTTGTTAGTGCTTAAAGCATGCATATAAAGCTCATCTTACTTGGTTGAAAACCAAATTTGCACATACATGAATGTTGCCTTTAAGGTAGACACCCTTGAAGAGTGTTAGTTCATTATATTCATAGATAATTTATGCCTCCCAAGACAAAATAGCTTTTAATATATAAAGTTCAATTCTATTTTACTCTGTGTGTGTGTGTGTGTGTGTTAGACTGTTGTATCTGTTTATCCTCCCCCCCCCAAATAAAATAATCTGGCATATGTTTTTTTTTCTTATCAGTAGTAGCTTTCCCTGAGTTTTGTATTCTCAGAAAAGTTAAAAGTTTTGTAATAAAAATGGTTCTCTGACCTTAGTAAGGAGGATATATATCATTGTCTTTCTCAAAAGACTAACACTGATCTGGTTTCTAGAATGTAAGAAAAGAGTTGTTTGCTCTTATGAAGATTCTCCTTCCAAAGAAATACCTTTTTTTTTTTTTTAAACAAAACAAAACAAAACAAAACAAAAAAAAAGCTTTTGAGTCAGTATCTTATAGAGCTGGAAATAACTTATCTGGATGCATTTAAAATTGATGAAGACTAAGAAAGGAGAGTTAGAAAGGTTGGGACTAGCCTGCAGATGTGCCATGGGTGTGTCTAGACTCCAGTTTTCTTGATGGAGTGCATCCTTGTTGCTGATCTCCAGAGAACATTAGAGCACTGCCGCACACTTCCTGCCCACTGTGTAATTAAAGCAATACTTTCTGCTCACGATGACCTCACACTTTGCACTGTGCCAGGCACTTGAAAGCTTTAGTCATAAGTTTTCAAAACAACTTTTGGATGAAGTACTATTCCATATTAATGAGAGTGGAGAGGAGAGTATAAAAAAAAAGTTAGACAGAGACAAAACTAATACTATCTTTATTTTGTTATCTTTTCGCTATATTAAGTGGCTGCAAGATAAATGGATGCAGGAAAGAAATGCCTCGTTTACATGCATCCTGTCCAGCTAACAGGGAAGCCACAGTCATATACCATCTACACAGGATATAACTGCCCAACACCTTTGGCCACCGAATTTAACAAAATTTCTGAGAAATAAGAGTTTATCTGTAGTACAAGGACTTGAAAGTGACAAACACAGATAACTTGAAGATAACTGTACTGTAGGCTCACCAGCAATATGAGCATTAGGGAAGAATGTAAATTATAAGACTATTAGGCATAAATTTGAGATTGTATCATTAGTTATTGTTTTTGTTGCAGGTAATCAAAGACCATGCAGCTTAAGCCATTTCCTAATGGCTTCGATGAAAATAAAAGCGTAGGGCTGAAGGTCTGTGGTTGCCGATGGTCAGTGTACTGGCTCATCCCTCGTAACTGTAAGAGGCTGCCATATACCAGACATGAAGTTCAAATTTAGGATGGGAGTAAGGACTGCTGGTGTGATGGCGCACGCCTTTAATCCCAGCACTCTGGAAGCAGAGGCAGGCGGATCTCTGTGAGTTTGAGGCCAGCCTGGTCTACAGAGTGAGTCCAGGACAGAGGGGCTTGTTACACAGTGAAACCCTGTCTTGAAAAAACAAAACAAAACAAAAACAAAAACAAAAAAACCATAGGAATAGGCAGAGAAGCCGAACCACAGATGTCTCTTGCCTCCTTTGTCAAGCAGGCAAATATTTCCTCATATCTTGTATGAGATTCTGTACATGCATATATCCTTTTGGTTTTTTAAAAACAACCCTAAGCATGTAGTGCAATCATCTTCACTTACCAGGCTTAGGGACATGTTCAATATTACCCAGTTAAGATATAGGAGTCATTTATGAAAGTGGTAGAAACTAGGGTAATCTGGTTTAATGGCGGCTTAGAGAGAAATATACCAGACAAAGAACGGCTTCAGAGAGAATACCACATGTTATTGAGTAGCAGCTGTGAGGTAGCCACCAAGCTATGCTCTCCTGACAATATCAATGCTAATCTGTTATCATCTTTCTGTAACTCTTCATTGCTCTAGTAAATGGAGGTAAGAATTAGAGATTTAAAACTCACTTAAATTCTTTGCTTTTTCTGGGCCCAAGGGTTCTGCTCAAACTATGGCACCAACCAAGGACAATACCTACATTAAACATCAAACCCCTACCCGGTTCTAGTCAATGGACAGGACATTCTCCACAGTTGAGTGGAGAGTGGGGACTGAATTTCACATGAACTCTGGTGCCTCATATTTGACCACGCCCCCTTGATGGGGAGACCCGGTGGCACTCAGGGGAAGGATAGCAGGCTACCAAGAAGAGACTTGATACCTTATGATCATATACAGGGGGAGGAGGTCCCCCTCAGTCACAGTCATAGAGGAGGTGAATAGGGTGAAAGCGAGAGGGAGGGAGGAATGGGAGGATACAAGGGATGGGATAACAATTGAGATATAATATGAATGAATTAATTAAAAAATAAATTTAAAAAATTCTCTGCTTTCAATTTGCAGAAATGAACTTTGAATTTTGTTAGTCAGTTAAGCTGTAGGAGTGGTTTAACCAGAATGCTGTGCCTCCTAACAATATAAGTGCTGCAGAGGGGGGTTATATTAGAGAAATGGTCTTTGAAGCCAGCAATTGAATGGTCATGTTTTACATGGAGGAGTATGATTTCATTATAGTGTTTGGATAGAAGACACACAGCATCAATGAGACATAAGAATGAACAGAAAAATATTTTGAGACATTTTGCAAAAGAAATTATGTAAAAGAAGACTTTTAAAAATTATTTATACAGGCAAGTATGTTGACACACACATTTTTGCCCCAGCACTCAGGGGCAGAGGTAGAGGCAGGTGGATCTCTGTGAGTTCGAGGCCAGCCTAGTCTACAAAGTGAGTCCAGGACAGCCAAAGCTACACAGAGAAACCCTGTCTCAAAAGACAAATATATATATAAAGCCTATATATCTGTAAGTGACGAGGAGATGCTCAACAGAGGAGAGATTTAAAATAAATACTGAATTTCTTCTTGTTCAGGAGAAGAGTGAAGGACTGAGGCAGAAGGCTGGGAAGGTGGAACTTCACAGGGGGAGATTCATTGTTTCCCAGAGCCCTCAAAGAGAAGAGAGATGCATGAAGCCAAAATAGAGCCCAGCAGGGAGGTGAGAGAAATCCAACACCATCAGTTTTCTGAGAAAAGAAAATGAAAACAAGTAGGAAAAATTTTGAAATGACATGGTGAGTAACTGAGGAAAATCACTTTCAGATGTAAAAGAAATGGCTGTATTCTATGATGCAGGAGTAAAGCATGTTGGCATGGGAGTGGGGGTGGGGGATAGAGATAGCGGGTAGAGCAGGTTAGTCCTAGAGTAGGGGCGAGCAGTGTGTGGAGAAGATGGAGTTTGCTTAGCTACGAGGTAGGGAGGAATGGCAGAAACAGATGTGGACCAGGTCCAGTGCTTGGTCAAGAGTTTGAAAGTGGACATTATGGTTGTTCACAAGGTCAAACTGAAGTTAGAGAGATGTAATCACCTGAAAACAGAGACTACAAGACAACTCAGAAAGCCACTTAGCCTTTAAGAGGCCTTCAGTAATTTTTTGAGACATTCATTCAGCATTTCTGTGATATAGACATTTGTTCCTAAGTGTCTGTAAGAAGCAAAGACTCTCCATAGTTCAATGTGATTATTTTATCTTCCAGTCTATGCTTTAGGTTTTCTATTTGTAAAAATGCTTAGGTTCAATGATGAGATCGCCATGTGGTTACACTGACAAGAACTTCCTTTTTTATATTACAATGGTAGAAATGATGGACATTTACTGTGGTATCCCTTTTTGGGCAAAGTCTGTGGGAACTGAAGGGGTGTGGCCAGCCCAGAGCAATGTAGGGGGTAGTTGGGGGCTAGCAATGCCTGTCAGTATGTTGAGCATCTATGAACATTCCTGTCCAGGTGAATTAAGTTCTCATTAAATCTTGGCTGAACTATCTGTAAACTTGGGTGAAAACCATCTCAAGTACCCTTAACTGAGAAACATGTATTCCTCATCTATTCTCATCTCTTGGCCCCTGCTACTTCCCGCCCCCCATGGTTCCCTTCCTTTTCCCTAATGTGGGAATGTGAAACCAAAACAGAAGCCACATTGATAACAATGTGTTATATATAATATCGCTAAGTCTCCATACCTTGCAAGAATAAGTGTCTGTTGTCTAAGCCTGCAAACCCTGTTTTTTAACCTACGCCGAACTTGTGACCCCATGATGTCTGCCCACCCTTTTACCTTGCTAAACTCTTGAATCTGTGATATATGATCGCCCTTTTACCTTACGAAAATATATCTTCCCAGAAACCTTGATGGCTCACTCCCTTCTATATGACGTAGTCTTGTACTTATCTGCCTCACAGGCAGCCTTGAGCCCTGATTCCCCCACTCTTCTGTCCAGATGCTAACAGTTATCTCAACAGCTGTTTTCTATCAAAACCCTAACCCTTCCCCAAAAAAGAGACCTCAAAAGCCAGCGAGGGGCTGCTCTCTGAAGTAGCGATTTTGGGAGAGGCAGTGGTAGGCTGGCCAGTCTAAATACAGCTTGCTCTAACTGGACAGCTGTGGAATTGTTTTTTGTTTTGTTTTGTCCTCCCTCAGGTCTAACAGAAACCGCAGCAGTGAAGGACAAAGGAATCTCCAGCTTTCCTCCTTGTATCTTTTCCCTTAACCGGAAAAGATAACAAGAAGTTTGTCTATTTCTGCAGTTGTCTCCAGCAGATGGGAATTTCGCAGGGGGCGGGTCCCGGCTCCGGATTGGCCAGGAACAGAGCACAAGAAGCTCCGTGCTCCCCAGCGCGCAGCCTCCCACGCTCACTCCCCTTGACCACTGCGAGGGGCGTTGAGGGTACGCGCATGCGCAGTCCGGGCGCCCGGGTTGCGGGTTATGCCTGGAGAGCGCATGGGCAGACTCACCGCACGTCGGTTTGTCCCGACGGGAAGGCAGTGTGGGCGCCATCTTCTCCGGGGCTACCTTGGGGCTCAGCTGGCTGTGGGGAGGCTGCTGCGACGAGGAGCGTCCCAGCCCCCATTTGTGTGGTGTGTGCTCATTGCCCAGTGCGAAGCATTTCTCCTCGGGGCGCCGGGAGGGGAGGAGCGGTGCGAGCAGGAAGGGCGGGCGGGCGGGCGGGGCTGGGGCGAGCGCAGGTAGTGCACAGTTAAGAGACCAACCGACTCCGACCCCTCCCGCCGGCCTCCGTGTGGTGGGGTGTGCACTTGCAGGGATCTTGACAGCGCAGGTCTCGGAGCATCGCCTAGGTATTTATTTTCTTTGCGATGTCCGTGTTCGTGGCGGCGCGGAAAAGCTCCGTAGGCCGGTAGCCTGGAGCTGGAGAGGCGCAGAGCGGTGCAGTGAGGCTGGTGCCATTCCTCTCGGGCGAGCCAGGGTGGAGCGTTTGCCCGCAGGACGGCGGAGCGCGAAGGAACGTTGGTTGGGAGGTCCTGGTTAATTTGAAAGCCAATTTGGCCTCAGATTCTGGGGACTGTATCGGATCCGACATAGCAAGTTGGCCTGGCGCTAAAAGACGGAAAGTCTGAGCCTTGGGAGCATGGATAAAGGCGTCAGGCCACCAAATCGATGTCTTCGGAGGACTCCCCATTGATAATGATGGATGACTTGGGAAGTGTGTGTCCTGTTGAATCAATCGGCTTCACTTAACCGCTCCTTGACCCGGGACTATGGCTCTATGTGGTCATGCATTTTCTTTTTTAAAAATTTAAAACATCTACATTATAAAAGGCAGATTTTATCATAGAATATTTGTGGACTGGGGTAGATTTTCTGCAAGGAAAATGTATGTTTAGAATTTTAATGGTTCTTCGTTCTGGCCAGTAAGACACAGTTGTAGGCCATAGTAAAACTTTTGTCTCTTTTACCAGGTCTGGAAATTGACTTTGTTAGTTAAAATCGAGTGGATCTGAAATTATAGCTCTTAAACTCAGTCTCCTGTTTTTCTCTGAATCTTGATTCAATGATGCACACTTAAGATCCTTTAATTAGGTTGGCGACTTAAATGTAAGGATGACGTGGTAAAATTAGCAAAGTGGTTTAAAATGTGTTTATCAGTAAATGAGTTTTTAGGACTATCCTTCTTCACAGTAGTTCGTTGTGGCCTGACATCAACACCAGCACTGATCACTTTGGTATTCATAACTAAAATAGGGTTATTGTGTGTTTAGAGGTTGTGCAGTGGCATTCAAAAGTAGAACAGGACAATTTGTGTGTTGACCTTGGTGCAATCTAATGTGGCAGTAGATTTTCTGGAGATTGTAAGGAAATAGTATATTGGGAGAAATAAACTTTGAGTCTCTCAGAGGTGTTCTAGATGTTACTGTCCGGGTAAATGGCACCTTACCCTACTATGACAAGGGCAAAGAAGTTTAAACATTAACTACTTTTTGGCAAATGACAACAAACTTTAGGTCTCTTGGATTGGAATTCAATAGCTTTGTGCCAGTGAAACTACTTACTGAAGATGGATTTAGTTAACATACTAGATAGTGTTTTGTTCTGTTTTAAGCTAGGATGTGCTATGAGAGGCGTTTTGAACTTAGTATGTACTTATTTCCTTGAATGTCTCCAAATTCATGTACTTGTAAGTGAATTCATGTCCTCAGGATAAATCCGCTTTGAATTTTAAAAAGTTTAAGGACAGACAGGTTAAAAAGCAGCCAAGCCAGTTTACACAGAAGTCTTGGAATTTGAATGTGGACATGAGTTTCAAAGAGCCATTTATGGTTTTTGTTGGAAGTGTTGGGGATGAATATTGAATTGTTGAAGTCAGGCATACAGTTTTTTTCATTTGTACTACAAAGATATTTTAATAAATTTCAATAATTTTCAAAACTAGTATGTACCATTATTTTATTAACTTCTAGTTTAAGAAGTTTAATCTATAAACCCTCCTCCTTTTTAAAGACAACTTTTCAAATTTGAAGGAATATATTTGCAAGCAGTGGTGCTTCAGTTTAAGGGAACAAATCTTCATTTGCACACTAATTATAATGATTAATTTGGCACATTTAAAATGCTATTTGGTAAATATTGTTTGGTTGTCTGTGAAAATGCTACAAGCATGTTTCCTTAAATAATATTGAGATTATTTTTCCCCCAGTAATGAATATTGGTAACCCCAATATTCCAAATTAATTGTTGTTTACCTTTATATATTATTATTAAGGTTTTCATAATGTAAGTATGGAAAATAGTTTTTTTGAACTGGCTGTTGGCCAGTAATAAAATTACAAAGTTGATATGTTTGTGTGTGTGTGTGTGTGTGTGTGTGTGTGTATGTGTGTATGTGTGTGTGCTTGAGATGCATTTTTGTAGTCTACTGACTGTTGTAAGTATATTGGATAAGGAGTGGCTTTGGTGTGTGTGTGTGTGTGTGTGTGTGTGTGTGTGTGTGTGTGTGTGTGTTTTAGGGATGCTATAGTATTTGCCTTAATTATATCATTATGGCATTTGTTTCTGTATTTAATATGCAGAACGTAAAGTGGTATCCAATGGTAGCCATTGATTTGGATTTATTGCATAATAATTGATAGTCTCGAGCTTTGAGACTATTTTCCCTCATTTTGAACTGTTGCTTTCCTTGACTTAGTGTTGTGTTTGGAAGGTTGGAGAATGGCAAGGGAGCTGGATATAAGTATGAACTATGTGTTTGCATCACCATTAGATGAAGTGATGTAAGGTCTTTAAAAATATTTGGTTTTCAAATTGATGTTGTACTTATAAGACCATTTTTAAGTACATGTTAAACTTGTATATATAAGCTTGTGTATTGATAAGCTTGGATTTTAATGATAGAATTCAATGAGCTTTGATGCAGTTATCCATTCATGTAACCACCACTACACTAAAAATATCTAGTATTTCCTTCATATCTTTTTATGCTAATTCCAATCCAGTAGTATAATTTTCAGCACATATTTTTATTTTTTAATACTTCCCAGTTGTCCTGGTTTTATACTTCCTTTTTGCAGAAGTATTATTAATTTCCCTTTGGGACATAAAACAACCATTTTGTAATGTCCATAATTATGATGCCTTATATTCTTTTACTTAAATAGATAATTCTGAAATGGATTTCAGGCATTGAGATCAATTAGAGTTCAAAGATTAATTATATTTCATTTTCTTTCCACAGTTAAGTTGCTTTTACAGAATTAACAGGTCTCCAAGAAATAAAAGGAAAAGGTAAGACATCAGAGTTTCAGGCTTTGCACAGAAGTGTGACAAAATCAGATAGATCAGTGGATCTCTGTAATCGTTCTCTTCTTCACATGGCCAGTGATACAGTGTTAGGCAGCCGAATATCATGAGCAGAAACTGTATGCTGACCATAGACGGCTTTTCTGTATATGTAAACTTTCTTGTGGTTAGTGAAAGACAGACCAGTAGGAGACACGTTTCTAAAGCATCTGAAAGTAGTTTGGTTTTGTTGTGAAGCAGCATTTGGCAGACGTGCCAAGGAAGATTTGCTATTTTTGATGTTCCTATTGAGTAGGATAGGTGATGTGAAATGTGTCTGTTAGGTAGTTGGCTTATTTGTATGCATGTTTAGATAGGAGAACGTGCATTTGTTTTCTTTTAAGAATTAGATCAGATCAGTTTTTGGTGAACTTGTTTCCACTTACTAATGCTGAAGGAGGCAGGAGCCAGGTAATTACTAAGCTAGTTTGTGCTAAGCTACTGTAAAAATAAGCCTTGCTGTTATGTGTACCTTTCTGTCTGCAGGTCGTTATTGCTGTGGCTTGAGCTCAGCATGGCTGTAGTCATCCGTTTACTGGGGCTTCCTTTTATTGCGGGGCCTGTGGATATCCGTCACTTCTTCAAGGGATTGACTATTCCTGCTGGAGGAGTGCATATAATTGGAGGGAAAGTTGGGGAGGCTTTTATTATTTTTGCAACAGATGAAGATGCAAGACGTGCCGTAAGTCGTTCAGGAGGGTTTATCAAGGATTCATCTGTAGAGCTTTTTCTTAGTAGCAAGGTAGAAATGCAGAAGACGATAGAAATGAAAAGAACTGCTCATGTGGGAAGAGGGCGACTGGGCTCTGGGGCATCAGGAGCTAGCAGCCTGTGCCGCTTGGAAAGTTATTCTGGATATGGCTCTTCAGTTAATCAAGATGCTGGGTTTCATACTAATGGTACAGGACTTGATTTAAGGCCAAGAAAGACCAGGCCATCGAAGGCTGAGAATCCTTACTTGTTTCTACGAGGCTTGCCTTACTTAGTAAATGAAGATGATGTACGTGTCTTTTTCTCTGGTTTGTGTGTGGATGGAGTGATTTTCTTGAAACATCATGATGGCCGAAATAATGGTGATGCTATAGTAAAATTTGCTTCATGTATTGATGCTTCAGGAGGTCTTAAGTGCCATAGAAGTTTCATGGGTTCAAGATTTATAGAAGTCATGCAGGGCTCAGAACAACAGTGGATTGAATTTGGTGGTAATGCAAGCAAGGGTGGTGACACTCCTCATGTGCGATCTGAAGAACGTTCTTCTTCAAGAAGGATTAATGATAGACATCTTCGGAAACGGTCTCGTTCAAAATCTCCTAGAACACGTTCTCGCTCTCCTCGTGGATTTTATGTTCAGTTAAAAAATCTGTCCTTAAACATTAGCAAGAGGGATTTAAGAAATTTCTTTAGAGATACTGACCTGACTAATGAACAGATTAAATTTTTATATAAAGATGAACGAAGAACACGGTATGCCTTTGTGATGTTTAAGAATCTGAAAGACTATAGTACTGCCCTGGGTTTGCATAAGACTGTTTTACAGTATCGTCCAGTTCTTATTGATCCAATTTCTAGAAAGGATATGGTGAAATTGATTGATTTCTATGAAAAGAGACCAGGGTCTGTAGAGAAAGGCAGGCCTGGGCGTGTTTCACAGAAGTACCCTGAAGAAGGCTCCTCTGATCGGAAGCTGTGCATCTATATACGGAATTTCCCCTTCGATGTTACAAAAGCTGAGGTGCAGAAGTTCTTCGCAGACTTCTCCCTTGTTGAGGATGACATATATTTGCTTTATGATGACAAGGGAGTTGGTTTGGGAGAAGCACTGGTGAGATTTCAATCAGAAGAACAGGCCATGAAAGCTGAACGTTTAAACCGACGAAGATTCTTAGGGACAGAGGTGTTGTTAAGACTTATATCTGAGGTACAGATGCAGGAGTTTGGTATAAATTTTCCCTTCATGTCCAATGAGAAGACACAAGCCCGTTCCCAGTCACAGGATGGAGATGGCCATTCCCGACTGTTTGACTTAAAAGATCCACTGGTATGTTCATTTGGCCTGCCTGAAAGTGTTCATTATCAACCAAAAGACATATGGAAAATGGGTAATTTCAAACATCCCTACAAGTATTCCCAACAGCCTGACAGGCACCCTCCAGAAGACTTTCAACACCATACTGAGGACTTGAGGTTCACTCCGGAGGACTTGAGGCAGTCCCCAGAAGACTACAGGCACCCCCAAGAAGACCACATCAAACGCTCTAGGGAGGAAGACTGGAGAAGGCCTCTTGAGGATTGGAGATGGCCAGTGGAAGATGATTTCAGGCACTCTCATGAAAAAGATTTTAGGCTGCCACCAGAGGAGGACTTCAGATGCCCTTGGGAGGAGGACTTGAGATGGCCACCTCAGGAGCACTGCAGGAGGTCATCCCCGGAACACTTTAGAAGGCCACCCCAAGAACATTTCAGGCATTCCCAGGAGGAAGAGTTCAGGCATGTGGCAGATGAAGACTATAGGCACCCCTCTGATGAGGACTTTAGGACCTCGCAAGAAGATCTGAGGTGGCCCACTGATGAGGACTTCAGGCATCTGTCTGTAGAAGACCTCAGGGAAGTTCCGGAGGAGGACCTTAGACTTCCTGGTAACTTCAGACCTCCTGGAGAGGAGTTTTGGACCCCACCTGATTTCAGAGGTCACCATGATTTTGCGAACTTTGGTCACCTAGAAGGTGGCAAGTTTGATCTTGGAAAGTATATGAGAAGTTTTCCTGAGGGAAAATTTATGCCTGATCTAAAATTAAATTGTGGTTCAGGTAGAATAACTCCTATTAAGATAATGAATCTTCCATTTAAAGCAAATACTAATGAAATTTTAGACTTCTTCCATGGTTATAAAGTCATACCTGATTCAGTTTCAATACAGTATAGTGAGCAAGGATTACCTGTAGGAGAAGCCATTGTTGCTATGGTAAATTATAATGAAGCTGTAGCTGCTATTAAAGATCTAAATGGCAGGCCAGTTGGTCCCCGCAAAGTTAAGCTCAGTTTGCTTTAGAGAGCCTTTCTACCTCCATGTCTCCGCCTCCCCTCTAGGGTTGATGCAGTGCAAATACATTTAAAAAAAAGTTTATTTTTAATTATAGAAATTTTAAATTTTAACCTGTGAATGGGAAAATGTGTTATGTAAATCTGGTTTTCTTTTGCTTACACGTGGACATTCTTTACCCCCCTAATTTAAAATTGCATATGCTGTTTTTCTTTGATAGGGGAGAGAGCACAAATTTCCTGAATTCATTAGTTTCATTGATATTATGGAAAAACTTCAGAGTCTTGTAAAAAGTGGAGTTATCTTTGGGGAAGGTAAATGTATGTTTGATTTTGCTTTTAACATCTTTTACTCAGACTGTATAAGGAAATGATGGGTGGCTGATCAGGCTTGGCACTTGTACTGCTACCTGCCCGCAGAACTCTCATTTGTCTGAGATGCTGTGGTAAGGTCTCCTATAAACTCTGAGTCATCCAGAAAATGAACATACTATGTGAGGTTCAAATTTACTTATGTGAGAGGCTTAGAAAGTTCTCAAAATTTGTGTTCATAACTTTGAAAAGTTTCACAAAAATAAAACTTCAACTGAGATATTTATTAATTTGTATTTGTATAACAAGAACAAAGACAAAAGAATTGCCGCTGGGTATTAAACAGGTTCTCAACAGCTATATTAAACTATGTGGTAAGTGGGACCAAATGATCTGTAATACTAATGTACAGGGCTATGATTTCTTCGACAGCATTTTATCCTAAGCACTGGGGCATAGTGGCTATTCCTAACTAGATTGCTAAGATGAACACAAAATGTTTGGGAGACAGTAAAATAATTTGTTTAGGGCAAAAGAGGAACTCTCAGGCTGGGAAGAGTATGGCAACCAGATGTAGTTTTTCTAGGAAGAATTTACTGGTGATTCACTGTATTAGATTCTCTTTTTAGCTTCAAAACTTTGTATTTACTCACAGACTTGCTAAATATATAATTTCTGAGTGGATTTTGACTTCTTTGATACTCAGTATTTATATTTTGATTCTACTTAGATTTTCCTTATTCACAATAATAGAAGTAGCTGACATGGACACTCATATTCAGCAACACGCACTTTATGTGTATGATCTCAGTGTCCATTATCTCTACTTCACAAGTATGAAATGGTGTTTAGAGAGGTTGCCTGAATCAGACTAAGTCAGGGAACCAGTTTCAAGCCCAACAGAGCCCTGATTATACCCCGCCCATAAATATTTTTGTTGTGTCACTTTCTTACATAGTATTTTTAACTTTAATAAGACCATGATAGAAATATTTTCAGGAGTGAATAATGTTCTTTTGTCTGTTTGATTTTAAAGTTGCATTTAAAAAATGGTAAAGGCTATGAGATTAAACGTTAGCAAATTAAGGAGAAGGTAACTTAAGAATTTATAGTTTCTCTTGGATATTGGTTTCTAATTCAAAATTCATTTTCTCTAATTGGATTTATGATTTTTATACTTAATATGAAACAAAGTTTACCCATTTTCTTCACACATTTCCCACACTGAGTAACTGTGAATAAGCCTTATTTTTTATTGTATATCATTTAGCTACCGCAGAATACTTTCAGTATCCCGAATTAACAGTCAGTGATTTTAAGAATCTAAGAGAAGCCTGCAGAAGTTCTTGTTTTTAATAATTAATGTCCTACTTAATAATAAGAATAAATTGGTAAATTTTGTTGGGAAAAACCCCACATTGTGAGTCTTAAAACTAGTAAGCTTTTACACATGGAATGAAAAATTTGGAATACCTAAGCCAAGCACAATGCTACAACTAAGATAAGCTTAAAGGGAAGATGACTGATGATGTGATTGCTTCTTCAGCTGGGCTCAGGTGGACAGTAGTGATGGATAGAGACCAGCTGGTCTTGATTTGTGATCACTTAATATTGTATATTTGTGAGTGCTTTGCATGCATGCATGTGCACCGCAGGTCTGCACAGGTAAGAGGAGCGCATCACATTCCCTGGAACTGGCACTACAGACAATTGTGAGCTGCCTTGTGGGTGCTAAGAAGTGAGCAGTTTATGCGCCCAGCTGCTGAGCCATCTCTCAGCCTTGGTTTTTCAAATTAAGTACTGTGGCTATTTTATCCCAACTATCAGGCATAATCTACATTTATTGGTGTGTTTGTATGGAGGTGTCTTGATGTTTGATGATGGTGTCTTGCTCAAACACTTTACACTTTTTTGTGAGGCAAGGTTTCTCATGAACATGGAGGTCACCAGTTTGCTTGACTGGCTACCTTGCAACCCCTGGGGATCGTCTCACATTTACCTCCTCAGTGCTTTCAGGCCCTTATGGTTGTGCAGCAAACACTTGACTAACTGCGCCATCTCCCTCAGCTCCAGGCTTAATATTTAAAAAAATATTATAGAAAACTTTCTTCCTAAACAGTAGTATGGGATCTAATTTTGTATCTCTTTCTAACACTGCCTTGAGTACATGCTGACTTAACTTGAGGTGGCCATGATAGTAGCTGATATTTATGCCATGGAACTCAGCAAGTCAGAGTATTGCCTTTGTTGGTCACCCGTAGGGAACTGTACATTATAGACATGAAAGAATAGTCCGAAAGTGTCACTTTTCCCTAACCAGCTTCGGTAATTCGTGACCAGTTTTCTAACTAGTGACATAGGTATACTGGGAGTGCAGTGGCTCTTTTAACAAGATACCCAATGTCAGTTTGCATTCAAGTCATACTACTTTTCTGTTCAGAATGTATATAAAAATAGTAAACCATCCAGAAAGTCAACTCAATCCCGCATGATATACAAAACCATCACGTCTTCACTTACCAGGCAGCTGAGCTATTGTGAAAAAGCCGTAGCGTTTGCTCCTTATTACCTACTAAACCGTGACATTGCCCCTTTTATTTTCACATATTAGCCGTTGATGCTCACGACTACCAATTCTAATCATCTTAACCTTTATTAGAGATGCTAAACTACAGGCTATTTAACATGTTGGGTTCTTTGCCTGTTTTTAAAGTGGTATTGGGAATTGAACTGAGGGCCTCATCATGCATGCTAGGCTAGTGCTAACCCACAGCTCAGTTTTCACATTCTTAAATGTAGTTACATCCTAACTGGTTGTGTAAATTATCATATAATAGCCTTGTTTTAGCCTCATTGCCCACAAAATGTGATATATTCTTTTTTTACAATATACATGTATATAAGTAATCTTAATGTTCATTTTTTTTGACAGTCTCATGTAGACCATGCTGGTCCTGAACTCACTGAAGCTCATGATGACCTTGAACAACTGATCTTCCTGCCTCTACCTTCCAAGTAGTGGGGAAACAGGCTTGCAGCACCACACTTAGCTCTTGTGTAGAACAGCACCTGTCCAGAACTGTTTGCCGCATCAGGGTTTAACTTGGTAGACGAGGCAGCGGATGCTTGAGAGAAGTCACTATTTATTGAGCAGTGGCGACAGATATACCACAGCTGTCTTCCCCAATCAACTCTAATGTCAAATCTGAATACTGACCAAGAATATAAAGTTTCAGTAATAACATCACTTCCTTAATACCTGCCTAGGGCTTTAAGACATTCTTAGTATTTCAGCTTTTTTTTTCTGTAGTATTTCATCTTAAAAAGTACTCTCAGAAAGTAATACTTTGTCAAAAAAATTTTTTTTTCTGTTTTGATAATTGCCTTGAGATTTTTTGGTTTTGTTTTGTGTTTGATACAAAGTTTCTCTGTGTAACAGCCCTGGCTGTCCTGGAATTTTCTTAGTAGACTCTCAGCAATCCTCCTGCCTCTGCCTCCAAAGTGCTGGGATTAACAGTGTGTGCCACCATGCCTGGCTGCTTTGAGATTCATAAAAGAGTAATTCTTTACCAAAAGAAGAAGAAATGTCAGTTATAACAAAAGTTTAGTAGTTTCATGAATAAAGTATATACATGTTTCTTGACTGTGGTGGCCTGATAAAATATGAAAGTTTGAGGCAATTCTCTAACAAATTACTTGCCTTCCAAGTATTATAACATATACAAGTAGTATATGCAACGCTTTAGAGCGAGAGGAGTTTTGTTTTAAAAACCAATGAAGTTGAATGTGGCCTTTTTTAATTAGAAATTTTATCATTATGTACAGTTATAAAAGCTGATATCAATATCTCGTGCCTTTATTGGGTTACATTCTTGTTAAAAACACTAAATTTACATACCAAATGATGAAACATAATGTTATAATAAAAGTAAAAGAGATTTTACTTAAGGCATTACGGTATAGAACTATTAACTGACCTCATCTGACATTCAAAACTTGGAGTTTTAACCTAAAAGAAACTCAAAAGAATTATTAAACTTGTTCCCCAGTTTTGCACCTTTAATAGGTATACATACATATATATGTATATATACATGCATACATATGTATATATATATATGTATATATATTGCATTAAATCTAAATGCTTTGAAATACAGAATTTTTTAAATAGAACATATTCGGAAAAATCATACACTACTATAGATAGGACATTGGAAGACTGGTATGTAATAAAAAAATCTTCATTTTCTTTCTTGTCAGCATAATTTCTTTAATCCCCCTCCCCCATTTCATAGTAGTATTTCATTTTGAAGTTTAACTTATCAAATGAGTATAAAGTGATCCTGGATTTCAAGTCATTTGACATGAAAACGGAAATGTGAAGTTTTCCTAAAGTTAATTTTCGTCTTCTGTAATATCTAACTCATCATCATCTTCTTCATCTACTTGTTGATCCTTTCTTGTTCGACAGGTGGGTATCTGTTAAAAATAAACATGTGAAAAAATAAAAACAAGTATTTTATATGTTTGGCATATTTTTACATGTTTTAAGGCAAAGGGAATATAGAACAAATATTTCAGAAAATGACTAAATTCCCAGTGAATTTTAAGTCTTTACCAATGCATATGTGGTTAGTCATATTTGATTCCAGTAGTATGCTTCAGTAACATAAAATATCATTACTGTGTATTCTGAAATGAATGTGAAAGTTAAACACTTGGCAGTATTTGAATGATGATCACCAAAGTAGATGGTAAAACCAGATACATCTATCAGACAGCAATACTGATAATAGAAAGAATGTGTAGTGAGTTGAAACCAATTCACCAGCTGTACATTTACTCTTCCCTTGGATATCTTACTTAAAACATCTCTGGGGGTGATTTATAGCACTCAGGAGATGCCGGACAGTGTTTGGATACCAGAGTTGTCACACTGTGGATGTGTGTTGTTATGGATAGATGTTGTTCAACGTCTTTACAGTATACGTACAAGCAGCATCTAAACCCAACCTCTCCAGATACCTAGAATCAAGTTAGTAGGTTTACATATTAAAAAATATCTTAGTATATAAGGTCCTGAATTGGTGATGTATAAGATTTAGTTCTAAATAGAATTTTATATGGACTATAACGACATTATGGAGTACATGTGTCAAGGCTAAATATATAGAAATGTAGTTTGGCTAGGGGGAAGAGATGAATGTAAAACAATACACAGAATCCAATGACAGGAAGTTTTATCTTTAGCAGTTTTACTTAAAATTGTATTTTGAGATTGTTTTATCGAGTTTTAAAATTCTGGCAATATCAGGTTTTGGTACATTACAATTACACTATGGTTTTGATTGTTGATATAAAGAGCTATAGGTCCATGAGTTATACTAGGAAAAAATCCACTGTTAGGTATAATTTCTACACAGTTAACTAAGCTCACTATTTGACTTTAGAATTTATGCTTCTATCAGACACAGCAAATCTACATTAGTGCTGTTCTGTCTTTCTTCAGGATTCTGTTCAGAGTAAGTAGAGTGTGATTATAGAAACTTCTCTTCACTTTCAGAGGAAAAACTACTATGGCCAGAGATAATGCATTGCATGAGGTCACAAGGGAAACAGTACAGAACAGTTCCAAAGGCAACAATTCATCCCTTTACAGTTTATTTATTATTTTTTAAGCTCACCTGTCCAGTTCCAGATGTGCACTTAGTGGACAGTGTTCTCTGAAGAGGTGACTTTGAATTTGCTCTTACAATATCTAAACGAGATGGATAATCTGGTAGATACAGAGAATTTCGGAAAACCTATTGCAATATAAAACAACATTATAAATGATCTAAACGATCATCTGGATAACCAACTTACATTCTTAAGTTTGAGTTACTGTAAATTTATGAGGAAAAATTAGCAATCTGGTCAAATTGGAAAAGAAGAGTAAAAAATTCTACTATACTCATGCAGTCTGATAATTGGTGTACAGTAGTCATGAGATCATCTGACTGAGGCAACTGCAAGCCAGGGTGCTAAGCATTTGTCTCTGGTTCTGTTTGCTTTGCCTACCCTTAACTGTCACTCCAGGAGTGTCCCTGTGCACAGTGCACACTGAAGCCACCCTAACTGTACATGGATACCAACAGCATTAGAGTCTGACTTGTCTGTCAGTACTCTCAAATGTTATTCCTAACATAGATGAAGAATCAATATCAGGTGTGAATTTCCCTACAATTTTTTTATCCCTCCCCCTGTTTTTTTGAGACAGGGTTTCTCTGTCTCTGTGTAGCCCTGGCTATCCAGGACTCACTTTGTAGACCAGGCTGGCCTCAAACCCACAGAGATCTGCCTGCCTCTGTCTCCCTGGGTACTGGGATTATTGGTGTGCACCACTACACCCAGCCCCCCTTTTGTTTTTTTTTAAAGCAAATGTCATTCTAATTTTTTCCAAATGTGTATTTTCCCTTCACTATCATAACTACAAATTTACAAAGAGTTTGGTTCCCTCAGGGTCCCTCTTGAACAGGGTTCTCAACTTTCCTAATGTTGTGACCTTTCAGTACAGTTCCTTATGCTGTGGTGACACCCATGAATAGAGTTGCTTCCTTGGTACTTTGTAACTAATTTTTCTAGTGTTATGAATCATAATGTAAATATGTTTTCTGATGGTCTTAGGCGACCTCTAACACCAAAGGGTTATGACTCATAGGTTCAAAATCACTGGGCTAGAAACAAGCATCTACTCAGTCTTTTTTTTTCTTATTTCAAGGTATAACTTTAAAAACTGATCAGTAACTTTACTTCACCTCCCCATTACCCCTGCCCCTGAGGCTAGAAATGAGACATTCAACCCAAATTGCTCATCAGAATCCTTAAATCGTTATCTTCCCTGACCCCAACTGTTCCTCTTCCCATGCCAGCACATGTCACTGCTAGCTAGCTTGCCTCCTCTATTGCTTCATCTGTTTAAAGCCCCATCACACAGACGGAGCCTATCTCTTCTATTGCTTACATCTTAACTATGTTTCAAGGGTTTGGTCACTTACTCATCTTCCCACCTACCTTCTATTATAGACTAATACTGTCCAACAATGTGTTCTGAGATGAAGGAAATGTTTGATGTACAGAAGTCTCCTGGCTATGTGTGGCTGCTAACTGCTTGGAATGATTCATGTGGAATTTTGATTTTTTTTTTTTTCAGTATTAAGATAGGTGAATAAAACTAGTCCTACTATACTGAGTGTAAACTCAGGTTTATAACAAAAAGCTTTATATCTAGCAGCATGGGCATTCTACTTAATTCTTTACTTGAGGTATTTCTAGTACAGACTCTACATACTTTTCTTTATAGCCAATTTAACTTCATATTATTGCAGAGAAAATATTATCAACCAAAATTCCCTTTTGTGGATCCTACCTACTAGAGACATGTTTTGGGTCACCTTGAAAGGCTCAATGTCACACTCACCTAACACTCTTTATTCTACTCTAGAGAACTGACTCATGTGGGGAATGACATTATACTGTGCCTCTTTAATGCTGGCTCCGCAGGGGGATGTCTCTGTACACTTACCAGTTCTTAAGTCCCAGGCAAATGCTATCTTTACCTATTCAGTAGCCAGCAGTGCCTATTCTTACTCTCAACGGTAACTGTAATGTTACTATTTTGATCAGATGACTCCCCAACTAGCCTTAAGTTCCTCTAGTGAAAGGAATTCTGTTATCTTTCCAGCTATTCCAAATAAATGATGCTAATTAATTCACATTTGCCCAATAGATTCTAACACAAATACTTCCTCATTTTGTGGAAGAAAAGAACCAAACTAAGGGCTGTTCCCACACATTCCTGTAAGCCAGTGGTTCTCAAGCTTCCTAATGTTGAGACCCTTTAATATAGCTCCTTATGTTGTGGTGACCGCCCAACCACAAAATTATTTTGTTGCTACTTCATATCGTAATTTTGCTGTCACAAATAATAATGTAAATATCTGTGTTTTCTGATGGTCTTAGGAGACCTCTGAAAGGGTTGTTTGATACCCCTAAGAGGGTCATGACCCACAGGTTGAGAACTGCTGCTATAAGCCTTCCAATAGTGCAGGGTACAACAAGGGATGCAATTGAGGCTATAACAACTGGATTTTAGTTGGGTATCGCGGCACACACCTATAATCCCAGCACTCAGGGAGGCAGAGGCAGAGGCAGGCAGATCTCTTTGAGTTTGAGGCCAGCCTGGTCTACAAAGAGAGTTCAGAACAGCCAAGGCTACACAGAGAAAACCGGTCTTGAAAACAAAAAGAAAAAGAACTATATTTTAGGAGAGTTCAAGGCTAATTAGGTTAGCAGATTTTGTTTTTAGTCCAGTGAGCAATGACTTCCAGGTATAACAAATGGGTGGTTCCTGGTTACCAAGTATTTTTTTTTTGTTTTGTTTCAACATGCCTTTGTAAACTTTTCTAGCAAAGAAAAAATAACATGATACAGAACCCTTGAGATAAACATTTAAACCCACTACTTAAATGAACCTTTTTGCTATAAAAATAACAGATTTTTTAAAAATGAAAGCATTGGCAATCGATTTTCAATGTGGTCCAAGATCAAGAAGTAATCACAAGATCTGTATATCTTCAGAAATGAATGCACAGAAAATAGTTTTGAAGGAGAAATGGACCTGAGCTATTTAAGTGAAGAAAAAGATGGTTTGTAATAAGTGCAAAAAGTTAGCTGCTGCTAACCATGGCATTCAAAGTATGACCATGAAGAAAAGCAAGTTATATGCTTCTCTTCATTTTTCTTCTTGTTTCTAGAAATCTTTAGGTCATATGAATGCCTATCATGTTTCCCTTGGCCGCAGAGACATAGGTGCTAGATGGTGTAGTAGAGGTTGAGGGCTGTGTCTCCATTAATTCATGCTAAATATTTAAAGCACATTGTTCTTCATTCGCAGTAGCCTTTGCATTATCTATGCCAGCATAAGGTTTTGCTTGGCATTCTCATCTCAAGCTTTTTGGCGTTATAAGACTGGAGCCTTCCATCACACACACATACATATCACATGTTATGGGACTGGTTCCATTATAAAACTTTAATGCTACTAGAATTTGTTTTCTGATATCACTGGTGGAATGTAATTTGCCTTGACGATATAGACTATTTCTTACTTATTATCCCAGCACTTAGAATGGTGCGTGGCGTTAACAGGTGCTGCAGTTGTTGCTAAGACATCTTAGGAAGTAATAGCATAATGTCCATTGTACCACAATGATGAAGTTACTTTGTTCAGTACTACTCCACTGGAACGTCAAAGAAGTTGTTCACAAATGAATCTACTGCACAACCATGAATCCTTTAGGTTTTTTAAAAAAAATCTATCTTACTTAGTTGATTAAAGTGGTAATAAGCTATAAATGGTGTAGTGTGACATGTAGAGCCTCTAGAATGAGGTGAAAACGCTTAAGGACAAAGAACTTGAATATCAGTTACAAAAGGAAATGTTGGAAAAAGGAGACTGATACTTGTAAAGGGGGCTCCAGTTCTTCAGGGAAAGTACAGGGATCACTGAACCTGCACCAAATGGTGCAAGACATGCATAGTCAACTGTAGTTGTAGCCTTGAGTATAAAGCATTAAGAAACGTGTTGTGATACTTTTAGAGTTGACTCCTATCCATGCTACTAAACTAGCTATCAGAAGACCTCTGAGAAATTTCTTTACTATGTTTCAGTTCTCTTATCCTTAGAGTGAGGAAATACTTTTATTAAAGTTGATGGAATAGTTAGCATAGTTAAAATATGGATCTGTTCAAGGCAATTATTACAGAAATTTGCTATTTTATAATTGTCATGTAAAAGTGTAATAGTCTTTTTAAAAAAACATGGAAAGGGGTGAAAATGAAAAGTTAGCTTGAGTACTTGAGAGTGACAGTCATGTGTTAAGAGAAAGTATAAATGGAAAGTCACAAAAGATCAGTTATTTGGGTTACACACGATAATGTAGATTATGACCCGTATAAAGTAACAGAACTGAGTTTAGATGTAGGCCTACCTCTATATCTTCATCCTCATCAATCTTTTGTATATTTTGGTAGGCAGCAGTGAAGACCTCTAAAGCTTTGCCATGAAATAACATTTCAATTGTGATAAACTCAGAAAATATGTTCTGAAAAACACAAAGGTTAAAATTTTAGGGTCTTACATTGTTTTTTTTAAATGTATTTAAGACTTTATTATAGAACCATGGAGTTTTATACCCTCCATTATATAGTCTTAGTATTTTGTGTTACTAAGATCCAGGAATCAGTTTTGTACAGGACAAAAATATAACTGAAATAAAAAAATATTTGTCAAGACTTTTTAAAGCAAACAATATTAAATTGTTCAAAGTGTTGCTTTGATCACCCATCACTTCTCTCTTTTTTCCTTTTTAGTAATTAGTTCTTTATATATGATAGTTGACATTTGGATGAAAAATGATGCAAATGTACACAGCTATATACTCCAGTACTACAACCTATAGATATTTGTGTTAAAAATTTAAAACTGATATTCTTAATAACTCCCACTGTTGTAAGAGAAGACTGACTTTTGAGATGAGACTGAAACCATGACCAACAGTAGTTGTTACTCTGTGAAGTAGGTTAAGGTGGCTATGTTATACTAGAATGTATAACTAAGTATCATAATCAAAAGCTCTATTTTTAGATACCATTTGGAATTTCATACTAAACATCTCCAGAGATCTACAGGGATACCTTAAGAGACTGAGTAGCTTCTGACTAGGCTGAAGAATTAATTCCTTAATTTTTAGTTGCCCTAACATAGGGTCAAAAATTCACAAAGGAGTGATGGCATTGTGTTACTGTGTAAGGACAGAGTCAGAGCAATAAGACTCCAGGAAAATGACACATTTTCAACAAAGGTGCCTGCCAAAGCCATTCACGGTATATAAAAAGAAGGCTATTTAACCCTGAATTCATACAATGTAAAAATAAGTGCATCACAGACTTTTTATGAGTGAAAACAACAAAACTATTAGAGGAAGGCTGAGAGAAATCACCACCTGGATTGACAATGGTATGGCTACAATAAGAATATTCTACTAAGAAGAAAGTACTTGAGGGGGGCGTCAAAAGAATGTGGAACCATCATACAATGCTAGGAAGAGTGTACTATGACAAAGCCAGCTTAAACAGTTTGGCAATTTCTCAAGTAGTTAAATATTTACTGTATGACCCAGCAATTTCACACACATATATGTTTCATTATATATATATATATATATAATATATTTTATATATAACATATATATGTATGAAAATAAATTTTCACACAAGAATGTGCATATGAATATTTAAATTAAACTTATAGTCAAACAGTAAGAAATATTAAAGTAGCATTAACTGATTAACAGATAAGCAATATTGTACAAATTTTTTAGCCCAATCAAATGAATAGTGATGCATGCTACAACACGGATAGGTAGGCCTACAAACATGTTAAGTGAAATAGAACACAAAAAATGTTCCTTTCATGGTGAAATGTCCAGAATCACCCTATCCATAGAGACAATCTTAATGATTTCTTAGGACTAGTAAGCAGGCAGAGAAGGAAAGCCAAAGTGTACACATTTAGGTGATGAAAATGTTTCCCAAACTGGTAATGGTTGCACATACCTTAAAAAGCAGTGAGTGGTATACTTTTGATTTTGATACCTACTTTTTCACAGGTGAAGTTTTCTCCTGCTCCTTTCTCCCTGTCAACTTTTCAAGGGGGATGGTATTGCAGACAAGGAGAGAAACCTGGTCACACGGCGTAGCCATCTATTTCAGAAAGGCCCTGGAAGTTGTCACTAAAGCTAGGAATTTTGTACTTATTTTCTTTGCCCCAGTTTTGTTCTCAGTATTGTGCAGAAAATTTACAACTCCTGTAGAGGAGCTTGCATATAGGTGGGCTACAAAAGCAAATCCTAAGATTATCAAGTTCACATGAAAAACATTTGCAGGCCCAAGGAATGGATTGCTGTTAAGTAGCAAGGGAATAATTCTTCATTCTTACTGCTCAAGTTAATGCTAATTTTCATAGAACGTTTAACTCTAGATTTTACAAAAAATGCCAGCAGCTACAGAACTCCACGTCTCCCCATATTCTCCCAGCTTGGAACATATTTATTTCAGAACAGCCTCTTTAGATACTCCGAGCGGTAACCTGCTTTACCTAGCACAGCACAGGGCCTTTATTTAGAGGCCAAAATTCTGAAATGTTTTGAAACGATGATTATTAAATGGTCAAATGAATTGCTTTCAGAGATGAATTGCCTAGTTGAATTGTTCCATAATTCCTGTTTAAATTGATAATATCGCAAAATAACAAAAATAGTTGTTATAAGAATTACTTTTTATTTGCATATAAAATGATCATTAAGTAATATTTAAGATCTTTCAAAGAAACCTAAAACATTTTTGTCAAAAGACCTGCTGAAATGTTGTATCTGCAGGTTTGTCACATAATAAAGGCAATTGTGGCAGTTTATCGTTGTGAGTACAGATTTATGTTACTGTCTTAGTTAGGAGTGATATTGTTATGAAGAACCACCATGACCAAAAGCTTTGGCTTCCACTTTAACATTTTAGTCCATCACTGATGCAGAGGCCATGGAGGGATGCTGCTGACTGGCTTGCTCATCATGACTTGCTCAGCCTGTGTTCTTATAGAACCCAGAACTACAAGCCTAGTGATAGCTTCACCCACAGTGGGGTGGACCTTCCCTCATTACTCTCTAAAAAATGTCCCACAGGAGGATCTTCAGGAGGTATTTTCTCAATTGTATTTCCCTCGTTTCCAATGACTAGGTTGTATCAAGCTGACATAAAACTAGACATTAACTATCTAATTAATCTTTTCACATCTTTGAAAGTAATATAGCTACAAATTTTGTGCCATAGATATTAATGACAATCTACTATAATGGAAATCAAAGATTAAAAACTTGCTTATACTTCATATTTTTGGTTGGGGTTTTCTGACTAAGTTATTTTGTGTATTTGCTTATTCTTAGAACTACCATATAATCCAATTGGTATAAAGGGCAACAATTTGTTTAAGGTGCCTGAAATAGTACATAAATACATATGTTACATACATAGATATATACATGAATAAATATATATGTTAGCTCTTGTTAAGTATATAAATGGAACCTCTTGCTCTACTCCACCTGCTTCACTGGAGGCCATGTTGGTACCAGGGACCCCAGGAAAGGCCCTATGCTTGCCAACTCCCCTTAAAATACAACCAACATCTGTAAATGCACACCATCACATAGGCTTCATATTATGTCTCACAACTTCAGCAGAAGACCTTTGCTTTCCCAGAGGACACTGGTTCTAGGGACCCCAGAGACAATGTTGGCATCCAGAACATAAAAGGTCATTGAGGTCACAAAACCCCAGTGGAGACACTCTACTGGACCTGAAGACTTGCTGGTCACCTGAAACCCAGGACACTCAGGCCAGAGAAGAAACAGAAACTAAGGGAAAAAACATCCCTAAGCCACCTATCTAACATAGATAAACTCAGGGAGCAGCACGTAAAGCTATAATAACCTCAAAATCCAGATGACTAGAGGCCAGCGTAAGAACACAACCCCACCCAAGGCAATTCAGCATCAACAGAGCCCAGCCATCCTACCAGAGCAAGCCCTGGATATTCCAACACAGATGAATCACAAGGAAATGACCTAAAATCCAATCGTTTGAAGATGATAGATGCTTTTAAAGAGGAAATGAATAATCCCTACTGGAAAATACAAACAAACAGGTGAAGGAAGTGAATAAAACTTTTCAAGACCTGAAAATGGAAATAAAGCAATACGGAAAACATAAACTGAGGTAATACTGGATATGGAAAATCTAGGTAAGGAGGAAGTATAGGTAGGTGCAAGGAACACCAACAGAATATAAGAGATGAAAGAAAGAATCTCAGGCATAGAAGATAAAATAGAAGAAATTGATACACTGGTCAAAGAAAACGTTAAATCTAAAAAGTTCCTAACACAAAACATAAAGGAAATATGGGACACTGAAAAGACTAAACTTAAGAATAATGGAAATAAATAAGCACTGGTCATTAATCTCTCTCAACATCGATGGACTCAATTCCTCAGTAAAAAGACTAACAGAATGGATAAGAAAACAGACTCCATCATTCTGCTGCATACAAGAAACACCTCAGCAACAAAAATAGGCATTACCTCAGAGTAACAGGATGAAAAAAAATTTTTTCCAAGCAAACAGACCAAAGAGACAAGCTGGAGTAGCCATTACAATATTTAACAAAATAGATTTTTAATCAAAATTAAAAGAGATGGGAAAGGACATTTCATACTCATCAAAAGAAAAATACACCAGGATGAAATCTCAATTCTGAATATCTATGTCCCAAAATCAAGGGCATACACATTTGTAAAAGAAACATCACACTAAAGTTTAAAACACACACCAAACCCTACATATTAATAGTGGGAAACTTCAACACCCTACTCTCACCAATGGATAGGACATCCAGACAGAAACTAAACTGAAAAATAATGGAACAAACATAAGTCAAATGTATCTAACAGAGGATATCTACAGAGCATTACAGCCAAACACAAAAATACATTCTTGTCAGCACCTCCCAGTACTTTCTCCAAAACTGACCATATACATGTCTCAACAGATATAAGAGAATTGAAACAATCTTATCAGACCACCATGGATTAAAGCTGGACTTGAACAACAACAGAAACAATAGAACGCCTATGAGCTCATGGAAACTGAAAAACTCTCTACTCAATGATCACTGAATCAAGGAGGAATTAAAGAAAAATGAAAGACTTTCTAGAATTCAATAAAAATGAAGGTACAACATACCCAAAGTTATGGGACTCAGTGAAAGCAGTGTTAAGAGGAAAGTTCATAGCACTAAATGCCTTCATAAAGAAATTACTAGGGACTTAACAGCACACCTGAAAGCTCTAGAACAAAAATAAGAAAACTCACCCAGGAGAAGTAGAAGGTAGGAAACAAACTCAGGGCTGAAATCAGTAAAATAGAAACAAAGAGAATAATATAAAGAATCAAGAAAACCAAGACCTGGTTCTTTGAGAAAATCAACACAACAGACCCTTAACCAAACCAACTAAAGGCAGAGAGAGACTATCCAAATTAACAAAAATCAGAAACAAAAAGGAGACAGAACAGACACAGGGGAAATCAAAAGAATCATTAGGTCTTACTTTAAAAACCTGTAGGCCACACAATTGGAACAATGTAAACAAAATGGACAATTTTCTTGATAGAAATCAAGATCAGGTAAACAATATACCTATAACCCCTAAGGAAATAAAATCAGCCATTAAATTAAAAACAAACAAACAGCCCAGGGTCAGATGGTTTTGGCTCGGAATTCTATCAGACATTAAAAGAGGAGCGAATACCAATATTCTTCAAACTATACCACAAAATAGAAACATTGCCAATTCATTTTATGAGGCCACAGTCATCCTGATATATAAACCACACAAAAACTCAACAAAGGGAGTTTCAGACCAATTTCCCTCATGAACTTGATGCAAAATTAATAAAATACTGCAAACCAAATCCAAGAATAAATCAAAAAGATCATCCACCATGATCAAGTAGGCTTTATCTCAAACAGGCAAGGATGATTGAACATATGAAAATCTTATCAATGTAACCCACCATATGAACAAACTAAAAAATAAATCATCTTATTAGATGCTGAAAAGCCTTTGACAAAATCTAACATCTCTTCATGATAAAAGTCTTGGAGAGATCAGTGATACAAGGCACATACCTAAACATAATAAAAACATCAAATTAAACAGAAACTGAAAGCAGTTGCACTAAAATCAGGGACAAGGTTCTCCACTCTCTCCATTTCTCTTCAATATAGTATTTGGAATTTTAGCTAGAGCAATATGATCAAGGGGATACAAGTTGGCAAGGAAGCAGTCAACGTATTACTATTCACAGATGATTTGATAGTATTTAATAACTACCAGGGAACAAATAGAGCTGTTAAATACATTCAATGAAGTGGCTAGATAAAAAATTAACTAAAAAAAAAAACAAACCAAAACCAAAAACCAAACCAAAACACACACACACATACACACACACACACACACACACACACACACCCCAACAAAAGAGCAGCCCTTATTTATGCAAACAATAAATGGGCTGAGAAAGAAATTAGGAAATTGACATCCTTCACAGTAGGCACAAATAATATATCTTGGTGTAACTTAACCAAGCAAGTGAAGGACATGAATGACAAGAACTTCAAGTCTCTGAAGAAAGAAATTGGAAGAAAATATCAGAAGATGAAAATATCTCCCTTGCTCATGAATCGGTGGAATTAACATAGTAAAAATGGCTATCGCACCCAAAGCAATCTACAGATTCAAGACAATTCCAATCAAAATTCCCACACAATACTTTGCAAATCTTAAAAGAACAATATTCAACTTCATATGAAAAAAAAAAAAACACAGGATAGCTAAAACAATCCTGTACAATAAAAAGTTCCAGAGGCATCACAACCCCTGATTTCAAGTTGTACTACAGAGCAGTAGCAATAAAAACCATATGGTATTGACATAAAAACAGACAGCCTGATCAATGGAATTGAATCAAAGATCCAAAAGTAAAGCCACACACCTATGGACATTTGACTTTCGACAAAGAAGCCAAAATTATAGAGTGGAAAAAAGAAAGCATCTTCAACAAATGTTGTTCTTCTAACTGGATGTCTGTACGTAGAGGAATGCAAATCTATAGATCCATATCTATCACCCTGCACAAAATTCAAGTTCAAGTGGACCAAAGACCTCAAAATAAAACCAGAAACACTAAACCTGACAGAAGGAAAAGTGGGGAAGAGCCTTGAACTCATTGGTGTAGGAGACAGCTTCTGATAACCATGGGAGACCTTCCCTTTTCTGAAGAGAAAGAAAGGGGGTGGATGAGGGGAGGGTACATGGGAGGAAGGGCTTGGAAGAGAGGATGGTGGGAAAACTGCAGTCAGAATATAAAGTAAGTAAAAAAATTAATTAGAAAAAATATAGCCCCTTTAATATGCCATTGTGTTCATAACAACACTTGATAAATATTGGTCTACAATTTTACCTTAAGAACTCTGGGCTAAAAATCAGTATATTATTTGCACACCCCCCCCCCCCCCCCCTTTAATAAAAGTTAGGAAGCATTCTGCATTGTTAATTACCTTTATGTCCTTTATTTTCTGCTTTTCAAAATTGTCAATAGTTTCCTCCAAATGACGACTTGTGCGAGTAGCATCTATGGTGGCTCTCTGTAATTCAGTCTCTGCCTAAAAAAGTGAACCCCCAACAACAACAACAAAAAACTCATCAGAATCTATGTAGTTGAATCTTTTGGTAAAAGTTACCATTCCTGTGTTGGCTTTCTGGCCTAAATGTGTAAACTGTTCAAATTTACCTTTTACCACATACAATGAAAGAACTGTATTAGGTAGTACACACAATATAGAACTTTTAAGTTTATTAAGTGAAATTCAACAAAAGTCTTTTCTTTAAAACTATTTTCCCTGTTGCCCTTGGGTTTAATGTAAAACCATTTTCTGTTTTCTACCACTTCCCTCTATTTCAGTCTGTGCCATTTATCACACTGTCCAGTTTCTAATTTCTATCTCCTTCACCCCTCATCTCTAAAAAAAAAAAAACCTTGTAATTTGTATTTTCAATGCTCTCACAGTGTATTAACCTGTAAGTACAGGCTATCTCACAATATTACCATATAGATTAAATGAAATAAATAAATCTTTGTAAAGGACTAAGAGCACACATTAAAAAGACCTACAACTATAATGGTTTCCACTACAGAAAATCAAAATTTTTATTATTATAATATGCAAGTGCTTGAAGCTAGTGCGAGTCGAGTGTCTCATTACTATTTACTTAAAAAAAAAAAAAGATGTATTTATTTATTATGTACACAGTATTGTGCCTGCATATGTGCTAGCAAGCCAGAAGAGGGCACTAGATCTCATTATAGATGGTTATGAGCCACCATGTGGTTGCTGGGAATTGAACTCAGGACCTCTGGAAGAGCAGACAGTGCTCTTAACTGCAGAGCCATCTCTCCAGCTCTACTGTTGACTTTTAAGAGTTCCCCAAATGCATTAGATGTGTAATTTTTAATTGTTGAGACAAGGTCTCCCTATATAGCCTGTGCTGTACTAGGATTCTCTAACACAGGTGGATGTGAATTCATGTTTTCTTGCCTCTGCCTTTTGCTTGCTATGATTATGGGTGTGTCATCATGTCTATGAATCTATGCCTATATCTGTATCATGCAGTTTTGGAATAAATATAACATGGTCTATGCTGGCTATAAACTTACTATCTGGTGGAAGAAAACCTTGAACTTCTGATCTTCCTTCTACCCTCCAAGTGATGGGATTACAGGTATGTACCATCATGCTCAGCTTAATCAGCTTTTTATTAGCTAACAACACTACATTGTTTCTGTTTAGTTTCTGGTCATACTAAGTGACGAGTTTTAATGCTTTGCTTTATACATGGTGACATGCACTCGTACTATCTAGATCTGTGTTGTAAAATCAATTATCATGGATACTCTCTAATATTGCTATTTATTTGTGGATTGGAGATAGACTTTTAAAAACTGCTTCCTAAGTTATTCTAGTTGCATACCAAGAATTCAGGTACATACAGTAGCAATGGTACTGTTACGTGCAGAAAACTCCAGTTTAATTACATTATTTCTCTTTAAGCATCTTTTCCTTTAGGACAATAGTTGCTTCCACATATTAAGTGTTTTCTGTACCAAAATTAAAAAGACATACCTCAATTTTATGATTAAATTATTCCTAATAAAGTTTTGTTCCTTCTACAAAAATTATATTTTCTCTAAAGTCATATATCATGTCATATGAATTTGTCATCCAAGTTTTGAGATGTAACATTCTGACATTAAGCTATTGCTTTCTTTTAAAAGAATATATATATATTGAAACAAGTAAAAGGGTTTACTCTCAGGATCCATTTCTTGACACATCATTTTATTGCCCACCTGCGACTGAAAAATTTCATAAAGGAAAAAAATATGTTTCAAAGAGGAATGAACATTTTAAAATAAAATCATATACCTTTCTAGAATTGCTCTAACAACCGCCATATACAGTTCTTGTGACTTTTACTTTGTATCTTGTCTTTGTCCTTCTCATTTCCTGATATTTCAGTTTAAAACTGGGAGCCTCTGTACGTGTTTAAACTAGGAAAGCATGGGGGAGCAGAAGCCATAGCTGGGGTCTCTGTATCCCAGCCTCAAGCCACCTCCATCCATTTCTCAAGTCTGACATGCTCTTCCTGAGCATAGAACTCACTCAGAGTCAGTCTTTGAAAATATATATTTGTGATAATTATTATAATCACTGGAAATTGCTCAAAATTCTACAATGAACTAATTGAAAGCAGGAAATGTTAAGAACAATTGGTATGTATCAGCAGAGTTGGCCAAGACGTTCAAATGGTGACAAGAGGGGAGGCCAGACTGTACTTTGAAACTGTGCTATGGCCTGTTCAGAAGTCATTTGGGGCCTTGGGGGTGAACAGTAGATCCTAGGATTATCTTCATTGAAAGGGGGGGAGTCTGCTTTATTTCCATATTGCACTTTAACATACTTCCAAGTAAACAGGTGAGTTGTAAGGGTTGGTCTGGTAAAAAGACTACGATGCTCTTGACCATTTTTACTTTTATATAGACTATATTTACATCTAAGTTGTCACTCAGGCTCTAGCTTCAGGCTGTGAGAATCCTTACACAGATCTTATCTAGCGAGCAGAACAACTCAGCTGCAACAGTAGCTTGTGTTTGTCCTACCTTGTTTGCGGTGTGCCATAAAGACTGCCCCCTTTCGCTACAGCAGTGTTAACAGCATTTAGGAGTCAGAAGTTTGACTCAGCAGTATGTTCATTTGTGGTTAAAGGTCACTATGAATACTTATGGTTCAATCAACAACTACACAGGATTCCAGATGATATATCTTACCTGCCTCTAGAGACTCTTTTTCCCCATGAACAAAACAAATTTTTATTACTGACTTCATTAAACATTGGTGGCTTCCTAGTCTTACAGAGACCTCTGGCTGTCAGTCATGAATTTGTTCTCTGGTTTGTCCCGCTTGCTTAAAACACACTCAGGTTTAAAATATTAAGCTGAAACAAATGTCCAACAAATGTTTTGCACCAGCCCAACTTAACTGCCTCTTTGTGTTTTTCTTTTTTAAAACAGAAGGTTGGCCTTTTGTACCTTTGGACCAGAAGAAGATGGACCAGGCAATTGGTGCAGCCCCAAATCACTGCTCAGGGGATCCCCAAATCTCTGTGGTGTCTGGCTGGGCTAGGGAGAATCCACCTTGAGTGAGAGGGAGTTCAGTAAGACGGAGCGGGTAGCAGGGACTGTTGGCGCTTTCCGAGAGGCTGCTAGGACTGTATGTTTTTGTTGGTCATCAAAGAGACACAGTCTAGTTCAGGAAGTAACTGGAGTCTAAAAGCTCCCTTTTACGGCAGACAGCCCTACCAGGTGTCTTGCTATGACCTTAGTTATACTGCAATCTCCTGAAGGTTTGACTGAACGTTATAACTATGATTTCATGTTGTGTGTTTGTTTTGTTTTTTTCTGATAAAGGACATTGTGAGGACATTTCCCCTTCCTTAAAAGTACTTCAGGTACAGCACTGAGACACTGGCATTTACTGTTTAATTTACCCTGAGACATCTACATTTCTGAATGGATTGGGAGATAACGTATCCTGAAAAACAAAGAGGACTGGGTTAGGAGGTAGAACTGCCTGCTCTACAGCTGGCTAGTTTCTATTCCTCAATGTTTCTTTTTGCCACGGACATAAAACACTTAGAACTAGAGATGTGTAATTTCATACATATTTACTTTTGTACTGCATACCTCACAAAACTTTTTTAAGACCCAAATCCAAAGGATACAATTACGTGTCGATCAGATGGGTTTCGTTGGCGTGTCCTTTCTAACTGAGATAACTGTTTGGCTTCTCGATTCCTTGCTGTTAATGTTGCTTTCAGATCATCCTGTAAATAAGCATGTTTGTTAATAAGACTTTCTAACTTAAAGAAGTAAAATACTCTATCTTAAGAATGTTTGATCCTGGTACTGTGAGCAGATCCTGGCACTATGAGCACAAAAGGTATGTGTACTGGAAAGAGCAGGGGACAGAGAGGGAGAGAGAGAGAGAGAGAGAGAGAGAGAGAGAGAGAGAGAGAGAGAGAGAGAGAGAGAGAGAGAGAGAATATGCACAAGAAAGCATGCACATTTCATTGATATTTTCTCAAGACACAACATGAATGGAAAATGTACCATACCAATACATGACTATAATATTGGTTATGGTGATGCTTACACAAAGAGCATATATATTTATAAAAACCAAACATAGAAAAATAAGAAATTTATTATGTGTAAATTTTACTCTAAGTTGACTTCCATAACAGTTTGTCAGTTTTTAAAAATACAAGCCACCAACTTTAAAACAAAAATATATACACATATTCATCACAGATTATAATATTTTCCACAATAATGATTTTTTACTGCTTGAATAGAATATTAGTATATTTAGCAAGCTTTGCAAAAATGCTTTATTATTTTTAAAGATCCAAGAAAAATATTTTCAAAGTATGTAAAAAGAATAACTGCATGTTATTTTGTATTTGTTATGAAAAAGACAAAAAAATCTCCTACCTTGTCAGAATACTAAGTAGATAAAAACATGGATTTACTTACTCGTTTCATTTTTACAATGGTCCCATAAGCTTTCAAAGGTTCAACTACTTTGGCTTCAAGTCTTTCAACCTATTAAAAATTATATAACATATAACTGAAAAGAAACATAGAAATATCAAATTTTAAATACTGAAATAAAATCTATGTTGTTTATCTGAAATAAATATGGTATAGATGAATAGTTTTGAAATGTTAAGGTGATATTCTTTATGACATTTTTTTAGATAGATAATCATCTGGCTATTGCTAATACTCAAAATCTAAACTCAGGCATTGAGAGCATAAAAGATACAGCCACAGTAGCAGACAAAATACACCTGAACCACAGCCTGACGGGGATGTGCCTGGCGCTTCCAAGCAGCTCTCCATTGAGCAAACACAGACTTTACCTTCAGTCGTAGCTTCCAGGAAGTTTTAAGACATCTACAGTTTTAGTACAGCTACCATTTTCATGTGTTCAAACACACACTCTCTGGCATTACAGATTCAGACTCCTAATTCTTATAGCTCAACTTTCCAGAAAAACTAAAGATGAAAGATACTATGTTACTAGGAACATTTAAAGGAACACAACCCTCAAAAGCAAACAGCTTAGGGACTATTGTATTCACTGCATTAAAAACAAAACAAAACAAAAACCAGCCACTTGTATTTATCAAAGACCCAGAAAGAGATAAATGGGCTTCGGTGCTGCTGATCTGCCAAACTGTACAACTGATCTCTTCTTATCTAGATGTAAGCAGTTTCACATACTCATTTAAAATTTCATCACAAAATGAATGAAAGTG
>OU015743.1:65658405-65707584 GCA_907169655.1 Acomys percivali | reverse complement strand
TGTGTGTGTGTGTGTGTGTGTGTGTGTGTGTGTGTGTGTGTGTGTGTATGTGCGCGCACATTTCTCCAGACAGACAGGGTTTCTCTCTGTGTAGCCCTGGCTGTCCTGGACTCACTCTGTAGACCAGGTTGGCTTGGAACTCACAGAGCTCCGCCTGCCTCTGCCTCCTGACTGCTGGGATTGCTATCATGTGCCTGGCTAATTCTTTTAATAACCATAGGGCACTGAAACTTTGTCAGGGTGCACAAACAAATGATATCTATTGCTTGAAACAAACATTTGTACAGCAAATAAAATGCTTTTTAAAATGATACATGTTTACCTAATAACGCATTCTATTTCAAACTTATTCTTTAGTTTCTGGAAAAGATGTTATATGAATGTCTCATTTTAAACTATTTTAGGAAAACGTAAAAAACAAAAACAAAAACCCATAATCTCTCATCAATCATTTCGATATCCAGAATTCTGAAATCAATTCTGTGAATACTGAGGACAGTTTCATGTGTACCATTTCTACTAACATCCACTGTGAGGACTTTTGGAATCTGTGCTAACAGTTCCCTTTCCTTTCCTTTGCCTACCTTTGTCATAGTCATTAGCATCTCCACCATTTGGTAAGCAGGGAAACAGAGCAGAGCAAATGCAAATCAATTCACGTGGCTATTTGATACCTAGCATACAAAATTTTCTAGAGAGGGGAAATTATTGGCGAGATTGGACTTTAGGATTATCTGTGAGTTAAAAAAAAATACTTTTGAAACAGTCAATCTCCAATTACCATGTATAATTGCGTATTGCTTGTTCCAGAAGAAATGTATGCCAAGAACTCAACATTTCCTTACAGGTCTCCCTGAGTGATTAGAACTCAAATTGTGTATGTGCTACAGCGATAAGTTCCGAGATGATTCCTCTCACTTTAAGTTTTGGGAACTGAAACTTGTTTTAGGCTTTAAGCAAGAAAAAGAGCAATGGTGCTTGTTACAAAAGTAAAGAAGCAATAGCGTTTAAACTTGGCAACTTTGTAAGTTTAACTGGTATCCAAAAGAAGTGTGTGGAAATGCTTATGCAGTACCAAAGGTAAGAAGAATACTGGTTTTTAGACAGCTCTCACAAGAGCAAGCCTCACAGCAACCACACAGCTAACCTCTCAGGCATCACTTGGTTTGTTTCTGTGTTATAAATCAGCTTCCTGATGATTCAACTTTCAAACCGCGGGGCTATCAGTCCCGTGCTGCCCATTCATTAGTAAACGGCTCCTGGTGTCACCCTCAGCATCTCCATCTCTAGTTATCCTTTAAAATGCACTCGGTGCCCACAGGACACACAGCTGCACTCCCTCCCCATGAGCACATATCTGCCACTTTTTCTGAACGCCTGCTGCGTCACCAAAGTTGGCAAATGAACTGGTAAATGCAAGACTTCAAGCACACCTAAAGTTTAGTTTGAAAGTTGTCAGGTCACAGAAAGCTTCCCTACGGTGGAGTCAAGTGTTAACAGTCAGGAAAGGCATTTATCAAGCGTGCCTTCACCATGTTGGATAGGTTACAATGGAAATGCTGCACAGTTCCTACGCACTACTTCTTGGGCTTATAATTAATGACACCAGAACCTCATTTCATACCTCTGCTTGGCGGTAATCTTGAAGTTTGGCAAACTCATCAGCAAAGTTTTTCAGACCCTGCTTTAAATTTGGGGTCTCAGTAGAGGCATACGTGTTGATTTCATTCACCAGGAGGTCAGCTTTGTCTCGCAGCCTGGCAGTTTTCCGTACATAAGCAGCAAAGATTTGGCAGAGCTCTCCAAAGTGCTTCTCCACATTCGTGACAGCATCCTGCAGCTGTTTTGTCTGTGCATCTCTAGAAAAAGGAGACACAGAACGCTTCTTAAAACAGTAAGATAGTGTCTCGATAATTTTATATGCGAACATTCCCGGGGCATACCGAAACCCCGAAAAGCCAAAATTCCCAACTCTCCGGGAGGCTCGCCCTTTGCTAGGATCCTATTCAGGGTCTGGTCCTGCCCTAGGTCTGTGCAGGCCCAGGAAAGGGCCTCGGCCCGGTCCACCGTGGATAAGCGACAGCTGTGCCGCGGCCCGGGCACCGGCGGCCTCCCGGGCTCGGTACCACGGCGGAGCCCGGCCGAGCTCAGCCGGGAGACTCTCTCGGGCCTGCACTCCCTGCAGCGGTGGGGGACAGGCTGCAGAGAGCCGCGGGAACCATGCGGCCTCCTTCCGATCGGGCCGGCTTCGAGGCCCTTGGCCAAGCTCCCCCTCGCCCACCCGGCCCTCTCCCTCGGGCGGCCTGCACAACGCGGCCCCGAGGAAGTTACCGGGCCCCGGGGAAGTTACCGGTCTTCCAGGTTGCGCCTCAACATCTTGCCTTGAGCGCCGCCGGGGACCCCGGGTGGGAGCCCAACGAGCGCGGCTCCGGGGCGCCAGGGCGCGCGGGAGCAGGAGCCGCCGCCACTTCCACCGGGAGGTGAGAGCGCGCTTTGCGCGCCGCCGCGCCTGTCCGGCGTTTCCGTGGCAACGCGGCGCGCGCCCCTGCGGTCAAGAGCAGGGCAAGGGAGACCAGAGGGCATTGGGCGGAGGGCCCGCAAGCATCCTCCTTCAGTGTAGCTCTCCAGGCCTCCCAGGCCGCTGGCTGCAAAGGAGAAAAATCAACCCACCAGTAACCGGAAGGGGCACTTGAAAGTAAGGGTGAATGGGGTCCAGGCTCTGCTTCTGGTAGTGTGGAGTTAATGCTATGCTTGGCCTAGAGCTTCTCTGCTGAGCTTGACGATGTGTGGGCTCCTGGAAGCTGCCTTTGGAAAAGAGCGGCTGTGTTAGTTAGATTTCTATCGCTGAGATAGGACCCTGACAAAATCAAGTTGGGGAAGAAAACGGTTTCTTTCATTGATAACTCCCAAATCACAGTTCTCTGAGGAACTCAGGGCAGGAACCCAGAGGCAGGAACTGAAGCAGAGGCCATGAAGCAACACTGCCTGCTGGCCTATTCAGTTGGCTTTCTTATACCCCAGGACCTCTTGCTCAGGGGTGGCAACTGTCCACTGTGGCCTGGGCCCTTCCTCGTTAACCATCAATCAAGAAAACCCCTGCTCCAGCACAAGTTTGCCTACAGGCCAATCTGATGGGGGCATTTTCTGAATCTAAGAGTTGCTTCTTCTAACTCTAACTTGGGTCAAATTGACAAGAAAACCAACCAACCAAACCAAACCAAACAAAAACAAAAACAACCCCAAAACCATAACAAACAAGCAAACAACAAACTAGGTAGCTTACAGCCTCATCTTTAACTTCATTTTTTGCCCCCGCAGTTAACTGAATTTCTACTTTGTGAAAAAGACTGTGTTAGACCTGGGAATAAGTTAAAATATGGGCCTGAATAAAGGTCCCCAGTTTGAAGAGACATAACGCTTTTCCCAGAGCTTTTTCTTTAACTCCTGAACACCCATGGCCTGGATATGTGGGGGGTGGGGAGGGGGAGGGGGCAGGGCAATGACAGGGGAAAGAGGAGGGGGAGAAAAGGGAAGGAGGGAGGGAGAGAGGAAGAGAGGGAGAGAGGAAGAGAGGGAGAGAGGAAGGATATAGAGAAACTTCTCTTCTAAGTGAGTCCAAATTCAAGCTTTAGCTTTTTCACTGGGCTGACACTGTGCTTGACTCAACCCAGACAACTTCTAGTACACTTGCAGTTTTGTATTGACTCCTTGAAGCAGAGGAAATGTGCCTCCTGCAACCCTGTGAAGGGTCAGTTTGTACAAATGGATGTCCCAGTTTTATGTAACTTCTGCTTTAAATCTCCCCACTCCTCTCCCCCACTCCCCCCACCCTCTCATGTTGTAAACTCCTCCCTTCTCCCTTTTATTCCTACAGCAAGCCAACTGTGGAATGCCATAGTCTGAGAATAGAGTCCTAACCTAAGGTCAGAATAGTCTTTGATCATCTAGGGTTGGGGGTTGGTGGTGGGGTGGGAGGGTGGATCAAGTTAGCCAAACAATCAAACGCATGTAAAATACAACCCAGAAATGTGCCACCGTGTCAGCTTTTGTTGTATAACAAATTATAAAACCTAGTGTTTACCAAAAATCCATTAGAGAGTTCAGGGTTTTGTGAATGGGATGGTTCTTCAGTTCTGTTCGGTTCAGCCGGACTCTTTTCTGCCTTTCCTCTAGGTGGTGAGTCTGCTGGGAGCTGCATAATCTCATTAACTGCTTTGGTTTGGATGTGGCTTGACTGTGTCGTCCAACAGTTCAGGACTCAGAGGCTTGCTTTGCTCCTTAAGGTATGATGAGAAGTGCAGACATTTGAGCTGAGGAGCCTAGGGGGAGAACATGGAGCCATGGAGACTACCGTGCTTGGAAGGGAATGGAAGGAGGGGATTAAGGCTTATTTGTTCAGGGTAGGGATTTAAATTTTACCGCCTGTATTGTCCCTGACTAGTGCCTTAGTTTGAGCGGGACCCCTTGACCCAAATCTGCTTATCATAATGTTCTACTTGTAGGTTTCTAGGACCCACTGGATCCTTCTACATTGCTATTCTAGCCCATGGACAGGACAGTCTCCACACTTGAGTGGAGAGAGGGATTTGACTTTCTCAAGTACTCTGGTGCCTCACATTTGACTATGTCCTCTGGCGGGGGAGACCTAGTGGCACTCAGAGGAAGGACAGCAGGTCACCGAGAAGAGACTTGATACCCTATGAGCATATACAGAGGGAGGTAATCCCTCTGAGGAACAGTCATAGGGGAGGGGAATAAGGGGAAAATGGGAGGGAGGGGAGAATGGGAGGATACAAGGGATGGGATAACCATAGAGATGTAACAAGAATAAATTAATTTAAAAAAAAAAAAGGTTTATTTGTTGCTCTTGTCCTAGTCATCTTTTTGAGTCCCTTATTATCAGTTGTCTGGAGAGGATTGTCGACTGGAGTCTGGCCCCACCTGGATGTGATCTTTTCCATCCACACATGGTGTTGCCGTTATGACTAAATCTGCTTATATGAAGTCCTCATCAGAGCAGAGCCACTAGCACCATGTCCTCAAATATCCAAAGTTGTGAGCCAAATAAAACTTTATTTGTATACACCTGCCCAACTCAAGCATTTTTAAAGTCTTATTTATATATTTTGTTTATGTGTGTGCATGTGTGCCTCTTGAGTTTGTATGTACCATGTGTGTGCAGGAAGGCCAGAAGGGGCATGAGTTTCCCTGGAACTGGAGTAGCAGGATTTTGTGAGCCACCATATAGGTGCCGCGAGTGAAACCACATCTTTGGCAAGAGCAATTAGCACTCTTAACTTCTGAACCATTGCTCCATCCCACTAGCCTCAGGTATTTTATAACAGTAATACAAAGTAGACAAATATAGGTGGCCTAGCTAACATGTCATGCTGTAGGGAGTCTGTCATCTGAGGGAACATGTTTTTTATTTTCCAGCTGGTCAGCCAGGATTCTTCATCTAGCTGCTTTCTAAAGTGGCCAGCAAGTCACGGCAAGTGCCACTACACACATGCCTTTAAACTGTCTGCCTTTGTCATCTATGCCTCTGTGCTACTGGTTGATGCGAACTGCATGGTCCACTCCAGCATGGTACACTAAATACCCAGGACCTGGGTGTGGCTATTTTTGTTTGCTAACCCACCTACCAAGTGGACCTGCGTGGCACCAGGAGGGCACGCGCTAACAGCAGAGTTTTGGTTTGACCTAGTTGAAGAACTTTCTGAAAAGGAGACATTTAAACTAAGACCCAAAGAATGAAAAAGGGTTAACTAGGTAAAAGGGGGATTACAATTAGGCCAAGGAGGGGGTTAGCATAGGCAAATTGTCTCCCTCTTCCCAAAGTCAGTTCTTTTCTCTCTCCAGAATTATGAATCACAGAAAATGGCGCCATCTGCCAGCCCGGCCATTTCTCTTAGCTCACCACAGGGGCTACCTTCACATGTCCCACTGTCAAATGCACACTGTGACTCACTCTTTCCTTTCGTCTATGTTATTTCACTTCAGCCTTAATACCACCTCCCACCATTGTTTCCCGTCCTCCTCAAGACCATGGTTACAATGAGTACCGTCAAACATGCACACCAGATCATCACAACTTTTCGAAACGTTTAGAATCCTTAAAAATCAAATTTAAGCCGGGCAGTGGTGGCACACTCCTTTAATCCCAGCACTCGGGAGGCAGAGGCAGGCAGATCGCTGTGAGTTCGAGGCCAGCCTGGTCTAAAAAACGAGTCCAGGACAGTCAAGGCTACACAGAGAAACCCTGTCTCGAAAAACCAAAAGAAAAAAAAATAATTAAATTTAAAGTTCTCATTCTATCGAGGCTCTGTCTCATTCCTGCCTACCCAGGTGCCTTCTCCTGCTGCTCCGCAGGGTTCTTCTGCATCATCTTTCTGTTCTTGGCACACACCAAACTTATTTCAGACTGGGTCTTGTGTGTGACATTCCCTCTGCCTTGGATCCCCCATCTTCTGGTCTTCAGATGGTTGGTCCGTTTGTAGACTGTATATAGTTGTGCTTATAAATCACCTACAGAGGGAGGCATTCTCTTTCTCACATCTCCAAGTGGCTCTGATATCCCCCATGATGTTTTCCTTGAAGCACACACTGCTCTCTGAAATTAGCCTGCTTATGTGCTGTTTTGCTTTTTCATGAGAAGGACGCTCTCTATTAAATTGGTTTTCTATTTTGCTCACATTGTGTTGCCAGCACTACCCCCGCTGCTAGACCTTGGCAGGAACTCACTGATGAGATGTCATCAGTGAATAAATGAGTGAGTCAAAACCCCATACCTGAGTGTTTTCCTGTGAGTGGAAGAGTAGAAGGAAGCCAGTGAGGCTAGAGTAGAGGTGGCTGTGAGACACGATGGGAGGCTAGCTAGGGGACAGGTCCTGCAGAGCATTTTGGCTAATGATAACGGATTTGGACCTTGGTTCTTATGTGAGTCAGGGTTCTCCAGAGGAAAAGAACCAATGCGGTGTGTATGTATGTAGTACAACACTTTAAATCATTAAAAGGAAATAGTTCAAGGGATTATGGAGGCTGGTAACTCAAAATCTGTAGTTCAGAACCAGTATATAATAACAGTTCAAGAGTGAGGTCTAAGAACTGGAAAAGCAGGTGCTGTGACTATCACTAAGGAAGGCGGATGCCTCTAGTCCTCAGAAGTGTGTTTGAGTTCTAGTCTGAGGGTCAGCTCATGCCAGCATCTCAGCTCATGCCAGAAGCAGGCTCTATTCCATTCAGATCTTTGCTTAACTGAAGGAGGAGTACTGCATTAGGAAGAGCAACTTGCTTTACTGAGGTACAGACACACATGATTATCACAGCCAGGTGGAGTTCTTAGCAGATGCTTCATGCTTGGTGTAGCAGTTCTTGAGCAAATATATATTGAATTTCAATCCTTCAGTCTAAAGCCCTCTTAGGATGTTGCTCCCGAGACACGAGCTCTTCCATCTTACTCTCTTAACGGACCATCAAATATGGATCAGCACAATTGCTCTCAGGTCTTTCTTTCTTTCTTACAGGTTACACATGCACCTATGACGCATCCATCTCACTGAGAGAAAATGGGGACTTGGGAAGTCAGGACCCAGGGCCAACATTGCATGATATGACAGTCAGGCAAAGCTTCTTTCTTCTCAAATATTCTTTTCTTCATTCTTAGATATCTTGGTTAGGTTTTTACCCTCCTCTCCCCTCCCGTCCAGTCCCCTCCCCTCCCGTCCAGTCCCCTCCCCTCCCGTCCAGTCCCCTCCCCTCCTGTCCAGTGCCCTCCCCTCCCTTCCCCCCCTCAACTCGACACATGTCAGCATAACATTATTTTATAAGACATTTAATGACTCTCACTTTATTTAGTATGGCTGAGGAGCGGCCCAATGGAGACATGCTTAATTAGCTTATACTCCTATTATTAAGCACTAGTGATGGCATGGAGAGATAGTCATGTGTCTATTTGCTGGACTTGTCATTCCTAAACTCAAATATTTTAAGTAAGGTGGGAGGACAGAACATACAAGTGGATTGCTAAAATGTTTTCTAATCCTCTATTTTGGATTTTAGAGGCCATAATACATTTTAAGTTAGAATTTTTGTAATTTAAAGAATCTTACTATTTTGTTAATCTAAGCTTGCTCTCTCACTTCCCTAGTCCTGCTTAATAAGCAAACAAACAATGTCAGGAGTGCAAGAGTGTCTTTCTTAGTATATATGAGACTGTGGGGCTCATCCCTAGCTCCTAATTCCCCCCACTAAAGAAAAACAAATATGAAATGATCAACTACAGTATATTTTATTTTGTTAATAGCAGTGAGTTAATACCTGAAAATATAATTTCTAAAAGAACTGGTCCTTATGCAACAGGTTAAACAAATTGCTTTAATGTCAATGCATAGCACTAGATATTTTCTCTAACAGAACACACACACACACACACACACACACACACACACACACGCACACACGCACACACATACATCATGACTTTTGTGTTTGTTTTATGGCTGACCTACCTAGGTTAGCCAGGGCCATCTGTGTAACTATTGCTTTGGAACTATCCACTAAAACATGGTGGGGTCACCAATGGGTACATGACTGCAGCCAGTGATTCCCTCTTCTCCCAGAATTTATCAGCAGCACACAGTTCAGCAGCACGAGGTAGGGTCTCCTGAGCTTCTTTTCCATCTATGCCTGATTGCTGACAGGCCCATTCTTAGTGTCGGCAGCTGTACTGCCCTGAGTTTGTGATTGCAATAGCCATACCTTGCATAGATGTTGGCAATTTGCAGCCCCTCCCCCTATTATCTAGCTCTTAGATTTTTTGTAGCCCTTCTTGTGCAATTCTCTCTTGAGCTTTAGAGGGGATAGTATAAATGTCTTGATGAGGACTGATGACTTATCTGTCACTTATTCCCAAAAACTTGTGTGGCAATTTGTCTTTGTACTCATAAACGTTCAGTGCTAAAAGATGCTTCTCTGACTACGCTAAGATTAGCATTTGCCTATGGATATAAACCAATATATAGAAGGCAATACTCTGTCAATTTAGCTAAACAGTATTCAGTTCCCCTCTAGGACCTATGGCCTCATCTATCATTGATTTATAATGCCAGACATGGATTCCGTTCTGTGGAGTGGGCCTCAAATCCAATCAGAGAGTAGATGACGGCCCTGTAACAGCAGTGCCCCTGTTGTACAGTGAGCACATCTTGCCTGGAAGGTTGAGCTCACAGTTCATGTGACTCACAGTTGCGTAAGACCTCTAATGCTTTTTATCCTGCAGTTCAGTGCCACCTGGGACTGTGGAAGCTAGCTGGCACAAAGGAAGCTCCCTGCTCAGTCACAGCTCGATTTCTGTACATTGTGCAACTAAGGTGTGTGGTATCTTCAGAAATAGTTCTGTGGAGAAACCAAGGGGAATTACAAACACTTGTATGTTTTTGGTATTGTCTCTGGGACCGTATGGACCAATAACTCATGAGGAGGTATCCCACCCCTGGCACAGAGTTTTTTCCTTTAATCATCTTCGTCATTTAGAAGCACCCTTTCTGCAGCCACACGGCTTCAAACTCCTTTAACCGGTTACATTTTATAAAGTTTGCTTATAAGATAGTAGTTTGTACATGCCTTGTTCTAGGAAAGGATATAGGGACTCCCTCTGGTGGCAAATCTAGGCATAAACTTATTTAGTCCAGTGCTATCAGCCAAGGAGCTAGATTGATGCTTGGTACTTCTTCATGATGACTTTTAAATAGAAATGACCTGAAATTGGCTTTCTCCTCAGGACAGTGGACAGGAGGTGTGCTAAAGTAATTATGCACAGGGATTTTTTATGATCTCTCATTTCTTTGACAAGGAATTAGGTTCTGGCATTAGATTGCTGAGAAGTGTTAGCATGGATCTGAATCTCCTGGAAAGAATATTAAAATACACCTTCCAAGCCACAGAACTTGTGGTTAGAGAGGTCTTTGGTGAGGTCAAGACTGTGCACTTATGATGCTTTTTTAGGATGACTCTGTTCTTTTTGGTGCAGCGAACCACAGTTTGGATGTGTGATCTGGGTTTCTGTCATTCACTGATCCAGTTGATCTGTCTGGTCAGGCAGGTGGCCTATTCCTCTCTCATGGGTCTCTGTGGTCCTTCCTCAAGACCTTGCTGACAGGAGAAAGGAAGACAGCCTTTTGGTCAAGGTTATATGAGTAGCTGTACTCCCTACTAGATCTCCACACATGCTCTAAGGGACTGCGCTTTGAGATCAGTGGGCAGCTTTGCATTCTCAGAGTGTAGCCATGGGTTGTTGTGAAAGATCAATAGAAACACTCACTGTTCAATGTTTATCATGATATCTGCTACAGTAAGTACTCTACAAACCTAGCCCCTTCTACTATCATATATTTATCAATGGAAAAAGAGGCCAGGGCACATGGAGGGTGGGGATAAAGTTCATGAGAAGATTGGAAGCGAGAAAGGGAAGGAGGGAATGAAATAATTATATTTTATTTAAAATAAAACACACATATATTGGACCTGCGTTCCATCCTTGGAAACACAACAAGCAACAAGCAAATAACTGTAAGAAACAGTTAGCATTTCAAAATTCTAAGTATGAGATAGAACTTTTAAATAACACCATGGAGTTTATATGTTACTTGAGTCACATTGGCAATTGTACTTAATCACCTAAACCTTTGTGCCTAATGGCGTAGAAATCATTAGCATAGCTCTAGCATTCTCCTACTTGTATATTAATCTTTTGAATATTCATTAAGAGTGCACATGTGGCGTTATGACCAATGGAAGCAAGAATCACTTGAAGATCTCCAGTGGCTAGACTCAGAAGAGTCTGAGCAAGAAAATAAAGTAGTTATGGGTTATAACCCAAAGTAAAAGATGAATAACCCTGAGTCCATGACAAGATAAAAGAGTGATTGAATGAATAAGTAAGTATTGAGATAAATGGAGAAGAAAGAAGGACTCTATGTGATCTATACAGACATACTGTCTTCAGTGGGCCAAGTAACTCTTATGGACAGACAAAAACAGTATGGTCCATGGAAAAAAGAAAAGAGAGGTACACTATAGCAGAGAAACATAACAGACTGCCTAGCCAGGTATCCAGTGTCAGTTCTGACGGTAAAAGGAGAAGCTATTAGTATATAACTCTTATATAAGTATCTTATCACATGATGAAAACGGGACAAGAGAGATAGTGTGGCAGTTAAGAGAACTGGCTGCTCTTCCAGGGGATCTAAGTGTCATCCCCAGCACCCCCAGCACGGGGGTCACAACTGTCATAACACATTCCCAGGGTATACCATGTCCTCTTCTCACCTTCATGAGCACCAGATGCATGCACGGTGCACAGACATACATGTAGGTAAAACACTCATACACATTAAAAAAATAATAAAAGCCATAGTGGAAATGGCATTATACACATTTGTGATCTTTGACTTCCAAGCTGATAACCCACCGTAATCATGAGAAGAAGATCAAATAAATGCCAGCACAGTGATAGTCAGCAATACTAAGTTGTACTCCTCAACTGCTTTCAAGCTCATAAAATTATTTTTGAAAATGTCTATGACTAAGAATCTAGCTGAAACATGAGCTATGACAAGTACATGAAATCCTGGATGAATTCTGGAACAGAAAATACACATTAGATAATGCAATGTGAGTAAAGCAGGAAATACAGCAAAGCCTTTTGAGATTTAGAAGAAACCTGCCACATCACAGGCTTGTTATTAGAAGTCATATCAATACTGAGAGGCATTAAAATGCCTATAAAATGTCACTATCAGGGCTTACCCCTTCCCTTCAATCTTCCTCTCTTCCCTCCCCCAACTAGGTAGATAGGCAGAGCACACCTGACACTAATGTGTGCACAGTGAGTAGAGAAGTAATCTTATAAAAACTGTGTGCGTGTGTGTGTGTGTGTGTGTGTGTGTGTGTGTGTGTGAGAGAGAGAGAGAGAGAGACACACACACACACAGAGAGAGACAGAGACAGAGACAGAGAGAGACAGAGAGAGACAGAGAGACAGAGAGAGACAGAGAGACAGAGAGAGACAGAGACAGAGACAGAGAGACAGAGAGAGACAGAGAGACAGAGACAAAGACAGAGAGACAGAGAGAGACAGAGACAGAGACAGAGACAGAGACAGAGAAAGAGACATGATAAAGTGTATGAGTGACACTCACAGGAAAACCTCAGCTATTGGTCCTCACCTACTTTGTTTGGGGCAGGGTTTCACTTCAAATTTATCAGAAAGTAAGATATAAAAACCATTTCAAAGTATGTATATAACTCTGCATTCAGCTTCCTCCATCACTAGCACTTCACCTTACTTGACCGCCAGGGTTTCATTTTTTTTAATATACAAAATGATCAATCCAACAAATAATTTCCTGCATGTCACACGAAAGCAGATGTAGAGAAATTTACAGAGTTAATATTCTTATACATTGTTTTCTGTGCTGATCTTTGAAATTCTGTTTTATTTAAAAATTGCAGTTATTTGATGATATCAATATCTCCATCAGATCTTTTCAGTAGGGCACTAATTATAGTTATGATTTTTCTGTCTTGTTATAACCTGTATTTTGCTCCTTTTTTCCATCTACCTCTGACATATGAACACTCCTTCCAAAGTGAAAGTAGGCAGCACATCTCTGGGAGACCCAAGAGGTCTGCAGAAGAGCCAGCAGCAGGTTCTGTGTAATTCCCAGGCACTGTTTATTCATCACGCAGCCACCCAAACTGAGTCCATTTCTTCCAGCAACTTCATTAGTTTCCTTATTTACTCTCTTTGTATATGTACAAATCTCTCTCTGTACATTTTACTGAACCTTGAGGGATACATGTATAAAGCCCTTTCATCTTAAATATCTTTTGTGTATATTTAATAATAAAAATCCTCTTACATATAATGGTGTTATTAATATTTCATAAATTTAAACTAGTACAGTACTTCATCTACCACTCATATTCCAATTTGGTCTGCTCACCTAATAATGCCACTGGTAGCGTTTCTTCTTCTCTAGCAAAATTCTGAGCCCACAGGAAATGATTGCACTAATTATTGTCTCAGTTTGCTTCTCCGTTGCTGTGATAAAACACTAACCAAAAGTGATATGGAGAAGAGAAGCTTTATTTGGCTCACATGTCATGATCACAGTCCATCATTGAGGGACGTCACAGCAGGAACTCAAGCAGGAGCAGAGGCAGGACCCATGGAGGACAGCTACTTACTGGCTTGCTTCCTTATACAACCGAGGACTGGCCTTGCTAGGTTGGGTCCGCATACCTCAATCACTAGTTAAGAAAATGTCTCCACCATGTGCCTGCAGGCCAACTTGATGGACCCAATTCATCCGTTGAGGTGCTTTCTTCCTAGGTGACAAAAACTAACCAGCACGATTGTCTTGTCACTTTAGCTCACTTTACTGAGGAATACTTTCACAGCTTTCTTTTTTTTCTATTTTATGTCTTTAATATTTTAGAAGACTACAGTTTCTACCTTCTCCACACCCCCTTTTTCTTAAACTGTTTATCATTTTGTACTTGTCTAATGCTTCCTCATATTATATGGCCAGTGTACAACACACTTGATGCTTTGTCATTTTCAGGATATCATGCCTGGAGCTATTTTTTTGTGACCTCATTAATTCTGGTGGTGGTAATAGTCACATGCAAAATCTTTCATGGACATGGTGGGCATATACACTGAGCTCAAAGATGAAGAAAGTAACTAATTCATTGCGGATAGACTATGAAGTTTTGAAAGAGAAAAGATATGTAAATAGAAAACAGCAGTGACATAAGTTGAGTGGCATGAACAATGAACCAATTAAAGTAGGGAGTAACTAGGACCAGGAAAGCTGTAATCAGGCCTATGTTACAGAGGAACACACTTATACATGCTGATAGGTGTTTGAATCCATATCACATATTGTGTTATACTCATAAAATTATTCTTTAATAAATAATGAAAAAGTACATGTATTTCAAAATAAAACTGAAATAAAAATATGACACATAGACATATGCAACTTCTACTCCTCCTCCTTTTCCTTCTTATTTTGACATAGAGTTTCTTGGTGTATCCCAGGTTATCCTAAAACTAGCTTTGTGGATGAGGCTGGTGTCAAACTCAGAAATCTATATGCCTCTGTTTCTCAAATGTTGGGATTAAAGGCATGTGCCATCACACCCAGCCCCATACACAACTTATGTCTTTATGACACAACAATAATTACAGAAATGTATAAATGTGAATGTTTTTTTAAAAATTTATTTATTTTATTAATTTATTCTTGTTACATCTCTATGGTTATCCCAGCCCTTGTATCCTCCCATTCTCCGCTCCCTCCCATTTTCCCCTTATTCCCCTCCCCTATGATTATTCCTGAGAGGGATTACCTCCCCCTGTATATGCTCATAGGGTATCAAGTCTCTTCTCGGTGACCTGCTGTCCTTCCTCTGAGTGCCACTAGGTCTCCCCCTCCAGGGGACATAGTCAAATGTGAGGCACCAGAGTATGTGAGAAAGTCATATCCCACTCTCCACTCAAGTGTGGAGACTGTCCTGTCCATTGGCTAGATCTGGGTAGGGGTTTAAAGTTTACCGCCTGTATTGTCCTTGGCTAGTGCCTTAGTTTGAGCGGGACCCCTTGGCCCAAATCTGCCTATCATAATGTTCTACTTGTAGGTTTCTAGGACCCACTGGATCCTTCTACATTGCTATTCTCCCATGGTTCTCTCATCTAGAGTCCCAATAGGATGTCCTCCCCTCTGTCCCAGTTTCCTGGTAAGGGAAGGCTTTCATGGGACATGCCCATTGGGCTAGTATGCAGATATAAGTGAGTGTATACCATTTGAGTCTTTCTGCTTCTGGGTTAACTCACTCATTATGATCATTTCTAGCTCAATCCATTTATCCACAAATTTTGGGAATTCCTTGTTTTTAATAGCTGAGTAGTATTCCATAGTGTATATGTACCACAGTTTCTTTATGCATTCTTCTACTGAGGGACATTTAGGCAGTTTCCATGATCTGGCTATTATGAATAAGGCTGCTATGAACATGGTTGAGCAAATTTTCTTGTTGTGTGCTGGTGCATCTTCTGGGTATATTCCAAGGAGTGGAATAGCTGGGTCTTGAGGAAGTCCTATTCCCAGTTTTCTGAGATAGCACCAGATAGATTTCCAAAGTGGTTGTACTAGTTTGCTTTCCCACCAGCAATGAAAGAGTGTTCCTCTCTCCCCACATCCTCTCCAGCATGTGGTGTCGCTTGAATTTTTGATCTTAGCCATTCTGATGGGTGTAAGATGGAATCTCAGAGTTGTTTTGATTTGCATTTCCCTGATGACTAAGGAGGTTGAGCATTTCTTTAAGTGTTTCTCAGCCATTTGATATTCCTCTGTTGAGAATTCTCTGTTTAGTTCCAAGCCCCATTTCTCAATTGGGTTATTTGGTTTGGTGGTGTTTAATTTCTTGAGTTCTTTATATATTTTGGATATTAGACCTTTGTCAGATGTAGAGTTGGTGAAGATCTTTTCCCAGTCTGTAGGCTGTCGCTTTGTTCTCTTGACAGTGTCTCCAGCCTTACAGAAGCTTCTCAGCGTCATGAGGTCCCATTTATTAATTGTTGACATTAAGGCCTGGGCTGTTGGTGTTCTGTTCAGGAAGTTGTCTCCTATGCCAATATGTTCCAGGCTCTTCCCCACTTTTTCTTCTAAGTGACTTAGTGTCTCTGGTTTTATGTTGAAGTCTTTAATCCACTTGGATTTGAGTTTTGTGCAAAGTGACAAATATGGGTCCAGTTGCATTTTTTTACACATAGACATCCAGTTAGACCAGCACCATTTGTTGAAGATGCTATCCTTTTTCCATTGAATGGATTTGGCTTCTTTGTCAAAAATCAAGTGACCATATGTGTATGGATTCATATCTGGGTCTTCAATTCGATTCCACTGATCAACCAGCCTGTTGCTGTGCCAGTACCATGCTGTTTTAATTACTATTGCTTTATAATACAATTTGAGATCAGGTATGGAGATTCCGCCACAGCACCTTTTATTGTACAAGATCGTTTTTGCTATTCTGGGTTTTTTTGTTTTTTCATATGAAGTTCAGAATTGAACTTTCAATGTCTTTAAAAAATTGTGTAGGTATTTTGATAGGGATTGCATTAAATCTGTAGATTTCTTTTGGTAGGATGGCCATTTTTACTATGCTAATTCTCCCTATCCATGAGCAAGGAAGATCCTTCCATCTTCTCATGTCATCTTCAATCTCCTTCTTCAGAGTTTTGAAATTTTTTTCAAACAAGTCCTTCACTTGCTTAGTTAGAGTAACTCCTAGATATTTTATATTGCTTGTGGCTAATGTGAAGGGTATGGCTTTCCTAATTTCTTCCTCTGCAAGCTTGTCATTTGTGTATAGGAAGGCTACAGACTTTTTAAAGTTAATTTTGTATACAGCCAAATTGCTTAAAGTGTTTATCAGCTGTAGGAGTTCTCTGGTGGAATTTTGAGGGTCACTTATGTACATCATATCATCTGCAAATAGGGATAGTTTGACTTCCTCCTTTCCCATTTGGATACCCTTGATCTCATTTGTTGTCTTATTGCTCTGGCTAGAACTTCGAGTACTATATTGAAGAGATATGGAGAGAGTGGGCAGCCTTGCCTTGTTCCCGATTTTAGAGGAATTTCCTTCAGTATCTCACCATTTACTTTGATTTTGGCTATTGGATTGCTGTATATAGCCTTTATTATGTTGAGGAAAGTGCCTTGTATCCCCGATCTCTCTAAAATTTTAAACATGAATGGGTGTTGGATTTTATCAAATGCTTTCTCTGCATCTAAAGAGATGATCATGTGGGTTTTTATTTTCAGTTTGTTTATATGGTGGATTACATTGATGGATTTCCATATATTAAACCATCCCTGCATGCCTGGAATGAAGCCTACTTGGTCATGATGAATGATATCCTTTATGTGTTCTTGTATTTGTTTTGCACTAATTTTATTTAGTATTTTTGCATCGATGTTCATAAGAGAAATTAGTCTGAAATTCTCTTTCTTTGTCGAGTCTTTGTGAGGTTTAGGTATCAACGTGACTATGGCCTCATAGAATGAATTTGGTAATGTTCCATCCAATTCTATGTTTTGGAGTAGCTTGAAGAGTATCGGTATTAGCTCGCCTTTGAAGGTCTGGAAGATTTCTGCACTGAAACCATCTGGCTCTGGGCTTTTTTTTTTTTTTTGGGAGACTATCAATGATTGCTTCTATTTCTGTAGGGGAAATGGGACTATTTAGCTTGTTTATCTGTTCTTCACTCAACTTTGGCAAGTGAAATTGCTCAAGAAAATCATCCATTTCCCTTAGATTTTCAAATTTTTGTGGCATATATGCCTTCAAAGTAGGATCTTATGATTCTTTGTATTTCTTCAGTGTCTGTTGTTATGTCTCCGTTTTCATTTCTGATTTTGTTGATTTCAATACTGTCTCTCTGCCTTTTAGTTAGTTTGGCTAACGGTCTGTCTATCTTGTTGATTTTCTCAAAGAACCAGCTCTTGGTTTTGTTGATTCTTTGGACTGTTTTCTTAGTTTCTAATTTGTTAATTTCAGCCCTAAGTTTGATTATTTCCAGACGTCTACTCCTTTTGGGTGTTTCTGCTTCTTTTTTTTCTAGGACTTCCAGCTGTTTTGTTAAGTTGCTTATGTGCCATGTTTCCAATTTCTTTTTAAAGGCACTTAGTGCTATGAATTTTCCTCTTAACACTTCTTTCAATGTATCCCACAAATTTGGGTATGTTGTTCCCTCATTTTCATTGAATCAGAAACTCCTTGATTTCTTTCTTTATTTCTTCCCTGACCCATGTGTCATTTAGCAGAGAGTTGTTTAGTTTCCACGTGCGTGTAGACTTTTTGTTGTTTCTGTTGTTGAATTGCAGCCTAAGAGCATGGTGATCTGATAGGATACAGGGTATTATTTCAATCCTCTTGTATCTGTTGAGGCCTGCTTTGTGACCTACGATGTGATCAATTTTAGAGAAGGTTCCATGGGGTGCAGAGAAGAAGGTATATTCTTTGTTTGGGTGAAAGGTTCTATAGATATCTGTTAGATCCATTTGACCCATGGCATTGATTAATGATGCTATTTCTCGGCTTAGTTTCTGTTTCAATGACTTATCCTTCAGTGAGAGTGGGATGTTGAAGTCTCCCACTATTATTGTGTGGTGATCGATGTGTAGTTTAAGTTTTCTTAGCAGATCTTTTACAAATTTGGGTGCCCTTGTATTGGGAGCATAGATGTTTAGAATTGTGATGTCATCTTGGTTGACTTTTCCTTTGATCAGTATGAAGTGTCCTTCTGCATCCCTTTTGATTAATTTTGGTTGAAAATCTATTTTGTTTGATATTAAAATGGCTATGCCTGCTTGCTTCTTGTGACCATTTGCTTGGAATATTTTTTTCCAACCTTTTACCCTGAGGTAATGTCTATCATTATGGGTGAGATGTGTTTCTTGAATGTAGAAGAATGTTGGATCTTGTTTAGGCACCCATTCAGTTAGTCTGTGTCTTTTTATTGGAGAATTGAGACCATTGATGTTGAGAGATATTAACGACCAGTGACTGTTAAGAGTCTTAATTTTGATGTTGTTTCCAATCGAGTGTAGCTGTGTTTTTGCAATGGTATAGTTACCTATTTCCTGAGTAGTTTTGGTTGTAGCTTGACCCTTTGGGATGGAGTTTTCCTTCTAGTACCTTCTGTAAAGCTGGATTTGCGGATAGGTACTGTTTGAATTTGTTTTTGTCATGGAATATTTTGTTTTCTCCATCAATGGTTATTGATAGTTTTGCTGGGTAAAGTAGTCTGGCCTGGCATCTGTGGTCTATTAGGGTTTGCAGGATCTCTGTTCAGGCTCTTCTGGCTTTTATGGTCTCTGATGAGAAGTCGGGTGTAATTCTGATAGGTTTGCCATTGAATGTTATTTGGCCCTTTTCCCTTGCAGCTTTTAATATTTTTTCTTTGTTCTGTATGTTTTGTGTTTTGATTATTATGTGACGGGCAGTTTTCCTTTTCTGGTCAATTCTATTTGGTGTTCTGTAGGCCTCTTGTATGTTTTTAGGTATCTCTTTCTTTAGGTTGGGGAAATTTTCTTCTATGATTTTGTTGAGAATAGTTTCTGGGCCTTGGAGTCTGATATCTTCTCTTTCTTCAATGACTATTATCCTCAGATTTCTTCTTTTCATGGTGTCCTGAATTTCTTGGATGCTTTGTGTCAGGAGTTTTCCAGATTTGGCATTTTCTTTAATGGTTGCTTCAAGATCTGTGATTGTATCTTCTAGACTGAGATTCGTTCTTCTGTCTCTTGGATTCTGTTAGAAAAGCTCACCTCTGTGTTGCTGGCCTTCTTCTCTGAGGTCTCACGTTCTCGTTTTTCTTCTGTCTGTGTGTTTATCATTGAATCCATTTTCGTCTTCAGATCTTGAACTGATTTTTTTATTTCTTTCATCTGATTGTTTGTATATTCCTGAGTTTCTTCCATTGCCTCTTTATAGATCTTAAGACCTATTTCTTTCTTTCTTTCATCTGGTTGTTCGCATTTTCCTGAAATTTTTCCAGTTCCACTCTATGTGCTTCTTTTATGTCTCTCACCTGTTTGGCTGCGTCTTCCTGTATTTGATTACGAATTTTATTTGTTTTCTCCATTAATATGCTCCTTATTAAGGATTTGAGGTCATTTTCTTGTATTTCCATTGTATTTGAGCTCTCTGGGTTGCTTTCTTTGGTATAGCTGGAAATTGGAGATGCCATGTTGTTTTGGTTTTTTTTTGTGTATGCTTTTATGCTGTCCTTTAGACATCTTGCCGGCTTTGTTTTTGTTGGGTAGCTTCCCGAGTTGGATGGAGTCTGATGATAGATTCACTTGTTTTCTCATGATTTCTGTAGGCTGGAAGCTCTGATGCTTCCCTGGTGTGGATGGAAGGAGGTTAGTCCTGTCGTTTTGGGCTCTCACAGCCAGTGATCCTCAGCTCCCCTCTGCTGTGGGTCCTGCAATCGTTCTGGGTCTCTGGATGAGCATTGGGTCAGGCCAAGGTATCCACAGCCTTCTGGGTTCCCTGCCAAGTACAGCCAGGGACACTGGGCCCGAACCACCCTCCGAGCTCAGCTAGAATCTCAGGGCCTGGACCGTCTGCCGAGCTCAGCTAGGAATTCTGGGCTCAAAATGCACAGAGTCCAGCCAGAATTTTTGGGCTGGGACTGCTCACCAAACTCAGCTAGAGGCTTTTGGGCAAACTGCGTGCTGTGGTCAGTTATTAACTCAGGCCGGAACCATCTGCCCAGCTCAGCCAGGAATTCTGGATTCAAACTGCACACTATGTCCAATCAGAGTCTTAGAGCCCGGACTGTGCCAAAAGCTCTACTAGAGTCTCTGGGCCCAATCTGTCTGCCAAGCAAGGTTAGGGACTCTGGCCCTAAACTGCAAGCCGAGCTCCACCTGAGTCTCCAGGGCAGAATTGTGCACCGAGCTCAGCCAGAGACTATGGACCCACACTGCACGCTGAATTCAGCCTGGGACTCCGGGCCTATACTGCGTGGATAGTCCAGCCAGAGTCTTGGGGCCGCCAAGCCTGTGTGCACAGCTCAGGAAGAATCTCTGGGCCTAATCTGCTTGGCAATTCCAGCTAGGGCCTCTGGACTGAATCTGTGTGCTTACCTCAGCCTGCGTCAGCGCCCCAAAACTGCCCGCTGAGGAGAGCTAGTGTCTTGAGCAGAACTGCTCGTTGATGTGAGGTAGCACCTCCGGTGGGACTGAGCGCTCTGCCCAGCCTACGTCACAGCACTTGAACTGCAGCTGTGCTAAGCTGTTGCCTTCGGTGGACCTGAGCGCTCTGCCCAGCCTGCGTCACAGCAGGTGAACTGCGGCTGCGCTGAGATGGTGCCTTTGGTGGGACTGAGCGCTCAACCCAGCCTGTGTCACAGCAGGTGAACTGTGGCTGCGCTAAGCTGGTGCCTTCGGTGGACCTGAGCACTCAGCCCAGCCTGTGTCACAGCAGGTGCACTGTGGCTGTGCTATGTTGGTGCCTTCGGTGGGACTGAGCGCTCCGCCCAGCCTGCGTCACAGCAGGGGAGCTGTGGCTGCGCTAAGCTGTTGCCTTGGGCAGAACTGCTTGCTGCGCTGAGCCAGCATCTCCACAGCACTGCGCACTGAGCTGTACCCGGGACTCTGGGGCTGAACTGTCCACTGAGTCCAGTTTGGGTCACAAGGCACCACGCGACCCAAATTCTGTCCAGTGTCCCCTCTCCTGCAGCAACTCCCACCAGCCACCACACTAACCGCCTCCACCGGAAGGCTCTGAGCTGCAAACCTCAGTCACTGCCGCTGGTGCCGCTGATGCCGTTTGTGCCGCCACTGCTCTGATCCGAGAAAATCCGCCCTCCACCCGTGTGCAGGGGCATGCAGGTCCTCCGCACCCTGGTCCTTCCGAACCGTGGAGCACTCCTGCTGCTGTGGTGTTGGGACCTTGGTGTTCCTGGCTCAGAAAACTGTGCAATTCCCTGAATTGTTCACTGGAGCTTCCAAACACGGTCCACACTGCTCGCCGCCATCTTGGATTCCCCGTGAATGTTTTAATCATAGAAAAACATTTGCACACTAAGAGAAGAGTAAATGATCATATAAAACTATGTAAATTTAGATTATTTTTTCTAATACATTTACTATTCAATGACAAGTGTTGTTTACAAAGTAAGGCTTCCACAGAATCATAGGTGTCAATACATTAAAGAATTTCAGGGTTTTATTATTCTTGTTTATTTCTCTTTGAGTGAAGTCCAGCTGTATAGATGAAACCATAGACAAGTTAAATGCCTCAACAAGCTCTCTATTCCCCTACGTCCGAACCTCCGGTCTCATCCCCGGGTCTGCAGCAGAACAACCTTGGCACCCTTTGCTGGCCCCCCATCTCCTGTGGATCCCACAAATCTTACCCCTCTGGCTTTCCTCTCCCACGCTCATTGCTTTGTCCCAGATCTGAATCCCAGAAGGCACCTCCTGATAGCCCAAGGGTCACTACTCCCAGGCAACAAGTAGGCCAAAGGCAGACATACATCTTTCTTACTGCTCTTAAGATCGAATGCTCCCAGTCTCATCTTCACTTCTATAGCAGGAAATCTGCTGTAGTCTGCCTGTTCTCTCTCATCTCATCCACAAGGGATCACAAAGACCTTCTTCTCCAACCTTCTTTCCCTCAACTCATTCCAGTATCCCAGCATCCAACATGATCAAGCATTCCCTTTGAGCCCAGCGGATGAACAGGCCAGAAAAGCAGGCAACACACAACCACTACATTCTCAGAAAATCCAGTGAGGAAGCAGTAAGCAAAGAACAAAACACCAACCCAGTAAAGACAAGTCCAGACAACAGCACCTAGACCTATAATCATTCCAAATCCAGATGTCTAGATGCCAACATAAAACCACAAGTAATAGCAGCCAGGGCAATATGTCTCCATGAAAGCCCAGCTGTCTTATCACATCAGGCTCTGAATCTTCCAACGTAGCTGAAACACACAAAAAGAGATTCTAAAACCTATGAAGATGATAGAGATCCTTAAAGAGAGAATGAATAAATCCCTTAAAGAAAGTCAAGGGAAAAAAGCAGTTGAAAGTAATGATTAAAACCACACAACATGTGAAAATAGAAATAGAATCAATAAAGGAAACACAAACTGAAGGGATTCTGGGAGTGAAAAATTTAGGAATTAAGAACAGAAATTACAGAAGCAAGCTTCACCAATAGACTATGAATGATGGAAGAGAGAATCTCAGGCATTTATGATACATATTGATAGTGAGAGACATCAATACCCAGCTCTTATCAATGGGTAAGTCATCCAGAGAAAACTAAACAGAGAAATACTGTAGCTAACAGATGTTATAGGCCAAATGGACCTGATAGATATCTACAAAACATTTCACCCAAACACAAAACAATATACCTTCTTTGAGACTCATGGAACTTTCTCCAAAACTGACTATATACTTGGACACAAAGCACGTTTTAAGAAATACAAGAAAATTGAAATGACTCCCTGCATTCTATCAGACCACCATGGCTTAAAGCTGGATATTGACAACAGAAACAACAGAAAGCCTACAAACAAATGGAAACTGAACAACTCACTACAAAATTGGAAAATTTGAAAGAAATGGATAATTTTCATGGTAGGTACCACTTATGAAAGCTAAACCAAGATCAGATAAATGATTTAAACAAACTTAAAACTTCTAGTGAAATAAAAGATGTCATTAAAATGCTTATCAAAAAAAAAAAAGCCCAGGGCAACATGGTTTTAGTGAAGAATTCTACTAGACTTTCAAAGAAGAATTAACACCCATACTCTTCAAATTATTCCATAAGTAGGAACAGAAGGAACATTGCCTAACTCATTGTGTGAGGCCACAGTTGCCCTGATATCTAAGCCACATAAAGATGCAACAAAGAAAGAGAATTACAGGCCTTTTTTCCTTATGAACACTGATGCAAAAATAGTCAATAAAATACTTGCAACTTGAATCCAAGAGCATATAAAAAAAGATCATTCACTATGATTGTGTAGGTTTCATCTCAGAGGTTCAAATATATGAAAATTTATAAATGTAATCCACTATATACAAACTGAAAAAAACAAAAACCACATTATCATCTCACTAGAATCAGAAAAGGCCTTTGACAAAATCCAGTACTCTTTCATGATAAAAGTTATGGAGAGATCTATACATAATAAAGGCAAGCCAATAGCCAACATCAAATTAAATGGAGAGAAACTCAAAGCAATTCCACTAATATTAGGGACAAGACAAGATTGTCCGTTCTCTCCATATCTATTCAATATAGCACTTGAAATTTTAGCTAGAGCAATAAGACACTTGAAGGACATCGATCAAGGGGATACAAATTAGAAAGGAAGAAGCCAAAGTTCCTCTATCTGCAGATGATATAATAGTATATATATGTAAGTCACCCAAAAATTCCACCAGAGAACTACTACAGATGATAAATATTTTCAGCAGAGTGGCTGGATAAAAACTTAAATTAAAAAAAAATCAATAGCCCTCCTAAATACAAATGACAAATGGACTGAGAAAGAAATTAGGGAAACAACACCTCTCACAATAGCCTGAAATAATATAAAATATCTTGCGGTTACTAGCCAACCAAGTGAAAACATGTATGACATAAGCTCCAAGTCTTTGAAGAAAGAAATTTAGGAAGATATCAGAGATGGAAAGAACCCCCATGGTCATGGATTGGGAGGATAAACATAGTAAAGATGGCCATCCTACCTAAAGCAATCTACAGATTCAATTATATCCTTATCAAAATTGCAATAATATAATTATTCACAGACCTTGAAAGGAGAGTCCTCAACTTCATAGCAACAAACAAGATAGTTAAAACAACAGTGATATGAACCACATGGTATTGGCATAAAAATAGACAAATTGATCAATGGGGTTGAATTGAAGACCCAGACATAAATCCATACATCTACAGACACCTGATTTTTGATGAAGAAGGCAGAAACACACAGTGGAAAAAAGAAAGCATCCTCAATAAATGGTGCTGGTCAAGCTGAATATCTGCATGCAGAAGAATGAAAATATATCTATACTTATTATCCTGTGTAAAACTCATGTCCAAGTGGGTCAAAGGCCTCAACATAAAACCAGATACACTGAACCTGATAGAAGAGAAATGAGGAAAAGCTTTGAATGCATTGACACAGGGAATGATTTTCTGAACAGAACACTAATAGCGCAGACTCTAAGATCATTAATGAATAAATGGGAGCTCGTGAAACTGAAAAGCTTTGTAAGGCAAAGGATACTGTCAATAGGACAAAGTAGAATCCTACCAAATGGGAAGAGAGTTTTACCAACTCCACTTCTGATAGAAAGCTACTATTCAAAATATATGAAGAACGAAAGAAACTAGATTTAAAAAAACAGACAAACAAAAACCAAAACAACACCACACAAATAATCCAGTTAAAAATGAGGTTAGATCTAAACAGAGAATTCTCAGTAGAGGCAACTCAAATGTCTGAGAAATAGAGCATTCAACATTCCTTGTCAACAGGTAAATGCAAATCAAAACTGTTTTGAGATTCCATCTTATACCTGTCAGAATGGTGAAGGTCAATAGTGAAAGCAACAGCACATGCTGGTGAGGTTGTGAAGCAAGAAGAGCACTCCACCACTGCTGGTGGGAGTGCAAACTTGTACACTTACTGTGGAAATCAATATGGTGCTCCTCTTCCTGAGGGGGAGGAAATAGAATAGTTTTTTATGGGCAGAGTTTGGGTGGGTGTGGATGGGAGCTGGGGGAATCAATGGGGAGATTTGAGTAGAGGGGAAAGTACAATGAGAGGCAGCTAAAATTGAGGGGGGCTCTGTGGGGGAGGAATTGTGGAAACCTAATGATGTGAAAACTGCTTGGAATGCATGAAGGTGATCTGAAGGAGGACTCCTAGCAATGGAGGATATGGAGTCTCAACTGGCCATCTCTAGCAGCCAGGCAAGGCTTCCAGTGGTGGAACTAGGTTACATTCAGTTGAGTTGTTGGCCAAAGGTATCCCATGGAAATCTCAAACATTCCAGGCTGTGGCTAAGGCAACAGGTTGTTCTCTGAAAACTGACAGTGGGGCCCTATTGCCAAGGACAGCATCCACACAACTCGTTGAAGATGGAGAAGTCATGCTGGTGCCTACATGGAGCCTTCACCTACATTTTAGGGTCTTGAGTGCAGAAAGGTATTCTTCAGGCTACTGAAAGAAAAACGTGGATAGCAAGACAGCCATAAAACCCTTGACCTACAATCTGTTCTGTCTTCAAAACATGGTAGGGAAATGGTGGCACAAAAGTTGTGGGAATAGCCAACGAGTGTCAGATTTTATCTGCAGTATATTCTATGAGAAGGAACCCATACCAGACACTGCTAGGGTAACCAAGAGTAACCGTAGTCTAACTAGCATAGATACCTAGGGTAAAACGAACACTATTGGTTAAAAAGTGTACCAGTAAAATAACTCCTAATGACATTCTTCTATACTCATAGATCAATGCCTTATCGAGTCACCACCAGAATGTCTTCCTCCTGCGTGCAGCAGATGGGAACACACGCAGAGACCCACAAAGACAGAGAGTTTAAATTGGTTGTCTCCATCAAATCCCAACCCTCAGAGTTCAGGGATTCCTGCAGAGACTGTAAGAGCCAGAGGGTATGGAAGACACCAGTAGAACAAGACCCTCTGAATCAACTAAGTAAGGCACATACAAGCTCACAGAAACTGGAGAAGCAAGCACAGGACCGCCATTGGTATATATATATATATATATATATATATATATATATATATATATATATATATATATATATATATATTACACCTTAGTTTTTTTCTATGTAGGATTTAACATTTTTAATGGACTTTTTGTGGATTTTACATCATGTACCCCAATCCCACATCTTTCCATTCCTTTGTAGTCACCTTCTGCCCATGCAACTCCTCTACCAAAGAAAATAGGAAAAGAATTTAAGCGAAATACAGCAAACTCTCACCATGGAAGCTGTAATATGTTACAATGTGTCCCACAGTGTATCCCTTTTTCCTTCATATCTTTACTTTCAAATATTCATTGTAATGAGTCATTGGTCTGGCTCGAGACTTCTGGCTTCTACTATGTAATCAATACTGTATCCTCACCTGGACTTCTCTCAGCTATCCTGTGGTTTCCCTGTGCATGGAGAACCTGCAGTTTTGGATCTGTAGGACTGGCCCCTTCATGCACTCTAGCAGTTCATAGATGGGGTTGATGCTGGGACAGGCCAACTCAAAGCCCTGGATCCTGGCTTGGGTGATAGCTGAGTTGGTCAGTTAGCCAGCTCTCCCACACACATACCACAAGGGTGAACATGGCCACAGCTAGCTCACTCAATGTTATAACCATCAAGAGAGAAGAGCCAGCTCTTCAGTCAGGGCTGGTTCACCTCTCTCTCTCTCTCTCTCTCTCTCTCTCTCTCTCTCTCTCTCTCTCTCTCTCTCTCTCTCTCTCACACACACACACACACACACACACACACACACACACACCAGGGCCAGCTCTATTGTGCTGCTCTGGTGAGGCAAAGAGCCTGATATCCTGAGTGCTGCAGCTGGCAAGGATGGGGCTAGCTCTCCTACTGTCATGAGTGTAGTGGATATAAACATGTTTTTGGTTTGATCCCAAGTGTGGGATGTAAAACTGCCTCATGAGAGGGCACATGATGTTTGTCCACTGGAAACAGACTCATGAGTGTGATCTTTGAAAGCTAGGAACTGCCTCGTGTGGGACTGTGTGTTTTGTCAGTTAAAAAACATCCTGTATGGACTCTTGGAGGGTATAAAATAGCCCCCAAACAAAGATTGCTTTGCATCGTTTCACATCTGTTGTCTTCTTTGCTTCACTTTGTTTGGAAATGCTCCAGAGGATGCTTTGAGGTTGCTGCTATGGTTGCCATTGTGTGTTTTCTGGATTGATGGTTTGCTGTTTAGCTTGACTGCTGAAATCCTGATGGAGAGTGGAATCAATCCAAAGGACTGTGTCTAAGATGATCTACTCCCGCTGTCCTTAGTAACCTTCTTTTCTATCTAAGGACGGTGGGTTTGAATGGAAGTAGAAGCATTAAGGAACCCCAAATAAAATAGCTTTTAAGGGACAAAAGCCTACATATGACCTTGGTGCTAGCTCTCTTGCCTGCCGCTGGTGGTGAGGGGTGAGGGGGTGGTGCATCTCCCCCTCACCCATGGCATATGCCTTAGTATTTTAATGGGACTCCCGACTTGGAGAGTGAGTAGGTCTCTGGCTTTGATGCCTGATCTCGAGACTCTTCCTCTTGTTGAATTGGTTTGTCCAACTTTGGTATGATAGTTTTTGCTTCATGTTATTAAATTTTATTTTGTCATGTTTGATTCTTATCTCTTAGAAGTCTGTTCTGTTCTAGTGAGAGACAGAAAGGGAGTGGACCTGGAGGGGGGAATTGGGAGAAGTAGAGGGAAGTGAAACTATAATCAGGATATATTGTATAAGAGAAGAATCTATTTTCAATAAAAGGGAAAAAAAGAATAAAAAATGCCTCAACAAGGTCAAGACTATACAGCTATATAGGGGTCTATAATCATGCAGGATGGCAAGCACTTTCCTGAGAGTAATTGATGCTTAATCCATATTTACAAATGAATGACATGATACCCTTTCTTCCTAGAGTGTGTCATTTTCCACTATTTTCTGTTAACATTTAGGAATTCCTACCTCAGTCAACTTTTCTATTGCTGTGATAAAACGCAATAACCAAGGCAATTCATAAAATAAAGCATTGCTTTGGGCTTACAGTTTCAGAGGGTCAGAATCCATGATGGCAGTGCAAAGGCATGATGGCATGAACTACCCTGAAAGGGCAGAGAGGAAACACTGGGGATGATGTGAGTCCTTTGAAACCTCAAAGACCATCATTGGTGACACACCTCTTCCAACAAGGTCACATCTCCTAATTCTTCCCAAACAATATACCAGTTGAGGATCAAATGCTCAAACATGTAAGCTTATGGAGGCCATTCTAAACAAATCTACCGCAAGCCCTGTGATCACACTGTTTATGGCCTCTAAGAGTTATAGCTAACACCACATACTGAAGTGATAAGTTCTTTTGCTGTAAACTACCTAATGTAGCTCTGTCTGCCAGAATATAACATGAGCCATGTTTATATTCATACATTATATAGTAGCTATATTCAAAGAAAAAGAATGAAATTAATGTTTTTAATACAATTTATTTAATAAACATATCTAAAACTTTAGCTTTAAAAAAACTTTAGCTTTAAGTATGTATTACAATATTTTTTATTATGTCTTAAAAGTGTGCTGTTTTTATTACAGTTTCCATTTTCCCAATTTCAGGTGTCTAATATCTACTTGTAGTTAGTAGCTGCCATGTGGTCTGATACACTTAAGTGTGCGTATTAGACGCTGAAGATCTATTATTGTCCTTGACAAGTCTGTCTCCTTGTTTTGCGTTGTTCATTGCCAGACGCTACTGAGCCCATTGAAGGATTTATTTAGTCCATAGATTTAACTCTGGCATAACCTCACTATTGCATGAAAGGATATACTTAGCCAGGCAAGCTAGTACTGTACTTTACAGTTGGGTAAGACTGTTGATTACTTTTTTCCCTAAGTACTGAGCACAGCACTTCCCAGCACTATGGAAGCTAGTCAGTAGAGATGACACTCTAGGTTGGTACCATTTGGGTTCCTCCATTTGGACATAAAAACTTATTAGCCGTTTGTATTTCTCCTTTTGAGAAGTCTGATTCTATGTCCTAGTTTATTTATTTTTTAACTGGTGTTTAGTTTTTGAGTTCTTTGTATATTCTTAAACACTAGTACTCTGTCAGATTGTATTTGGCAAAGAGTTTATTTTCACTGTTTCATAGACTTCTTTACTTGACTGATTGTGCCCTTTGCTTTACAGAACCTTTTTAGTTTCATGAGATCTCCACTTATCAATTGGCATTAATTCCTGTGCTACCAGAATCCTATTCAGGAAGATGTTATGTGTACCTATATGGTGAGTTGTATTCCCTACTTTCTTTCCTAGTAGATTCTGTGAACCTTTAGTACTGGTTAGTTTTGTCACTTTGACACCCACCCACCCACCCACCCACACACCAGCACACACAGGGGAAGAGGGAATCTCTTTCGTTGTATTGCCTTGATTAGATTATCTTGTGGGCATGTCTTTGGGGGTATTTTCTTGACTAATGATTGAGTTGTAAGGGCAGTGCCACCATTAAGCAAGTAGTCAAGGGTTGTGTTAGAAAGCCAGTGAGAGCAAGCCAGTGAGCAGCACTCCTTCATGGCATTGCTTCAGTTCTTGCTCCCAGGTTCCTGCCTTGATTCCCCTTCCTGATGAACTGTAAACTGTAATTTAAAATAAAACCTTCCTCCACAAAGTTGCTTTTGTTTGTGGTATTTATCACAGCAATAGAAAACAAAGTAGGACATCTCTACATGATTTTTAAAAAAATATGATCAATTTCCTTTTTCTGTGACTGGTTCTATACCAGTCATATACAAGAAAATAAATGTGTAAAGTTGAAGAATTCAACCAACAAATTCATTATTTTATATATTAAATAACTAGTTTTTCCCCTGGTTATTAATTTACTGTAACAAGCGTGCTGCCTGGCGCAGGGAGGATAGGCAGAATGAGTGACGTGCAAGGGTGTAACCAACATTCTAAGGTATGTAGGAAAAGGACTTGTCCAGAGTGTGGAAGCCAGTGCTCACACCAGCATGGACTTACTCTGGCCTTAGGTTACTGTGCTCTCAGACCTCGCTTTGAATGAATGTATCACTAGGTGTCCGGGGGCGGGGTACACACCCATGTAGTGTAAGTCTATCTGGAGTTTGGTGAGTCACGCTCTCTGGACTCTAGGAGCATGACCACCATGCTTGTTAGGCTTACTCAGTCCAGGCTCCTGTCTGTGGAACAGTTTAGATTTAGATAATCAGTAAGGTGTGTGCACGCATGGGTGTGTGTGTGTGTGTGTGTGTGTGTGTGTGTGTGTGTGTGTGTGTATGTATGTGTATGTGTGTGTGTGTGCCCGTGCATGTGTGTGTGTGTGTGTGATCTATAACACTGAACGTGACATGGGCGGCAAGTCTGGATTAATATGACGTCTTACTCAGTGTGGCTGTTCTTGTGAGGTGAGGAAGCTAGGGTATCTTCTGGCCAAAGGGTGAGCACCCCCCCTTCCCCTAACAGCCCAGTTCTAGCCACACACTCTGAATTTGGTGCTATCTGTTCCGATGCAATGACCTGGCAAAGTTTCCTTCTTAATTTAACAGCAGCAGTGACAATGGTGACATCAACAACAAAAATAGAGTCATATTGATTTCTTTGACATCTTTCCTCCTATTCTGTCTTTGTCCTGACTAATTCCTTGCTCACCAGGATCCAGGGTGATCTGACAATCCTGGTGTCCATGTGTCTCATTCCAGAACCTCTCAATAGCCCTCATTTTAGTACTTGGTTATGTCTTTCGAACCACACCACATCAAAGAATGCACACAAACATTTATACTCACAGACATGGCCCTTGCGGATCTGAGGGTGTTTCCTTCGGTAATTAGGTAATTATGGTAGTAAACCTTCCCCAGCTTAAGCTCCCCCTGTCCCGCCCCCCCCCCCCCTCCCCCCCCCCCCCCCCCCGTGACGCTAGACACGCTGTTCTTTCATGGGTCTGTTTTAAGCTGTTCCTAATGTGAATGCACCCAGCACTTGCTACTCAGAAAACACCTCTTATTCTACCAAGTTTGTCTCTTGACTCCCTGGAGGGATCAGCACCTTCTCATCTCAGTGCTCCGCATTTTATTCCTGAATCTATCAGTGTTTATTGTAGTTAAGTGATTCGCTTCTGTGTTCGACTTGCTCCTTGATCACAAATTGCACCTTAGTTATTTCGAGCACCATATGCTATGAACAGCAGCAACTACAGGGCGAATCTACACAAAAGGAGGTTGAGTGGAGGTTCGGGCCCTTCAGACTTTTACGTTCGGTTTTTATAAGTGTTGAGGAGGTTATGGCAGTAAATTTATTCAATAGCAAATATTTACTAAGTACTTCCTATGCGCCCGATCTGACATGATGTCTGGCATACATTAAGGAACAAAACAAAATAACCTCTGTACTGCTTTTAGTGATGAGATATAGGCAGGGAGTGATAAGTGAATATAGGCAACACTTCTATTTCTAGTGTTATAGAGATTGCAAACTGATACAAAAGCAAACAGAAAAATAGGGCAGGATGAAAGAAACCAAGGGTGCCAGTGTCAGTCAGTGTGGACACCTTCCTGCCCTCTCACTAACACTTTTGTCTAGGATCCAGAGACACCCAAATTTGAGCCACTCAGTCTGAGTATGAATTCATGGAAGTGTGAGGCCAGCTACATAAGATGAGGATTGTTTCTCTTCTCATTAATTAGCTTAGAAGATGAAAAGAAGTGTGTTTTCTAAGTTGCTATAGGTCCAGGCCTGATACTTGGCTTTGGATGTGAACCGAAGTGGTCTAACTTAAAAGTATAGCTTCTTAGTTAGCACTTTGTTCTCTGGGGTTGTGATAAGTGCCCTGAATTCCCCCTCACCTCTTGAATATTTGGTATAGCAATCTTTTCTTTTAAAAATAAATTCATTGAAAAAAAAAAGACTCTTTTCACAGCCAGGGGGCAGCAAATGATTGGTTTTGAACAATAACAGTTCATACTGGATGACTGAAACAAAACAAAAAACCAAATCTGTTTTTTTGTTTTTTTTTTTTACCAAATCTGTTTAATTGTAGTAAATAATGTCCCTCCAAATAAGACTCAACTCACAGTTTCCCTATTCTTTTAGAGTAGCATTCATTTATTTAATTTTAACGTAAACATTTAAAACTATTGGTTTAAAGTAATAACTTTATATAACTTTATAAAATTTATATAATTTTATAAGTTTATAAATTTTTAATCTGAATCTCAATATAAATATTAATATTGCTAATATCTTTCCACTTTGATTTAATAACATTTTAAGATGAGAGCATGTGTATATGCTTTTATTTCTATTTTATTTTTCAAACTACATTATTATTTTTCCCTTTTTTATCTTTAAAAAACATATCCTGATTACAGTTTTCTCTTCCCAGTTTCTCCCTACTTTCCCTCCCCTCCAGATCCACGCCCTTCCTGTCTCTCATTAGAAAAGAACAGGCTTCTAAGAGATAACAACATAATAGATCAAAATAAGACCTATCAAAACCAAAACCAAAACCCTCATGTCAAAGTTGGACAAGGCAAACCACCAGAGGGAAAAGAGCCCAAGAGAAGTCATAAGAATCACTGTTTAATTTTAGTAACTTCCCATTAGCATGCAAGATAATGGTTTCCATTAGGTCATCTCCTTGTAGCTCTGCCCCGTTACCTTTCCTGTTCCTCCTCCTCCTTCCACTGATGTCCTTCCACCCTCTAAATAATCCTCACTGTGCCTTCATGTTGTATAGGTGTGACGTATTCATGAATATGTGTATATCCAGGTTCTGTATATGAGAGAAAACGTGCTTTATCCGTCTACCCTCATTGTCCTCTCTTCTTTCTCCCTACTTCCTCTCTTTAACCTCCACCCCACTCCTCCCTCCAAGTCCTCTCCTGTCCCTCATAGCCACTCCCCCTGCCATCATAACGTTGTTTCTTCTTTTCTTTTACTGATCACCCAATAAATCCAGTTAGTCCTGCCAGTATGTGGTGGGTCTGGGCTCATCCCCTGGAGCATGGGAAATCTACCAGAAGCCACTTCCTCAAAGGCCAATTCTCCCTTTCCAGCAGAATCAACTGCAAATAGCTCTGCAGTAAGGTGTGGGGGCTGAGACCATCTCCTCCATCTCTGGTTTTACCAGCTGCGGAACCTCTCATGTTACCATAATATATTGCTTTCTCTCTCTCTGTATATAATTTAAAAAATTTTTATTTTATTAATTTATTCATATTACATCTCAATGGTTATCCCATCCCTTGTATCCTCCCATTCCTCCCACTTTCACCCTATTCCCCTCCCCTATGTCTGTGACTGAGGGGACCTCCTCCCCCTATCATAGGGTATTAAGTCTCTTCTTGGTAGCCTGCTATCCTTCCTCTGAGTGCCACCAGGCCTCCCCCTCCAGGGGACGTGGTCAAATATGAGACAGCAGAGTACATGAGAAAGTCATTCCCTGCTCTCCACTCAATTGTGGAGAGAAGCCTTATGGAATCATGTTTCTATCTTTCTTCTCGTTAAAATGAACCACCCACCCATGCACACACACAGGCACACATGCGCACACGCACACACACATGGAGCTTGGCTTTGGAGCCTCTCTGCCTATTTGTCTTGTGACAAGTGGGCCTTTGTGCGTGCTCTTTCTTTTTTTATTAATTTATTCTTGTTATATGTCTATGGTTGTCCCATCCCTTGTATCCTCCCATTCTTCCCTCCCTCCCATTTTCCCCTTATTCCCCTCCCCTATGACTGTTCCTGAGGGGGATTACCTCCCCTGTATATGCTCATAGGGTATCAAGTCTCTTCTCGGTGACCTGCTGTCCTTCCTCTAAGTGCCACCAGGTCTCCCCCTCCAGGGGACATGGTCAAATGTGAGGCACCAGAGTACGTGAGAAAGTCATATCCCACTCTCCACTCAAGTGTGGAGACTGTTCTAACCATTGGCTAGATCTGGGTAGGGGTTTAAAGTTTACCACCTGTCTTGTCCTTGGCTGGTGCCTTAGTTTGAGCGGGACACCTTGGCCCAAATCTGCCTATCATAATGTTCTACTTGTAGGTTTCTAGGACCCACTGGATCCTTCTACATTGCTATTCTCCCATGGTTCTCTCATCTAGAGTCCCAATAGGGTGTCCTCCCCTCTGTCCCAGTTTCCTGGTAAGGGAAGGCTTTCGTGGGACATGCCCCTTGGGCTAGTCTGCAGATGTAAGTGAGTGTATACCATTTGAGTCTTTCTGCTTCTGGGTTAACTCACTCATTATGATCATCTCTAGCTCAATCCATTTATCCACAAATTTCGGGAATTCCTTGTTTTTAATAGCTGAGTAGTATTCCATAGTGTATATGTACCACAGTTTCTTTATCCATTCTTCTACTGAGGGACATTTAGGCAGTTTCCATGATCTGGCTATTATGAATAAGGCTGCTATGAACATGGTTGAGCAAATTTTCTTGTTGTGTGCTGGTGCATCTTCTGGGTATATTCCAAGGAGTGGAATAGCTGGGTCTTGAGGAAGCTCTATTCCCAGTTTTCTGAGATAGCACCAGATAGATTTCCAAAGTGGTTGTACTAGTTTGCATTCCCATCAGCAATGAAGGAGTGTTCCTCTCTCTCCCCATCCTCTCCAGCATGTGGTGTCACTTGAATTTTTGATCTTAGCCATTCTGATGGGTGTAAGATGGAATCTCAGAGTTGTTTTGATTTACATTTCCCTGATGACTAAGGAGGTTGAGCATTTCTTTAAGTGTTTCTCAGCTGTTTGATATTCCTTTGCTGAGAATTCTCTGTTTAGTTCCTAGCCCCATTTCTTAATTGGGTTATTTGGTTTGGTGGTGTTTAATTTCTTGAGTTCTTTATATATTTTGCGTGCTCTTTCTTTTGCTCCGAGTGACTTGCTCTGATACCTGCATGGTAATTCTGTCTCCTCTTTGGATTCTTCACTCAAAAATTACATTCTGAGTGTCTGAAATCCTCCTGGTTCATATCATTTTAGATTTCCTTTTCCTGATTTTTTCTTAACACAAAATACATGTATCGTTGTGCATTTTTACTCATATATCTTCTTTCCTTCCTTCCTTCTTTCCTTCCTTCCTTCCTTCCTTCCTTTCTTCTTTCTTTTGGCCTAGATTTTAAAGTATACTCGGACAGAGATTTTTTTGTCAGTTCAGTTTGCAACTCTGTCTGTAATGCTTGTCATGATGTAGGAGGCAAATACATATTTAAGGAATAAATAAATAGATAGCAGCCTTCAATACACACAGCAGAAATGAGCCATGGTGTGTAGGCATTGGATCGGAGCCTAAAACTAATGTCAAGGGAGATGAATGGCTTTCCCCTAACATATGTGAAAAGGCACTAGCAAAATTAGCTCACATTTACCTACCTCTATTAAGTTTATAAAAAGCCAATCAGTTGTTCACTGGTGTTAGCAAGCTTATATGTAAGAGTCGGTATATGAAGATTCCAATCCCTTTCTACACATCAGAAGGCCTTTGTCTCCTTTACCTGCCAGAACAGTGCTTACGCCTCAAAGACATCTGTTCATCTCCTCCTCATTGCTGCTTCCTCCCGCAGTTTGTACAACTGAGTCCATTGGTGCATATTTGTTTACATGGTGTGGCATATGGTTTTGGTCAGCTCTGGCCATAGGCGTGTTCTGTAGATTTGCAGTATCACTAGGCTTTGCTCTGTGGGTTTTGCCATTGAAAATTACGTTTTTTTAAACAACTGGAGGCTGAACATATTGACAGGAGTTTTGAGTGAAGATGTTCAGAGTTTTCATCCTACTGCACAATAATGAGTTTCAAGGAGACGGTGTGAGCCTCACTAAAGTGCCAGCACACAAGGAAAGCATGCGCAGATTTGGATAATGTGAGGGAATTTGATACTTAGGACCAAATGGGGAAGTGTTGGGACTTCTGGTAGGATTTATGAAAGTACAAAATAAGATCAATTTGTTTTATCAACAAGTTTCAATTTGCTTCACGGTAAATAATATTTCCTTAGGAAGCCTTACTTTGCCAAGTTATTTTAATTTTGTTTCTAAGTAAAGAAAAGTACCTACGAGCAACACTAATACTCTTATGAAAACTATATGGCTTTGTTTCGAGAAAAGAAAACTCTATTTAATAATTCTGATTATTTTGTGTAACCAGATTCTCCCAGCTTTAGTCAGTTATTGGTTTTGTTAAGTAAAACAGATAGTTGGACTTCTTTGTAGGGTGAGTCTTTATTTGAAAGGGTTATTGTAACTGGGGAAGGGAATACTGCAGTACACCGGATGCTATGACCATGGGACTGGGGATGGGTCTCAAGAACTGGAGAGAAGCTGTTTCCTTTCTAAGAAAACTGAGCCAGGTGACAAAGCACTGGTGTGGGCTGTGGGCTGAGGGAGAGGTGAGTAGGGCAGTAGGGGAAGTAGAAGCCTGAGTCAGAGTTTGATTGATACTCATTTGTTTTTGTTGAATCAGCAGATGCGTTAATCTTCTATGAAGCAAAGAACGGCAAGTCAGAGGGTCCACGTGTAGCCTCGTCAGAGCAGAGGCAGAACAGGAGCAAAGGGCTTTACAGACAGACGGTTCCCTGCAGCAGGCTTTACAGACAGACGCAGCAAGCTGCGCTGCAGGCCACGAAAAGGAGCAGGAAGATGGCTTGACTCTCCCTGCCTTCCAACACAGATCTCAGGTAAAGTCTCTTCGCTTCGAAACCCAGGACAGATTTAGAAAAACACCCTGGCCTTTTTTATTTTACAAAGGGATTAAAATAACAATTTGAAGTCGCTCCTAGGATACATGTGTATGTGTGACCTGTAAATTATTAAAGGAAAAAAACCCAACATGAATGTAAAAGGGAATCGTTGGCGATAGCAAGTCGAAGACACAGTTTTCTGCTGGTCTGCGTAGTAGCTGACATGCAAGGGCACTAAGACTTTAAGAATGCGAAGGAGACAATAAAAGAAATCTTTGAACCCACTGATCAGCAAAAATTAACAGTTGGAAAGTCTTCCCTTTTTATTGTTTTGTTTTGTTTTCTTTTTAAATATATTTTATTAATTTATTCATATTAGTGAAAGTCTTTCTTAAAGGCAAGCATCCAGTTCACCTTAAGCTATTTGCTTTACAGGAAAATGAAAGACTATTTATTGAACTTCTGAGAAATTCATTCTAAATGAAGAACAAAAATAAGAGAAGAAAGCTGAAAAGTATCTGAAGAATTAAGATAAAACATCAGGTATTTTATTTTTATATTGTATTAAAAAGGAAGACCAGAAAGAATGTTCATAGTGAATCAGGTTTTTGTTTTGTTTTGTTTTTTGAAACAATACATTGAACACAATAGCATGTAGATAATTATTGATTTGATTTTCTTATTTAGTTGTTTATATCAAAGTCTGACTTTTTTTCTAGACTATCTCCTCAAATTAAAATCGCTGAAACTTTAATCACATAAACAAACAAACAAACAGAAGTGGACTGGTGGCCGGGAAACTTTGGAGGACTGTGGGAAAATTCATTCCTATTGAGTGAGAATTATCACTGAGGAAACCTAATAACCATTTGGTACTTAGTGCTTGGGTGACCTGGAGGTCACCCCAAAGTGCCTAACTTTGGCTTAACAGTCAGTGTTGCTGTGTTCACATTATATTCTCAATGCCAGAAATTCCTTGACTTACGAAGAAATTTAAATATCAGGTCACCAGTGTTGGCAAAAAGTTGGGTACAGGGTGAGGGGAATGCTTCTACATCTTAAAGAGGCCAGGTAGAAAGCCCGAAGAAAACATGATGTAGGTGATACAGAAGAGACTGCCTCTGCGCTCAGGGACACAATGGCTATTTCTGGTGACACCTGCCAAGCACCCTCTGCCTGGCGACTTACAGCTCGCTGTCTTTTCCCTCCCACACTCTCCTTTCTCCCTTACTGAGGGAAGGACCCAATTCCCAGCCTCCCATCTTCCCAGGGCCTTTGCACAGGGCAGGAAGCAGTCTCCGTTGCTATTCCATTTCCAGACAGTAGATGTTGCTGGCTTTCCGTTGTCAAGGGTCTTCCTCGCAGTCGGCTGGTGTATGTTTCAGCATCCCAGGTCTCACCTCAGACTTAGATTGGTTTGAATTTGACTTGTTTGTAATCACATATCATAGGCAGTAATTTCACAGATTTATGTAAAATACCCAAACAGAGCTTCTCCAGGTTAGATATTTCTGTTGAAAAGGTTTTCTTTCTTTTTCTCTTTCTGATTTTGTTGCCACTGGTGGGCAAAGCTATCTCCCTGCCTTAAAGATTTTCCTTAAATCATTCTGTACCCTACGAGGCATCGAGAAGCTGCCTTCCAGAAAACGGATTTTAAAGAAGGCGTATAAATGACAAATATCTTCTAGCTAAACTTTAGTGGTTTTTCAAAGAAACTTTTAAAATGGTATCACCCATTTGGTTTTTATGTCTTTGAATATCTCACTTTCCCTTTAAGCCAGAAGATATCCTTTAATCTTAAAAAAAGTGAGCTAAGAATTGGTTTTCTGAAAACAGTTTGCTATTTCTCCCTAATGCTGTCCCAATAACCCAAAGGGGACATTATGCAGCAGATATACACATTTCCATAGCAAACAGAATGCAGCAGGGATGTTTGCCCGCCTTGTGTAAAAATGTCAGAGGCGGGGGATATGGAGGTGGCTCCACCGGTGAAGTGCTTGCTGTATCAACACGAGGTTGAGCTTGATTCCCAGGAACCATGAAAAGATGGTAACAGCAGAGGTGAGCGTCTGTAATCTGCGCTAGGGAGGCGGACACAGGAAGGTAGCTCAGGCTCTCTGGCCAGCCAGTCTAGCTAAATTGCTGAGCTTCAAGTCCAGTGAGAGAGTCTGTTTCGAAAATTAAGGTGAAGAGGTAGCACGATGGTTCAGTGGGTGAAGAACTGGCCGTGCAAGCTTGACAATCTGAGTTCGCTTCCCAGTACCCAATACCCATGGAAAGGCGGGTGGAGAGAACAGCTTTACTACACTGTTCTTTGAGCTCACACATGTGCCATGGCACATCCGCTCAAAACACACACACACACCCCTGTACACACGCACACGCATGCACCCACACACACGCAAACACACAGGCACGCACACACACATGCACAGGCACACATACACATGCACATGCATGCGCACACACATGCACAAGCACAAGCACACACACACACATGCACGAGTGCACACACATGCACACACACACATGAGTGAATGAGGAAAACATCTGATATTAACTTTTGACCACTACACTCACATACACATGCATATCTATTTATACACACATATGCATGCACCCATATAAACACAAATACACAATACACACACACGCAATTACACATAAACAAAATTTTCAATGATGCCTTCTTGGCAAGTATTTCTTAAGAATTTTCATGAAAACAAATAATGGAGAATTTGAAGAAAATTTATCACTTAAAAATTCATATTGTTTGCAACTCAAGTGACTGATGCCCCCCAAATATGATTGCATTTATTTTACTAAGGGCAGAATTTTAAATATAAGCTCTTTTTTGTGGTATGGGGTAAGGATGGTATTTGACCAACGTTATTTACAGGCAAATCCTTTAAAGGTATAAGTTGGCACAAAGAGGGCGTCAGTAAAAGGTTTTAAAAACTCATAATTTATCTCAAAATGATGAATCACATAAGCTCTTCTAAGAAATGTCTTCTATTTGAAAACAATCAGCTAATTCTTGGTGCTGTTTTTAAAGAGGATAACCTCTATGTATTTTATGAGATAAGTTAAGTTTTAATAAGTTCTGAAATTAGAATTAAAAACAATTAAAGACTGCAGATACGTTCTCAGACCTGGTGGTCTTGGAGATGCAGTAACCTCTGGTGGCATTCCCAACAGGGGTCAGTCCTTGCTTCCTTCACATTCTCCAATTACCCAACTGTCATGGTGCCGGAGCACAGGCCTCCCTGACCTGGTGATGGATCTTTGGAGCTGTCAATCCCAGATTTATTACTTTATTTGGGAGTGAGCTGTTGCAGATCTTTCAAGACTGTCAGAGACTGCATATCAGAGGCAAAATACAGGCCTACACCGCACACACCTGTAAGTATGCAGTTCTTTTTATTTTGAATAAAGTTAAAACTTCAAAATGACAACAATAATTTATGTGATTTATCCTAACCGTATTTTGCTGTCTGGCAACAGCAGTAGCTTAAGTCATGATTTAGATTTCAAACTTATTATAAGTGAGAAATCATGCTCATGAGCCAGAATACACAAAGCAGCGTTACAATACCCTTCTACAGCATGTTTGAAAGAACATCACAAGCACATTGACACATTATTAACTTTCTAGAAGAAACACATTTGCAGCAGGCCCTCCTGCAGAACTAGTACTGCATGCCTTGACGGTTACTCCAGGTAGCCATCCGCAGAGCTTTTGCACTGTATGCCCAAGACGTTGCAACTCTTGTGAATCCATACTTCGACTGTTTTATAATTTAGACTTCCATAAGGAAGAACTCAGAACAATTTCTTGGAGCCAGGTTCTGTCTTTTCTAGCAAGGAACACAGTGGAGAAATGAGAGTGTGTTTCACATTTCCTGTTTCTCCTCCTCCAAGCTTCTCAATTATTCTTAGAGTGGCTTGGCTCATATGCTCCGTCTCCATGTCCAATTTCCCAGACAGAAACTACCACCCTTGCTCTACAATCTCATTTCTGTTTTTTCCCCATAAAAGTGGGTGGCCATTTGGAATTCTCTTTCTTTTATTTTTTTTTAAGTTATGGAACCTAATTCTACTAATGTGCTTCCTCTTTTGTATCATTAAAAGAAATGTTATATGTCTTTTCTACGGAAATATCTACCTATCTATCATCTATCTATCTATCTATCTATCTATCTATCTATCTATCTATCATCAATCAATCATTTATTATCTACTTTCTAAAATCAATCAATCTATCTATCATCTTTCTATCTACTATCTATCTACATATGAATGAATGGTATAAACATATAAGGGTGACTATGCTAGATGAGGAAGGAGACCAGTGTGTGATGAAAGGCAGGCAGGGGGAGGATGGTATAGAGTAACAAATATGACCAAGGTACTATATGCATAAAATGCCAAAATGGGGCCTGGGTAGATGGAAAGTCAGAAAAGTATTTGGTCCGCAAGCATAAGAACCCTAGTTTGACCCTCAGCATCCATAAAAACTGTGGTGACATGTGACATGTGCTTGAAATCCTAGAGGTAGGGAGGGGAGACGGGAAGCCCAGGGTCTTGGGGGGCAGAGGTTGCTGAGCAGCCAGGGTAGCTGAATCAGTATGCTCCAGGTTCAGTAAGAGACTCTGCTTCAAGAAATAAGGAACAGAACAACCAAGGAAGACTTCTGATATTCGCTAGTGGTCTCCTCAGGCCCACACTCATATGTGTGCTCACCCACTAGACATGTATACAGAAAAGAAAGTGTCCTAATGAAACCCATTATTTTGCATGCTGACTAAAACATGAATTAAAATATTATAAAATAAACAGCAGCAGCAACAAAAAGTGAACCAAACTGACTAATTTAAAAAAATGTCTCTTTTCATATGTTAGATGTAACAGATTGACTTCATATGAGTCTATCTACAGGCCGCTTTGGCTTTAGACTCTACTGCTACTAAGAGCGAATGTACACTGTTGACAGGTTTTAGAAGGCCAGCCCCAGCTGCCATGAGGATTGCTACGTGACATTTCTGCTGGGGGGACACCTCCTTGCTGCCCTGCCTCTTCCTATGATCACTCCAACCCTTGACTGCTCTTCAAACCATCTCTGCCACAGTTGCCTGTGTGCACCCTCAAACTCACTATATCCTTTGCTCCAATGGGAAGAGCAAGTCCCCAGTGTCTGTCTCTCCAAAGCACCCGTGTGGCCATTTCCCTGTTGGGATCTTAAGTTTCAGGTCACCTAATTACCTTGTAAGGGCTCTCAGCATTAAGCCCCCTGATAGATGTCCCTTGACTCTCCTCGAGTTCTTGCTTTGACCTTATGAGACCAAATGCTGTGTCTTCAAGAGACTCGTTGGGCTGAGGAGAACATTGCTCATCTCTTGCCAATCTTCTCCTGTTTGTATTGTCGCTGTTGGTGTATTTGTCATCTCTCCAGGTTTGAGATCACTGTTGCTGGACACATGGGGCTACAGCCTGTGTTTGTCTGCTGGGTACTTCCTTCTTTACAGAGAAAGAGACTGTATTCGATTTGAACACTGCTTCTTCTTATTGGCTTTTCTTTATTTACTAATAACATAATCTATGCACCATAATATTCACTTGTAAAAGTATACAAACCAGTGCAATTCAGTATTTCTAGTGAGCTGTGTAATGCTTACTAAAATTCAGATTTAGGATATTTCCACCATCCTCCCAAAGCACCTTTGCACACATTTTAATAATTTTTCTATTGGCTGACATATAACATGTCAATGTTTTAAAGCAGCAAATGCTTTAATCCAATATTATGACTAGTTTTAAATTTCTTTTTCAGTTTTTGAGACATGGTCTTGTTGTGTAGCCCAGGCTGGCCTCTGATGGGGTCATAGGGGGGTCCCATCATACACAGCTGCATAATGAACCACATGAATATTAATGCTGGAGAATGTTGTGTCAACCAATTTTTGATGAATATATTATCTCTTATGAGTTTTCTCACAACTCATTAATAGTTAAAACTATCTGACTGGAAAATTTCATGTTAAAAATCTTAATTGTAAAATTAATGTTTGTGTCTTATGCAACTGCAGACCCACTTTTTCATTTTTGTTGTTGTTGTTGTTGACAAGGAACTCATCAGTAGGACAGGCACCTCAACCATCTTGACCAAATGGGTAACTCCATTCAGTGTTTATTATGTTAGTAAAACACTACTTTGATTACAAGCAGCTGTCATTTTATTAAAGATTCTCAAATGATTTTGTGGATATTTTCTTATATGTTCACTGACTGATTTATGAATTGCTAGGAAGGAAACAAGTGCTTGACCCTCGTGCCTGGCTATGTGGCTATCTCCAAGGTGCAGCTTTCTTAATAATTTGAAACACTTTAGTGTTTAGATGACCCTGGTTTGGTAACCAAAGGACGTGGATTTGCAGATCAGAAGCCAGGTGTGCCAGCTAAGCTTATGAAGCTATAACTAGTTTCAGTATTGCAAAGCCATTGGTCAGAGACATTTTAATATTTGCTTATTTCTTTATTACTTGTTCATGCTTGTGTACGTAGCCTGTTCCTTTACCTTCTAAATATTTCCTTTAAATTTCCTTGCATTTCTTTACCCAGTTCAGATATTTGTTGCCTCTCTTCACCAGTACCCCCCTCCCCCCCAACTAACTCCAGCCCAAGTCTATCTGCACACCAAAACCAGAGTGATGTCTCGTCACCAGATCCTTCCACTCAGTCCTCCTCAGTCTACCTCTGGCAGAACGAAGGCTGTGCTTCTTACCACACTAGACAAGCCTGTTGCCTCCTGCCCTCCGCTCACCCCTCCGCCCGTTTCTTATCAGTCTTCCCACACATTTGATGTTCTAATAACACTGCCTCGCTGGATTATTCTCCCCAAGCTGTTTGGTTTTCTTTCAGTGCATAATTTTTCAGTGCATAATATTCAGTGCATGCATAGTTTTGGCAATTTGTTTTCCTCTCACACAGTTCAGGTATCTTTTCCAGAAAGCTTTTCCTTGAGCACTGCTTAGCTGAAGGGTGCTTCCCCCTTTGTGCTCTTGTGTGAGTACACACACACACACACACACACACACACACACACACACACACACACACACACACACACACACACCCCTTTACTACTGTTGCTCTTCTTACAATGTTACCAGCATTTAATTCTGGGGGCCTATTCCCTACATTTACTTTCTTCATGCCACTCACCATAACTAGCTTGGGTAGGTGTTATACCTTGATGTAAATGTCTTGGCAGCAGTGATCATGCCTGAATCATCTCTATATTTCCAGTGTCTTCCAGGTAGGATATATTTTTTAAAAGATGTATTTATTTTTTTATTTTATATGTGTGCATGTTTAACCTGCCTGTATGTATCTGCACCACATACGTGCATAGTGTCTGCAGGTCAGAAGAGGACATCAGATCCTCTGGAACTGGAGATATAGATGTGGATGCTGGGAATCCAACTTCTAACTGCAGAGCCCTCTCTCCAGACCCTGTAGCAAATGTTTTGGCTGGGTTGCTGATATTCTGAACCGAACTTGATTGATTCAGTGACATCTTTTCTTGATTTCTGAATCATGTCTGCATTTGTGTGTGTGTGTGTGTGTGTGTGTGTGTGAGCATTTCTGCTAAACTTGTGATCATCTCGATTTTGTCACTCTAGTTTGTAATCAATGCTTTTCTAGAATGTTATGGGTATGAAATGCAATTTCACAACATGTATGGAAGTGAATCAGATCTGACTGTGAGAGACAAACCCAGTAGCTAGGGTTAGAGAGATTAAACGTGTGGGAAGACTGGTAAGAGCTAGGCAAAGTGAAAAATGCTTGTTTTATGAGCATAAGGAACACTTGTATAAACAGCTTGGTGTGGCGTTAGGCACCTGTAATTCCAGCAGAGAGACGGAGGCTGGACAGCCAGGCTAGCCAATTGCTGATCACCATATGCAGTGAGAGACCATGTCTTAGAAAATAAGATGGAAAGTGACAGGAGAAGACACTTGCTGTCCACCTCTGGCCTCCACACACACATGGATGCATGTACCCCCACATACATGTATCCATGTTCACACACAACGCACAGACAGGAGCTAAAGATCCCTTTGGTGTTTCCCTTCCTCCCTCCCTTCTCTCTCTCTTTCTTTCTTTCTTTCTTTCTTTCTTTCTTTCTTTCTTTCTTTCCTTACTTTCTCAAATCATCTTACTATATAGCTTAGGCAGGCTTTGAACTCAATTCTCTGTGTTTGCTCCTCAGGCTCCCGAGTGCTGGGATTACAGTCCCAAGGTGTCATGCACCATCATGAGATCCCTCTTAGGTGAACCCCATTGGCCTTGGGCCAAAATGCTTCTAGGTAGCATTAGTGGAAAGCTGTTACTAACTCTTCATATAGATGTCAACATTTATTGGTTGATTGATCTTTTCCAAGTTACAGAAAAATATTATTATTACAGAATTATCATTTTCATTTATAAGTAATTACTATATTCTGTCTTTTATTTGTTATATTTAAACAGTCTGTTGAAAAATGCACAAGAAATTATAATTTGCATTTTACTTCCAGGAAGATTAGGCTTCAGAGAGGTTAGGTTGCTCAGCTGTGAGCTGCATAGGATTTATATTCGGTGATGTCAGGCTCCAGAGTCCTTGCCTTGTCCTCTTAGTCTCAGTGCCTTCTGGAAGGGCAATCTCTGGAGGAGTGTGAGTGGGGAGGGGAGTGTGAACAGATCTATAGAGGCTGCACTTGGAAAGGTTAGATTTTAAGTCAGGCCACACCCAAGCGGGGTTGGTGGAGTAGCTAGTATGAATGCTTGGGTCATTTTTGAGTTGTGAGTGTCTGGCAGGTAGGAGGTACTTGTATGGGTTTAATGGAGGGAGGAAGACAACCATCCTATGTCTGTGAAAAGGACTCTGGGAAGAAAAATTAGTTTCTGTCAAGAGAGTATACTCATGCCCTAACAGAAAATATTTGGCATTTATTGTGTATCATATGAACCAGAAACTATGTGTAGAGATCTTTTCCTGCCTCCAAGGATTATTTTTTCAAGGAAGAAATTTAAAAGTGAAAAACACAGAAATTTAGTTGAAGAGAAATCAAAACTAAGAAAACATATATACCTGCATGCAGTGGTACAAGCCTGTAATCCCAGAACTCAGGGAAGGAGAATCAGACATATTTCTGTGAGTTCGAGGCCAGCCTGGTCTACAAAGTGACTCCAGGGCAGTCAAGGGTACACAGAGAAATTCTGTCTTAAAAAAAAAAAAGACAAAAAGAAAGAAAGAAAAAGAAAACATTTGTATAGATAGTCATAGATTAAGAAATAGTTTCAAAAAATTAAAGAAAATAAAATTTCCAGGTTTTAGAAAAAAAATAGCTGCAGCTATGCTGAGGTGCTCAGCTGATGGCTTTCTGTGCAGACACTAGACCTTCTTGGAGAAATTATTCATTTCAAACTATTTTAGGGCCTTAAATTATATTTCTCATGAGGTACTTTTTAAGAAAATCCATTTGTCTTGATTTTACCTTTAATATTTAAAAGACTTGCAATCATCATTGTCTTGCATTGTTTCTTTTTTCAGGTCCCTTGTCCATTTTCAGTTGCTAATAGCACAATACCACAGGCTGGATGTCCTAATGAGAACTAGAAGCTTACTTGATCTCGTGCTTCTGATCCGAGATTGATGTCTGATGATCCACTCTCTCTCTATAAATCCACTAGTAGCCATTAGTAGTCAATAATGCTGTCCGTTTTGATGACCTCATCTACTCCTCAACACATTCCAAAGGCTTCACCTCTAAACAGAGTAGTTGATTCATGGTTCCAACCTCTTAATCCCTCAAAATGGGGTTAATCTTAAACATGGCTTTTGCAGTGTTCAAGCTATATCAAGCCACGATTTATCACTATTTAATGAATTTATTGAAAAAGAAGTAGAAAAATATGGATTTCTTTCAAACAGTGAAAGTGTTGTCCTATAATTTGATTAGTATATAGAAGTGACAGGTTGATGTATAATTTTATTTGCAAATCTGTAAATTTAGGCAAAGAATTTCAATGTTGAAACTAATGGGATTTGTGAAAGTTGTGTGGAGGTGGGAGCCACGCCTGAAGCTCAGAGTAGTGTGTTCAAGGAGAAGGACACCAAGCTTGTCTGTCCCTACCTCTCCCCATGGACAGCCATATGTGGGCTGTCACTGTTAGGACTAGGATCAAATCAGGTTCTTAATGTTGCCTCCACCAGAGGCACGAATTACTGCTGGGATTGATGACTGAGTTGGCTGTGTCAAGTATCTACTGTCCTTGGGTTGGTCTGTGTTAGAGGAGTCAGCAGAGCTCATTCCTGCAGCACCTGAGAAAATCTTAGCACTCACCTGCTGTCAACATTGCCACAGCCGTCATGCTACAAGGTGGGCAGCCCGGCACCACTGCTGTATGCACTGTACGCATGTGGTCCCTGACTCCTTGTAGCCATCAGACACTGTGGGTGCCTTTGACCTCTGTGATTGTTAACCTGCTTGAATTGAGACTGGCTAGATTAGTGAAGCATACCCTGGGGTATGTCTGTGACCATCTCCAGAGACAATTAGGTCACACGGGTTCTGATCTAATCAATCCTTTGATGGATGATAGTATGATGCATTGGGAAGGGTTAAAAGGTAGAAGATGGAACCCAATTGGAGGAAGTGAGTTACTAGGGGCTGTACCTTGTCTTGCCGTCTTTCTGCATGCTATTTTTCTGCTTATTGTCTGACACGATGTGAAGAATTCTCCTTGTCACATGTGCTCACTGCCATGGTGTCCTGCTTAAGCACATGGACCCTTGGAAATCACGAGCCTAAGCTGTGCACATGAGGCACGTTGGTCACTTCAATGAAAGTAACTAATGTAGCACCACAGTGAAACACACTGCAGCATACCCATTGAGTATAGCTAGGAAGCTATAGTCCCTATAAATATACAAGGTTCCATCCCAAAGGTAGAATTGCATACCAGACTAACTCTTAAAAAAGTGTCATAGGTAATTGACCCACCATGTGCATAAGTCACAATGTAGCATCATTAGAAATATGAAAAAAAAAATGAGGCTATCTGATGCCTTGAAGTGAACATAATAACCCTCTAGCAACAGATCCTAAATAAAATGGTATTGATAAAGTGCTTGATAAGATTCAAAAGGTTAATTATAAAAAAGCTCAGAGATTCAAAGAGGAGAGAGACAATTGAATAAATTTGGGGAAGCAGTGTATTATATGACTGAGAAATTCAGCAAAGCAATGATAATCCTGAAAAAGAAATGAATAGAAACTTTGGAAATCAGCTCAATACGACCAAAACCACACAACCGAAAGCCTCAGTGACAGCCTGTGCTGAGCAGACAGGGGAAGGCTAAACTTATGGTATGTCTTTTGGAATACATTAGTCACACACACACACACACACACACACACACACACAGACAGACACACAGACACACAGATACACATGCACGCACCCACGCATGCACATACGAGGCAGGGGAGAGGAAATATTAAAGAAATCATCTCAGATGTTTTTTTTGGTATAATTAGCTGGTATAAACATTGTGTCTTTGTTTTCCAAAGGGAATGTATAATAACAACAACAAACAAACCTCCTAATCTTGGTGAAGATAAGACCATCCAGATATAGGAGGCTCTTAGGATGCTAAGTAGACTCAGCCAATACAGTCGAGCTTTTAACAGTGTCAAACAGGGCCAAAGAGATGGCTCAGAGGGTAAGTGTTTGCTTTCACCAGCCTGATGAGCAGGGTTTGGATGCTCAGAATCTCATGTGCATCTAAGCCCAGCACACCCGCATGGGAGATGGACTGCGAAGCCAGAGGAGTCCCCAGAAGCTCCCAGAAGGGCCAGCTGGCTTGTATATACAGTAGTGCAAACCAAAAGACCATGTATCAAATAAAGTGTAAGATAAGGACTGTCACCTAAGGTTTACCTCTGTCCTCTATACACATGTTGTAAGATATGAACACACACACATACACACACACACACACACACACACACACACACACACACACACACACA
>OU015743.1:65626114-65658395 GCA_907169655.1 Acomys percivali | reverse complement strand
CACACACACACACACACACACACACACACACACACACACACACACACCCCACTACCACCACCATCACACAACAAACAGGAGTTTTTCAAACTCTAAAAGAAAACTTCCAAGCCACGCTTTGAGGTCTCTCCTTATTAGACTAACAGCAGAGTCTTAGATGTCTATGAATCAGCATTCCCACCACTGTACAAAACACCCAAGGTGAACAGCTCATAAGGAGGAGAGGGTTATTTTGAATCACTCTTTCAGAGGTATCAGTCCATCTTTACTTGGTTCTCTTCCTTTTGAGTCTGGGGTGAGGCAGCACATCTGGGAACTCATGATGTAGAGCAAAGCTACTGACGTCATAGCAGTTAGGAAGCAGAGGGAGGAAGGAATAGAATAAAGACGATTCAAAACAAATTTAGCACAATGACAGAAGTCTTTACGTGCCAATACTAACCCTGAATGTAAACCCATTAAACCCTCAATTAAAAGATATGGATGTGGCGAATGAATATAAACCAAAGAGGGAGAAATATGCTACCTACTGGAAATGCACTTCTCTACTGCAGACACACACAGATGGAAGTTGAAAGAAGGAAAAGTGCTGTACCATGCAAGCAGAAATGGAACATGAGCAGGAGAAGCTAGGTTTAGATCAGAAAAGGGGAGAAAGAAAAACTATATGAAAATAAAAATTAAAAAGGCCACAAAATAGCATCAGTAAAATATGATGTAGGAATTGTAAATCCATCTACACCGAATGCCACCATTTCCAGTTCTATAACACACGCGTTAGACTTAAAAGGTGGGCGGTGGAATCTAGCACAGCTGCAGGAGGGGACACCAACACATAAAGGGATGGGTCATCTAGTCAACAAATCAGCAAGCAACACTGGGACATAAACTAAACCACGGGCAAAATCTATAGAATGCATCCATTACATTAGCACATGGCTCATTTTCTACAGTAGACCATGTACCAGGCCACAAAGCATGCCTCAAAAAATTAGAAAGAAAAACCTGAACGCGCATTGTTTCTTTTCTGACCGCAGTGGGCTAAAAACAGAACTAGACGACAGGGAGGGTTTTTCGGAAACAGTACGAACTCATTGGTGAACAGCATGTGCCTGGTAATGAGCAACATGGTGCAAAAAATCAAGAGTCACAAAAGAAGTAAAAAAAGGAGCAGGGAGTGGTGGAGAAGCAAAAAAGGAAATTACAAAAATGTCTTGAAACAAATGAAAATGGTAACACATACCAAACATATCAAAACTTAAGGGATGCATGGAACACATTACTAACACAAAAGTTTATAGTAATAAAAAGCCTACATAAAAATAGATGGGTTTTAAGCAAATAAACAATAATGCAAAAGCAATGCCACCCAAAATCTAGGAGAAAGAGAAAAGTTAAAAAAAAAATCAAAGCAGAAGCAACTAACAGGACTAAAAACAATATAAAGAATCAATATAGCAGAGAGTTCTTTTTTTTTTTTTTAAGATAAAACCCTTTAGCTAGATTAATTAAAAAAAAAAGAAGACTCAAATAATGAAAAAGAATAGCTTATAATGGCTGCTACAGAAATACGGACTCACTAGAGACTTATAAAAATATATGCTAACCAATTGGAGAAACAGATAAACAAACACACAAAAGTTAAAAAAAAATTAAACACAACAAACAGAAAGAAGGAATGCACTGCCTGCCTTAAAAATATATCGCACAGCTTCTCACAGCGCTGGCACAAGAACCAACACACAGGCCAGCGAGGCAAAGCGGGATGGGCAGAATAACTGCATTTGATGCCAGCTGATGTTTGACAGAGGCATAAAAAACACAGAGAGAGGGAAGCCTCTTTGGTAGACGGCTCTGGGAAAACTGGGTATTTGCAGGCAGAAGCCTGAAATTTCATCCCTATCTTTTATTTTGTATTAAAAAAGAAAAGAAAAGACCCAACCAAAGAACTGACATTGCGAACCTGCCAGAAGGAAGCACAGGGCGAACATTCCAGGACATTGGTACAAGCAATGTCTCTTGGGATCAGACACCAAAACACAGGAAATAAGGTTAGAAATAGACAAACAGAATTGCATCAAGTCAGGAAACGTTGATACAGCAAAGAGCCTAAAGTAGTTGAATAGGCAAGTATAGAATGGAAAAAAGGATATTTACAAACTATTCATGTGACAAGAAGTTAACCAACCTAAAAGTACAATGACAAAAATCTCCAAAACAACAATTAAAAACAACAAAAATATAAACAGATTCTCCTCAAAAGAAGAAATTCAAATGCATGAAAAAACGTTCAACTTTTTTAGCTGTCACATAAATGTTAAAAATCACAATATGATCTATTTCCCTCTTATTAGAAAACCTCTCATCAAAAATGAAAAAAAAAAAGTAACAAAGACTGGAAAGGGCACTCTGATATACCGTTGGTAGGAATGTACATCAGTGCAGCCATCACAAAGAATAGCGTGAGGCTCTTCAAGAAAAACAAACAAACAAACAAACAAATGCGGACAAAAAGAAACAAAAGGTCTATCTACCTCGTGACACAGTTGTCCAGTTAAAATACCCAAAGGAAACGCTAGCACATTACTGACCCCCCGCACATATGGATCTGTGGCTGTACAAAGTCACAATGGCCAAGAAGCAGCCAACTTTGATGCCCATTAGGAAAAGTGGTATCTACACATATATTCATATTTTGAGGACAGAGTGACAAATTATTAGGGAATATACCATTTATTGTTATGTGTGATATACTGACAACATATGGTGTTCAGCATTCAATAAAGAAGAATAGACTAGTATTTTGATAGTAGTAAAACTGGTGGAGCTGGAAGACCCTAAGTCAGATTCAAAAAGATAATTTCTCTGAATGTTCTCTCTTATATGCACAATGCTACAGTACATTGTAATGTATAGTGCTATAATTATTGAAGGTTGGGCAGGGCAGATGGGAAGTTAGAGAGCCAGTGACGGAAAACAGTTCTAAGAAGCAGTGGCATCTGGCGTTCCTTCAGAGGGACAACATAAAAATTCATATTTTTGAAGAGCCTGAAAGTTATAAGTAATGAGGAGACACAACAGTATAGCCTTGATTTTTACCAGTGCATACTGGATGTATTCAAGTAGCCGCTCTAACCCCTAACTGTGTAGATTATTACTTGATAGCCCATCATGGTTAGGAAAATGGCAATGTTACCTACTGTAGCTTGATCAATACACACACACACACACATACACATACACACACACACACACACACACACACACACACACGCATTAAACTACTACATAGCACCCCATAAATTTGTACAATTAAAATAAATTAAAAACTAAAACAATGTGAGGGACATGATTACCAGAAAACTTTTGATTTGGCACCAAATGAGAAAACACTCACTTTTCATAAAAATTCTACAGCCAGGGATACAGCAACTTTCAGAAGTTTTTTTGTTTGTTTGTTTTAGGTTTTCTCAACTTTTTATTGATTCTTCATGAGTTTATGTCCGCTATGAGGGAAGATTTGAATTAATATTTTTGAAGTAAAAAAATAGTTACATATACTAATGGCCTTACCTGGTGAATTAGGATTTAAAATATCACTTACTGCTCATGTATGTTTTTCCTTATACATTTGAGTCAAATATAAGCTCTTCCTTCTAGAAACATATCTACCTGTAAGAGCACATTTAAAAATAGTTCATTTTAAAATGTGACAAATTTTAGAAACCTGACTGAGGGAGGTTGAACAGGGAGAGTGAACTTTCTGTGACCCAGAGAAATGAAAGAGTGATTTCAACTAGAAATAACGGATTCTCCCTCTGGAGCTGGAAGGTAATTTATGGAAACACCTCTGTGCCATCTGCATGCGTGATTTGAGGTCAGAAGTTATATGTGCTTCAGGAGACCTCACAGAGTTGGGTTAGAAGGCGTGCAGTACGCGCCCTGAGCCACAGACCAGAAGCAGCTGTTGGCCAATAAGGAAGGATTGCTGCATAAAACAGCCCGGGAAAGCTAGAGGGAGAGGGGGCTCAGGAATGCCTATGGCTGCCAGAAGTTTGCTCCATCAAACAGGATACCAGCCTAGTTGGGGTGGGGACAACTTCATCCGAAACTTATTCCTAACTCTTTCTGGAGTCTCCTCTCTGAGGCTGTAGGAAAAGGCATTCAGGAAAATAGTTCAGATTGTACAGAGTTTAACTCAACTAACATTTCAGATGTAAGAGCCATAGACATATGGTTAGGCCTACGGCTGTTAATCTATGTCTTCCTTTTCACTGTTTGTTAGAACCCGGCTATTTCCTTCTTTTCTCCCTCCCTTCCCATCTCCTGTTCTTTTAGCCCCTCCCCTTTCTTTCTCTCTCCTCCCTTTCCCTCCCTCTTCTCCTCTCCTCTCCTCTCTCCTCCCCTCCTCTTCCATCCTCTCCTGTCCCCCCTCCCCTCCCCTCCTCTTCTCTCCTCCCAGCTCCCTGTCTCCCCTCTCCCCTTTTCCTGCTTCTCTTCTCACCTATGCTGCTTAGTTTTTGACAGCTCGTCATGAACTAGAGTTGCCGGGGAAGAGAGAAATCTGGTTGAGGAATTGCCTCCACCAGACGGGCTCGTAGGCGAGTCTGTGGGGATACACCAATTAATACTTGATGTGGGAGGGCTAGCCCACTGTGGGCTGGGCCACCCCTGGGCAGGTGGTCCTAGACTGTGTAAGGGAATAAACTGTCAGCCCTGAGAACATGCGTACTAGTCACATTACGCAGACCGAGGTGGTTATATTTAGGTCTATGTGCATATATACATGCAAGAACAATTAGTGAAACAAAGGCCTTGGAGTTGAAGGAAAGAGAGGGCCATAGGGAAGGGTTCAGAGGGGAGGATGTTGCAATTATATTATAATCTCCAAAATCAAATAAAAAAAAAAATAAGAAAGCTGAGCAATCATGGGACTCGGTCAACAAACAGCACTCCTTGGTGGTCTCTGTGTCAGTTGCTACCTTGAGTTTTTCCTCTTGTTTCCTTCCATGACGAAGTCTATCTAGCCTCTAATCCAAATAAATGGTTTCTCCCCCAAGTTGATTTAAATACAAATGTTTTATCAAAGCTACAGAAAAGTATCCAAGAGCACCAATCTCCTTCCTTTCCACTCCCTTCTCTTCACTCTTCGTGGTCAAATATTAGTTACATTGTCATTTTCCCTGGAGCTAATGATGCTCAGGGCAGTGTAGAATTCTGTCTATTTGAAGACAGAGTTGATGAAGTAGCAAACAAAAGAAAATATCTTTATTAGTGCACGTTTATAGCGACTGCTCTGTAGGCTACGAGCCCGGCTCAGGACTAGATGATAATGCCAATTGGTGCTGGACAGCTTCTTTGAGGGACAGTGAAGCTCAGATGGCAGAAGAGTGGCAGCCACGCTAAGAAGAAGCACAAGACCAGTGCAGGCCAGGAGGAGAAGGAGCTAAGCGTCAAGGTGGCAGTCTTCAAGCTGTGAAGCAGCTTGGTGCTTTCAGGATAGAGAAAGAAACCCACTTCCTGATGCATCTGAAGTTGTTGTGAGGACGGGAGAGGACACCGAAAAGCTGGAAGATGGTAAAGTGTGTGCCAGATTATGCATGACGGTGTAGGAGCAAAATTAATGCCACATCCTAGATCTAATTTATAATCTGTATTTAATACCATGTTCTGTGAGAACTTGTTGCCACGTGACTTCACTTCTTCCTGCGTTCTGGGAATGACCCCATGCACTGCCATGAACTAGACCTGCTAGCAGTTTCCAGAAACTCCACCTGAGCGATTAACTGAGATAAAACAACTTCTCTGGAGACACAGTCTCCACCCAACCTGCCTAAGGAACTGTGAAGTTTCCACAGCCTCAACTGTCCCTCCTCTCCAGGAACTGTGACCAAAATCTGCCCAGCCTAAGAATATAAAAACCCTAAAATTCTTCTGTTAGGGGTCGCCTGACTCCTGTGTGCAGGTGGACCCCAGTGCGCTGGAACAATAAAGCCTCTTGCTCCTCTCTCTCTCACTTGGTGCTTCCCGGAGTAGGCTCTCCCGATCAGAGTCTTACACCAGATCGCCTCAGACAGGCAAGGGGTTACTTGGGTTTTCTTTAGATAAAACGGGAGTGCTGGGAGCAGGTGGTTTGTGGTTAAGATATGCTGGGATTGCTGCTTGAGGAACAGGTGGAGGCGAAGGAGAAGCAGCATAGAGAATGGGAGGGGCTTCTGCGCTGGCTGTGGGGGAAGCACAATCAATGGCTTGTGTTGGAGGCTGCATAGGAGTTGTAGGAAGGCAGCCAGTCACTGGCGATAGGACAGACTGTGAGCCAGGGATAGACAGGCCAGAGTGCGTGTGCTCTTCCCTGTTTCTCTCTACCTGGACTGTGGGGGAGTCCTCTGCTCTGGGTATACAATTTGAAAACTACTAATTTACAGAGGGTAAAAAAGAATTTGCCTATGATGTGGTTGGTAATGTGAATTGACTTTTCAGCGTATTAAAGTAGCAAGATGATTTTTGCGTGCCCAAAGACTAACATGCCTTGTTCCTCTGAGGTGAGGAAAGCTGGGCTTGTCTTTTAATGCCGTTGACCATCGGTGCAGTAGGAATTAGACAAGACTGATCACTGAAAACATTTGTCCCCTTGAAAGATTTAGAAAGGGTGATTATAAAATTCATCCTAGGGGGAGGGTCTTTGCAACCTGAAAAATCTTCCATCGTTTTCTCCTGTTTAAAACCATATTAAATAATTTTATTATAGTCTCATTTAACTTGTAAATTGTATTGCTATGCACAAAGAAAGGTCTTGGTTTAAGGAGAAAGTCAGACACATGACAACCATCTGACTGAACTAATTGTATCAATGCACACTGACTGCATTAGCTAGAGACTGGGCCTCTGCTTTCTCTGAAGTTAAGAGTCTAGTTTTTCATATTCACATGTTCTACAACAGCTCTTCACAACAGAAATTCATTTACCAAGGTATACACACGCTGCTCGCCATGCTTTCCTTAAAGGGTTCTATGGAGGAATAATTTTTAAGTCCTTGCCTTGCAGTCTCCTGACTGACATCTTGCAACTACAAGTCAAGACTGAAACCCAGCATAAACAGTGGCAAAGGCCGTCAGTAGAAAGAGAAAAGGATGGATAGAGCCATTGACTCAATGGCACAAATGAACCTAACTCACGTTGCTGGGCTTTTTTTTTTTTTTTTAAGTGAGCGGATGTGTGGGAGGTTAAGGTGCTGGCTGTGGATTTTAGGCTAGGGGGGCAGGGTGTGCTTCTGTATTTAATCCTGCTACAGTAACACACTTCCTGACTGGGCTCTGGCTTGATTATTGTAATTCTCTTTCCGTAGGACTTCCAGCAGGGCTTTTCTCTCACTTGCTGCTCATGCAGAGTGCAGCAGCGGCACATCTGCTGGCTGATTGGAGAATGGGCAATCACATTATCCCAGCCTGTGTAATTTTGTATGTGCGGGTCACTGAGGACTCTGGCAATGTCTTTGTCTCTCACCCCTTTTTTCTTACATTGCTGTATCTACAGCCATTGTTTATTACTCATTTATCTCTTTTTTTTTTAAAGAGAGAATCGTTTGAACTGTTAGATGTGGTCAAGTCACATGTCATTTTAGGCTAAAGGTACTGTTTTTAACTTGAATGTTGATGATAAGGATGATGACGATGATGAAGGGGTGTGATATTTTTATGAGCCTCTATTGTAAGACATTTTATTTTTACTTAATTAAAAAAGACTGATAGCACAAGGAAGGATGAAGAGCTATAGCCATGCTACACAGTCCATTCCATCGCACCCTATCAACCCCAAACACGTACTAATTCCCACCCCATCCCATTCACTCCATCACATCCTATCTTGCCCCTGCATCCTATCCACCCCATCCCATTGCCTCTCGCTGTCCTCACTCCATCTATCCCTTCCCATGCTACACCACCGGGCTCCTTTCCATCCCATTCTTTTGTTCACTGCTTCTTAAGCCTGGCAGCTGTCTGCCTGTGGTTGGCCAGTCTTCTAGCTTCATCTGTTTTTGTGATGAAAACCCTCTGAGCAGAAACAACTTGGGGAGAAAAGGTTTATTGGGCTTATGTTTCCTGGCCATCCATAGGGCCAATCAGGGAGGGAATTCGAGGAAGGAGTTTGAAGAGCAGACCACGGAGGAATGCTGCTTGCTAGATTGTTCTCGGATTCACACTCAGCTAGCTTTCTTGGGCAACCTACACTCACCTACTTAAGGACGATAACCTACCACAGTGGGCTCCCCTCCACCCTGCAGCCAGCCTGATAAACGCCATTCTTCAGTGGAGGTTTGCATCTCCTCAGTGACTCTAGATTGTGCCAAGCTGACAATAAAAACTAACCAGCATAGTCACACTGCTGTAACCCCCATGGCAAGTGACTGTTGAAAGTGCATGCAGAGTTGGAGAACTAGGGCTGATGACTGTCCAGGCCTCTGCACTCCTGGGTAAGCATTGGGTCTGTGGTTTCCTCTGCTGGCAAGTTTGTGCACATGAACATAGGCATGGGGAGGGGGAGAGGAAGGTGCTGGAAGGGTGGCAGGCAGCTCAGCTGGAGGTATTGCAGCTACTTTGGCATCCCCGGAGATGTAGGTGAGATGAACTTGGAGAGAACACTTTAAGGAACTTCAATTATAATTAAGCATTTCCTAATTGTAATTAGCCCTTCAGTATAGTTTCCTACAATTGCTGCTCCATTTAGTGTTTTAATACTTTGAGAAACTAAACTCAGTGCTAATCTAATTTTCTCAAAAGAGCACAACAAATTTTTAGGAAGAAGACAACTTTACTTCATATGATTCTTGGTCATGGTCTATAGCTCAAACTTCTAGCTTTCTACATAGCATAATTTGGCCTTAAACTCAGAACAATTCTCTGGCCTCTACCTGTCTCTGAGCCCAGTATGTATATAGTCAAGGCTGGCCATGTGAATGCCTGATCCTCTTGCCTTAGTCTCTTTAAAGCTGAGTAATGAGATTACAGGCACATCCCACCACATCTGGATTAAGTTTTTTATGTACCTAATTTTATAGTAAATACAATTTTAACTCAACAGAGTAATTATAAATATTCTTTGAGTTTGATCCTTGTCTTATGAGACACATTTTTGTTCTGGAAAATCAACTTTATTCTGTGTGTTTTTCCCTCCCTCTTACTTTCTAGTAAGTTGTCAAAACAGATAATCATAAGACAGGGTTTCAGTTGATGTACAAATCAGACCAGGAATTATATGGTTTTAGTAAACTAATGGAGTTCTATGAGAATGTTAGGAGAGATGTTTTGTCCTTGAAATGTAAAATACTATATCTGAATATGTAGTTTACGAATACAGTGAAAGCAGTGTGTCAGCCACTAAAGCACCTTGAATTAGATAGTTTAAGAAAAGCCGAAGATGGGGAACTCTAAGAAATAAGTAGTTACATAGATGTATAGATCCAATGGGATAGAAAGTGGTTCGTAAAAGCCAGAAATCTGTAGCTGTTGTGGATGCAAATGATTAAAAGCAAGGTCCTTCTTAATTTCACTCAGTAGTTAGGCTATTCTTGCTACATAAATATCAGCACTTCTGCTGAAATAACTATACAGTGTCTATCTCAGGCTGGTGACTGGAGAATGTAATCTCCGGGACACATTTCAACCAAGGGGGAGTAATGCTCTTGGGACAGGATGCTCTCCCAGGGTTGCCCTCGGCCTTACTGACTTAGTCATACCCTGCTGGGTAGTGGTGTTGTATCTGGCTTTGGAGTGGCTTCTGTTTAAATTTGGTTCCTCCACGCCAAGAGTGTTGCTTCTTCCCCACGTTTTCCTAAAGCACAAACAGACCTCCAGTGTCACAGCCAGTGAGGCTGAGAGCCTCTCACTGAAGGCCTGGCTCTCTGTGAATGAAGAAGAGGGAAAGCGGCTGCTCTCTAGAGTTTCCTCACAAGAGATGGAAGTGCTATGTGACTTATATTTGGGAGTAACAACATACTTTGGAGATGTGTACTGGAATCAGTCATCTTCTGAGTGCTAAGGTAGCTGTGAGAAAGATTTGCCATATGTAGGACATGCCATGCGGAGTGTGCCTAGCTCCCGACTCACCGGCCAACACTGAAGGTAAAGTGACTTGAGACAAGGAAATTGCGTTCTCTTCTGGACTCGGGAAGAGGCGGCCAAGGAACAGGGCCTGAGGCTTGAGAGCAAGAGGCATCATTGACTACATCTAGATTGCCTTGATCCAAGGATTTCCCATGATTCTACAAAATCATCTCGGAGGAGCCATGAGAGAGTTTATGCAGAACAGATAACGGGAAGTGGCTCTTACAAACGTGAGATACCAACTGTCTTCTCATGTAAAACTTGCTTCGTTTTACTCTTGTCATGGGCATGCAGCTGAATGCATGTGAGTGTGTTCCACAAAGTCTGTGTGCTGGAGAAAGACAGGGGTCGGACCTGTCTTTCCAGCTTCATGTGGATTCCAGGAATGGAACTCAGGTTGCCAGGCTTGGACTGAAAGAGCTTTCCCCTGCTGGCCCATCCCACTGGCCTCATCTCACTTTTAATACCCCAGCTTGTCCAAGTCCACAGAATGTTCCAGTCCAACAGAAACTTGTAGAAACAGCTAGACTCAAAAAAAGCTAGATTCAAGATAAAGTTTTAGATTTGTCATACTGTATGCATTTTTACGAATGTGTAGTTGATTTCATTTTTACATATATGTTTTTTACAATGTGTATTCATGTGTTTTCATTTAGGAAAATGGCCAAGACATTTTTATAGTTATTTCTTTTTATTATTTAAAAATATTTTTTTAGAGAATTTCATACAGTGTATTTTGATATTGCCTCTCAACTCTCTGTCTCCTATGTGATCCATCCTCCCTTCCTACCCATCAAACTTGGTGTTTCTCTCTCTCTCTCTCTCTCTCTCTCTCTCTCTCTCTCTCTCTCTCTGTCTCTTTATAAGAGGCTGGCCTCCCCTCACCCTGCTCCCATTAAGTATATTGTGTGCTGCCTATATACTTTTGCACGTATGGTCTTCTATGAGAGCATGGCCTACATAGCAGGGGACAAACCTTTAGGAAAAATGACTTTCCTCTCAGCAGCCATTAATTGCAAATAGCCTCTTAGCTAAGAGAAGGGCTGCATGTCCACCCTCCTCGCCATGCTGGGCCTTGGTGTGGCTTGAGTTTGTGTGGCATGTGTGTATGATATGACAACTTTTATGAGTGCATGTGTGTAAGTGTCCCACTGTGTCCAAAACACATTATTATATTTTTGGTTGTCATTTACAGCTTCTGGCTCTGACAATTATTTTGTTTTGTCCTCGTGTATATACCATGGTTCCTTGGGGAGGGAGCACTGGTAAGATAACTCAGTAGGTAAAGGTGCTTTTCACCAAGCCTAATAACCTAGTTCTATGCCTGTACCCACATGGCAGAAAGACACAAACCCTTCCTGCATTTTTCTAGAGTGTATAATTCAGTGGTAAAGTGGGTGCCTGACCAGCATGCATGAAAATCTAGATTTACTAGTTTTTCAAAATTACATTTGGGAATTGACAAATTGTATTTATTAAGGAGACAAAAAAAATCTAGCACTCTATTTTCATTTTATAAATGACATTCATGTACCAAATATAAGGAGCATTTTATTAAAAATGAGAGAGAGAGAGAGAGAGAGAGAGAGAGAGAGAGAGAGAGAAAGAGAGAGAGAGAGGGAGAGAGAGAGTGTTAACTAAAGTCACCAAGCCTGCCTTTTGGCATACTTACTATATTGCTCTTATTTGTTTTCATTTTTTCTTTGGGATGACTAGAAAAACCCCCTCTGATGGCCAAGTCCTGTGCTTAGAAAACAAATATTCTTTCCCAAAATGATGATATTCTGTGACTCTTGACTGCAGAACTACTATGTGTGAACTCTCCTAGGCTGGTTGCCATCCCAAGTTTGTGCTGTTAACCCAGGAGCTGAGATGGATCTGGGGAGCAGCCTTTTGTTGGCTTTTGAGGAGTCCACCTGTTCTGCTCTCCTAGATGGAGGAGTAGCATGGACCAGTGCATGTGCCATCAAAGCAGTGGGGGACACTGTGACTGAACCTTTGTGACCCTGCTGAGAGTATCATTCTTAGATCAGGTTTTATAATTAGCATAGTATGAACAACATAAATAAACGGATGGTGATTTACCTTGCTTCTTTTATTTCATTTCCTGGAGTTTTATGACTTGAGTTGTGTGGAAATCTCTATCATTAGCCAGTGGGTTGCCCACCCATCTAAAATGATTTCTTGATTGTCTGAGAACTAAGTTTTCCCCAAGGAAGTGTAGCAATGAAACAGTGCTTATTTTATTGTTCAACAATTGCATTTTCCCCCTATAGCTTTTGACCGTGTGCCTTCAGTGTCCTGAGGCTACTCAACAGCATTGAACTTGTACTTCCTATGAGTCAGTTTACACGTACGGGTGAGAGCCCGCATGCTGGGACTCAGTTTTCTCCTCTGTATTTGGGAGGATGGCAACATCCAGGCAAGTCCTTCTGGAGGATTTTCCTTCTGACCTATCAAGATTCTCTAATGCAATCGGGCTCACTACCAATGTACATTTATAGTACAAACATCTATGAGCTGAAAACAAACTTCCAGTGAAAACTGATAGCCCACATGGTGGCCTAATAACAGGTTATTGATAGGGAAACTAGAAAGCACTGTGCATTATTCCTGTGTCCTCCAAGCTCTTGACTTTGCCTGGCCAGTTTTTTTTTTTTTTTTTTTTTGCCAGGCAAAAGGCTAAAGTTAGTCTTGGCCCAAAGGCACAAAACAGCAGAGAGAAGTTGGGCAAGGGACATGTCTCTCCTTGTTTAAAGAAAGACATCCTTCTGATATTTATCCCAGGTGATCCTTTCCCTCAGAGAGGGATGTGAAATTCATTAGATGGAAATTTCATTTGCTTCTTCTCAGTTGAATGTGTACTCAATTGAACTTTTTTTTTTTATAATTTCGTAATTATATTTATGTACAGAAAACTTAGCAGTGTATATTTAGCCCAGCTTGGTTGCGAGTTCTTTAGCCTTTGCCTTTTCCAGCTTGGCAATGCGAGCCACAAGACACTGTGTGTTTAACATCCTCCCTCCAATAAAAATATGCCCTTATGACTTGCACATCTAATCATTTACTATATGTCATAAGAGTTTTTCCCTAAGCCTTTCTCTCCATTCTCATTCTAACTACTCAAACCAGACCCTGTTAACTTCTTCAGTGCATCCTCCCTGGATGGATTCAGATTTTCTAGAGGAATGGAATTAATCAATCACCACATATTAAAAGGAGAGTATATTATACTGCCTTGCACAATATAGCCTGAGTAGTCTCATAATGGCCTCCTCAGGCTAGAGAGGCGGAGAACCTGGTACCTGCTCCACGAACCTGAGTTACTCAACAGTCCCACCCAGCCTGGCACTGAAGGAGGAGGATCCTGCAGGTGGTCACACAGGCAGGGAATCGAACTTCATGAGGTGGAGAAGGAAAACTCAGTTCAGACTGACTTCATCAGTCTGGATCAAGAGTTTAGGGAATCTGATGCCAGCTGGTTTATTGCCAGCATATTTAGACCCAGTGTGATTTGGAAAAAAGTTTCTTGGTATAATATAACCCCTGGTGCACAAGGACGCAGAATTACATTTAAACTCAACTCAGGTACATATCATTTCTTCCAAGAAGGTGGGTTCTGGAGATAAGCTACCTACACTAGCTTAAAGGCCTAAGCAAGAATCTAGCCTGGTCTCTGTCATAAGGATAGCTTAGAGGTCATTAGGGCTATTAGCTATGTCTGGGCCTGTTTGTTATGGGAGCTTAGGGGAGCCTCTGGTATACAGATAATGTAAGGGTCATTTAGACTGTTTGGTATCTCCAATCCTGGTTGTGGGAGCTTGGGGAACACCTGGCTATAAGGGTTATCTAGATAACTAGGCACCTCCAGTCCTGGTTGTCGGAGCTTGATCTGGCCTGACCCAATCGATAGTGCAGATCACTAAGCTATTAACCACTTCCAGGCCCCAGCTTTCTGGATAGAAGGGTAGGTTTTTCATCATTCCCATTGAAAAGACAATCCTGTGTGCTTAAGATTCTTGATCTCCCTGGAGATCCACGAGTGCAAGGACCTTCATGCTGTGCTCCCGACAGCCGAAGTTCCTGAAGAGTCTTGGAGGGCTATCCCTCTTCAGTTCATATGGGAAGCCTGAAGAAGCTGGGTTCTCATATCAGCAAAGGAATGCAGCAGCGGCATCAGCAGCAGTGGAGGCAGTGGCGGCGGCAGTGGTGGCAGCAGTAGCAGGAGTGGCAGCAGCGGTGGCAGCAGCCGCAGCAGCAGCGTAGGTGAACTTGCCAGTGAGAGCAAAGACAAACCTAGGCTGTAAAGTGAGTTCAGGGCCAGCATGGGCAGCACAGTGGCATTCTCCCTCAACAGCAAAGAAACAACCCAAAACATCACTTTAATTAAAAAACATTAGTTCCCAATTACCATCCTTCTTTTGGAATCTGTAAGAATGTTAGAGTACAAGGGACACACTGTTTAATATGCTTCAATGCATGCTAAAATCATCTATTGTTCACAGAATTACACTGCTCTCGTGAATGATTACAATTTGCTAACAAGGTGAGAAGCAGCCCCCTGCACAGTGCTGTTTCTGTCCCTGCCATGGGAGAGGGAGGTGTCCTTTCTGGTTAAAGGGGAAAGCTTTGCAAATAGTCAGGTAGAGAGGGGCTGGCTGATAGGGTAGCCATGTATGGATGGACAGCCCCACTGGGAAGCGGATACTCCCGAATGGAGACATAGGCTCCATCCATTATTTAAAAATAAACAATAAGCAACTTTGAATCACAGTGCTGTGTTTCCTTCTGGGATTCAAATGACTACACAAACCACTTGAGTTTCATTTTTTATGGTTTATGAAACGCAGGGGGATTATATGTTCATGATTTACAGTTGCTGGTTTCACATAGTGTTTATGGCTCCGTATGCTATGTATGATGATATCGTGTGCATGCCTGTACACAGAGTTTAATTAATGACCTAGAGATTATCCTTGGCCTGAGTTATTGATGTCCCGGTGCTGGAAAATCAGCGCTCACATGCTGCAGAATCAGAGCAGCCCGAGGACGAGAGCCACAGCTTTGGAGTGCATTTCACGCGGCCTCATGGATGGATCAGCTGCTGACGTGGTGTTTGGGATTCTGCAGGTGCGCGCGCATGCCTTTCCAGCTTGGCCTGCGTTCTTGCAGCCAGCGGAGAATTAAAAGTGAAATTAAACTTCGAGGCCTTTGATTCAGCTTTCCCCTGTATTTTTGGCAAGTGCAAACAGATGTAAAGACACTCGTGGTTCTTGCAGAAGCAATTACCTTCCTCATTTCTTGCGGTTGGGCTGAGTTCTGGGGTGTGCTTGTGGAAGGATGTCTTTGGGGACGTGAAAAGAAGAAAGCCATGGATTCGGATTGCAAGAAAAAACAAACCCTTCTTGTGTCTTTAAAGTAGGTCTTACTAGAAGCAGATTTTAGAACGCTAAGCTGGAAAACAGTTTAATTAGATTGGCTTCAATGGTTCTCAAAAAAAAAAAAAAAATCCATAGGCCCTTCTCTCAGGAAGACACATGGAGAAGACTAAGATGAGACAAAAGAATAGCTTTAGCATCTCTGGCCCTGGCTGGCTGAGAGGCAGTTAGTAGAGTAGTTAAACTGGTTAATTCTGTGCCTAGGTGCTGAGACTCAGGGCTTTTCTAATCTGCTAACAAGAAATTAACTTAATCTTTTTGCATCTGTTTTTCCATCTACATAATAAGGATGACAAGACTAGGCTCTACCATAGGTTACTGTGAGGTTTAAATAAATGAGTATCATTCAGATAAATGTCCTGTACATGGTACTTTATATCAGCTACTGTAGCTGATACTGGGCACAATCAAAGGCTCTGGGGAGTTGACCTGAAAACCCCTGAGTCACTCAAATGTGTGTACCAGGCACAGAGGTAAGTGCTGGTGAGATGGTGGGGAGTGAGACAAAACCGTTTCTTTCCCAGGTCTGACGTCCTGGTGGTCTGGAACAGAGGTTGCCAAACGTGCCCTGCAAAGGGCCAGACTGGAAATATTTCAGACCTTCTGGCTACTTCTGAGAGCAGAGGGCAGAAGGCGAGCTTTGCACTGATCCAGATGAGAAGTGATGGAGTCCCTGACCCTGCAGTGAGAGGTGGCAAGCGTCAGAGGAGGGCAGACCCTGGGTGTGTGCTTTGAAGGTAGTAGCAGCAGACATTTGCAGCAGGTGGTGGAGGTGACGTGTGAAGAATGAGAGGCAGTGAGGGTGAGCTTTTGCTCCCTAGAGTCACACACACAGACCAAGGTCAGTCTTTAAAGATGAAAGAAGGAAAGAGTAGAGGACTGACTTTCTCCAGGCCCTGGCAGTAAGGAGTGACCACACTGGTCCAGGAGGCCCATTCCACTCCCCAGTTCTTTATGATCTCCTCCTTTCACTGCTTAGTCTTCCCCTCCTCTTCTGACCGCTCAAGAGCTAAGCATCCTCCTCCAACCTCAAGATTAGCCAAGATTCACTTTCCTTGTGACAAAACTTCCGTCTGTTTTTATAATCGCCTGTCTACTGTGTGCCTTGCAAGGCTGGCTCTACAAGATCTCCAAACATCATGCTAGGAACATAGTAGGTGCTTCACAAAATGCTTACCACGTAAAGATATGGCAAAGGGTTTCCAACAACTTTCTTCTAAGTCATGCCACTTAAAAATCTCATTGCTGTTCCTTCCTCTTTTCCCTTCACCTTCTGATCAGTGTTCTCTTTGTCTTTTTTTTCTCTTAGATTTTTTTTAAAACCTGGGTTTGCTTTATTTTCTCTATTTAAAAATCTTTCAAGAGCTAGTCCCATTGAAGGGACAAAGCCTTTGGTTCTCATTTTAAATTACATCTGTTAAACAGTAACACTTCAATTTGCAAAGTAGTTGGTATTTTAAATTCTCCTTTCCCCTTTGCTTGGGTTTCTCAACAGGCCCTTAGGGGGAGCCAAGAACACGGCACAGCTGGCTGCAGTGGTGGTGGGCAATGCTGGCATGTGTGGAATGCATCTGGACAGTGCATCTTCACTCCTGCCCACCATGCAAGGTGACCTTCTCAACCCAAACTTCTCCACTGACGTCACTCTTCGCCCAGTATCTGCTGCCCAAACCACCAGGCGCCATGACCTAGGTAGCCCTGGACTGAATAACCCTTCTGAGGATGGGAGCAGAGCTGCTAGAAGCACTGCCCCACCCCCCAACTCCAAACTTCTAGATGTGGAGGCTGCACATTCATATAACCCACTGTCCTAGATAAATTATGGTTCTGTGTCTTGCAAGCTACAAAAAGGAAAAAAAAATCAAAGTATACATATGCAATTGCAATTGATAAAATATCCAGTATTTACTATGACCTGAAGGACATCCTCACTCTTATTTATTTTCTTGTGTGGTGCTTTTGGGGGGAGAGGGCATATAAGTCTTTTTATTGCTTTAGGAAAGGCTGTTAGCCAGGAATAAATTATGTCATAGTTTTGGCTTCCTGAGCTACTTGACACTGAATTCAGTGACAAAATGATGCATACTTTGTGTATCCAGACGTTGTGCTGTATATTTCATATTCAATCTCTTATTTAACTCTCACAATAGCCCTAAGCGAGGTGCTAATCTGACTTCCTTTTTAAGAGGAGGCATGAAGTCAGTAACTGCTCAGTGATGTGACTTTAGGTGTCAACTTGACTGGGCTGATCAGCTGGCAAACACTACTTTTGAGTGTGTTTGTAAGGATGTTTCTGAGAGGGATTAGTCTGAATTGGCATATTGGGTAGAGGTTACCCTTCCCTGGGTGAGCAAGAATGGTACACTCAATTCAGGATCCTAATAGAAAGGCAGAGAAAAGGCTGGCAAGATGGTGTAGCTGGTAAGGGTACAAACCTGCTGGAAGAAGAGGACTGATTATTACGAGGTGTCCTCTGATACTCTCCGTGTACCCAGAGTTAGTGAACCCTGAAGGCGATCGGCTCTCTCTGCCGGAGCTGGACTGTCCATAGCCGTTTCCTGCCCTCTTGCACACTGTTGCTCTAGCTATGTGGCTTTTTTATTTTTGAACTGAGATTAACATCACTGGTTCCTCTGGTTCTCAGGCACCTGCGCCTCGGCTGGAACTATCCCACTGGCTTTTCTGTTTCTTCAGCAGATTCTAGGACTTCCTAGTCCCTGTCATATAAAGCGCCCTTTCATAACTGTCTGAGTTATGCTTTCTGTTGCTGAGATAAAACACACTGTGGCCAAAGCGGCTCAGGAGGAAAGGGGCTTCTTTAAGCTAACAACTCTCAGGTTAAGCTCTAACACTGGGGTGAGGAGGGGGGGAGTCAGGGCAGGAACTCAAACTGGGTAGGAACTAGAGGTCTGGAGGTCGGAACTGAGGCAGAGGCCATGGAGGTAGGATGCTTACTGGCTTGTTTCTCATCGCTTATTCGACCTACTTTCTTATAACACCCAGGAGCACTAGCTTTGGGGCGGCACCTCCTGTAGTAGTGAGTTTGGGATGCTTCCCTATCGCTTTTTGTTTTGCCTTCTTGCTGCCAGCCTAGGGGACTCCGTCCTCCCAGTCCTATTGGCTGATTTGCTGCTTCGAGGTATTGTGAACAGAATGGAATACTTTCCCATATGACCCCCTGTGCTGGGGTTGCACTGGTGGGAAACCTGGAGGCTTAGGAGAGCCTCTCTGTCCACTTGGGGACAGAGCCCCCTCCCCCCCAGGAGAAGCATAGTGCTGAATAGCACAGCCATTTGCAGAGAAACTCTCTGAGGAGCTTCTGCTTAGGTCTCCCAGGGGAGAGCAGTGATTTGTAGCAGTTTTTTGGGTCTTTTATATTCTAGCTTCATCACTCCCCATTGATTTTGCCATTTGCGGCTTATAATGGAGACGAGGATCGTTGGTACAGATGGAGCAGCCACTAGACACTTCTCTCTGTCTCGTAGAGCGGCATTCCCGGGGAAGCAGCTGGGTGCAGTTTAGCTTTCTTAACATTTCTCTGGATCTCAGGAAGTTGGGGCTGCAGGAAGGTGGACATCCAGTCTGCTGATTGGTTTGTCTTGTACCGTGTGAATCAGGACCACTTTCCATCACAAAGGCTTCAGGAAGAATAGATGTTTATACACTGTGACAGTTTAAATAAAATTTTGGAATATAATTTGCTAATACAGGGTGAACAATGTGTCGGGACAATTTCCTCCTCAGAATTCCTAGGAGTGGTGAATGTTAATTTCACTGTAGTTTTGATGGCCATGCTGGTGTTATAAGCAAAGCTGGGATTTATTTTGCTTTAAGAAAACACTATACATATATATAGGGAGATTGTAAAGACCTCAGTCTAGAACCGAGCTCGTAGGTGAGAAAACGAGCCGACTGGAAGGCTCAGTGTGCCTGCATGAAGCCAGCTCCCTAACCCACCCTAAGGTCTCACGGATTCCTGTTTCACCTTCCCTTCTCAGCATCTTCAGTTGTCATGCTTCCCAGCCCAGAGCAGTGAAGAAGCAGCAAACTGGAAGAGGACAGAGGAGGCTGCAAGCCAAAGTCACACTGATGGACCAGAAATGACAGCTGACAGACTGGTGGTCAGCGAAGTGACAACGGAAGCTAAGCCAGAAATTCAGGACTGCCTCTGGCATGCAGGAGCTGTTGGGCTTTGTCTGCAAGGACAGTATAGACTCACTGCATGGAGTGCCTGCAGATGTGACAAGTAATGAGGGGACATGAGGGAGAATGGCTGGAGCTGAGGAAGATGTGGAAACGCAAGATTTGTTTATGCACATGCCAAGATAAAGAGACTATGGCTGTGGAAGTAGCTGAATAAAGATTACTTTGTTCAAACCAGTAGCTGGGAGACCAGGGGGAGGTCTGACTCATTGGGTCCTTGAGATGGATGGCTGAGTCCATGTCAAACAATACACTTCCACTCAGGACTTCACCCTGTCTTTACCTATTCACTCAAGCCTTCCTCCACTGTCCACACATAGTATAGAATGCCTTTTTAATTTATGTGTACAACAAAATTTAACATTAAATATTGACATGCTCATTTGTGTGAAACATCTACCTACCTATCTATCTATCTATCTATCTATCTATCTATCTATCTATCTAATCTATTGTGCATGTATGTGTGGTGTATGTATGTATGTGAACAGATGCGTGTGCCAGTACACCTACCTGTGGCTGACACCAGGTGACTTTCTCTGTTGCTCTCCACTTTAATTTTTGAGATAATGACTCTCACTTAATCTGGAGTTCAAAAATCAACTAGACTAGCTGTCTAGCTACCCTCAGAGACCACAAGTATGAGCCATCAGCATTCTTGCTTTTTATGTGAATGTTGGGGATCTAAACTTAAATTCTTACACTTGCATGACAATCACTTTGTCCGCTGAGCCACCCTTTCAGCTCTTGTGAGAAGTGTATAGAAAAGCGCGTATTTGAGTTATGTTCAAATCAAGTGTAAAAATAAACAGTGTTTAGAAGTGAGGTCATTGCTCAGGATGAGCCCAACAGCACCTGCACACTTATCTAGCCTGATCTTCCCTTCTATGGGCCAAAGGAGCTTTCTTTCAATGGAAGGAGTGGAGTTCTTGCCCTCTTTCTGAGGTGGTTCTTGCCCAGGAGCCCAGTCCCAACAGTTAACTTTAGAACTTAATTGATGTGTGCTTGCTCCTTTAAATGCCACCCAGATATTTAAACTTTTTTTTTGTGCTTAATGTAAAATAATTTTCCAAGCCTGCCGTCTTAAGAAACTTTTCCCTGCCTCAGTCATCCAGAGATGAAAGCAAGGTGGAAGAGGAACCAGCTGGATGTGGCAAAGGAAACAAAAGGAATAGTAAAGAAGCGGGATGAGCAAACTATGATTCAAATGAGTGGAAATTCATGACGAGAGCCATCATTTCATACAATAGCATATGCCAATAATAATTAGTAATGAAGGAAACAACTTTCTATTCAAAACATGTGATCCACGATCTCTGTCATTCTCTGTCCCTGCCATCGTTTTGCAAGGGCTCTGCAGTCTGCCATTCCTTTTAGTTATAGTTTGCTTTAAGCAATAAAGCCACAACCAAAAGCTACTTTGGGAGCAAAGGGCATGTTTCATTTTACAGATTACAGCCCATCATTGAGAGAAGCCATGGCATGAAGACAAGGCTGGAGCTTGAAGAAGAAACCACTGGAGGAGTGCCATTCACCCACGCCTGCCTGGGTAACTTAGCGAGCTTCTGTCTCAGAATAAAAAGGAAAAAAAAGGCTAGGAACAAAGTCTAGTGCTAGAGCACTTGATTAGGATGAGCACGGCCATAGGTTCAACCTCTCAGTACTAAAAAATTAAACATAAGGCAACCATTATCTTTGCTGTACACTTGTCCCTCCAGCTACAGTCCCTTGCATTGATGAAAGCAAGCACACCCTGCTCTGCCACCCGACAGCGAGGCTCAACTGTGCGCCAATAGGTTAGTCAAGAGCTTTCTTAAAATTTGTGTCACTGGGTTTTTATTTCTAGCCCCTCATTTTGATTCATAGTGTTCTTTTTCTACTTATATTTCTCATCTCATATGTTGTATGTCTATTTTTCCCACTAGAGCCCTTAATGTAGTTATTTTACTTTACCAATAGCATACTGTTAACAGTAATGCCATTATTCAGCCTCATCCCAATGATGTTTTTTCCTTTCATTGGACTGTTTTGTTTGCCTTTTAATTTTGTTTTGAAAGTTAGACTTGCTCCATTGAGTAGTAGAAATGTAGGAAAATGGATCTTCAATAAGAGGATTTATGATAATCTGACTAGAAGTTAGACAATATTTAATGTTAATTTTAGTTACAGCTATAGGAGCCTTCAAGTGCCTTCTACCTTTGCTTGTTTTTGTTCTTGAGGCTTTCCTGTGTACTGGGTCTTAGATGAAGTCTTGTACCTGTTTCACCTAAAATCTCTCATTGTGCTGTGTATGTTTATAGGAGCAACTCTAAAGTTTCATGACTAAGTCTCAGTCATATGGATAACCGGCATTTTGAAGCTGTGGCCTTTTCACGTGTTTCTGTTATTTCTGTAGTTTTGTATCTTTTCCTACCTTCTTACCTTTCAAACCATGGCTACATCTTTACCAGTGTGTCTCCTTGAAGCCTCATCCTTTGATGATTGCAGAATTATTTTCTCACATGATATGAGGCAGAAAGTCAGGAAATTGCTAGAGTGAGAAAATTCCTTTCTTCCAGATCACATGAGGTTTCAGAAGTATACACAAGTGAAGTCTTTCTCTCTGAAGAACGGGTCTGCATTTTGAAAAGGACTCAAGGAAGCCTTAAGTGAGGGAGGTTCTGAGTGAAAGTATATTGGTGAGACAAATACAGAAATGACTAAGACCAAAGCCTTGGATCTGTGGGAAATGAAAAAAATCTCCTTGCCCATATGTGTCAGACTCAAGAGGGATGGCATTTAATTTCTTGAGTTCTTTATATATATATTGGATATCAGCCCTCTGTTGCATGTAGTGTTGGTGAAGATCTTTTCCCATTCTGTAGGCTGTCATTTCGTCTTATTGATGGTGTCTTTTGCTTTACAGAAGCTTTTCAGTTTCATGAGGTCCACTTATTAATTGTTGCTCTTAGGGCCTGAGCTGTTAGTGTTCTATTCAGGAAGTTGTCTCCTATGCCAATGAGCTCAAGGCTCTTCCCCACTGTCTCCTCTAGATATTGAGTGTTTCTGATTTTATGCTAAGGTTCTTGATCCACTTGGACTTGAGTTTTGTGCAGGGTGATAAATATTGATCTAGTTGCATTTTTCTACATGTAGACATCCAGTTAGGCCAGCACCATTTGTTGAAGATGCTATCTTTTTTCCATTGTATGGTTTTGGTTTCTACAAACCAAACAATCCAATTAAAACATGGGGTACAGAGCTAAACAGAGAATTCTCATCAAAAGAATATTGAATGGCTGGAAGCACTTAAAGAAATGCTCAACATCCTTAGCCATCAGGGAAATGCAAGTCAAAACAACTCTGAGATTCCATCTTTTTTTAAATTTTGATTTATTATAATTTATTCTGGTTACAACCTGATTGTTATCCCTTCACTTGTATCTACCCATTCTTGTCCTCCCTCCCTCTTCCGTTTTATTCCCCTTCTCCAGACCTCTGATAGAAGGGGCTCTTCTTCCCCCACCATTTGACCACAATCTCTCAGGTCTCATTCAGGTATCCTGATTCCCTTTCTTCTATGTGCCCACCTGACCTCCCCACCAAGGGGAAGTGATCAAATCCAGGGCACCAGAGTTCCTGTCAGAGGCAGTCCTCATTCTTTCCACAATCATGGAGAATGAGCTGTCCATTGGCTATATCTGAACAGAGGGTCTAGGTTTACTGTATGCATTGTCCTTGGTTGGTGTAAGTTTCTTCAGTCCACCCTGGGTCCAGGTCTGCAGGCCCTGATGGTCTCCTTAACTCTCTGGGTCCTTCCATCCCCCCATTCTTCCATACCACTCTCACTTGGAGTCCATCAGCAAGTCCCAGCATCTGTCCCAATCCCCCACTGGGTGGAATCTCTCAGAGGACATCTACATCTATGTTGGGCTAATATCTACTTATAAGTGAATATATACCATGTGTGTCTTTCTGGGTCTGGGTTACCTCACTCAGGATCATCATTTCTGGATCCATCTTACACCTGTCAGAATAGCTAAGATCAAAGTCTCAAGTGACAGCACATGTGGATGTGGAGAAAGGGGAACACTCCTACATTACTGGTGGGAGTGCAAACTAGTAAACCACTTTGGAAATCAACCTGGTGCTTTCTCAGAAAATTAGAAACAGCTCTACCTTAAGACCCATTTATTCCAGTCCTGGAAATATACCCAAAAAATGCTCCACCATACAAGAAGTACATTTACTCAACTATGTTCATAGAATCTTTATTCATAATAGCTAGAAACTGGAAACAACCTAGGTATCCCTCAAACGAAGAATGAATAAAGAAACTGTGGTACATCTATACAATGGAGTATTATTCAGCTACTAAAAACAAGACATCAGACCTAAGGAAGCTAAGTAACAAAGAGGACCCTAGGGAGGATTCTTAATTCTCACTCAGAAGGGCAAATAGAATAGACATTGGAAGCAGGTGAAGAGAAGGAACAGGACGTATCCTACCATAGAGGTTCTCAGAAAGACTCTGCCTAGCCGGGGATCGAAGCAGAAGCTGATTCACACAGCCAAACTTTGGGGAGAACACAGGGAGTCCTATGGATGAGAGAGAGAGAGAGAGAGAGAGAGAGAGAGAGAGAGAGAGAGAGAGAGAAGGACCTGCAGGGGACAGGAGCTCCACAAGAAGATGAACAGAACCAACAAATCTGGGTTGGGGGCTGAGGGGGATGGTGGAGACTGATGCACCAAACAAGGATGATGCATGGAGAGATCCTAGGCCCCCACTCAGATGTAGCCGATAGGCAGCTCAGTCTCCATAAGAATCCCCTATTAAGGGGAGCAGGGGCTGTCCCTGTTAGGGACTCTGTTGCCTGCACTTTGATCACTTCCCCCTGTTGGGGTGCCTTACCAAGCCACATAGGAAAACAATTCAGGCACTCCTAATGAAACTCATAGGCTGTGGTCAGTTGGTAGGGGAGAAGAGCTCCCCTTCTCAGAGGACTAGGAGAAAGAACTAGAGGGAGGAGAAAGGGAGGGTGGGACCCGGAGGAGACGAGGGAGGGGCCTACAACTGGGATGTAAAGCGAATTAATTAAAAGAAACACACAAACAAAAAACCAACCAAACAAACAAAAAAGAGGGGTGGCAAAGTTTTCTTAGGGTTCTGAGTGTGAGTGAGTGACTAGTTTGTGTAAACACTAGCAGCTGTACTTTCCTCCTTTTGCTCAGATGTTGACATCCCAAGACTCCTCACCTACAAAGACCTCCTGTTAGACAGGCTAACACTTTCCTAGGTTCTGTATTTCATAAACACACTGAAGCTCCAGGTTGACGGAGCTGGCACACCTCACCCGATGCCAGCTTGTGTGTACGTGTGTCTACCTGTCTGTCTTTTCTTTATTCCCCCATTGCCTTTAATTAGGGTTCCAGGATACGGGCTGCAGCTGTCATAGGTAGAAAGGGTGAGTTTCATAATGCTTGCTTGGCTCCGTGATAGCCTAGGAGGGTCATTTTTCTAGATCCTCACTATAAAACCCTGGCGAGGTCACTGGAACCCTCTCCAAACTGTGAGCCCTCCAGGAGTTTCCAACTCAGCTGATTCTATACCCACTCCCCAGTAGTTTATCCTGACCACATCTGGAGTTCCTGCAGGTTCTGCCAAGAAACACATTTATCTTTTGGAAAGATGGACTATCTCCATCTCTCCAGATTCCAGAGAGATATTTTGCCGTCCCACCTGAGTTCTATAATAAATACAGAAATGTTGTGGATTTTCAATTTGTGCAGTCTCTTCTTACCATAAGGTTAGGAGTAATGACTTTTGAGATCTTTGCATGGCTGGTCTGGGACCTAAGTCTGTTTCAATTCCTAGTCCTGCATATTCCATGTCTAAGTGTCTTTACCTCTCATTCGAAAGTATCTCTTGCACATGACCATTTTTTTTTGAGACAGGGTTTCTCTGTGTAACCTTGGTTGTCCTGGACTTGCTTTGTAGACCAGGCTGGCCTCGAACTTATAACTATCCACCTGCCTCTGCCTCCCAAGTGCTGGGATTAAAGGCATGCGCCACCACGCCCAGCTGACAACTTTAATCACTCGTGATGATTCCTTGTTTTATAAGTGCCGTGGTTTGCGAGGGATTTCTTCTCCTCCAGTGATGTGCTGCTTCAGATCTGCTCCCTGGACCACCTTCACACATGTGTCCTTGTGGTCCAGCCATCTTGGTGTGGAATCCAGCAGCATTTTACTTTCCGTTGGTTCCTCGAGCTCTAACAGAAAAGACCAGTTCCAGGCACTGGAGACCAGGATGTGAACACATTTATACAAGTTTAAAATCATTCCTTTGATTTTCAGTGCTATTTAAATGATCCCCCTACTCTGGGACGTGTTCAAAGAAGTTTGAAAAAAACTATTATAGAGAAATAAGACTTATATATAGAAATTTTTTTAGTGAAGTATATGATCTTTCCATTTGATCACATTTCTTTGTGATTATATTGACATGCACATGATATTTGGTTCTCTCTCAGAGGAAGGAAAAGCATCAAAGTTAATTTTCCTTTGGCCAGAACTGCAATAGAATTCTGAGGATTATGGAGAGACTTGCATTCTGCCTGAGTACGCGTGAGGCTGGATGCAGGTAAAGCCTGAAACATAAGCGTTTGACCTATTTGTGACCTCAGGTGCTCTTCATTCATTTCCAAAGACTAAATGAAGTGATAACCGTAAACGCATCAACAGTCCAGAGTTTAGCTGGCCCTGGAGACATTGCATTAGTGGCCTATGGGCTAAATCTAAATGAGACGGTGGTCAGGTATGTACACAGGGGTGGCCATTACTTCAGGCAGATGTGCACAGCTAATGGCTGGCAGTGGGGATTGCTGCAGGGGGAATTCCTTGATAAAGATGAGTTAAAATGAGACAATGGATTATCCAGAAGGGTGCTTTTCCACAGACTACATTTTTTATTGGTGAAGGCAATCAAAGGAAAAAAAAATTGAGCCATTAAAAATGAGAGCTCCTATAATGTATTTACTTAATGCCATTGATGGAGCTCATAACTATATACATCTAAGTGTTTTTTCTTTTAGTTTGAGTAAACTAAAGAAAATATTGCTTTTATTTATTTTTTCTTAAATAGACAGGAGGGTGGTACATTAAAGGCAGCCCAGAAGCCTAATATGCAGGGCAGAGGGACTACTTTCAAAAGCGTTAAAGCCTTATATGTGTAAGCCAAACTGCCCGTGCTCTCATGGCACCACAGAGCACACAGGCATTACTCTCAAATCACAAAGAAAAATCAGCACGTGAGTGACCTGTGTATTAGAATCTGTGCAAACCTCAGGCAGGAGATGAGATTTATACACACTTTAAACACCCCTGAGGAAATGCCCATTTTATACCACTGATAGGCCAGATGTATTTTCTTCTGTGAAATGTGATCAGAATGTAATTAGAAGAAAATATACTCGATATTCAAAAGCAACCATACAGTATTCTTTCCAACTCCTCTGTAATTTAAATTGGGTGGCAATATGAAATTAGAGGAGTTGTGTGGAAGGGTTATTACTGCGTGATTGGGCCTGTGTGGTTGTATTTGCCACAATGCACTGATGTAGTTGTATATAACCATTGAGATGAATTGAAAATTTCACATTAAAAAAACCCTTTCTCCTCTGAATATGATTACTAATGTGATAAAATGCCTCACATTAGATAGTGTGATTCTTGAAAATGCCAAAGTGGATTTCAGCCTTTCTCTCCGTCCTCAAAACCCATTTTATATGGAAAGGAAAAAAAAATGAAGATGGCTTTGGGGAAAAAACACACACATTTCTAATAGAACTTGCTAGAGCAATTGCAGACTGCTATTATTCTACTGCATCTGTGCATTTCACTGTAACAAAGTGATTAATATGCCTCAAAATTTGAACTCGTGGACTCAACTATTTTAGTGTCATATCATCAAGATACACAAAGCCCTGACACATCTAATTTCTATGTAATCCCAAAGAGTATAAAATTGTATGAGTATTTATAATGTTTAGGCATTTGAATGGATTGTGTGACATAAGTGTGGACAATTATACACAGGGACATGAATAAAACATGTTGCAATGCATAAACAAGGCAGGCACCAGCCAAAGGAGCCGTGTATGTGTGCATGATGAACCGGGGTGAAAATTCTTTCTTTAATCTCTTCCAGGCTTTGGATCACAACATTTTATATGACTGAAAATAGGAAATATATCTGCAGCAAAGGCATGGTTTATAACCTGGGTATTATGAAGATTTTAATCGTTAGTTTTATGTGAATTAAAATGATGAGAGTAACGCTAAGGTTTCTAAAGCTGCTTGAAGAGGTTTGAAGAGAGGATGGATTAAGAAGGGTCACTTCCAGATGGAGGGTGTTGTGGTCTGGCATCATTTAGGGCTACACTGATGATTTGTAAGGATCCATATAGCCTTGATATATATATATATATATATAGTGTGTGTGTGTGTGTGTGTCTGTGCACATATATATGCAGTAAAAATCTCACAAATAAAAAGGACTTCTTGAAAAATGAGATATTTGTAAGTAAATATAAAAAATCTATAACTAGATATGACAGTTGAAATATTTGGCTCTATATCCTGATACTTCTGTCTCAGGCAAAAAGGACTCATTTCCCCTCACTGAGAGGAAGACGCATCTCCCTTCTCTCTGACTCTCCATGGGCTTCTCACCGCTTCAACCCATACAGTGCAGCACAGGCACCACATGGTCTTGGGATTTGGATAGAGAAATCCTTCAGCTTCCATCCAGTTCTTCCCTCCTGGTCACGCTGGAGTAGAAGCCACACCCTAGAAAGGAATCCAATCACTCTGAAATATGGCTAGCATGCCCTCTGGACAGCAGACAGCAGTGAGTGAATGTGTTGTCTTCAACATGAACGTAGAGACCCCTGAACCTCTTGATGATTGTACTTGAGTACCCAGTACTGGGGAGCACCAACAAGCCATACTCTCCCATTCTAACTCAAAGTCCTGACTTCCATGATACTGAGTTGATCAAAGTATCTAGAGCCCTTAAATTTAAAGTACATGGCTGGCAGCAGTGATCCCTGTAAAAAACAAGTATTTGTTGACCTTCTTTTCACTAATTACCCTGTGGGGAGCATGTTGTAGAGAGGTTCTCATGTCTCATCAATGGACACCATCACATACCAACTCTAGGGGTGAGGGTGTGGATGGAGAAAGCTTAGTTTACAGGACTGAATGGAATGTTAATTGTACTAAAATGACCCAGAGATGCTATATGATTTCTTGGAATAGGATCATGTCCTTTACTTCATGGTGTGCATTAAAAGAGCTATATGTTTTTAGCCTCACTCATGAATACAGTGAATTCTACAGCCCCTCTTGTTCTCTGTTAAGTAAAAGTAGTAAGAGGAAGCATAGAGAGGTTTGGAATGGGGTTAGGTCTTATGTGGGATTCAGGACAAGAATGCAGCTACTGGAAGTGGCTTAGGGAAGAAGAAAGATATGAGGGGCAGTAGGAGGGAAGATGGAGAAGGAATGAGGAGGCCGATGGACCAGACCCTTTGGGGTAGGAAGAGACATCAAGTAGAATTGAGGAGACATAATCAGGAAGGCATCTTTTCTCCTGAGTTCTGTCATAGCTATAGAGACACTGTATAGACCTTGCACATGATAATCACGCCCAAATCTGTTTGTACTAGTAATAAGAAAATGCAGGGGATGGAGAGACGACTCAGAGGTTAAGAACACTGACTGCTCTTCCAGAGATTCTGAGTTCCATTCCCAGCAACCACATGGTGGCTCACAACCATTCATAATGTGATATGATGCCTTCTTCTGGCCTGCATGTGTACATGCAGGCAGAGCAATATATACATAATAATAAATAAATCTTGAAAAGAGATTAAACAAAAAAGAAAGTACAACAAAGGGAACTCTCTTGGGGGCATTTCTTCCTATCAGATTATACACTATGTACTTTATCCTATTCATTGACTCTTACAGCAGACATATAAAATGTAAGGTTATTATCCTCATTTGAATAACAGAGAATTGAAGTAGATTTGTGATTTGCAGAGAGTTGTGTACGTTGTAAACAGTGGTCCCTGTATTTTGACCGAGGCATTTTTTTTTATATCAGAACTTCACTCCACATGAATTAATAAATCTAGAAAAAAAATGAACAGAGTCTGTCCCTGGATTCTCCTCTCACCCTTTCTCGTCTGTGTGACACCAGGTCACCCCACACTGCTCTGACCTTGAGGGAGTAATGCACAACTGAGCCTGACCTGAGCTTTCTCCTTGTCCTTTTCTTCTGCTGGGTCCTTCGCTACACTGCAGCTCAATGTCCGTTCTTTATAGACTGAAGGTATCAGAAGGAAAGAGCTCGTGTTGGTTTATTCTCTCGCTATGGCCTCTAGAACTCAGTCCAGGCAACTAGCACAAGGCTCCCAGCCAGTGCATCATTATTGATTTATTACCTTCCATTGGTGGCATGTGCACAGACTATCAATACTATAGCAGGTGGTACATACATTCTAGTGCATACATTTTTCAGTGCTAGGGATACATATATGAAGAAGATTGTGTGTGTATGTGTGTGTATGTGTGTGTTATGTGTGAATGCCTGTTTGCATGTGTGTGGGCTCACATAGGTATAGTTGACTATGCACGTGTATGCACATGTAGGTGTAGGTTCCCAGATGGTGTTAGGTGCGTTGTTTGTTCACTCGTCACTTTTACTTACTGAGGCATGCTCTCTCATTCAATCAGAGCTTGCTGAATGGCTAGTCCATCTAACCAGCTTGCTCTGGGGAGCCTTTGATCTCCACCTTCTGAGACCTGGAACCACAGAATGGTTGCTGCCCATCTACCATTGACATGAGTTCTAGGGATCAGAACTCCGGTTCCTATGTTTGCAGAGCAAGTACTTTATCTATTCACACATCGCCCCACCTCCTCAGATTCTTAACTTGAGAGAGTTCAGTGTTTAACTGGGAGATGGACAAGAAAGAAACAGGTGTCTCAGAGTAGGGCCTGGGGTGGGATGTCAGAATTATGTACTGAACATGAGCAGATTCTTGACTTGCCTATACTTGATGATGGTTAGATAAGGAATGTGGGAGTGGGAACTGGGAGGGCACAGTAGTTAGAACAGTGTGAGTAATGGTACCTGGTTGTGAAAGAACATAGCCCAATGGCAAATAGGTGATACTGAAGGTAAGGATATTAGTGTCACCACAGGCAATAAAGCCTTCAGTGACAGACAGGACAAGCCATTTAGGACTTGACCAAGTATGATTAGCTTTGAAACTGATCCTTGCCTGGGGAGAGTCATCAGACATTATTTATCCCATTAGTTAGAACAGGGTCTTAAGTGTAGGCTTGGGTAACATGAGGTGACTGGGGAGCGCAGTGGGCAGCACTGATAACTTGATGGGGCCGGGACTGTGCTCAGAGTGCTGAGGCATATGCAGTAATTTCATATTCAAGAACTTCAGGCCCCAGCTGAGAAGCCCGGCATGACCACCATTTATTAAAGGAAATCTGCTGAATATTCTCAGGGTCTTGGCACTTACCAATTTTTTTTTCTGGTAAACTTACCAACTTTTACTGGTAAAGGAAGAAAAAACATTTTTTCTTGACTCTCTGGAATATGCAACGTTATAAGCAACAACTTAAGGGTGGATTCTACAGAAACCTATAAGACCAGCATTTCAGTATTTCAGTCTGATACAAGGATATTTCAGTCTCCCGAGTCCTTAGGAATATTACTCACTTATTCCACACAACCATTCAGATAGTCAACAATTACTTATTGGATATTTTTATAATGAACAAAATACTGTCTAGGCAAGATAGCCAGAGAGCCTCCTCCCTGAGTGAAGAAGTTTACAATCTCAAGATTAAAAAAAAAAAATGGATAAACATGAGAAAGATGACTCAATTGCTTCTTTTGAAGGCAATAATTATTTATGTGAGATCTCTGAAAATATAACTAGGGCTACATTTCTTTATAACTAGACAAGCTTGTATCCCCAAGGGTGTATGTATTGCCTATACCTCGCCAGAGAGGTAGATGTAGGAAATGTCATTACAGCCAAAAGCTAACATGTACCCAGGGCTATTTGGGGACCAAGAGAATTGGGAGTTTATTTCAAACCAGGAGAAGAGATGAGTTGGTACCTACAGAAAATATTGCCAGAATGGCCATTTTAACCATCAGCAGATATTTTTTGTGAAATTAACATTTAAAAGGACATTTGCATTGACCAAATTGCCTGCAAATAAAATATAACTCAGACTGTAAACAATCCTTCTTTACTATAAAAGGATTTACTTTCCTTTCCGCTCATTTTCTCAGTATACCTCTTTTCTGAGTGCAGCTGTGCAGGAGGATGTGACAGATGCAGAATAGAAGGGAGGAGGCTGGCTGGGGTCACATCACTGCTTTAAATATTTTGTATACTTCTTCAGGTAGTGGGGGTTCTTCTTCTTCTTCTTCTTCTTCTTCTTCTTCTTCTTCTTCTTCTT
>OU015743.1:65574538-65625727 GCA_907169655.1 Acomys percivali | reverse complement strand
GAGAGAGAGAGAGAGAGAGAGAGAGAGAGAGAGAGAGAGAGAGAGAGGGATTGATTTTTCCTAATGTAAGCAGGGAAGAAACCAAAAGAAATATTTGCTACTTATACTCCACAAAGTAAAGCTGCACAAAAGGGAGAGAGATGCCATTGGCAGGCAAGCTCACCACAGGTGACCTCACTGGGAGCTGGCTGCTGAAGCAGGGTGCTTTATTGATTTAGGGTCTGTATTCTGTGGAGTATCAAGTGAAGGTGGGCATTCCCTGGTCCATTTGCCTCAGGAGAGGTTTGCATCAGAAAATAACTTTTCTTCCTGTTGTTAGAGAAAGACTGAGCTCTTTAAGGTGGTTGATGGAAGTGCCTTGGAGGTCAGCAGAGAGATGAGAAGACGAACAGGGAGAGAGGAGACACACCAAGCCTAGCAACATCTCAGGGCAGTCAGTACCTACACTCTGCTCTCTCACAGTGGACCTGTACGTGGCAGGACCACAGAGGCAATGCCAATATGGAGGACTCGATCCTAAACATAGGGTTTGATGGTAAAGATTCCACTGTGTACTTTGGGATTAACATCCTTATATAAGAAGAGTAGAGCTAGAAAGAACCAGTTATGATAAAAAAAAAATGGGATAGTGTAGATCTGCCTGTTTTTGAGGTATCCAAAGCCCTTCCAGGTCTCTACAAGATACTAGATAAGTAAGAATATTGAGAACTCTGAAAGATTTGAGATCTTACCTTATCTGAGAGTTGATAAAATATCTTAATACCCTTTCATGGATCTAGGAGATATAAGACTTCCAGGTCAGAAGCAAAGAGCAACCCATTATTCACAGCTATAGAAATGGCTAGAATATTTCAATATCTGCATTGATTATATGATCTGCACTGCCCTTGAGGAGATGTGAAGAGGGCCATCTGACACCTACACATGCAGCGGGTTGCATGATAGAGAGGGAGTCTGAGATCTGGGACCCTTAATTCTGTATAGCAGTCTAGAGCAGTCAAGGATAGTCAACACCTCTGTTTCTATAACAAAATGCTGAAATGTAAGAGAGACCCACAAAATTGTGTCTCCCCATAGAAGGGATATTCAGTAGCAAACAGACAGGCTAAAACCCTGTTGTATAAAATGGACCTCAAAGTCATATTTAACTTGATCTAGGGAACATAACAAGTAAGATATTTCTTGAGCACTCAGTATGTGGAATAAGCCGTAGCTACATTCTTCATGTCATTCTTTCACTCATGGAACTTAGAGTAGGACAGATCTGAGTTAGAATGCTGACCAGTACTGCTTTAAGTAAGCCCTTTAACCCTTAAGCCTTGGTTTGCTCATTTATAAAACGAGAATAATATTTTTTTTTGCCTCAGAAATGATATATTTGAGTCAGGAAGGTAATCCCTGGCCATATTGCCTGGCACAGAGGACGTATCAAATATTTGAGAACAATTAATAGCATCTGAAACAGCACAGTGTAATAATAACTGTGTTTATGAAAAAGGGCAAGCAAAAGTAGGAAAAGAGATGGAGCCTGCTTTTCAGGTGCTCAGCTCTAACCACGGCTTTTTCTTTTTTCTCAGCTGGAGAGCTTTTTGATTGATCAGCTCAGATTATTAAATTAATTTCCCCTGCATTTCCTTGAGTTCACAGGTCACGCTGGAACACAAACACAAACAAAACGAAACAACAAGCTTGAACATATTAAGTTGGGCCATAGTGGGCTCAGACTGGAAGCCAGTTAGTTCTCTAAAACAGCCCAAAGACCAGGCTGCAGGCAGATCATTGAAAAGGGCACAGAGTGCCACCATGGTGGTGCTCAAGAGTGGCTGCCAAAAGATAAGAAAGAGCCAGAAGCTTGTGATGATTAGTCTTTGTCAAACTGGCACAAGCTAGAACCACCTGGGAAGAGGAAACATCTCTCAAGGGATAGCCTCAATCAGATTGGCCTATAGGCAAGTCTGTGGGACACTTTCTTGGTTAATAATTTATGTGGGAGGGCAATGCCCATTGTGGGAAATGCTACCCCTGAGAAGGTGGTTCTGGATTCTATAAGAAAGACAGCTAAGAGCCAGTGAGCGGGTAAACCTTGTTTCTCCATGGTCTCTGCCTTAGTTCCTGCCTCCAGTTTTCTATCTGAGTTTCTGCCCTGACATCCCTGTGTGATGACAGTGACCTCAGATTCACAAGATAAAATAACCTCTTTCCTACTGAAGTTGCTTTTTGTCATGATGTTTATCACAGCACTAGAAAACAAACAAAACAGGGCAAAGCCTTGAATTCCGGCCTCTGCCTAGGAATGTTTCAACCGTTCAGGATAAGTGTTATTCTCAGTGTGTGTCATGATGTGAAAAGGAGTGGCAAATGCTAGAAAGGATTAAACATTATGAAATGTCTGCAGTGGGGCAGAATGCTGATGGAGGAGGCAGTGGCAGGATACAGGTGTCATCAGAAAGTTCAAACCAGCGGTATCCCTTGGAGTTGTGCAATGTGATAGGCCCTGCATGAGACTTAACTACCAGGTATAAAAATCCTGGAGTTTAGAAGTAGAAGTCCTCATTCCAGCCAGTGGAGGTGGAGGTTACGACTGCTCTCTAGGTAGATACTGCTGCTGTTGCAAGGCAAAGCCCCGTTTATCTGGGAAATGAGGTGCCAACATCAGCATGAATCTGGAAGCCAGAAAGAAGTCCTACCAAGTGTGCAGGCTAGGATCCCATGATTCTGCATGCTTCTTGGCAGGCAGAAGGGCAAGCTTGGTGTCAGCATCTGGAACAGGGGGAGCACTTGAAGAAAAGTTTTAAGAAGATTTAGGGCTCACCGTTGAGAGGGAGGACAGGCAGGGAGCCAAGCAGGCTACAGAAATCATGTGTCTGGGTATCAGTGTAACCACGAACAACAGCAGTGGATAGCTTTGTTCTTTATTGATCTTCAAGACTGCTCGGGATCTGTTCTCACACACCTGATCATGGCACTCCCTTTAAAAATACTGAGTGGGTGGGGAATGAGCTTGGATAACCATGCTCAGGCCTAGAAGCAGCGTTTGAGTCATTTCCTAACACAAAGATATGAACCTGCTCTGTCGTGAGTGCCCAGATGATGTATAAGGCTCTCCCTAACTTTGTTTTATTCACTTAGTCCAATGTAAGCTTATAATGTCTTGGTCCTGGGTACATATGGATGGGGCCAGGTATGAAGAAGGAAAAACTGATTGGTAAATGTTGGTCATGAAATTTAGTCAGTAAGTCTGTTAAGGCCTTCCATGTCTGGGACTAAATTCTAGGAATGCAAAGAAGGCCATAAAATGGTGGCATCAGAGTCAAGGACTTTATAATTTAGTAGGGGGAGGAGGATTCAAGTGTGAGTCAATCAGAAAAGGTGAGAACTTGGAAATGTTTGGCCATGCTCTTTATGGGTGGGGAGATGGGTGAACACAACCAAGACAGGTTCCCATCTTCTTCAGCATATTCACTTTAAGAAATAGAAGGTTCTAGAAACAGTATGAGTCTGATTTCATACAAAGAAAGTGTCAAAGTTGGATGCAGTGGTGCACACCTTTAAACCCAGCACTCAGGGAGAAAGAAGCAGGTGGATCTCTGTGAGTTCAAGGCCAGCCTGGTCTATAAAGCAAGTCCAGGACAGCCAAGGCCACACAGAGAAATCCTGACTCAACAAAACAAAACAACAACAACAACAACAACAACAAAAATAAATAAAATGAAACAAAACAAACCAGTGACAATTTAAAGAAGCAGCAGAAATAACAAGAAGGCAAACTGAATCTTGGGTAAACTGAGCTTTGATGGCTTTTGAGAAACAAAGCCAGAAAGATAGAATTTACTTCCACACAAGAATTAGAAACATGTCAGATCTTCTGAAGCTATGTGCTTTAATAATTTAAAATTTTTTGCCCCCATCCATAGTGACTTTGAGACACTCTGGTGAGAGAGGCAGATCTCAGGAGCCAGGTACTGATGGTTTGTTAAGGGTAGAAATTCTGTTAATTGCTGTCCAGTTGTTGTCTATGATGAATTCTCCTCTGTCACTCTCCTTCCCTGCCTAAGAACTTTGTGCACTAGTGACAGCTTATGGGAGAGTGAAAGGGGAGCCACACCTCGCGCCAGTGTGGGTGTGGGCTGGAAAGAAGAGGGAGACACCATGCAGAGTAAATTATCTCACCACAAACATCTTTTCTTGGTTATTCAGAGAAATGATGGACTTGTGCAGAAATGGAGGTGTCTCTGAAAATCTGCCCTTTTGCAAAACGAAATCTATAGAAAACGCAGACACCTCTATCTTAGACATTCCTTCCTTTCTCCCTGTGAGAAATCCTTGCATAGAGGAAGATTGGGGGCCTGAACCCTGACCCAGACAGAGATTACCATAGGTGGATGTCACTTGGAAAACTCCAGCTGCATGACAAGACATGCCATTTGCTGTGCAAATCCCCTCTTTCTCTTAAAAAAAAAAAAAAAAACTCACCATTCTCTCTCCTTCCTTCTAAAACCTCCTATTCCCTCCTGGTTCCTCTCAAATTAATAGCTTTTTAAATTTGTGTGTGCAAAAATAAAAATAAACATATATGTGCAATATATATATATTTTTAGTGCTGACCACTTGATATTGAACAACCATTTAGAAGTCTCTGCTTCTTACCTTCCATTGCTTGTACCATCTCCTTTCTCTCCAGTAAAAGCTCTCTATTAGGATCTCTTGTAAATGTTGCTTTTATTTCCTCAGAAGAGAGGATGAGTTGAGAACCGTACCAAGCTTTACAAATACAAGGCTTGGGCTGAGCCCAGAGCATTTCTATCTCTGTTCTGCCTGTCTCTAGGCAAGGGCCTGGAAGCTTGTAGCCTCTGTATGATCTAATTTGTAAGCCCGGGCCTGGAAGGCTTCAGCCTCCAGCCTCTGTCTGCTAATGTCATCAGCTTCTGAGACTTAATTGCTGAAAAAAAAAAACTCACCCTTTCTAGTTCTTTTTGAACTCTGGCTGGCTGGTTCAGCTCAGCTGTTTTGGTTCAAAAGTCCTTTCCAACTTGACTAATTCAAACTGAATTTCTCTGCACATATGTGGCAGTTGTGAGGCTGGGTCTTCACGTTAGATTCCTAAAGCTGGAGCAGGGCCCTTCTAGGCCTGTCATTGTATCCCTTTCCCCTAACTGGACTGCCTTGTCTAGCCTCTATAGAAGAAGAGGCACCTAACCTTATGCAACTTGATATGTCAAGGTTGATTGATATCCATGGGAGGCCTCCACTTTTCTAACCGAATGGAGGCAAGAGTGGGTGGGGGGAGGGTAAGGTGAGAGTGAGGGTTTGGAGGAGAAGAGGGAAGGGAAGCTGCAATTGAGATGTAAAATAAACAAATAATATCACCATCATTATAAGTAATAATAATAAAAGAACCTAGAGGTCACTTTTCTCTAGCAAACAGATTGAAACTACCAGCCTTTCCCATGGCTCTGTGCAAGGATCCACCTTTTGATGACAGAGGGACAATGTTCCATATTTAGGGTTTCCTTAAAACTGAACTATTGTTTCATGAAGACTTATGAAGTTTTATTATGTATGTACTGACATCTAATTACTTTTTAGTTTCTTAGCCCCCTATCACTTTCCTTGGTGCCCGAGATGGCCTTGAATCTTCAGCTAACAAATACCACCCCCCATCCGTGCCATTAAGGGGCCAAATTCAGACCTCCTTTCCTTACATCCCTGCAACACAAAGGAGAGACTCCTCAACGAAAGTGGAAAAGGGGCAGGGGACCAAATTCCCTTGACAGTCCTGAGCTACTGGGACGATGCTGATGCAAGATTTAAAAAACTGAGTGTAAGCCTGTCCTACCCTCCTCAACCCACAGTACTGGGCAGATGACTTCAGGGTTACAAAAGCCACTGTGTTTTTCTTTAGGGCAGCAAGAAGGGCACTGTGGGGACTGTGGATACTGTATCCAACCCCATAAGCCTCTATGAAAGAAAGGAGAAAAGTCTCCACAGTATAAGGAAGTGAGAGAGAGAAGGGCAGGCAAGCAGGGGCCCTCCTGTGGCTATTGCTGGACAAACTCGGGGCTTTTAATTTGTTGCTCAGAGGTACAGTGCTCATGTTCCCAGTCAAAGCCCTGACTCGCATCTCTTACAACGCAAAATGCAAACACAAACACAAAACCAACAGATGTGATCAGTAGAATGATTTTTACAGACTTATTCCTCGTGTTTCCTTTTCATAATTCTAAAACAAACTTAGAAGTTAAAGGAATATTTAAAATTATAGAAATGTATAAAAAATACTCCAAACACTGACTGCTGACTTTGAATTTAAAGGAATATTTAAAATTATAGAAATATATAAAAAAAATACTCCAAACATTGACTGCTGGAGTGCTCCTTCCCGTAGTTTCATGTCTGTGTCCATATGAAAGAGTCTGCAATTGAACAACAGCAATTGTTTTTAGGGTGCCCTAAAATACTTCAATGCAAGGAAAAAAAAAATCCTCAGAGTTATAAAACTTTCCCCAACTTCCTGGTAAATCTGACTTCTCACTAAACAAACTGCTTAGATGAGATTATAAAATATTCCTCCAAAATTCATGTTAAGATATAAATGCCAACATGCAAGTATCCGGGAGGTGAAGCCTGTGTGGACCTGCTGTCATTGATGCCTTCATGCCCGGCCTTTTGTACCCGCATGAGACATACGGATGCCACTTAAGGAAGGCCAAATTAAGAGTCCTTTATATGGTGAACTGCTTTTCAGAATAACCAACTCTTCAACTTCACAGGCCTTCTTGTTCATCAGTGGATGGAGGGGAAGGGAAAGTGAAGATTATATTTCACTCTTCCTGCTCATGATTCCTCAGTGACAAATAAGACACGGTGTTAATTAATTTATTGATTGTAATCCTCTATTTCTTGCTCCCTATATTTAATGATTTAAATAGAACTGAACATCATTTTTCTTTTTAAAAAGTGTGTGTGTGTGTGTGTGTGTGTGTGTGTGTGTGTATGTAGGGGTGGTGGTAGTTTGTCTGTAGGTGGGGGAGGTGTGTGTTTGTGTATGTATATATGTGTGCCTGTGTGGGTGGGTGCATATGCATATGTATTTATGAGAATATGGAGGCCAAAGAATGACCTTGGGTGTCAACCTTTAGGAATGTCACCCACTCCTTTGACACAGGGTTTCTCAATGTCATGTATTTCATCAATTAGCCTCGACTACTGGCCAGCAAGTCCAGAGATGGCTCTGTTTCTGCCTCTCCAGTGCTGGACTATAAGTGTATACCACCAAATTCAACATTTAAAAAAATATATTTTATATATACTATTTATGTCTGTCTGTCTGTCTATCTGTCTGTATTTATGTATCTGGTAAATAAGGCAAATAAGAATTAAAAAAAAAACCAAACAAATCTAGCATGGCATAGAAATTGACCATATAAAAATCAAATTGATCTTTGACCAGAAAAACCTCAACCTGGAAATTACTCTGAAAAGCAAATTTTGTTTCTTCATGGATTTCTCCCGTGGTGCTCTGTTACACCTGTGGAAGCAGACAATAGAGTTTGACCATGTTTTCCTTCCCTCCAATTCCCCCCAAATCCTACCTACCTCACTCACCCCACTTTATTCTCTCTCTCCTCTAATCAAACAACCAATCAAACAAAAGCAAAACAAAAAGAAATGTACATGAAAAAAACCCACAAAAATGGAAATCAAGATAAACAGTAGAAGACTAATAAGACAAAAGATGGCCAAACACAGCAGCCCGACACCAAAAGACTATAAAAATACCATTGAGTTTGTGTTGTATTGGCCAACTACTCCTGGGCATGGAGTCAACCCCAAATGTGGCTAGTATTCCCAGTGAGACTCCACTGGTTAAAAACTGATTTTCCCTTTTCTGGAGGGTGTCAGTGCAGATAACTTCTTGGCTAGGGGTGGGAGCCCATGGTCACATCCCCCTCTCAGTGCCAGGACTCTGTCTGGCTTGATCTTGTGAAGGTCTTGTGCAAGCTTCCTCAGTCTTTGCAAGTTCATTTTTGCATTAGTATCATACCTGGAATACACTGTTTCCTTGGAGTCATCTATCATTTCTTATTTTTCCTGCCTCCTTCTTTGTCTGCATAGACCTGTGAGCCTTGATGGGAGAGATCTGATGAAGATATCCCTTTTAGGACTGAGTGCTCCAAAGTCTTGCATTTTGCACATACTCAGTTAGCTCCCCTTCACTGCAAGAAGAAGTTTACCTGATGAGGGAGACACTGATCTGTGATAACGAGCCTTTTTATGTGGGTTACAGGGATAGAACTCAGATACCCAATTTTGTGAGGCAAACACTTTAAGCTATCTTCCAGCCTTAATTTTCCTTTTAATCCAGTGTCATATCAGAAACAAATTTCATATTATTAACTATTTTACTGGAAACACAATTGTCTACTTTATGATATTATGAAGAATTCTGAAATAAATATTTCAGAGCCTACCTTGGTTGCAAACCATATGGTCAATTTTTTTAGAATGTTTTCTGCTCTTAAAAAGTTTATATCTAATTTTGGAGTAGCAGTGGGGCAGGGTGACAATGAGAGAGATTCTTTCCATGTAGGTTTCAGATTGGACAGTGGATATTGAAAACCAAGAATAAAGGTTGCACAAATGGGCCAGGCCTCAGCAGTAGTGACAGATTTGTTAAGATGCATTCAAATAGTTCCTGAAGTCCAAAGAGAGCCAGTGACATATATTTTAGATTTGACTCTGAAAGAGCAGGGAGGTCTGACCACTCAAAGTGCGACCTCAGAGCAGAGGCGGCGGCAGCCCACCAGGTGTTACAAATGGCAGCAACTCAGACCCCACTCCCGACTTTGTCAAACTGCAGAAAGCATCCCTATTATCCCACGCTGATTCTTTGTGTTCCAACCAGCTGATAAGGCTGAGTTTTTGCTTGCAGCCTAATTTCCCTTTCCATTGACACAGAGCCCAGGTCTGAGAATGCATGAGCAGTTATTGCTGTTGCAGTGATGACTGTTATTACCATCACCTTGATTTTTACAGTGTATATTTTCTCCTAAGGGTTGAGAAGTCTTAGGAATGTTCTATCACTAATCCTTACAATATCACAAGGAAATAGGTAGGAGTGAGGATAAACAAGAATCAATATTATGCTAAATAAGAGTTAAGTGTATGGTGTGGAATCCAGAGCAATCTAATGAAAGTAATATCTTTTGCTCCTGTTGGATTATTTTATGCTTGTATATTTCATGCTACCTCTCTGAGGTATAGGACCCAGGCGGCTCATTTTGCTTTTTCCTACCTCTTGAACCAGATTAGGTAAAGGCCCTTTTGCTTAAGTAGTTTTATTTTAAATTTGAAGGTTGAAAGAGATTTTACAAACATTGACCTCAGGACCACGTATCTGAGAACGCAGAGACTTAGGAGCTATCAGATTGAATATATATCATAGCCTAGGTTTTAATTTATTCAGTTTCTAAATTGATGTATTTCCAGCCAAAGCTAAAACTATTTCTATGTCATGTTAGAGATTTTTCAACCTTAAGTTGTTTGCTTATCACATTCACCAATTCTTACACACGCACACACACATATGTATATGTGTATACATATATATTCTTGTAAGGGTATGTTTATTTGTCTTTCTAAAGGAATTATTTACATTATTATTATTCTCCTTATTTTTAACTTAAATGCTTATTTTTGAGGATTTCATACGTATTGCATATACGCCATTTCTACTCCTCTTCTTACCTCCAACTCTTCCCGTCTTACTACCATCTACCACTCAAATCCACGATCTCTTCTTCCTTAATTATTATTATTACACACACACACACACACACACACACACACACACACACACACACTCATATCAACCTCCTGAGTCCATTTAGTGTGGCTCATATATACATGTGTTAAGGACTGGCCTTTTGGGAGTAGATAATCTATCATAAAGCTTGTCCTGGGAGAAAACTGATTCTCTTTTTCCCAGCAGCCTGTCCATGTTGAGATGCTAACTGGTGTTATCACGATGTGGGTCTTGTTTAGGGAATCCTGTTGTACAGACATCATGGGTGTACCTTCCCTGCCATGTCGAGGAGACCCTACTTCACCTCAGACATTCTGGTCTTCCAGATCTTACAATTTTCAGCCCCCTGAATAATTTTTAATCGTAATGTAATGTGATGGTATGGATGGGTGGCCCATGTCAGCATTACAATCAGTTGCTGACCTCTGTAATAGCCTCCACCTAGTTAAAAAAGAAGCTTCTTTGATGAGGATGAGCACCACACTTATTTATTATCTCTAGTTTCTAGAATAAGACATATATCTGTGCATCTTTAAATGGCACGGCATGATAATTTGATCTCTATATGGGATATATGAAGATCTAAATAACTTCCGTGTCTTTAAACAACCATTTCTGTGTTGGTAACTTCCATATTCTTCTACTTATTTTGAATTACGTTCTAGATTGTTCTAAAAAAAAAAAATGAACCTTATTGTGTTACTTAAGGCCAGAACTAATTGTTCCTAACAGTAAAAGAGCTATTTAAATATTTTTTTTTGAATACACTTTCCCTTAAAGGTATATTTTGCCATAACAAATGAAAGCCCACTGAGTGTGACTTTGTATAAAACAGACAGGTGGTACTAACAATAAACAGAGGCAACCAAATAGTATTACTGATTTTAGTCTGTGGATTTTGAGTTGCGAATCTGGCCTTATCTTTTTGAAGGAAAGGAACTTGGGTCTGGAGAGATGGTTCAGTGGCTGAGAGCATACACTGCTCATGCAGAGGACTCCAGCGCAGTTTCCAGCACCCAGGATTAAAGTCAGCTCCAGAGGATGTGATACCTCTGGCCTCTGAGGGTAATCACATGCACACACCATGTACAGAAGCACACACATACACATAATGAAAAGTACATCTTTAAAATGGAAAAGGAACTTAGCAAGTCTCAGTGATGTGTAAGATAAAGGCTACCAAGCGGCTTGTCTTCTCGAGGCGGTTAAGTTACCGAAAAACCATTTTTTCTGACTTTGTAATTAATTGTTTGAATACCTACATGTGATGTACTCAGGTGAAATTCTCTTCCTTCCTTTACTATTGGGCATCAGTGCACAGCTGCAACCAGTGAGTTCCACCCACCGATTTCTTCTGATTCTTTCCCATTAAATACTTTGCTCTGCGCCTTTGTAAACCGTCTCCCGTCTGATAAGGCTTCTCTTTTTGTTCATCGGCTTAACCACTCTAGCCCTAAATACTGATCCTGACTTTTCTTCATGTCAGAGGCTGTGAGAATCATCCGCTTTAAATTACCCTTCTAGCCCTCGGCACATAGTTATCTCGCCCCAACTTAGTGGTTGAGAAGTTTCTTGGGGCGAAAGTGTTCACGAGGCGGAGTAGCTGAAAATGTTCAGTGTGGCCTGCCGACTTCTTTCTCCGGATGGCTCCTCAGCAGTAGCAGTGTTCAGTAAACACCTGAAGCTTATTCAAGATAAACTCCCCCAACTTTGCTACACGTATGAATATCCCTTTGCTCACGGGCTATGTCTTTGGCAGTGACCCCCAGTCTGGTGTCATTACAGCACTAGAACTGTGAGTGAGGACAATCCATTCCAGTTTATTTCTCCTCTGGCCTGGACATTACGGTTTATGAAATTTGAAAATGTGAGTGTTTTCGGTGACTTCAGAAAAGCTTGAAGGCAAGGAAAGTAAATGAAATCAAATTAAAAGCCCAAGTTCGGATTCATTTAGTAGCTCGACCATCTAGAGTTCTTGCGAGAGGTAGAGAAGCTCTTTAGCTCACTGATAGCACTGTTCTTAACTCACACTCTTTCTTATCTTTGCAGCATGTTTGTCAGCCTCTCCCTGCCGTGGTGTAGCTGATCTTCAGCTTTGTTCTTCCTTTCGGGCTCTGTTGGCCAGTTTATAGCGCAGCGCTTGTCGCAAATCCGAAGAGTAATTGTTCCTAAGATTTGGATGCAATATCTCCCATGGATCACCAAATCTACAAACAGGCTATGGCTGTTAAAATGCTGGTATTTCACAGGGGTAAAAGAGAAAGCACTGAGTTTGCGTCTGAGTTCCAGCGGCTTTCCTCTCCTGGAATCCTGTTTCTGGTTTGAACTCTCCCTGTGTGCTGCCACTCTTGGTGTAAGACGCTTGGTGCCTGTGAGGGTTTTATCCAGGAAGTGACTTTTTTTTTTTTTTCAGTGCTCTTGTTTTGATCTGTGCCGTATTTCAAGATGAGCAAGAGTACATTTTAAGCAAGACAAAAATTATTGCAAGGGGTTAGAACTCACACAGTAGCAGGGAAGTAAAGTATAAGCAAGCAAAATCATAGTTTCCTTTTCTTATTTTGTGCTAGGGTTATTGAGATTGCATTTTTTTTTTTGACCTTTGCAAAATTGTCAGTGTCTGTAGGAATGTTAAAGGGTTAATTGGTTGCATTTACTTAAAAATTCTGAACTATGATGAAAACATTTTTGCACCTAAGAGGAAAGAGTGTGGGTGAAAAACTGAAGATACATGATTTATCACTCTCCTCACAAATAAAATTTATTCATTGCATCCACCAGCCATCACACAGATGGTCAGAAAATTGGCTTTGTGTAGGGATGTGGATTCAGGCATGAATATTAATAGGAGACAGATGTAAACGCATATTAATATGCATTTGCTTTGCATGGACTGACATTACAATATTTTCATTAAAGAAACTGCATTTGTAAAGAAAGGATGGGTCACCTTTTACAAAGCGTAAAATCGTATAGCTGGATGTATTTGTCGGCTCTGGAAAACCCGCTGTGGATAAGAAATGGAAGCACAAGTGTTGAATCCGGGCTTGGATGTTCACAGCACGGCAGCAGAGGCACCGCATGGATTGAGCCCCTCTGGATTACAGTTAGACTACATTTCCGAACTTTAGCCGCAGTGAGCACAGGCTGCCATTTGGGCAATCTAGGAAGCGAAGCCCTGTTTGGATGTGATACACAGTCAAGTATAAATTACTATCTGAGAGAAAGGAAACTATTTAGAAAGATCCATTCACATCAAAGGCACACATTTTTTCAGTGTGAGGTTGCTGTAATGGCAGTGATTCATAAAATACACGATTTATGCAGGCGCAGTACTTTGGGATTTTGGGGAGGGTGGGACAGCATTAAGCTGACATCCGCGCCTGCATCTGTGCTCTGTCAGGATCTGCTTATGGTAGCATTGTGCTTCCTTCCCAAGTGGAAGGGGAGCGGGAGATATTGTAAAAAGCTATTCGCATGCTGACTGCTTTGTACTCGCAAACTATTCACAGGGTGTTTTGCCACTGAAATATTGCTTACTAGAGAGAACAGTAGCTTTCTTCTGTCTGTGAATTAGAAAAAAAACTGCTGTGTTGGCTCTTCAGACAAACACGGCTACATCCTAGCACACAATCATGCAAGTTAATAAGTAGGAATGATCTCTTATTGATCATTCACTCCACCCTCATGAAACCCTTAGAAATCTTCCACATTCTGTTTCCCAACACTGATTCCCCCTACCTTGACTTCAGCATGCCTTTCCAGCTGCCCGTTGTATAGCTCATGTGGAAGCCTACTGGTGTGCGCAGAGAGGAAGCTGGCACCTACCATGGCAATCACAGCAGTCTAAGGAGGTGATCATGAACCTCTGAGGTCAGGAAGATGTGGGTTCAAATGCCGGCCCTTTCCCCTCCCTCCATCTCTTCATCTCTCCCTCCATCCCTCCTTCCCTTCCTTCCTTTATGTTTTTGTGATATCAAACTCTAGGTCTTGCGCATGCTAAGCAAGTGCTGTGTTGTTGATTTGTATCTCGGGTCCTTGGTATTTTTGAGGCTGACCTTGACCATCCTGTGTTGTCTAGGCTACCTAAAACTGTGATCCACCTATCTCGGACTCTCAAGTGCTGGGAATACAAGCAGATATCACTATGTCTGATTTTAAAATTACTTTTTTGATCTTCGGTTTCTTGTGGGATAGACACGAGAATTAATTTTACTATTTTCCATAGATACATTAATGTGATTGGCCTATCAAATACAAAAGCTTAGGGCACATGTCTAGTACATTTTATGTGTAAAATTTTCCCATATTTATTTTCACAATTTGTTTATTTTATAGTGTTCCTGTCACTTCTGCAGTCTCTGTCTTTGCTCAGTTATTCCTGTGTATGACTCATTTTTTCCCCTGTCCTTGGCTTTCACTGCATCTCTACAGGTCCTTTTCTGCTCTGTAGTTTCATATCCGGCACCCACATTTATTTCCTCATAGGAATGATGAGAATGTATTTTTCTAGAAGCCCAGGACTAGCCACGACTGTTCTTCATGCGGAGCCTCTGTCAGGTGTCACATTGCTTTTCTGTGACATCCAGCCCTCCAGCTGGAGGTCAGAGTCTCATGCAGAGTCTCTGATCTAACTTGGTGTCTCTCTGAAGCCACAAATGCACTACCATAGCCAGCTGGCCCTGACATTTGCATTCTTTTTCTTCCTTGACCCCTGGATTCCCAGAGAGGAGAGAGAGAGAGAGAGAGAGAGAGAGAGAGAGAGAGAGAGAGAGAGAGAGAGAGAGAGAGAGAGGAGAGACAGACAGTTAGAGATTTGACTGGGTATGGCATGTTCAGACATTTGGCTCATACTTTTATTTTATTTCATTATTTTTTTAAGACAAGGTTTCTCTATGTAGCTGGGCTTTAAACCACCAGGGTTCTTGGGTCTTCAAGCTTGCAAATGACAGCCCTATAAGTGACAGGAACCATTTTCATAATAAGTTCATTTTTAAAATTTATCCTATTGCTTCTGACTCTCCAGAGGATTCTGGCTAATATGAAATGTTTGATAAAATTTTGAGTGCATTTCACAGTGCTCTACCTCATTCAGCCCATATCTCAACCCTGCCATCCATCTGTTCTACCAACGAGGAGATGGGGCTGCCAGAGATTTAAGCAATACCGTTGGACATATAGTTACCAACAGCAGATTCCAGAGTCCAGCCAGTCAGGAGTCGATATTGTTATCAGAATATGGCCCGTGCCATCTTGCTTCTCAATGTTAATGTTCCCAATTTTTCACGCATCTTCTTACCAGTCTTGTTCCTATTAGGGCTACTAGTGTGCTCTTGTGGTTCTCCACAAAGATGCAAAGATGTTCATAAAAAAGAACAGTAAGACGTTATTGGGCTGGACCATTGAGTCATTTAGTTTTCTTTGTCCTGTTTGGTTTGGATACCCAATAGTTTGGAAGACTGGATGTAGTGTTTTGTTGAAGAAAGTAGTCTAGATGAATTATTGATCTGATGGCCAAATATGTGTGGATGTGCATGTGTGTGCATGCGTTTTATACACACACACACACACACACACACACACACACACACACACACACACACACACACACACGATGTATAATACTGCTTAAAAATTTAAATGTTTGCATTAAGCATTTCTTCATATATTCATTTGCTCTGTTTTCTTTATGAATTGATACCTGGAAGCATTGGTTCAATACTTTTTGCATATAATTCTCTCCTTCCCCACGCCCCCGCCCAAGACAGGCTGGTCTCAAGCTCAGAGAGATCTGCCTGCCTCTGCCTCTTCAAGTGCTGGGATTACAGGTGTGAGCCACTATGCCTGACTGTTTTTTCATATACTTTTTATTTGTAGCTTTTTTGGCATGGAAGTTTTTAATAAAGATGGGCTACTCTTCAGTAAACAGGCTCCGTCCAGTAGTTTCTGGACGGAGAACAAGCCTGCTTTCCCACAGCCTTGTTTCCAGCGCCTAGCATATTGCCTGAAATATAACGAGTAAACACTCTCAAAGAATCATTCCATCTCCTCAGGTTGTTCTAAGCACTTTTAGTAATAAGTCATTTATATGCTAATGCCTGCCTTCACGTTTGTCGCGATCACCCTTGGTGTGGATCCTAAAGTTGCAACGTAGAAGTCCCATCCATGCATTCCCAAAGAAACAAAGGACTGGATCTTTATTTCCCACTTGAGGACAACTGAGAGTCATAGCAAATAGAAGCCGAAGTGATTGCAGGCCGCGTTTAATCAGTCCCCCGAGCCTACTTCTCTCCGTGTGTGCAGGTACCCTGATTTTTAAAGCAGGGGCTCCTGACCAGCTGGCGCACACATTTCAGGACATCCATGGATGGGCCTTGGGGTCCACAAGGAGGCTAAAGAGCTGCATAAAACTGCATATTAATTCGGGGTGGAATGTCCATAGACTTTTAAAAAAATGAATTATTTTATATTCACTTGCTTTTCTAAGTGACAAAAGTGATATACTTATTCTCTAAAAATTTGACATGCACAGAAGCAAACATGTAAAAATTACAATTGAATGGGCATATATTATGCAAAAATAATCCTCCCCATTTTCACTTTTTACACCCTCAGGCAATCAGACCATAGTTCTATTGGGCTTATATCTCCATATAAGGGTGTATGTGCCAAGCTTCCTTTTAAACAAGTCGATTTTGAAATAGTCATAGATTAAGAGACCTTTCCCTAAGGCTTATATATCACAAAGAGCCAGAGGTGGAGAACATTTTCAATTAAACATATTTCTGGAATATAATAGAGCATTGCACAACCAAACTCATAGCATCTGTGACCTCACACATATGGCCTATGCAGAAATGTAGTGAAATGTAAGCAACAGTTTGGGGTGCGGGCTTGGTGTTCTCTCCACCGGTAACCTTATGTGTAACTGTGCTGGAATATGAACCCTAAGGAAAATATATTGGCATGATACATATGAGACTTCAATGTTCATATGTGTGTGTGTGTGTGTGTGTATGTGTGTGTATGCGCACGTGGGCACCCACACATCTGTGTGTATATGTGTGTTTGCATGTCTGTGTATGTCTGTGTGTGTTGTGTATAGTTCTATGTAGCTGTGCCACAGGTAGGTGTGTGTAACCACCTTCATAATTGTCATAAATACGTGATCCTTCCTGTTACACTTTCTATAACCACATCCACTTCCTGGCCACCCATAATCCCCAGAAACTACTACTCAGATCTTCATCTCTATAATTGTGTCATATAGGACATGTTGTAGAAATGGAATCACACTATTTGTTGAATTTTGGGATTTGTTTCCCTCCATCATTAATCGAGAGAGAGAGAGAGAGAGAGAGAGAGAGAGAGAGAGAGAGAGAGAGAGAGAGGGAGAGAGAGCTGTCCAGGTTGTGGTTGACTGTTTTAGTGGCTCACTCTTTTTTTTTTTTAATCTCTGAGTGACATTCCACAGTGAAAGGCACTGAGAGAGTAGGTGTTTTCCCACTGTAGAACATCCAGGTCACTTCCAGTTTGGGGTTGTTCTGAACACAGCTGATATGAGCATTAATTTATAGGTTCTTAAAAATGTAAACATAAGTTTGGTAACTCTGGGATAAACACCCAACAATGAGATTTTAGGTCATATTTTAAGAGGCTGTAGCTTTATAAGATGTGAGAGCTAGCTAAAGTCCCCAGCTTTTCATGGCTCATCAAAGGAGGTTGTGACATTAAGAATTCTGGAGCAAACTGGTACACTCCAGACTTGGCCTGGGACTGAGTGATGTCTTTCAAATTGTTAAACAAGAATAATTCTCTTTTCTCATACCACTGCTATTCATAAGCATTTCATACTAAAATGTGACCAACAGTTCTTTGATTGCATTTTTTTTTTTATTATTACAACCATGGCCCTAAGAATTCCCAAACTCCTGTTTAATCATCAATCTTCTTAGTGTCTGTTATCATCAAGAGACACCAGCTTCATCTCTTGCTGTCAAAGATGTTTACTGATTTATTTTTAACACACACTGTTGACATTGTGTCTACTGATTGTTGGTGTGCATCCATTAATTCTTCATTGTATAGAAAGCCAGGAACTTCCAGCCTTGAATTGTATTTCCTCTATGTTCAAATGAAAACCTGATGTGAACTCTTAGTTTCTGCTGCATAGGAAACTTTAAACTAGCTCTGGTTAGGTTGGTGGCGAGAGAGGACTTTTCTAGGGTAGATGTCAATCATGATAGACATGTTTGCTTCTTTTCCTCTGAGTTGTCATCATTGGTACCCCATCATTTGGTTCAGAGCAGGAAAATTAAGACATTAAAGAGGCACTTAAAATATAAAAACAGAAAAAGCAGAGAGCAAATCTTATGCTTTGGGCTTAAAACACTAGCCTAGTGTTGATGGTCCAGCCAGTTCCTTCTCCTGTTTGAGTTAACTTATCTCTTCAGCTTGCAAGATGTTTTCTTCTTGAACTCTGGCATAAAACATCTGGAAACTGTTGTGACAAGTAGACCTCTTTCCGTTCACTGCCTCTGATTTTCCCATATCTCCTTCTCCACAGTCCTGGCCCAGCCTCATGGCTCATGCTTGACACCTCTGATGGTTCTGCCTGTCCTTGCCTGTCCTTGGCCTTGATGAGAGTCTAAAGGCTATGAGTAAATAGCACAAGGGATTTTGCTGTTTTCTTGTCATTTTTAGCCACTGTGCATAAAGGAAAAAAAATCCAGTATACTGTGCAGAATGTTTGTGTGCACTGCCACTCTTACTACTTAAGGCCCCTTGGACCCTTAGCGAGCAGTTGGACTTTGTGAAACATTCCATTCCCCTGAGGCATGTTGTTTTCATGCACAGCAGACTGGATGCTCAAGGCTGGTTCCCCATCCCCTGGAGTGCCAAACTCTTGAACAGCCCTTAACTGATGTGTTGATATTATTGTGGAGACACTTCTTTTTGTTAACTGACTTTTTTTTTTAAGATAAAATTAATTCCAGAATTGAATTATGTTAAGAAATTTTTTGATCTTACTTTTTATCTTAACATTTTTCATGTGTATATTAATGCTTAAAACATTTTTGATGGTGACAAAAAAGCTAGAATAGTCTAAGATTGTATTAAAATACTTATGATTATGGACTAGAAAGAAGCCTTATGGTTAAGTCTTTGTGGGGTTTGGATGGCTCACCAGTGACTGAACTCTAGCTCCAGGGATCCTATCCTAGGCACCCCAACACATACATCTACAAACCAAAAAATCCCATTAAATTAAACATGCAGAAATAGTCAGTGACAAGAAACCAGGCTACAAATAGTACACATTAAAGAAATTAACTTTTTGGAATTATTTATATTCAGTTCTAAGGAAAATTATGTGTTTTATATAACTATATATTATATTCATCATTACTATTAAACAGTGTGTCTATTCTTGTAAAATAGACCAAATGTTTTTATACCAAGTGTTAATCATTGTCTTTCTTTGTTTCTTGACTTTCCCATATTCTTTAATTTTTTTCTCTCTATCTACATTTTAAAATAACTATTCACAGTGTTTTAAAAAGCCAGTCACAGGCTGTATACTTTTTCTGTTCCTGTATACCCTAAAAATGTACCGTGCAAGCTATTATTAAAGTAATTTTAATAATGGTGACATGAAGTTGGGAAAAGGGAAGGAGACTTGTGTGGTATTTCCCTTTTGTCTGGCCTTCTGGAAAAATTGCTTTGAAGAATAGCCTTCTATTTTGGCCCGCTTTCCTCTGATACCTGACAATTTGTGTCATGTGTGTCTCTCCGTGCTGTACCAACCTGTGTTCTCAGGAACTGAATGCAGTATGAGCTGCTATAGGAGAGCCACTATCCTCTGTCTCTCTATCATGCACGATTACCAGAAGTCTCCTGTCTGGTGACCTGGAATAACTCACCACGTAGTGTCCTCCAGTCATCGACTTATCACCCATCTTTTAAAAATTCAAATTCTCTTACAAATATAAAGAACTGTGGATAAACAAGTTTCAGTTTTCATTACTTGCATATTTCCTATAGATATAGAAATGTGCAAAAGAAAGCTGTCTCTCCTTATCCACTTGGCTTTCTCTGTGCAATTCATTCAGTTGTATCCCTGACTTTTCTATTTGATGTAACAATTGCTCTGTGAGACATTACTTGTGTGAATCTAATAGAATGAAGTATACTTGATTGTGGTGCTTAAGATCGTGAGGCTCTCTCTCTCTCTCTCTCTCTCTCTCTCTCTCTCTCTCTCTCTCTCTGTGTTAAGAAGGGTATTTCTATATGCATATAAATTATATTTTTAAAAATCATTGTTAATACAAGGGATGGGATAACCACTGAGATGTAACAAGAATAAATAAATAAATAAATAAATAAATAAATAAATAAATAAATCATTGTTAGTGGCAAACTTGCTAGCCTGCAAGTACGTGAAGCGTTCAGTTAAAAACAAAGTCATAAGTTATAGTTTCCCGAAGGAGCAAGATAACAATTTATTCAACTACCAGTTTAATCAAGGAATCAGTGATGGTGGGGGTCCTCTGTGTGAAGCACGGGGTGAAAAATCTCTATGAGGTTTAGAGCAATTTCCTTGCTTTTAATCTGGAGTGCAGAGTGTTTCCAATCATCCGTGCTTCACAGTCGGGAGTTTTTCTGGGAGTTGTTATAGATTGTGGAAAGAATGATAAAACAGCCGTTAGCGGCTGTGTGGAGGGCTAGCTGCTACCTCACCACAGTGGGAGGCTGTGGGACCTTAAGGGGTGGGTCATCCCATCCAGCCCCAGAAAGCACAGGCTCTCATCGCTGCAGTGGGAGGCAGGATGCCGCATGGCCTTTCTGCCTTCTCTGCTTGAGCCCCTTGAAAGGGGTCTCACGTCTGTGGGCATCCATATTGATGTTTGAGTAAACACAGTGTGTAGCTGGTAGAAGATGGAAGGGTCACAGATATTGTCGTTTTCTTTTGTCTTCCAAGTATGAGGCATGAAGATGTAGGAAGAGTTTTTACAAATTTCACCTTCCACTTTTCTTGGACAATGCACTTATCGCTGATAATCCACCTGCCAAGCAACAATGAAGAAATAAACCAAAAATACCCAAATATAGATTGATGGCTCCTTTCATTTTTGAGTTTTCATGGTCAGAAAACAGGAGTCCCATCAGGTGGTGTCTTGGGATGGCATCTGATATTCTTAGGTGCCTTAGAGCTCCGATTATTCCCTGGCCTTAGCAGACTGCAGAGGCTTCCTGGGCACTGAAGAACACCACTGCACACACACTTGTTGAATTTAGGAGGGTAGACAAATTACATACTAATGTAATAAAAGCACTAATTGTAAAAAATCTCAGGAGACGAGAAAGTCCCACTTTTCTGTGAAGTACTGTCATTCTTGTCTATCATTTCAATGATGAAAGTGAAATGTTTAATATAAAATATTCTGAAAAATAAAAGTCAAAGCGTCTCTGAGTTGTAATGTGTCTAAGGGTTGTTCTTGTTAGCATCTTGGTCTACAGTTTTCCATACTGTTGCATATACATATGTAAACTGTCACTAGACATGCTTACATTTTTATAATAACAGGCTGATCACATTCATGTTGTTTAATAACTTTTGGCTTTTGCCTGATACTATCCATAAGCATTTTATGTAAAAGATATTAAGCATATGTGAATATCTTAACAATGTGTGTAGATATGTGCCCGTATGTGGTTTTGTGCATCTGCTGAGGCCAGAAAACGGTCTTGGGTCTGGAACTGGAGTGACAGGTGTTATGAGCTGCCTGGTGGACTCGGGGCCTCTACGAGAGTGGCACACGCTTTGAGCTGCAGAGCCATCTCCAGTCCTCACGTGTGAATCTTTTCTATAGCCACCCAGCACTCAATTGTAAAGACTTGTCATTACTTGGCCATTTTTCTATCATTGGATTTTTTTTTTTTAGTTTGTTTCTACTATTTTGGTTTTAAAACGACTGTCTATGATGAATTCTTCTGCAGTGTTTTGTTTATATTTGGTTAGTTATGTTTGAAAATAGTTTTTCTCATTTAAGTTGATATTATAGTCAAACTTTTAGCTAAAGAAATAAAACCAGTTCATGTCTCCATGTGGAGATATGGTATGTGGAAATGACTGTTTTCTTTTTTTATTTTAAATTTTTATTAATTTATTCTTGTTACATCTCAATGGTTATCCCATCCCTTGTATCCTCCCATTCTTCCCTCCCTCCCATTTTCCCCTTATTCCCCTCCCCTGTGACTGTTCCTGAGGGGGATTTCCTCCCCTTGTATATGCTCATAGAGTATCAAGAATGACTGTTTTCTTAGAAGCTCTGGGCAATATTAGGTTTTGTGATTTTGTAAAATTATATTAATCTTTTATATTAAAATATTACAAATATTCTATCTCGGTTTATACGTATTACTTTACAATTTTGATATCTCTTACATGTTAGCTTGTTTATAATTCATATACTTTTTAGGCAAATTTAATTTATTTTGTGTACGGGTGTTTTCCCTGTGTGAATATCTGTACACTACAAGCAGTCTTGCAGATGGCAGAGGAGAGTGTCAGATTTCCTGGGACTGGAGCTACATATAGTTGCGAACCATCATGTGGGTACTGGGAATTGAACCTGGGTCCTCTGGAAAACTAGTTGTTGCTTTTAACTACTGAGCCATCTCTCCAGTTCCCTCATGCACATTCATTCACTATTATCTGTTTCCTTTACTGAATTTCAACTTTTTCAGGTATTATGTTTATTGATGCTTTTGTCATTTTTTCCTTCATGTACACCAGTTGTCAACTAGTTTTGAAAAGTTAATAATATTTGTGGTGAAATATAAACCTTAAAAGTGATAATGGAGGAGAAATGACCAGAGGTAGGGAGAAGGGATGGCAGAAGATGGGCAAATATAATCAAGTTATACACACATACATAATATATATATCTTAATGAGAACCATAATTTTGCATGCTAATACAATTAAACACAATTTAAAAATTCTTTCTCTAAATGATCTGTAGTCAAACTTATCCATTTATTCCCTGTATTTGTTCTATTTTTGATATAATACTTGGGTGTAGACTTCACTTTATTTATACTTCCTTCTAATATTTCATTATTTTAATTTTGAAGTAGGTATTTCATGATATCAAAAGAGAGTTAGGAACTTAATACTTTCTTTTTAGTATGTTCCATCATCACTTATTGAATTTTTAATTTTTCATTATTACTTTTATGTGCTTCATCAGCTTATGTATTTGGATACCTACTGAGTCTATGACCGAATTTGCTTTTCTGTGAACCCACCTTATCTGTCCCAAGTACCACGGCCCTTCAAAAGCATTAACACTGGGTAACTGGAATACACAACCTGTTGTTCTTTAGCCACTGTGTCACACCACATGTCCATCCATAGATGTGATGAACATTTTGAAGGGGTTCAGATCTCCTGAAACTTAGTATAACCCCAACACTTACGACATGTACACCCAGGGAAGTGTCACCGATGTCTCCCAAGTGACTCCCTGGGTAAAAACAAAAAGTAATACCTACATCAGGGTTGTCACAGGCAAAATAGAAAGGCAAAGGGCTCTGTACAGGGGCTAGAGAACAGAGTGCTTCTCTAGAGATGATCAGCTCCTAATGTGATGGCACCTAGGACTTGGTTTCATTCATTCTTTCTTTTGTAACTTGATTTGAGTGATTATAGACATAAATGATAATTAATTAAGGGTCAGGTGATGTTCACATCCTAAGCCTTACTTCTCAGAGGAGGTCAACACAGGACAGCTGTGTAAGGTGTGGCAATGTAAGATGGATGACTCACTGCATGACAGACACTCAGAGTGGCCACGACCTGGTGCCATCATTGATTCTTAGATCTATGGTCTTGTTGCTCAGGAGTCAATTCAGAATTCAAGTTCCAAGTCACAACTACCAAACATCTGGCCAGAATGTTATTTACTCAAGAAGATGATAGGCTGGTTAGATGGGCATTACTCTGGGATCATATATTCTGCCTAGAGCTTTCTTTAGCTAATCACTTTATAAGAGCGGTAAAATTCGCACTTCCAACTGTCTTATATCTACCAACCACTAGTGTCTTGGTTTCCCAAGTGAAACCGGCAGAACACAGTGTAGGTATCTGAATGAGTTCTCTTACCTGGTACCTTTCCTGATGAAGTCTGACTCTCTTAATTTGTTTATGAGTATGGATTCATCCAGATTCTAAAACTTTCCTTGAATACCCCATGCAGCTCTAAAACAACTTGTGTATTAGTTTCTTAGACTCCTTTTCTACCCTTAGCCAATACATTTTTTATTCTGGTTTCTCATAACTGGACCAATTTTGCTTGCATTTCATAGCACAGAAATTCTCTCAATATCCTTATTTCTTCATACTGTGATTTCACTTTTCTCGCTGTTGGATAAACTAACAAATTCACTACCTTCCTTTTCTGTTGTTATACACATGACTCCCCTATTGATAAATTTTTAAATGCTTGTTTTCAAGTACAATCGATTGGTTTGTGTTTTTCTTGTCTATTTTTCTGTTTATGTATGTATTGTATGCATGTTTATGTACTCCTGTATGGGTGAATGTCATTAAAACATATGTAAATATACAATGGCATTTTTTAATTCCTTAGATCTATTGCTCTGTTATGTAGGAGATTGGATGCTTGAACACTTAGCATTCCCCAACTAGGATAAGAGTAGTAAGGTATATGTAGTAATAATATCATGTAGAAAGGTATTAGTGTGCATGTAATGCATGAGAATGTGGAGGCCAGAGGTCAGAGGTCAGAGGTCAGAGGTCAGTGTTAGTTTTATTCCACTGTCATTTTCCCCCTTTATTTTTGAGACAGAGCCTGGAGCTCACTGATTTGGCAGGAATAGCTGTCCAGCAAGCTCTGGAAATCCATTTGTTTCTGTCTCCTTGGTGCTAGGATGATTTCATGTCTCCTCACCTAGCTTTCTACATGGGTGCTTGGATTGGAATTCAGGTTCTGATGCTTGCATGCTAAGCATTTTACCCACTGAGCCATCTCCCAGCCCTAAGTTATGCTTTGTATTTCTCACATACTTGCCCTTAGTTTTGGGCTTGCTGGCTTTTAAATCTGTGCAGCAACACATTTGCACTGGAAGTCTTGGCACCAGTAAGTATGCTTATCTCTTAAATGTTGAATTCTAGACTTTCAATTTCACTGGATGAGTGTTTTCTGACCTTGCCTCCAAATCAGAACATAGACACTTGAGCACAGTGACATTTTAAATGCAACTGAAAGGAATTACATGTTGTCTTCCTAGCTCAATTTTCCTGGGGTGACATAAGACAAGGCAGTTATAGTTTTTACATTTAATGTTATCTAGATATATAAATATATATATTTAGAACTATAAATAACAGGCTTTATTGTTCTAAACTGCTGTATAAAGACACAACCAGTCCTGAGCCATTACCTACATATATTTTTATCACCCACTATTCATTATAATGCCTTTGTGCTCTGTCATTGTTATCAGAGGCAGGCAGTATTTATTAGGCATCTATTGGATGTGTGACATTGGGATAGTTGCTGCCAAGGGCACTTATTTAGAATGAAGCATTACAAGAGAGCAGAGAGACTGCTTTTCTATGTAGTCCAATACTCTATTTTTCTCTGTGGTTTAGGCCAGTAGCTTGGTCAAATTGTTCATTTGTGGAATATGTGGTCTGCAAGGTCCAGCCCCGTCAGTTGTTTTAGGCATGTTTCATCATGCATTTTCAGGTGAGCTCAGTGCACTATGAGCTCCAGGTAGATTTGCAAATGCCATGAATTAAAAAATGTAAAACAAAGTGAGAAGCAAGAAGTACCTGCCACTGGCACCGCTGATGGGAGCATAGCAGGAAGTTTCTGAAAACGTGGAAATTCCATGTTTGCACTTAGTTGGCACAAAAACTACTGTTTTCACCTCAATATTTACACCACTGAACTTAACATGTCTTAAAAATATTTATAGACTCATCTTCCAAAAACGACACAACTTACCTCATTACATATGGCATGCTGGCATTTCTGGGGCATCTTCCATGTCTTTATCATGGCTAGTTTTGATCTTGAGTGGTGGTCAATATAGATTTTGCACTCTTAATTTCCTTAGTCTTCGCACTCAGCAATTAAGTCTTAAGATATAGAGGTTAAGGCATTTTGTCATTACCTCAAATGGGCCCAACATATCTGCGTGTGAACACTTACGTCCTTGACCCTATTCTTTGTTGGTCTCTGGGTATTTGTTGTTACAGGATCGAATCCTGCTAGACACTTTCAAGTGACAACACTCTGCTGTTTTGGATAAGTAGTCCCCAAAAGCCTATAAAGTCAAGGACTGGTTCTCAGGATGTCACTGTTGGGAGGTTGTAGCTTTTGAGGTCATTGGTGGCATTACTTTGAAGGAACCCCCGTCCCCCGTCCCCTGTCCCCCATCCCCTGTCCCTCTTGCTTCTTGGCCACGAGGCACATGATTTTGTTCTGTATTGTGCTCTGGTCATGGCCTGGGAGCTCACAGTCTACGAGCTTAGCTAAAGCATTTCTCTTTAAAAGTTGATGAGTTCAGTCGTTTTCTTATAGCAACAGAAAATATTTACACCTCTGAAGATCTTTTTAATATGAGAGTGTTACAAGTCATTTTAAAAAAATATTCTGCTCAGAGTTTCTTAGTAGAATTAGAACTTTCCCATGTGGAAGATTTTCACATTATATCCTTGGGCAGTGACAAGGATTCACACCATATGAAACAGGGAAGAAAAAACAGAAGCCCCTTAAGGACTTTCAGAGTGATAAATGCAAAATAATCATTGTGACAGTAAAACACTGGTAAGAAATGTCTGTGTTTAGATTTCTTCTATTTTACACAGAATAGAGATAATCATGGTGTTTGTCTGGCATGATGCTGCATGTTTTCCATGCACATCCTGTTTAGCAGAGATGCTTTTGCCTTCCTTGGGGAGATATCCTGCGGTAGTATTTCACCTCACCTCCTCTTAGTGGCTCAGAAATGAGTGTAACTAACACACCTTCCTTGGTGAATGGGGCCTGTGCCCCTTGAGCTCTGGCCAGGAAGCAGTAAGCATTACAAATTCTATCAACAGAGAGCACACAGCATGAGGAAACCATAGCTTATATATAGAATTTACATAAACCAGGTAAGAAGAGAATGCTACAAATCAAACAAATAACAAGATACCATGAAGATAGATCAGGAAGCAGCTACCATGACCTCAGCAAAGGAAACGAAGGGAAAACTGCAGCAATTGAAATGAGGATGGTTGGAGCACAGACTCTGTAGAGCCGAAGTGCAGGCCTCTGCCGAGGGTGGGCTGATCTCTCTGAGGTTCAGCACAATGGGCCGACTCTGTTAGCAAAGCTACGCTCTTGTGACATCATTTCTGCCAGATGCGCTTAGCTAAGCTGGAAACTATGGCTCCCACAGCTGAGAAACGGTCCTGTGGAGAAGTTGAGTAGGTGGTATAGAGGGGCACAGTTGTCTTCCTCCTCAAGCCTGCAGCCTTTCTCTGGTGCATCCGTGAGCAGAGTTGAGGGAAAAGTGGAAATGTGGTCTGAGGGGTTCAGGCCCGTGCTCTGAGAGCAGCAGAGAATGGGTAACTGAAACTGAGGAGCGATCACTCATCCTGCCAGTCAGGCATCATCACTACAACCTACATAAAGAGTCTAGTAGGGGGACGGGCCCCATATCGGGAGGGCTAAACTCACCAGGTTTGTTGTTTGTTTTCAGATTCTTGTTTGTATAATCTACCAGTAGGAGTAGTTGTTGAAGACTTTTTTTTTTGAACTGTGGTTCCTTCATTTAATCTGCAACTGCAGATCCTATGGAAAGGCTGGCAGTGTTGGCTCTGGAATTAGCTAAAAACCAATTATAAGCAAGAGACAAATTAATTAAGTTCTTTATGTTGGAGTTTATATTACGTGAGATAACACATATAACTCAACTCTTAATTTATACCCTACTAGCATGCATTTTCTTATATTAGCTGTCACCACCACCATCTTCATCATCACCACCACCACCATCACCACCATCATCATCACTACCACCACCACCACACCAACCACTACCATCACCCTCACTATCTTCTTTAATGACTATGAAGAACTAACAACAAAATAACTTTAACATTTAACCTTTGAGAAGCCAGATTTCTCCAAAATCACATTTTGGATTTCAGATTTCCTTGGGTCTCTGAAACTCAAGCATTGTAATGAAAAGCAGATGCAATGCCTCACCATCCTTGGCCATCTCTCCCAGTTTCAGTTCCTTTATAGTTCCCTTTTTTCCTTCTAATTTTTTAAACTGATATTCTGAGGGAAGGCACTATTACCAATCTGGCTTTGCACTAGAGGGGCTGATGAGTTCTGAAGCCTCTCTACGACATCCCATGAGTCAGGGTTGTGCTTGTGAAAAGGCCTGGAAGGGATTCAAGAAACCATCACTCTGCTATCAGGATTCTCGGATTCTGAGGCATTCCTGGCTCCCACTTGCTCAGGGATATGAAGACTGTCGCTAGAAATTCAGAGTGAGTGCTCTGCATGGTAATGTGGCACATCATTGCTGGATCCCGAGGCAAGCCGGGGACATCCTGGATCTCATTCACTATGCATGAGAGGCTGTAAGAAATAAAGGATCAATCATCTTCTCCCTCGGATAACATCGATCATTTGCTACACATTACTTGGCTGGTCTCGGTGCAGATTTATTTTCTCCAATGAGAACAAGATGCAGATTGCCTGTTTTCTTAATGAGCAATGACATCAATCTAGCCAAATCTACCTAATGTATCGGATGGCGCTTTCTCTCTCCCACTCTCTCTGTCTCTGTCTCTCTCTCCTGTTCTTGCTGTCGCTCTCGCTCTATCCCTCTCTTCCTCTTCCCCTCTCTTTTCTTCTCTCTTTCCTCCTTTCCTCCTGCCCCCTCTCTTTCCCCTCCTTTCCTCTCTTCCTCTCGTCACCTCCTTCTGTCATGGTTAAAAGGAGCACGGAGGACAGCTTCTGAAGAGCGTGCCAGCTCTTGTGAGGGTGGTGACAGAGTGGGAAAATTGGGTCTAATTCGAGGTGATGAAAAGTCTCTTTCTTTACTCTCCCCGCCCTTTTTAAAAAAAATTTAAAACAGTGCTTCACTCTTCGTTTTCCCAGATGGTTTATTCTGAGAAGTTGATCTACAGAAAAGGCCAAGTGAAAAGTCACTCAGAACTGAGAAAGTGAGGAGATGGCATGTAGCATGCATGAATAGGTGATGATGCTAGGGTGCTACGTGTGCTGCAGTAGCACAGCCACTGGGGAGAGGAGTAGCTGTCAATCAGGGCATCATTTCCAGTACTGCTTAGTCAACACAATTGACTTTTAATAGCAGTGGGTCCTTTAACCTGTGTCCTTTGAAACTACTTTGAAGCCTTTCCTCTCCTTACAGTGTCCTCACGGTGATCACTAACCATCAGTTCCCGAGTACCGGAAGGAACGTTATGATTCAGGATCCGAGGGGAGAGCGTGCTTGCCTAAGTAGACACACAGCTGCTGGCCAAGGGAGGCAGGATCTTTAAACACTGACCAGCTGAATTTTGGGCAATTGGAGGTTGTTGGAGCATGCGCTCTGCGGCAGTTGTGCCCCAACGGGATCTTACTGCAGGCTCAGGTTCCTGGGAATCACAGCTTAAACACCTCCCGAGTCCAGCCAGAGAGCACAGCAAGTGGGCTCTTACCTTGGACTGTCAACTTGACTGAAGTAAGACTCTACTTGAGGCCTTCCTGAACCAAATCACATTCCTCGTCCCCAGATCTCTGTGACGACCAGCTTCTAAGGGGTTCTACACAGCCTCATGTTTGGAAGATTTGTTCTCCGGCTGGTCTCATGGTCAGGAAGCTTCGGAATCTTTCAGAGGTAGACGTGGCTTGTAGAAGATGGCCGTTTCAGGCGCGGCTCTGGTGCTTACAGCCCAAACCCTGGTTGTTGCCTCTTCTTCATCCAGAGTGAACTTAAGGTTTGGGGAGTTCAAGCGTAAGGTTGTGTTGATGCTACTCATTTATAATTGGCTCCTAAATTGTCTCTTGATTCCCCTCCTACATTGCAAATATTAAAATCACCTCAGTATATTTAGCTCATTGCTCTAAGCTGTCAAGATCTCTTTAAATCTTAGGAACAGCAGAGTCTCCCTTTTTCTCCTTTCTTTTTTTCTTTCCCTTTAAAATCCAATACAGGAAGAAAAAAAAAAAAGCCACAACTATTCTAAACCTCCTCTGTTTTTGAAAGCTCCGACACATCCAGCAAAGACGTGTTCCTTGGTGCCTTTATTTTCAGCTTTGCCGATTCATGGAGCATAATAGTACCCAAATGTGCCTTTAGAAGGCGAACTCGTCCGGGCAAGGGCTGCACTCTTTGTTTTGGCACATGCTGCCTATTACAGAGCTCGCTGTACACCTGGGGCTCTAGATAAACAATAACAAGTCGGGGGCATGTCTCCCTCGGGGAACCGCGCGGGCCCTTTCAGGCAGCGTGTCAGCATTCGGTACGCAACATCCCAGTGACGATTTGACTTGGTACAGGAGATGCTGGTCTCTCTGCACCTGTCCCACCTGGAGCCTCGATGCTGTTTGTTGCTTTTGCTCTGCCTGAGGTGGCACTGCTGAGAAATCACAGCTGGTTTGCAGAAGAGGCTTGCCTGACCCCATCAGAAAGCCGCCTCCCTGATTCCCTGTCTCAGAGCAAACTGTATGGCTGCTAAAGTGTGAGTCCTGATAATTGTCCATGGATCAAAGCCAGACTAGGGGGAGCTTAGAACTGGGAGGGATAATTGCTTGATATTTTTCACCTAGTAAAATCAATTAACAAAAGTCTAATATTCACATATTTTAGAAAAACAGACTTTGATGTTGGTTTCCTCCTTCTCCTGTCTGGAGGGGCTGGGGAGGTAGTTGCATCTTTCTTGTGAGCTATTAAAGGAATGGTTTAAATATAGTCTATTTATGTATTATCATTTGCAAAGACAAAAGAAAGGATTCCTGGTCTGTGGCAGTGGATTTGAAAACAAAGGTTTCTGCTTTGGTTGCAGTACGATTAGGTTACCAGAATTCTCTCAATTGGTGCTTTTTTTTTTTTGCAAGAATTAAAATGGGTCTTAATTAGGACATAGTGGTGCACACCTGTAATCCTGGTGTTCTCCAGTGGGAGCCGGAGCAGCCAAAGTTCAGGTCCATCTTCAGTTATTTAAGAGTTCGAGGCCAGCCTGGGAGACATGGTCATATCTCAGGAAGGCTCAAGTGGGCCCTGAGGGGTCATTTAAGAGTTAGCTGCCTCCCTCACACCCATGCATGCATTATCTTTTTTTTTTCCCTCAGATTTTGACAAACAAAGTTAAGCCATGCACTCGAGTGGCTATCACACAAGCAAAGTCTACCTTTTAACTAGCTCCTTAGTCCAGATCAGCTGCTTCAATCTAATGTCTTCTGAATATTTTTGGACAAGTCCTTTGATACATCTTTATCAGTGGCTTCTACTCTTTTTCTGATGATCAAGACTGAACTCTGTTTTTCAGCTTTTACAAATCATAAACTCCATCTTATTTACTTCCAAGCTAGTGACAGATTGTGTCGGGAAGGTCAGGCTACACTGTAGGGTGTCACACATGCCTGGAGCTGGATTGGCTATGTAGTCATGAACCTTTGGTCTAACAGTAGCTTCACTTCAAGATTGACTTGAATTTCTGCCATCAGATTTTTCTGCTTACTTTCAAATTAAGCCAGTCCAGGACACTGATTATTTTTTTGAATCAATGGAAGCATTGAAGCTCCCACCTATAATTCCGCTACTCAGGAGGATGAAGCAGGAGAATTGATGTGATTCAAGGCTGATACAAGCTACTAGTCAGGTATGTACAGCAAGATGATATGTCAAAAAGTAAAGTATAAAGTGGGCATAGCCTCACTTAATATTTGATGAGTTCAGCATTGGTTATGTTGGTTATTTTTCCTGCTCAAGGCTCTTTCCTCTTATCTATTCTGATCTAACTTCCTATTTATTGGAAAGGAAGACGATGTTATTTTCATGATGTTGAGGGCAGAGTGAACACTTGGGTTTTCTGCTGATGTCCTTGACTGTTTTATTTCTTTCAATCACTTTTTATCATTGACACACATGCACACGCATGCACACACACACACACACACAGACACACAAATATATGAAGACTCCCTACTAATTCCACTTTTGTTGTTTGTGTGCATGCGGTTTCTGGGGCAACTAATGACTACTGAGAAAGAGCATTAGCCTCTCCCAAACATGAAGCCCTCAATTGGTCATCCAGTACAAAGCGCTTGCCCCCCCCCCCCACTCTTCTTTTGCCCTGGTCCATGGCCAGAGTAATCAGTCATACAGCAAAGCAACCACTTGTCTCCACACACCAGTTATCATTCTTCCTTGGAGATTTCTCTCCAGGAAGCTTGCCAGGATTCCCACTGGTGCAGCCTTGCTCTGAACTCATGGCACTTGTATCCTGCCATGCCTTGCTTGCGGGGTTGATGGCCATGGGGATCACGGTCACGTTTGTCTGCACATACTACTCCCACTCATCCACTCCTTCTTTTCTTCAAGTCTGGTGGGGCTGGGTGTATGTGTAAGAGCGGTCACTTCCCCCCTGTATCTGAAGGCTGTATTAGTCTCATTTCTCCATTTTCCTCAAAAGTATCACAGACAGATGCTCTAGTAACAGTCTCTCAAGTCCCAAGTTTGGTCAGAAGTGAAAAAGTAAAGAGGGTTCTCCACTGTACATTATACAGAAGTGTTTTCCTCCTCGTTGGTTTCTGCCCCCATGTCATGCTCAAAGCCCTTCAGGATGGTAGCAGAAGCAGGACAGTGGGCTGGGGAGGCAGCGTGGAAACTAGCTCAACTGCCTCTTCTTTCTCATCTCTAAGCTCTTTTATCTCACAGTTGGATTTAGAGGCTTTTTCTACCTGTTCCTTGGGAAAACTGACCTGGTCCACCTTCCACTGAAAGTGTTCTAGTGTCCTCTGTCTTACTGCTATCAAAGGCTCTCTGTGGCCTGCCTTCTATCCACATCACTTACAGCCACTAACTGTGGCTCTTCTTCTCCTTTACTTGTTACTTGAGCACAGAGGTAACTATCCTGCTTGTTACTTCCCAATATAGGGCTTTGGCAAAAGGGTTTTCATCTGTTGCATGGATTTTTTTGCCTTCTTGGGTTGGTCAGGGTTTCAGCTTCGCCCCTGTTTGTGTGATTGTTGCTTGGTGTCTGGCCCAGTGGTGGCCTGTGAGCTCTGGATGCTCGGTCTGCAGACGGCTCATTCACTACAGGTCTAGGGCAGGGCCTGAGGCATTGAGAAGAATGGGCGAATAAATGAGTGGTGTTGGGGGTTCGTCTGGTGCTGTGTATTCTGATGTGAATCGGTGGCCCTCCCCCAAGATCTGGTTGCTGTCCAGACAAGCACATTCTCATGTACCCCTGTCCTTGTTGTATAAACCTTACTCTACTTATTTAAAGGTGATTGGTTAAATTTTTTTTTTTTTTAAATGCTGAAGCTTGAGATTTGGCAGAAGAGAGAAAGGTGAAGTTAGAGGTTCACAGGCCTGGGCACCTCTAGGAGAGGGGAGAAAGAGAAGACAGGTACAAGAGGAGGAAGAAGGAAGAAGAGATCATAATGGGTTAGCATGGAGAGAAGCACATGGCTGGATCGGCATCCATGGAGAGAAGAAGCGCAGATGGGAATGGTTAAAGCAGATGGCCTGGGCTCGGGCCTGGGAAGTGATAAGGATACGTTAATAATAAAAAAGCTAAGAGGGTTAATAAGCTGCCAAGTCCCAGGTAATAAGAGGCTATTCTAAAGTACAACAGGTGTCTGTGTCTTTATTGATTATGATGGGTTAGATAATACCGCCGTAATAATTATAGGTATTTAATAATAAACATTATTAAATATTTTTATATTTTCTACAACAGAGTGTATGAAAGTAATTTTATTCTCCTGGCTCAATTGTTATCTGGGAGGGCAACTGCCTCTTTCTGCTGACGTAGGCCTAGTCCTGGAGGCTTCTAGCCTCCATATAATCTAATCTAGGCCTAGAATATTTTAGCCTCTGAGACTTACTGTTTAATAAGTTCACCTTTACTTGTTCTTTCTGATCTGGGCTGGCCTGTTCAACTCAGCTGTTCAGGCTCAAACTTCTCTCCCAGCTGACTAGTTTAATCTGGCTTCTCTCTCAGCCCAGAATTGCTCTGCTTGGCCTCAAACTAACTTCAGCAATCTGCTCTAATCTTCTGGCTTCCTCTCATTTTCTGGCTCATTTAGTCTTTACCTGAGTCCTCTCTCTCTCCAACCCATCTCCCTATTACTGTCCTGGTAAAAATAGCATCCTCTCTCTGTAAAACTACCTCTTAGGTAGCTTCCCTTTCCTCTCTCTTCTCATGAGAGTTGGGCTATCCTATTTGGCCAAATCTCTGATTCTTCACTTTTTCTGTCACTCAATTAGACATCACTTTCAAATATGGGTGCTTCCTTTTACAAACTAACTTTACCTTTGTTTGGGATTAATGGACCTAAGGTTTTCTTGTTTTTTTGTTTTTTGTTTTTGTTTTTTTTACCTGATACTTGCTCTATACCAGGCTGGCCTTGAATTCAGATCTGTTTGCCTCTGTCTCCTGAATTAAAGGCATATTTGTATTCCAGCTGGATCACGTAAACCTAGAAGGTCCTTGGATGTGATCTCCAGGCAGAACAACCATGTTCTGAATTAACATTCTTCTGCATGAGTGGACTAAGGCAAAGATACTATTTAACTTGGTCCTTGATGGGGTTGTAAAAAAAGTTCAGTCTAGAAAGAAAGCATCTTCATGAAAGCCTGGATAAAGGGCCCTGAGGAATGATGAGATATTACAGAGTTTCAAGTGTCAATGTTGGGAAGGTAGCATGACAGATGTTGAGCCTCATGTCCTCTGCAGAGGTTAGATATAGGTTTGTATGTCTTGTCAAACAGGGATTTTATCCAAGGAGTAGATCTGCTGAAAGTTTTGAAGAAAGCTGACTTAGTAAGATGGACACTGCCTATGTGATAGTGTGGGAAAAGACTGCGTGCCTGGAAACAGCTGAGCAAGTGGCTGCTTACTCTATGCAAGCCATGATGGGCTAGGCCTAAGGCAGAAGGAAAAATTAGAGTAAATCCCTGGGGTTTGCAAGGAAAGGAGTCCTCAGGGGAGGAGAACGAAGGGCTGCAATCTTGTAAACTAGCGGCAGCTGTACTCTGAAGACAGCTTGCACTGATATGCCTTTACTATTTACACCAGGATGGGAAACAGTTCACTCTATGAGAGGCAAGCATGCGGGAGGGACTGAGAGGAGAGGGACAAGGGCAGGGAATGGGCAAGCTGAAGAACAGTTGTGAGAAGTGGACTGAGGAGTACCAGTAATGGCCCCTGTCCACCCAGAGCATCACAGGTCAGACGGCTTCTGATCCAGTGTCTACTTGTATTGTCTGTTTTGGTTCTTTTGGCCAAAAGCAGGGAGCTTCTCTGACTCAGCTGGTGGCAAGAAGAAACTGAGCCCTTCCTTGAATGCTTTCAAAGTATTCAGTTTAACTGGGTAATTTGAAAGGGAATCCCATCACTGTTAAAAAAAAATTTTGGAAGACATTTTGGGTCATTTAATTGCTAATTGGGGATCTCTGACTTATGGTTAAAATCCAGAGGGGCAAACATGGAGACATAAGTGTCAGCACAGGCTTGACCCTGTAGCTAATGTCATCCAAAGGTTTTGAGCCTTATAATGAAGGTCTTGAAAATTGAAATGGAACTCCTCTAGGGATATGCAAACTCAAGCATGGTTTAGGGAACATGTGGTGGCATCTCAAAGAGAGGGACCATAAAGGCCAAGAAGCTAGCACAGCTGTTAGGCTCATACAAGTCTGAGACAGGATTCACACCATTCATTCATTTTCCAGGTATTAACTTTGTTCTGGGTCTCAGAACAGAGGTAATAACTATAGATCTATGTATGCTAAGTTAAATGATTTAAAATATTTCTTAATTCTGTATTTTACTGAAATTTTAGTCAATCAACTCTAGCTCCAATTGTACTTGATGTCAGCTAGGGTAGCATCCATTGGGAAAAAATGCACATCCAACTTATGTGACCAAACCATGTAGGACAGCTACACGGAGCCCAGCCAGCCAAGGCAGTACTAGATCCCACCCTTCTCCGTGTTGGTCTTACAGCAACTCTCATTAATTATGTGGAATGGTTCCATGATTTTTTTGTGTGTGTGTGTGTGCTTATGTGCACTCTTATTCTCTTTGGCTGAGATTACAGAATCAAACTGTACTAGCTATACATATATACGTACGTTATTATTATCTCATCTTCATGAATGAAGAAACTAAACCTTACTACAGTTGAGAAGCTGGACAAGTTCTCCAAGTTACTGCAGTTGAACATCTTGAAATCATGCTCCAGGGGGTGTAAAGTATTGTATCCAAGGCTAGGAGAGCAGATTTCTGTTTCTTGCTCAAAGATTTGCTCACATTCAAAGCATAGCAGTCATTCTTGGCAGCCACCAGAGCTCCCCATTAAGGGGAGGTCGTCAACTCTGACATGAGCTCTGGCGTCCTTTTACTTTCTTATACAATACACATGTAAAATTCATTCATTTCTGTAAGTTTAAGCAGCTATTATCTCTCACATGGATATTGATAAGAATATGATTATGATAAGTGTGGGCACATATATATGTAATCTTTTTATCACATGTACCTCCCATTTTGTTTTGCTTAACAGGGTCTTACTATATAACTCAGTTTGGCCTTGAACTTATAATCATTCTGCCTCCATTTCCCACATGTTGGAATTACAGGCATGTGCCACTCTGTGCCATCTAATCTTATACTTTTATTAACTTACTTATGTTTGTTTCTCACATTTACTCCTTGAGGTAGGTGCAATTGTGTTTCTCATTTGACAACAAATAGAGGCATTCTTAGGGAGACGAGACAATGGCCAAAGTGATCCTGATCGGATCTCTACTGTCCAACTTATGACATTGAAATCCTAGTACTAGCCCATAACCCCACTCAAGGATGTGAGATGGAACAGTACCTAAGTGGGGAATGAAGGGATCAGACTTGCTAAAGGCCTGTGCCTGGAGTCACATAGCCTCCACAGGCACTGGCCAATCCCAGTCAGAGTCATGAATCCACAGATAGAATTCCCCTAGAACCCTTTAAAAGATCTTGTGAGCTTCCCCTTGGGGTTGCTGCCATTTTGAATGGATGGTTGACCCCTGCATTCAGGCTGTTTCTGCAGAATAAAGGCCCTTTGTTTTTACATACTATTTGAGTCTGGGGTCTTCCTTCAGTGATTCTCAGACCCTTCAATAGCAAAAACTATCCTGCTGGTTTTCTTACTTTTTCTTTCTCCACTTCACTTTATACAACACAAGTACAGTGTTCTCTCTCTCTCTCTCTCTCTCTCTCTCTCTCTCTCTCTCTCTCTCTCTCTCTCTCTCTCTCTGTCTCCTAAGTTGTACCAGGGAGTTAAGATAATTTTCTCCTTCTTGCATTTCTCTGCCAAGCTACAGCATGAGTCCCTTTCCATGGGAACCTTCCCTATGATAGAAAATAAATAGTGAAAGTTGGTTTGGGAAGTGTTCTTTTGGATCAGTACTTTTTGGTACTTCTGGGAATCAGTATATACTAAAGAGAGCTTCTATAATATTTTTGTTTATGCTATGGGAGGTAGGCTCATCACCATAACCACTGTGATATATTATCTAGTTGATAAAAGATGCTACAGCTTTTATGTAGATTCCTGTAATAATTGCTATTATCTAACTGTAATCTCCCAGAGACCAGAATCAGATATCCAAAGACTTCCCAAATAATGATATAGTTAGTCAAATCAAATCATCATTACTGTCTTCAGGACATGTTGAGATGGTTTGTTATACAAGAGAACACCATTAGAAACTTGTAGGCCTGTAGCTTTATGCATTAGAAAGATACTTGGTGATTTTATCCTTGGTTTGTGCTGGAGAAGGGGAATTCCCCATTCTTACAGATTTCCATGCTTATAGGCTGTGTTGCCTGTCATTGAGCTATAAGCTTGACCTTACCATTTGAGAAGGAAGATGACTGCAGTGGTTTTATGTACTTGAATTGTGCATCATTCTGAGCTCTCAGTAATATAGAAGTACCAAGACAAAAATGCATTTGTTATGGATTTATAGTTATGTTAAATTTTCTTTTCTGTGACAAATGTGAAAAATCAACTTCAAGGGGCTTGGGGGAGGAGAGCAGTTCTTCTTGTGGCAGCCAGGAAGCAGAGAGACTGGGTGAGGAGCTAGTAACAAAATATATCATTCAAGAACATATCTCCAGTGGCCTACTTCCTTCAAGTAGGCCCCACCTCCAGAAGTTTTCACTGTCTCCCAATTATGTTACCTCCCAATGGATTAATCCACTGATGAAGTCAGAATGCTCATAATCCAAGCACTTTCTCAGAGTGCAGCCAGCTGTGACCTGTAACTTCAGCTCTTGAACTTTTGGGAGAGACAACTCATAGCCAGACTTAACAGTGGCCCTATTGCTGCTTCCTGGCTCTATGGGATACCTCTGTAGTGAACTCTATGAAAATAGACAGGGTCACTGGGTGTGTCTACTCTTCAAAGGGTAGAATTTTTGTTGGATAGTTTACAAATATACTCTGTACCCCCTTCCAACCTTTTGATAAATATAAAAGTATGGAGGTTTACTCTTTATATTTGGAGAACTTCTCATGGTGTTTTCATTGTGCTGAGCCAACCGCACTGTGTGAGAGCTCAAAGAATTATGAGCCTTCTGCTGCTCTTTTGCTTGTAGGTTTTGCTAAATAAATCTCACTTTATGTGTGTACTGAGTTACTACTCTACTTTACATGAGTGTTCCTGTGTGTTTACAAGATGGAATCTAAGTGCTGAAAGACTCTACAGATCGTAGTCCCCAAGTAGGTTAACAAGGACAAAGTGGAGGTTTCTTTCATTGTTAGCCATGAAGTATGAAAGCAAAAGTAACCCCTTGGGAGCTGATCTCTTCACTAACTAGTTAAGCTTTAAAACTCCTTCTTCTCAAGATGTTTTGAGGCTTGCTGTAAGCTGTACTTGTGCTAAGTACTGGGGCTATGAAGCTGAATGAAATTGTCTCTGTTCTCATGGACTTGTCAGTAGAGAACAAAGAGAAACTAGCTGCTATGAGTCAGGACCATTCCCAGAAAAGGAGAAGGCACAGAGTGAAGGAGACACATACAGAGTGAAGTAGAATTGTCAGGATGTCAGCAGTGGGAATTTGCCATGGTTGAGCGCTGAAGACTAAGACAGAATTTAGTAGGTTAAAAGGGGGGAAATGAGAGAAAGGCTGCCCCATTGCAGGAAGAACCAATGCTGGAAATGCTGAGATGGGGGTTCCTCGAAGACTAAGGTTAGAAGGTAGAGCTTGAGATGGTGGAGTCTAGAAGAACCTTGAAGCCATGCAGAGTCCATGGAATCTGACTGGAGAGCAAGAAGGAACTACTTGTTGTTTTCAGGCGTAGGAGAGACAAAGCTAAATTCCTCTTTTAGGAACTTTACCTTGAATGTGTTGTACAGAAGGGACTGAGAGGTGTACTACTTACTCTTCTGTTGCTTTGATAAAATGCCATGACCAAGGCAACTTACAGAAGGGAGAGTTTATTTGACATTATTTTCCCAGAGGGTGAGTCTATAATGGCAGGGAGGCATAGCAGCAAGGGACCATAGCAGGAAGTTCAGAGATCACATCTTCTAATGCAAGCAGGAAGCAGAGAAAGCAAACTAGAAATGTGATGAAACTGTCACTCTCAAAGCCCACACCCATGAGGCCCTTCTTCGACCAAGGCTGTGACTCCTCATAAAATACCCAAAGAGCCACCAAATGGGATTAAGTGTCCAGATGATTGATTCTATAAGGGACATGTCTCATTCAAGACACCACAGAAGGACTTACTCTTGTAATCCACAGGAGGGCCGTTGCTTGCTCTGTTAAGGAAAGTGGCATCAGGAATGGAAAATGCTAGCATATTGACTTCATGCCTACCCCACCATCCATTATAGATATGAGTGGGTCAGGTCTACCTTAAAGGAAATCACTAAAGTCTCATGACCAGTGACTTCTGATTGAGTTTGGGGACCAGACAGAGAAGAGAGAGAGAGAATAAAAATATTAAATTCAGGTATTTACAAACCTCATTACATTCCTGTGGGGTTCCTGGAATGATTCTCAGATACCTAAAAGCCTGGAACTAGCCAGGTACGATGGAATGGTGCACACCTGTAATCCTAGCACTCAAGGAGGCAAAGGCAGGTGGATCTCTATGAGTTTGAGGCCAGCCTGGTCTACAAAGCAAGTCCAGGACAGCCAAGACTACACAGAAAAGCCCTGTTGTGGAAAGCCAAACAAAACAAAACAACAACAACAACAACAACAACAACAACAACAACAACAACAACAACCCCAAAACTTGGAACTTGGGAAAGTTAGGTTTGCCAATTTCTGTGTGTGGCACAAATACCCCTGCAATATCTATTTCAAGCTACCAATGGATGCCATCCAAAGTAGAGCTGGCAAGAGATGTACCATGTGCCGTCTCTAGCTACAGTGTGCCATTGTCCACTCTTGTCTCTCAGATAGTCATGTCTCCTCTTCTCCAGGTCATTCCAGCTTGTGTTTGACAGGTTGATTGGAACTCCAGGATCCTATGGTATCTCCTGTGGCTTCCCTTCTTACAACATTGTAAATTGTCCCTTTATTACTCAGACTATGCAATTGGAGAAAGCACCTGAAGTGATCTTAATTGTCTCTCCACATTATAGATGACATTAAAGTTGGTTATTTTCGAAGTTTTTTTTTATAGTGTATGGTAAACACTTAGAGTGCAGGGTTGTGACTTATTAATTTATATGTATCCTACATGAACCAAGGGTAGCAGTGGGAAGGGAACTAGTCTTCACTGGATATAAACTCTGGATATTTATAAAAGTATTCTTTCACTGTGTTAAGTCAGATTCTTTTTATGGAATATCATTCCCATTTTATAGACAAAGGATTGAATCCTAAAGTGTTTAAACAAATTGTTCATGGTTACCAGTTGGGAAGTGGCTAGGTTAAGATTTGAACCCATGTGTCTGTTGCTATAAACCTATCTTTTTTCCCCCACTGATGCATCCGTTTATTTTTAGTAAATGATTGGTCATTTTAGTCAATAGAGGAGGTAGATTGCCCTTGAGGTACCTAATATAAGGAGATGCCCCCTTAGGCAAAGTTTCTACCATCTAGTAGTGGTTTATCCAACATAAGCTTTCTATTTTTAAGTATTTCTATGGATCAGGGTATTTTCCTTAGCATGAGACAACTCATTTGTCATAATTATTACATATTTTAAATATAGTCCCTTAACACATTTATATGTGTTGAAATGCTTGAACTTGAAATGCTGGGCAACTTCTAAGGGTTAAAATATAAACTTAGGCTATTGTGAATGGCATTGCTTTCCCACTACATTGACTTCTTTTGTTCTTATTTATATCCTGTTTGTTTCCTTCTCTGTCTTACTGCTTTACCTAAGACTTCAGGTGCTATACTGAATAGAAGTAGATAAACTGAGTCTTTTCAGTTATTATGATAGGCAGATTTGGGTCAAGGGGTCCCGCTCAAACTAAGGCACTAGCCAAGGACAAGACAGGCGGTAAAATTTAAACCCCTACCCTGATCTAGCCCATGGACAGGACAGTCTCCACACTTGAGTGGAGAGAGGGATTTGACTTTCTCATGTACTCTGGTGCCTCACATTTGACTATGTCCCCTGGCGGGGGAGACCTAGTGGCACTCAGAGGAAGGACAGCAGGTCACCGAGAAGAGACTTGATACCCTATGAGCATATACAGAGGGAGGTAATCCCTCTGAGGAACAGTCATAGGGGAGGGGAATAAGGGGAAAATGGGAGGGAGGGGAGAATGGGAGGATACAAGGGATGGGATAACCATAGAGATGTAACAAGAATAAATTAATAATAAAAAAAACAAACAAACAAACAAACAAACAACAACAAAAAAAAGAAGTAGATAAACTGGGTGTCCTTGGCTTGCTCCTGATGTTAGAATGCTTCAAGTTTTTCTCCATTCATCACAGTATTGGCTATAGGTTTGCCTTATATAGTCCTCATTATGCTGAGAGATATTCCTTCCACTCCTAGAATCTTTAGGGTATTTATCATGAAGGAATGTAGGGTTTTGTCAATTGCCTTGCAATTGTTTTATGGTGCTGTAATAAAACACTGACCAAAAACAATCCATGGTAAAAAAGGGTTTATTTTACTGCACAGTTTACACACCATCAACAGAGAGTTCAAGCAGGAACCTAGACCCACGAAGCAGAGACTATGGAGGACACCGCTTACCAGCTTGTCCCTGCTGGCTTCCTCAGCCATCTTTGTTATGTAGCTCATGCACACCTGTCTAGGGATGACATGGTCCACAGTGAGCTGGGCCCTCCTACATCAGTTATCAGCAAAGGAAATGCCCCACAGGCATGGTCATGGGCTAGTCTGCTCTAAGCAGTTCCTCAGGAGAAGCTCCGTCTTCCCAAGTGATTCTGGGTTGCATTCAGTTGCCAAGTGAAACTAACTATGGCAGGCCCTTTCTGCATCTGTTACACGGTCATGTGATTTCTGTCCCGGAGTCCAATCATGCAATTCATTACACCTCTCCATTTGTTTATGCTTAATTCTCTCTGAATTTCTGCAATGAAACCTGCTTGATCCCAGTGAACGATCATTTTGATATATTCTTGAATTTGGCTCATAAGTATTTTACTGAGAATTTTTTGCCTTTCTGTTTATAAGAAAGATTAGTCTAATTTTCTTTCTGGTTGTTGTTAGGTATTTCTCTGATTTTGGTACAAGGATAATGCTGACTTCATTAGAAAGGGTTCAGGCATGTGGGGCCTCCCCTTTTCCTGAGTACTCATATGCAGCCCAGGATTGCTGGGGGGTGGGGAAGGATAGGCATTTTCTTCAATGGTACCACTCCTGAAGGTGTCCAGATTTCTATAAACAACCCAGCACTCATGCCCCTGTAGACAACAAAACTCAACGGTATATGTGTGTGTGTGTGTGTGTATATATATATGACATGGAAGTAGAAGGGAGATTAATTAGGAAAAGGAGACAATTAACAGTAGTGTGATTATGTAGAGGAATGTTAATTCAGATCATGGCGGTTCTGGCAAGAGATCACACACCCAAAGAGCTTCTAGGTCTGTGCGAACTGGCTGGAATATAGAACTGAGTTCAAGGCCAGCCTGGTATAGAGCAAGTATCAGGTAAAGAAAATCCTAGGTCCAGATGTGGGGGACATGCCTTTCATCCCAAACAAAGGTAAAGTTAGTTTGTCAAAGGAAGCCCCCATGTTTGAAAGTGATGTCTAATTGAGTGGCAGAGAAGGTGATGAATCAGAGAGAACTTAACAGAAAATAGGATACACCCAGGAGAGTAGAATAGAAAGTGAAGCTACTTAAGAGACAGTTTTTACCAAGACAGTAATAGAAAGATGAATTGCACACAGAGAGAACTCAGGTGAGGACAGAAGGTGCCAGAAAATGAGAAGCCAAAATATTAGATCAGATTGCTGAATTAGTTTCAGGCCAGGCAGAACAATTTTGGGCCAAGAGAGAAGTCAGATTAAATAAGTCAGCTGGGACTTGAACCAGCCAGCCCAGGTCAGAAAGAACAAGTAAGGGTGAGCTCATTAAGCAGTAAGTCTCAGAGGCTGAAAACATTCTAGGCCTAGATTGATCTTGTACGGAAGCCAGAAGCTTCCAGAACTAGCCCTAAGTTAGAAGAAGAAGAAGACAGTTAGCCTCCAAGACAACAATTGAACCAGGAGAATCAAAAATAATTTTACAGGAGTGGATAAGAGAGAGTAATAGTGGGCAGATATAAATAAAATATATTATATACAGGAACAAGACTCTCATAATGAAGAAAGAAAACGCCATAGAGAAACCTGTTACTTTGTAAGCTAATACAAATTTTAAATAAATAATAGTAGCTTGGCTTAGGACTCTGAGATGATTAAAGCAGTTTCTTTATGGTTACATTAAATGACGAAGTAAACTGCTAATGTAATTGGCTATAGGAGAAATTTGTCAAAGGGAAATACTTAAAGCATACTAACATATCAAATTCCAAGATTTCCAAAAGATGCTGGTGATGCTAGTCACCACTTGGAAGAACCCTACAACAGCTGGAGGTGCCTTAAAGAAACATCAGTGATATAGTTCTTCCCCCTTAAAAGGTGTGAAAGCAAATGACATTTTGTTGTGATAATGGGATTGTTTGATGGGAAAATGGAAGGTTTTGCTTTGATGACTTCACTCTCCTAAGATGCCATGAAAGGGGCACAACTGTCAGGTGCACACATTAAGAACCTAAGTTAGACCTGAGCCTAGTTCTGACTTCTCCACTTTCTTCACTTTATAATTATAGCAAGTCACTTAAATGTCTTCACATCTGACTTCTTCGCAGTGAACTGAACAGCTAGATTTGTTGAAAATAAGCTCCTTTCCTCACTTTTAGCAGTTCATAGAATGTTTCAGAATTTTCTTTCTTTGGAATTAGTCAACATTTGTTGATGTCTAGAACTTAAGCATCTCCAAAAGGCCCATATGTTCAACCCAGCTTGGCCTTAGTAGGAAGATAGGGGGGACTTTAGGAGGTGGAGCCCAGTGAGAGCTCTATATGCCATTGGTGGGAGACATGACCTTGAAGGGGACAATGTGACCCAGGTTCCCGCCTCCCTGTTTTTTGTGTTTCCTGTGGTATACCATCACAGGCCTGTAGCCAAAGTGCCAATCAGTCATGGAATGGAACTTCAAAACCGAGCCAAAATTAATCTTTTCCTTTATAATATTGTTTCAGGAATTTGTTGTAGTAAGAGAAAGCTAATTAGCAAGATATTAGTGACCCATTATGTCATTCAATCCCAAGTTTATTTACTTATTTTCCTCTATAGAAATATTTTTCTTTGGTTTGGTAGTGTTTAATTTCTTGAGTTCTTTATATATTTTGGATATTAGACCTTTGTCGGATGAAGGGTTGGTGAAGATCTTTTCCCAGTCTGTAGGCTGTCGCTTTGTTCTCTTGACAGTGTCACCTGCCTTACAGAAGCTTCTCAGCCTCATGAGGTCCCATTTATTAATTGTTGACGCTAAGGCCTGGGCTGTTGGTGTTCTATTCAGGAAGTTGTCTCCTGTACCTATGTGTTCCAGACTCTTCCCCACTTTTTCCTCTAATTGGGTTAATGTCTCTGGTTTTAGGTTGAGGTCTTTAATCCACTTGGACTTGATTTTTGTGCATGGTGACAAATAGGGGTCTATTTGCATTTTTCTACATGTAGACATCCAGTTAGACCAGCACCATTTGAAGAAATGGGGCTCAGAACTAAACAGAGAATTCTCAATAGAGGAATATCAAATGGCTGAGAAACACTTAAAGAAATGCTCGACCTCCTTAGTCATCAGAGAAATGCAAATCAAAACGACACTGAGATTCCATCTTACACCCATCAGAATGGCTAAGATCAATAATTCAACTGACACCACATGCTGGCGAGGATGTGGAGAAAGAGGAACACTCCTTCATTGCTGGTGGGAATGCAAACTAGTACAACCACTTTGGAAATCTATCTGGCGCTTTCTCAGAAAAATGGGAATAGGGCTTCCTCAAGACCCAGCTATTCCACTCCTTGGAATATACCCAGAGGATGCACTACCACACAACAGGGACATATGCTCAACCATGTTCATAGCTGCCTTATTCATAATAGCCAGAACCTGGAAACAACCTATGTGTCCATCAGTAGAAGAATGGATAAAGAAACTGTGGTATATTTACACTATGGAATACTACTCAGCTATTAAAAACAAGGAATTCCCGAAATTTGTGGACAAATGGATTGAACTAGAAATTATCATAATGAGTGAGTTCACCCAGAAGCAAAAAGAGTCAAATGGTATATACTCACTTATATCGAGACACTAGGCCAAGGGGTACGCCCCCATGATAAACTTTACCTACCAAGAAAGTGGGTCAGAGGGGAGAAAATCCTATTGAGACTTTAGGGGTGAGAAGCCTGGAAGAATGAGGAAATAGAGGGATCCAGTGGGTCCTGGAAAAATACAGGCGGGTCCGGGCCCTCTAGTCCTCCTCAAACTATGGCACCAGCCAAGGAAAATTTAGCAGTAAACTTCGAACCCCTAACCAGTCTAGCCGATGGACAGGACATTCTCCACCGTTAAGTGGAGAAGGGGATCTGACTTTCACACAAACTCTGGTGCCCCATATCGGACCATGTCCTTTGGATGGGGAGGCCTGGTGGCACTCAGAGGAAAGATAATAAGTCACCAAGAAGAGACTTGATACCCTATGAGCATATACAGGGGAAGGAGGTCCCCCTCAGTCACAGACATAGGGGAAGGGAGTAGAGGGGGAAAGGGGAGGGAGGAATGAAAGGGAGGATACAAGGGATGGGCTAACAATTGAGATGTAATATGAATAAATTAATAAAAAAAATAATAATAATAAAAAAAAATAATAATAATAAAAAAAAAAAAGAAATATTTTTCTTTGTTGTGATTTTTAAGTTTATTATTTACTTTTTTCAAACATGGCCTCCTATCTACCTACCTATCATCAACCTATCCTCTGTCATTTTCCTGCCTTTACCATCTTCCCTATTAGAGAGAAAATCTGCCCAAGGCCTATGTAGGTGTACTAAAATATATAACTGGCTTGTCTTTGCTTAACTTTCTATTCTTTTATATATACTGTGTGCATGTACATGCATATATTATATGCATAAACAATGCACATATATGTACATCTGTACATACATGTATTTGCAGTGGCATTTTGATAAATGCTTACCAGAAAACTCTCCTGGAAAAGAAAAGCAGTGATCTGTAACCTTTGCCAATTTCTGTGTGGTAACTGTTCTCAGTAGGGCCATATATTAAGTCACTGAACATGGAGCCAACAAAAGATTCACAAAATAGGCTCCTACAAGCCAGTTCTAGCTAGTTCCAACACACTACTGAACATAGACAGCCTGCTGGGTCCTAACTTCACACTAAAATACCCCCTTTCACCTGCACATTGAGTACTGAACACCACACATGAAACCAAGAATGATAAGCATGCATTGTCCTCTTTGTTTCTGTTTGATGCGCTCCTTACCTTCAGATATTTTAATGAACAAATCTCATCTCCACAGCAATATAGATTGCACAAGCATATGGATGCACACATATCTTGTTATTAACTAAATTCTGTTAATTTTGTCTTATGCCTGTATTTGATATAATTATTTGTAAGTAGAAGATACTGAGGTACAGTACAGATGAACTGTTCTTTAATAACCTATCTGTCCTTTCACACATAAACTGAGGCAATTTGTTCAAATATCTGTATGTCTTCAAGGTCCTTCACTTTTAAGCCTCTTTTCACAAGTGCGTCTGTATTTGCACTCGCTATGCTTATGACTAATTATTTATCAAAGGAGTTAGGGCTGGAAACATTCCCTGAATTGTTAAATCACCAAGTTTGGAAATGATGTAAATTTGATAAACTCAAAAAACCCCCAAAACTGCACATAGTAATTTGGTATTTAGTCAATCACAGAAAGGGCTACAACACTCTAACTGTTGACTGGATGATGAGCGTCAAACACAGAGTGTAATTAACACAGACAGAAGCTTACTGCCAACAACAGTTTGAAACAATTTTAGTTCTCTGTTTCCTGCCAACTTTGATATATAAAGAACCCTTCATTGCATGATTGAGGAAATTTGTTTTTGCATGGGGAATTCAGCTTGGCCCTCTAGCATCTCCAGAATAGTGGCTCTCACAGTGCAGCAACTTAATGGGTATTTGTTGGACTGAACCAGATCTTCAGTTTTTAAAAATTGGTCCTCAGACACCACAATTGTGGTAAATAAATTCTCATTGAATTTCATGAACCAGTGATAATATGTTCCCTGTACCCATCTGTAGTAAGTGAGCCGTTGATAGGCCAGCGCATTTTCTTAGGGAGAAAACACTGCTCTTATTTAATCAATCAAAGCAAAACTTTCACGAAAACTCTTACTGGGAGTCTGAAGTACATGCTGAGTGAGTGTGAGCATGTACAGTGAAGAGGAAGGAGATTCCATCCAGATTGCCTATCAGGAGGTTAACCGCTACAAATGAAAGGCTGTTTTTGTCTTGATATTTTTCCAAGTCTTGGAAAGTGATGCACATCTTATAAGATGGAAGGAGTGTGTGTGTGTGTGTGTGTGTGTGTGTGTGTGTGTGTGTGTAAATACCAAACATTTAAAATGGGTCCCATTTACCCATAGTGATACAATCAACTGTCATTTGTAACCCTTAACTGTCTTTGGGCTGCAGTTTAGTTACAAACGCTCCTGTTTTATTCACTTCTGCGGCTCTGTCCTCGTGGATCTGTTATGTCGAGTACTTGCAGTTAGTTAAAGCAGACAGGATTCCTCTTGCTTCCGTATCACACAAGCTGCTCCTTCTGCTGGTGTCAGCTTCTTTCCACCTCATTCTCAGCTTGGAGCCCAACTCTAAGTCATTCTTCTGCACTCAACTCATGCCCTTCTTCAGGATGTCACAGCAGTCCTGCACTGCTGTGCACCATCTTGTAGGGTGCACGGCCTCCAGTCATACACACTTGACTGTGTTATGTGTTCAGATTGAATGGCAGATTATTTTCATCTTCTTGTCTGTCTCCTGTATAGACTATAACTTTTACATCTCTGTATTCCTATGTCTTAGTGCATTGCTCAGCAAAAGTTAGGTATGCTGTAAATTTTAATACCTCAGTTTATCATAAAAATAACCGGAATTAGTAAAAAAAAAAAGACCCATCAGTTTATGATCCAGCTATTCGATCTTGACATTCTTTTGTTAATTAAGATCTTTGTTACAACAGAAAAATGACTCACATTCACATCACAGAAAGCAGGTGTTTATGAGGGTAAATGCCTGAAGGTCTGGGAGTAGGTGCCAACTATTCCATCCAGATCTTTTAAGATGATGCTATATTTTTCTATCATGTCCAATTCTCTTTTTTTCCTTTGAGTGTTTTCATCCAGGAAAGACTGTTTTATGATTGGGGAAAATGTGTCCTGGACCTGAATGTTTTTGTAGTTCAGCATAGCTGAACTCACACTTTCAGGATACCAATTATTCTGTAATGCTCTACTCTTTGACCATGCCTGACACTGCTTGAGGTCCATACTCAGTCCTTGGACCACTCACTGAACGCAAGGTGATACCACATTTTGATTGGTCAGGATAGGCCGCATTTATCATAAGCATGTTTTGTTAATTTTTTGCAAAGGACAGTGATATGGAAAGTCAAAACCAGAAAAGGTTTCTGCACAGTTGTTACACAATAGGATCAAACAATGTGCGTCTTTAAAAGGATTCTGTGTGTTCAGATGAATTGAATACCTTCATACACCTTACCTAAGCCCATTGAGATACACTAAGAAAGTCTGGCATAAAAGAAATACCTGGCAGATACTTATTTTTCAGTACAAAGATGTTTAACTTAATGTAAGTATCAGTACATAGGTATTCTATTTATTGATTTTGAAAACATAGTTTAGATTTGTAGCCAATTTGTACATAGTACCGAGAACTCATATGTGTTTCTCCACCCGGTTTTTCTAGTTTTAAATATCTTTTACACCTGTATTATATGTGTCATAATCAAGGACAATAATCAAGGACTATTAATTAACCAACCTCTAAAGTTTATTTGTATGTCATAATTTTGCTGATTTTCCTCTTTTTTTCTCTAGGGGTTTATTCAAAATTCTAAAACTACCTGGGTTGACCCTACCTAAGACTCCTAGAAATGGGTGACTCAGAGCCTGAATTGATAATCTCCTGGAATCAGGAAAGGCTCCCAGTGGGGAGGGATTGGGGCACCAATTCAGCTATAAAACCTTTGACCTACAATTTGTTCTGCTTGCAGGATGTGCTGGGGTGAAAGTGGCCCAGAAATGATGGGAGTAGCCAACCAGTGGTTAGCCCAGCTTGAGACCCATGCTACAAGAAGGAGCCCACAGCTGGCACTGCCTGGAGGGCCAGGACCCAGGAGCTGGGTCGCCTCTTCTAGCCTTAATACAAGGGGATGTGCCTGGTCTTACTGCAACTTAATATGCCATGTTTGGGTGATATCCCTGGGAGGCCTACCCTTTTCTGAAGGGAAATGGAGGGGGAATGGATGGTGGGGGTGAGGGCACGGAGAGTGGGGAGAGACTGGGAGGAGAGGAGAAAGGGGAAAGTGCAGTCAGAATGTAAGATATGAGAGAAGAGGAGGATGAGAAGGATGATGATGATGATGATGATGATGAGGAGGAGGAGGAGGAGGAGGAGGTGCAGCCAGGTGTGGTGGTTGCTTGAATCTTAGCACTGTGAGGCACAGAAAGAGAGAGAGAGAGAGAGCTCCTCTGAGCTTTCTGGCTAAGCAGCATAGCCTACTTGGTGACCTCCAGGCCGGTGAGTGGCACTGTTTCAAAAAACAAGTTGGATGTCCTTGAGTAATGATGCCTGAGGATGTTCTCTGGATTCCGCATACATATGGACCCATATATGCACAGACAGACAAAGAGACCACAGACACATGCTCAGGCAGGTGTGCGCTAGCGCATGCACACACATACATCCTCATGACAAGTGGCAGTCAACCAGACCGTAGTCCAGCAGCTTTATGAAACGTAGTTAGGCATTGTGTTTGAGGTGTTAGGTTTCAAGCCCTGACCTCACATCCAAGCAGAGTGTGCCCTTTAGGATCTTTCAGCATCCCCCAGTCCCTACCAGCTATAGGGTCCCCTTGGCTGTCAAACACTGCCCCCTACCCTCAAGCTCTCCAGCACAGGCAATGGGGCTGAGCTTTCCCTTTCTGTGGCTTCTCTGACTGTTATATAACCCAGCCATTTTGGCTGTGGCTAGCCTTTCTTGGCCCCTTTTGCTCATTTGGCCTCTTGATCTCCTGGCTCTCTTGTCCCACTTCTCACATGGCCTTAGCCTGCCAGTCATGTGCACCCTGGACTCTCGCAGATGTCTCTACCTCCACCTCTGCCTGTGTTCTCCCTCATCTCCACAATAAACCTTCTCCTCCACTGTACCTAGGAACTCACACCCTCCCCTTTCTTTCTTTCTTTCTTTCTTTCTTTCTTTCTTTCTTTCTTTCTTTCTTTCTTTCTTTCTTTCT
>OU015743.1:65561204-65573024 GCA_907169655.1 Acomys percivali | reverse complement strand
ACACACACACACACACACACACACACACACACACACACACACACACACAACTAAAAATACATCTTAAAAGCCAAAGTGTCAACTTTAAGTATGCACCTAGACTTCTCAATTTCACAAACCCTAAGGGCCACACTTTGTCAGGTAGAATTTTGGGGTCAGACTTTTAGGAAATCTGATTTTGCAGCAGCAGCTGCCTCCTCTTCTCCAATGCAGCATGCCCCCTCACTTCCACAGCACTGTCTCAAGCTAACTCTTGGCTTTGAAGGGCAGTCGGGCTCTGCACGCATGAATACTCATGCGAATACTATTAAAAAGAGGCTACACGCTTAGTAACTTGAAGGAACCAGGATGAATGAATCACTTTTCTGAACCTGCATGACAATTTTGAAAATTAAACCCAGTTAATAGAAAAAAATGCTAAATCAATGGCCATAAAATTTAATGGGTTTATAGCAGCCTTAACACAGTAGGACTGAATTATCATGTTAATTTAATTTCCAATTCTAAATGAACCAGAAGGCACAATAAAGGTCAATTAACCAGCTACCTTCCCTGTCTTCCTTCTCTTTTACTGCTCGCTTTAAATCACAGTCAGCCCCAGAGCATTCACACGGCTTCTGGGAACTCATTAGTTTTTCTTGAAATTAAAACAAAAAAAGAAAAACTAACAACTAACCATGTGCTCCCAAGGACAACCACTGAGTGTGTTTCACAATTTGAAGAAGATACCACACACAGAGGCACAGACAGACAGACAGACAGACAGACAGACAGACAGACAGACAGACACACACACACACACACACTTCTTGTCACATTGAGGCTATCAAACCCAGTCCCATTAAACCTAAGGAGACATAGGTTTAAGTTCTCCGTGCTCTTGTGCCCAGTGTCTGTGGGTGGTGGAAATGCTGCGTGTGCTACTCTTGAAACTGATGTGTTGGAGAAGGGAAGACATTCAGGGTCCATAATGAGGACCACAGGGACCCGAAGCTTCCCATGGCTTGTGTTTTCAGATCAAATTGGTCACTTTGTAGTGATATGTTATAAAAACTACTTTTAAAACAAAAATCTTACTTAGTCAAGGAAGAAAGAAGTCAGTTCCCTCTCTGTCATAGGCAAAACAGAAAAACAAACAAACAAACAAAAACCAAAAACCACGTTCAGTTCTTGCCTTTGGTGTAATTAATTTATTGTTGTAATGGATTGTCTGCAGCTTGATGCAGTATGGGGCAAAAATTTGAAGTCTGGTGTTTTCTAATGCTATAAACAACAGCCAGGAACCGGGCTTGTGAACCCTGAATCTTAAACATTGAAATTGGTTCTGTGTTCTGCTGCTTGCCTTAGTTTGAAAGGTGATTTGGAGATATTTTTAAAAGGTGAGGGTTTCAATTTTAATTTTTCAGGAACAAATAATTAAATTAGGTAAACTATCACAAGGGGCCAGGCATCTCTGAATAACCAATTATCTTCTTTCTTCACTTCCAAATGAAATTTCCATTACTTATAGTTTGTTTAGAAATCATACTATTGTAGATCTTTAAGATTATAATGACTTTATCTGGTTCATAAAACAATGAATTTAAATTTAATGTAGAGACAGAAGCCAAATCCTCTACTCTATGGTTAAAGTTTGTCTATTTTTTCAATACAAAAATAGTTTCCCTCCCTTTCATTTATTTATTTATTTATTTATTTTGTTTTTTTTGCATTTTTAAAAATTTTATTAATTTATTCTTGTTACATCTCAATGGTTATCCCATCCCTTGTATCCTCCCATTCTTCCCTCCCTCCCATTTTCCCCTTATTCCCCTCCCCTATGACTATTCCTGAGAGGGATTACCTCCCCTTGTATATGCTCATAGGGTATCAAGTCTCTTCTCGGTGACCTGCTGTCTGAGTGCCACCAGGTCTCCCCCTCCAGGGGACATGGTCAAATGTGAGGCACCAGAGTATGTGAGAAAGTAATATCCCACTCTCCACTCAAGTGTGGAGACTGTTCTGACCATTGGCTAGATCTGGGTAGGGGTTTAAAATTTACTGCCTGTATTGTCCTTGGCTGTTGCCTTAGTTTGAGCGGGACCCCTTGGCCCAAATCTGCCTATCATAATGTTCTACTTGTAGGTTTCTAGGACCCACTGGATCCTTCTACTTTGCTATTTAATATAATAAAATTTGTCCCTTTCCTTGCCATTCCTTCCCACTCAAGATTATTTATTGTCTATCTATCATCTGCCTATTTATCTATTTTATCATCTATCTACCTACCTATATACATATGTACATATGTATGTATCAATCTATGTATGTATGCATATATGTATGTATGTATGATCTATCATCTATAATCTATATCATCTATTTTCTATGATATACCATCTATATATATATACATGTGTTATGTATGTATGTAGTATCTATGTATCTATTTGTCTGTCATCTTCCACCTATATTCACGTTTCTGTATGTGTATGTATGTAGGTATATCCTATCAGCTTCCTCTCTGTGTCACTATCATTTCTTAGCGAGCACTCTTTCTCCTCCTCTCCTCTTCCCATCCCTGCCGTGTCAAGGGTCCTGGAAGCAAGCATGAGCTAAGCATCTTTTGTGTCTGCCTGCTACTTGTCAATGGTTTCCTATAGTGACAAGGAGATTTTATATGGTGTATTCCACACACTGTTACCCTTTCCTAGAATGATGGAGTATGACTTAATGCGATAAGCTCTCCTGGCCTCCCAGTGTGTTTGAAATAATAATGTTGGTTTTGAACATCAGACCAATACATCATGAATTGTGTGATGGGAACAATGATAAGATTAAGGCTATTAGAGCCATTGAAATCAGCAGATTAGGACTGACTTGTGCATTGGTTACTTTTCTCATTTCTGTAACCAAATAGCAATAAGAAGCACTTTAAAGAAAGATTTTCTTTTGTGTGTATGTGTAGTATCTGGGGGTGTATTTAAGAGGGAGAGGGAGAGAAAGAGAGAGAGAGAGAGAGAGAGAGAGAGAGAGAGACAGACAGACAGACAGACAGACAGACAGACACAGACAGACAGAGGCAGAGAGGTACTCATGCACATGTGTACACATGACTGTAGAAGCCAGAGGTTGACATCAAGTGTTTTCTTCAATTGTTTTCCACTTTACTTTTTGAAACAGAATCTTTCACTGAGTATGGAGCTCAATGCTTAAGGTAGGCTAACTGGATAACAAGCCTCAAAGACCTTATCTCTGGATTACAGGCCATGCAATTGCTCCTGTGTTTTTATGTAGGTGCTGGGGACTAAGATAAATTATTTATGCTTGCAAAAGTGAACACTTTACTAAGTTATTGCCACACCCCCCTAAGAACAGCTTAGGTTAGTCTCAAACTCGTGATTTTCCTGCCTATACCTCTTCAACATTTGCCCAACAGAGTATACCACCATGATTGTTGAGGAAAGACTTGTTTTTTTGCTCATGACTTGGGAGAATACATTACATCACCATGGAGGAAGGCAGAGGGCAGCTCCATGGTGGGTGGTTCATATCCTTGAGGGCCAGGAAAGAGAGAGAGTGAGCTGGAAGTAGGTTGGAATTAGCATTCTCCAATTTTGTTCCTTAGCAACTTACTTCCTCTCTCTGCACCACAATTTCTACAGGCTCTACAACCTTTCAAAACAGCATTAAAAATTGTCACAAAGTATACATGAACCTGTGGGGGACAATTTATATTAAGTCATAACATTCCGTCCTGTAGACTCATAGCCATCTCATAACAGGAAGTGCATTCAGGCTCACTTCAAATTTCTGCAGAGCCATACATTTCCAATACTGTTAAAACAGCAGCAGCAGCAGCAACAGCAGCAGCGGCAGCAGCAGCAACATCCCTTTGAGTCTAACGTCTCACTGAAATTCAAGAACATCTCTTAACTCTGAGCCCTGGGTATAAGAAACAACTTGTATACTTTTAATATGCAATGCATTTCAATGCCAAAGTGGCAAATGAAAGAACACGGCAAGGAAGGATCAGACCAAAAACAAGCCCAAAGGCCAGCAGAGAAAACATCAAACTGTATAGCTTCATGATGAAACGCTAGGGCAAGTAATGGCTTAATTTGGGCTCCAATAGGCTTGAGCCTCCCTTCCAGCCTCTGTCACCTGCAGGGCACACTACCCCTCTTGAGTCAGCCTCAATCCTGGCCTGCAGTTTTTCCCATAGGTGTGCCTTTTCTTCTGCTAAATATCTGGGCGGGGGGGGGGGGGGGGGGGACATTCTGCACTGCAAGTTAGGCACTACCTTCATAGTTTCACACAGTGGTCTCTCAGGGCCTCTCTGCAGGGAGTCCAACCTTATTCACACTCTGCCAGGCTTTAGCAGCTTTTTGGAATCTCAATATAAGCCTCCATGACTCTTAAGTTGTAGGCTTTGATCTTTTTTTTTTAATTTAATTTAATTTTATTTTTATTAACTTATTCTTGTTACATCTCAATGGTTATGCCATCCCTTGTATCCTCTCATTCTTCCCTCCCTCCCATTTTTCCCTTACTCCCCTCTCCTATGACTGTGCCTGAGGGGGACTTCCTCCCCCTTTATATGCTCATAGGGTATCAAGTCTCTTCTTGGTATAGGCTTTGATCTTTTAAAAACCTAGTTGGTTTTGGGGTTCTTTAATGACTCTACTTCCCTTCCAACCCACTTACCCTAGGTAGGAGAGAAAGATGGTTAATAGGGGCAGGAGAAGAAGACATTGTTTTCGACTCAGTTCCTTGGGGCAATTCCACTCTTCGTGGCCAGGATTCCAGCAGACCCACTAAACAGCAAAACCACAGTTCAGCAAATGTGACCACAACCTCAGAAGCTGGAACCTGGAACCTCGAAGCATTCTCTGGAGTGTTTCTCTCTACGAGTGTCTCCAAGAGAAGCAATGACCAGCCAAGTGATGTGACGTGATGCAGAGGCGATTGATGCTTGTTATTTGGACTTATTTATGCTCTCCCATAGTCCACACAGGTTGTTTTGTCACTGGCAAAGACTGTGCTCCCCACAAGAGGAAGTTCCCTTCCTAGAGGACAAGCATAATACTTCCTCTCACATTTTCCTGCATGCAAAGCCAGTAGCGTGTGGATGATGTGCAAAACTCTGCTAGCTCAAGATGAGGTCTAGGCCCCCATTCACCAGAGCTGCAGTGCCTCTGAGTGCCCAGTGTGGAGCCTAGGGCAGCACTTGTCTGGGTGGCTCTGCTGGAGCCTGGTGCCATGGCTGTGCCCCTGTCTATCCAGGCACCCTTCCTTCATATACTTTTCTTTAAAATGAATGTTTTTCAAATGAGTTTGCACTGTCACATACTGGAGCCTCCAGTGGTTGTGATCTTGCTCAAAGAGCCTTTTCTCTTATGCTGGTGCAGAGTCCCTGGCTCATTGCTTTAACAACTGCAGACTTTCCGTTTGTACCTACCCCTCCACAGCTCTGATAGATATCTGTTCTCCTTTCCTCATGAAACCGCAATCTCCTGTGTAGTTCTGCTTTAAAAAATTTTTTTTTTCTGATTTCTCATATGACCCTCACTGAAAGGTAGTCAGCAAGTATCTTGCTATTGGCTGGATACTATGCTGTCTTGAAATTTCTTCTGGCAAACACATTCATTATTTTGAATTCAGTCTTACTCAAATTTTACAACAGAGGCAAAGCATAGCCAGGTGCCTTTGCCAGAATGTACTATGAATTAACTCTAGTCCAATTCCTTCTAGAGTCCAGAATGGACTATTAAAACATTCCTTGCTTTTTTAGAATTTACTACCCTTCAGCTCCAAACTCATTCACATTATCCATACAAACTGTTACTAAAGGTCAAGAAGCATGTAGGCAGGCTTCTCACAACAGCAATGAGTTCAGGTCTTGGTTCCAGTCTTCTGTGTTGGTTTTCTTTGTCACTCTGACTAAATAGCTTTATTTACTATCAAATATCGACCAAAAGATGACCTTTGAACAAGACAATTCTCTGCAATTTTCCAGCTATGAATGGCCTCAAGCTATGTGTTGTAGGGGTTGGTAAGGACAAACCTATAGGCCATGATAGTTTCCCAGGAGGCTTTGTTATTTTCCAAAAAAACTACAACTCCCAGAATTCCAGGAATTCTGCCCAGATTCCTAGGGGCCATCCTGTTGGATCAGACATGGTAGTAAGTGGCTTCACAGCAGCTTGTTCACATGTTGGTTGGACAGGAAGATTTATTGGGCCAAAAAATGTGTCATAAGAGCTATACTCCTCAAAGTCTATTTCCCAGTGACACACTTCCTCCAGTTTAAACTTCCCTGCAAAGGTTCTACCACATCTCAAACACCACAACCAGAGGAGACTTGGTGTTCCAACAGCTTGTAGGGGATGGTTCATATACATACCATAACACTATGTAATATGGTCATATTTCTTTTGCATATGTTATATATGTGTGCAACAAATTTGCACATGTGTGTACGCATGTTTGCCAGTGGCATATGTATGCAGGCTTATTATGTGCATGATGTCGCTAGAGGTTGAGCACAGGTGTCTTCCTTAATCATTCTTTACTTTCTGTGTTGAGGTATGGTCTCTCCGTTGAGCCCAGAGGTAAGTGATTCAGCCAGTCTACCTAGCGAGTTTGCTTCGAGGATCTTCATCTCTCATGAGCTGCTGTTATGTTTCTTTTCTCTTTTCCTTTTCTAAACAAAATATAATTAATTAACATTTTTACATCTCTATTATAATCCTTGCTCTCATATCATCCTGTTCCCACCCACCCTCCCTCTTCTGCCCTATTCCCCTCCCCTAGACTTCTGAGCAATGAGGTCCTCCCCCTCCACCATCTGACCACAGCCTATTCTGTCTCATCTGTGTTTCCACAGGGCCTCTCTGCCAAGGGGGCAGAGCTCGTGTCAGAGGCTCTTCCCTCCTCTTCTCCATGTGGAGAATGAGCTGTTCACCAGCTACATCTGAACAGGGGGTTTGGGTTCTCTGCTTGCAGTGTCCTGGGTTGGTACATCAGTTTGTATAGACCCTTCATGGGTGCAGATCTGCCAGCCTTGATAGTCTCCCTGTGGAGCTCTGACTCCCCCTTCCAACGTCCTTCCATCCCTCATCTCTTCCATACAACTTGCATCTCTTGACCAAGAGTCCAGCTTTGAGTCTCAGGTCTCAGTGTCTGTCTGGATCCCCTGCTGGGTGGAGCCTCTCAGAGGACATTTATGTTGGGATAATATCCACTTATAGGTGAGTATAGCATGCATGTATTTTTTGATCTGGGTTACCTCACTCAGGATGATTGTCTCTGGTTCCATCCATTTGCTTGAAAATTTCAAGATTTTCTTGTTTTTGATAGCTGAGAAGCATTCCTTGTGTAAATGTTTCTTTATCCATTCTTCGGTCGAGGGATGTATGCATTGTTTCCAGATTCTGGCTATTACGAATAAGGATATTATGAACATCCTTGTTGTATGGTGGAGCATTTCTTGAGTGGTATAGCTGGGTCTTGAGGTAGCACTATTCCCAATTTTCTGAGAAAGCACCAGATTAATTTCCAAAGTGGTTGTACAAGTATGCATTCCCACCAGCAATGGAGGAGTGTTCCCCTTTCTCCACATCCTTGCCAGTATGTGCTGTCACTTGAGTTTTTGATCTTAGCCATTCTGGTAGGTATAAGATGGAATCTCAGACTCATTTTGAGTTGCATTTTCATGATAACTAGGGATGTTGAGCATTTCTTTAAGTGCTTCTCAGCAATTGGATATTTCTCTGTTGAGAATTCTCTGTTTATATTTGTACCCTATTTTTAATTGGGTTATTGGTTTGGTGGTGTTTAATTGCTTGAGTTATTTATGTATTTTGGATATTATCCCCTTGACAGATGTAGGGTTGGTGAAGATCTTCTCCCAGGCTGTAGGCTGTCATTTTTTTTTATGTTGACAGTGCCCTTTGCCTTACAGAGGATTTTCAGTTTCATGAGGTTCCATTTATTAATTGTTGATCTTAGAGCCTGAGCTATTGGTGTTCTGTTCCGGAAGTTGTCTCCTGTGTCAGTGACTTTAAGGCTCTTCTGCAACTTTTCTTCTAACAGATTTAGTGTGTCAGGTTTTAAGTTGAGGTCTTTACTTCACCTAGACTTTAGTTTTGTGCATGATGATAAGTATGGGTCTATTTTCATTTTTCTACATGTAGACATTTGGTTAGACCAGCACCATTTGTTGAAGGTGCTTTCTTCCCTCTTGTGGATTTGGATTCTTTGTCAAAATCAAGTGTCCATAGGTGTGTGGGTTTATTTCTGGATTGTCTATTAGATTCTATTTATCAATCAGCCTGTTTCTATGCCAGTACCATGCTGTTTTTATTACTGTTCTGTAGCACAGCTTAATATCTGGGATTGAGATTCCTCCAGAAGATCTTTTATTGTACAGGATTGTTTTAGGTATTCTGTTTTTTTCCCATATGAACTTGAATATTGTTCTTTTAAGGTCTGTAAAGAATTGTGTTGGAATTCTGATGGGAATTGCATTGAATCTTTAAATTGCTTTTTAGTAAGATGGTCAATTTTACTATGTTGATTCTCCTGATCTATGAGCATGGAAGATTTTTCAATCTTCTGATATGTTCTTCAATTTCTTTCTTTAGAGATTTGAAGTTTTATTCATACAAATCTTTTACTTATTTGTTGAGAGTTACACCAAGATATTTTATATTATTTGTGGCTATTGTGAAGGATATAGTTTCTCTAATTTCTTTCTCAGCCTGTTTGTCATTTATATATAGGAGGGCAACTGATTTTTTTGAGTTGATTTTGCATCCAGCCACTTTGATGAAGGTGTTTATCAGCTGTAGGAGTTCCTTGGTAGAATATTTTGGTAGAATTTTTAGGGTCATCTGCAACTAGTGATACTTTGACTTCTTCCATACCAATTTGTATCCCCTTGATCTCTTTTGGTTGTCTTATTGCTCTAGCTAGGACTTCAAGTACTATACTGAAGAGACACAGAGAGAGTGGGCAGCCTTGTCTGTCCCTGATTTCAGTGGAATTGATTTAAATTTCTCTCCATTTAGTTTGATGTTGGCTACAGGCTTGCTGTATATTGCCTTTATTACATTGAGGTATGTGCCTTGTATCCCTGCTCCCTCCAAGACTTTAAATGTGAATAGGTGTTGAATTTTTTTCAAATGCTTTTTCAGCATCTAAGGAGATAATTTTAAGGAGCTTAAAGAAACAGTTTGGATAAATGGTAGCATATGAAGAGAAGAAGAAATACTAAAAATAGCAGTGAATGGGAAAAAAAGACAAAGAAATCAGAAGAGGAGTGAGCTATTTTGCATGCTCTTCTTGATTGCACTCTTGAAGCAGAATTATCATCCATTCTCACATGTGCATAGCCATGTCTAAACACAGTCCCAGCTGCATGTATGAACACATGCACATGATGTGTGCTTATTGACTCACTCCTGCCAACATGATAACCAGTTTTACTTGCTATACTACAGTCAAGTCTAAAGTCTCGAACTTTCTGGCCGAGATGTTTGAGGGTGTTTCTCACAGGTGGGAGGTTAAGTGGTTTCTCTCTGTGTCATTATTTCATAAGCTCTCATCTCCCAGGGTGCCTCAGCAGAATCCATGAATGCATTGGCTGCTCCACTGCCATCTGACTGAGTGCTGTTGAAAATTACTGTACTTTCCTGGATGCTGGTTTCCTCAATGGTCAAAGCGGGAGTTTGACCTTTTCCTTAAAGGAGCATCTAACCTTATTAGTCTGCTTCTCTGAGTTCCCAATGAAAGCATAAAACAAGATTATGCTTGGCAGATGTTTTATTTTTCTTGTAGTTCATCTCCCCTGTTCAAATGTAAAGAAATCAAGTATGATTTCCTAGAACACCGTGTGTGCACACACAGACATGTATGTATATGTACATCTATATGTGTATATAACCATATTCTATAGAAATTTCATATTTTAATAATATTTTAAAGGAAGTGATCTTTAAATTATAAGATTAAAAAAAGAGAGGAAAAAAATCTGCCGTCAGACCTTGGTTTGAACTGTCAGTCAGATTCTTTGACTTCCATGGATGGTGTGTGTGTGTGTGTGTGTGTGTGTGTGTGTGTGTGTGTGTATGCATGTGTGAGTGCCTGTGTAAGCATGTGTGTGCATATGTGAGAGTATGTGTGTGCATGTGTGTGCATATGTGAGAGTATGTGTGTGCATGTGTGTGCACATGTGTGTGTGTTTCATTTCAGCTTCTTAGGAGATTGGTGATAATGATGTTCATTACCCAGTAAGAAGCATCTATCTCATAGCATACTTCATATATAATTTTAGCCATAGTATTTACTAATAGGCATTCCTACAGGAACCCAAGCATCATGTGTCCAATGCCTTATATAAAATCGACCAAACCTCTGATTAGAAGAGAAGTGCATGCTTTTGGTACAAAGTTGGTTTTACTTTATATTATTAAAAGTGTTTTTTCTCAGAATGTAGGTAGGCAGGAAATTCTTGAATTGTGCTCTTTTACTTACATTTGGGTTGTATGAATACATTTGTGATGACAAGACAGCTTGGGTGGGAACATTCCTATGCTGCTTCCTGAGAAGGCAGTGCTGACTGAGAGAAAGGGGCAGGTGGGAAGCAGGAGGATGTGTCACGCAGGGAGGAGAGCCATTGGCCTTCTGGGTTCATCTCCACTGATGTGGAGGGTCACAAGGACAGAGTCAGGTGACAATTCTGAGCCTAATATCCCTCTCTCTATTTTTATTTCTCAGCTAGGGGTTGAATTTTCTTTTTTATTGTCACTCATCTTTTTCAGCTCTGGGAAGAGAGATGGGTTTCCCTGGAATTCTATGATCTATGTTTCTTGTTCTTTGTTCCAGAAAGGAAAGAAAAGATGAAACTCTAAGATTATCTTTTGAAATGTTCCTTACACTGAGAAAACTGGCCCAGTATGTGGCCGAGCACTATGCTGTGTGTGGTAGTACAGCCTGGTCTAGTTATTGCTCCACGTTTGGAGTAGGTACTGAGGTCTCCTGCAGGCTGGACACCAGGCAGGTGGTGTAGATGCCTCAAAGATGCACAGAAAGACAGGGTGGTGTGCCTGAGAACCAGTACACATTCCTTCCTCTTGGGGTCACCATTGTTCTCCCCGCTCACCCCTCTCCTCATGGACCAGGTGAATGGATGCACTCCTGAGCTGCTTTGTGATGATGAGCACCAGTGTCGTATGGAGAACAGGAGTAGGATGGCCGAGGGAGGATACTCCAGTTTGTTAAGCTTTATGGTCTTCTAAGCTATGTACCAAGTCCTGTACATTTTATGTAATCGTCCTTGTGACCTGGCTTTTCAGATTAGTGATGGAGCCAGATTTGATCCTGGGACCCTCTCTTGAGATTTCCATGGAGGATTGCTATGCTGGACTCGGTAAATGCAATGATAGGAGCATGTCTGGGGACTTCAGAAACAGAGAGTGGGGGTTGGATTCACTTTGGGATTAGGAAAGTGATTTTGGAGACTGCATTTCTTAAGGCTAATATGTAGCTATGGGTTTGAAACAGCCTACAAAAGTGCACATGGGCACTCTAGGCAGAGGGATAATGGCCAAAACCAAGATGAATGGGCATGCCAACAATTGACATACAGCCAATGAGAGAAGCAAGTTTAGATGATGGATGCTAGGTGACTTTATTCTTTACTAACTATGATATGACAACTTGGAATTTTACTTGTAAAGTATTTTAATTTATTAAAGAATAGTTCAATTTGGCAGATGACACAGTAATAATAATAATAATAATAATAATAATAATAATAATAATAATAATAATAAT
>OU015743.1:65548862-65561194 GCA_907169655.1 Acomys percivali | reverse complement strand
ATAATAATAATAATAATAATAATAATAATAATAATAATAATAATAATGCTTTTCTCCTTTCTGATATACATAAAGTAGTTTATGTACTACTGATATTTTACTTTAGTGACTCTATATGCTTATTGATATAGCCACATATTATTACTTTTTATGGCGATCAAAATGGTAATGTATAGATTTCATACATACCATGGTTTACTGTTAATTATTAGCTTACAGCTCCAGAAATAAGAAACATTCTTCCATAAGGGAAATGCAATCTATATTTTATAATTCCCCAAATAAAAATAATTAATACATACTTTCATTTTATTAATACTAATCATGATTACAACCACTTACTGAGCATACACATGGATCTAGCATTGCTCTATGTACTTTGCTTTACTTGGCCACAGATTTTAGTTTTCAAACCCGAGTGACAGTCAGCCTCAATCTCATTCACATCTGCTGTGGATGGAGCAGCAGTGTGGGCTGACCAGGCTTGGGTGGGGATAGTGGCAGGGCCCCAGGACTGCATCTTCTTGAAGATACAGAGAAAGCTGTTCTGTGACAAACTGCATGGAACCTGTATTTGCATTCATAATGTTTCCACTTGACATCATGGAATTGGGCTCTCACATTCTTCCTTTCAGAAGCCAGATTGATTGGCAGTGACTTCCTGTGGTGGGAACTAAGATTCAAACATTAGCTACTTTTGGCTATCTAAAGAACATTTTCAAGCAACAATCCAAAGCCTCTGCTTATTATATTTAATCTAAATAATGACTTCATGTGGAACTAAATAACACATACCTTGATCTAAGTTGCATGTACCAATCTATGCAAAACTATTGACTTAATTACCTACAGTGTAATTTCAGAAATATAGACAAGATTAGTTCTGCTCTTAGTGGAAAGGGGCACAGCAAAGAACAAAACAATCCCAGGGCCATGGTGGTGGATGGTCACATACACATGCTGGACTAGAGAAGACAAAGCTCAAAAGGGCTTGGAAATCGTGAGAACGGTCTGAAAAGTGGGTAGAACAATGGTTTCACGGCCACCAGCATGGCTGCCTAGTATTGGCACCATGATCCAACTTGGGTAGAAGGTTCTATCGCAGAGATTTTGAAAACTGACTTAGCAAGCCTTCTGACTCTTCCCTAGTAGAAATTAGAGCTGCTCAATTTTGTGTCGGACTGCATTCGAATGAGCAGGTTTGGATGAATTAATTGCAAGATGTTCCATTAGATAACGAAATGAGTTAATCTTTTTAATAGAGCTGGTGTATATTTGCTATCTAAATGCTGAAGGGTGTTTGCCGAAAGAAGCAATCTTGCTACTGGTTTAATTGATATTGAGCTGTTCCTGGAGGCAGTAATTGCCCAACAAGCTGAGTTGCTCCCTGAGGCCACGCTCTGGATGGTAACAGGAGCATGGCATCAGCACGAAGGAGGATGCCATAGCAGAAGGCCATGAACCCAGATTATGAAAAGATACATCAGATAGTCTAGGAGGAAATAAAATAGGTGTTCTAGGACATTTGCAACATTTGAGGTCGCAATGTGCCCTGTCAAGAGCCATTTCTCACCCATTTTGGTCCCCTTTTGGCTTTACTGTAAGGGCTCTGAAGGGCCAGTAAAAGCCAGGGATCAATATTGAAATCATGCAACCTGGCCATAAATGGTTTCTGTCTATAAAATTACAGGCTGACAATAGAGTAATAAATGCCACAAGCCTCAAATTGTTATAAAGCATTTTCTCTAATAGAAGAATTAGGGTGTGGCAAGAGGCTGACACAGAAAAGCTAGCTCCCAGGCACGTCTGCTCTTCCTGGATGCTATATTGACAGATACAGCTTGGTAGTGATAGAAGGGCAAACTGGCATATTCTGAAAGGATACTCTTAAAGTTTCCAGGTGGTGAGAAACTACAGAAGGCTGTGCCCCTTTCCATTAAGAGAGAACTAATCTTGTCTATATTTCAGAAAGTACAGTGTAGGTAATTAAGACAATAGTTTTGCATAGATTGGTACATGCAACTTAGATCAAGGTATATGTTATTTAGTTTCACAGGAAGTCATTATTTAGATGAATTATAATAAGCAGAGGCGTTGGGTTTTTGCTTGAAAATGTTGTAGTGTGCCTAAAGCATGGCATGAAAGCCATGTTCTAACAGTTAAAAAAAAAAGCAATGGATTGGACTCTGTTCTTGAAAGGAGTATGTAAGCACAGATCAGTGTATTCTAGACCAAAAAAAAAAAAAAAAAAAAAAAAGATATGGAGGAGGGGAAGTCAGAGGGAGACAAGAAGAAGAAGAAGAGGAGGAGGAGGAAGAGGAGAAAGGAAGTAAAATATTTTCAGGCAAAGAGAAAGGGCAAAGCTAGAGGAAATAGAAATAAAAGAATCAATAGGAACTAAAACTCTATTATTGTATTGATGCTTTATTATATAAGAAAGACCCTAAAGGCTGCTGAGGAACCGTCTGCATTCTTTCCTAATAATTTCCTTCAGCTCAACTAGAAACTGATCAAGTTTCTTTAGCATGATAAAGAATGTATGAAGCCAAAAGTCAAGCTTGTGTGAGATAGTCACAGGAAAGTTTAAAATACAGAAAAAATATCTGCTATTACCTAGCACTGTCCTGATGTCATAGTCAACAACATGGACAAAGAAAGGAAGGGAGGCCGCGAGCAGGATGATGTGGCAGCCCTCTGTGCTTGGACCATCCTGGAAAGAACTTACACAGCTGCAAGATGTGCAGCCTCCTCACTTTTTCCAGTGATAACAACTCCAGGTTCACTTCAGTCTTCTGGACAACCTCAGCCAATGCCTGTTATATCTGTTCAGTGTGATTCTGTTCCAATAGGGATTGCCCCACCTCCTTTCTTGGTCAGTGACGTGTTTGGCTGACACTTTGTTAGTCTGCATTGTGTTGGATGTTTCATGCTTAGCTTTATCTGTTCTTCCTCCTTTAAAACTTTCATGGCTATTGCCCTTGTGTCTGCTTTTCAGGAGATCTAATAGGTGTGTGTACGTGTGTGTGTGTGTGTGTGTGTGTGTGTGTGTGTGTGTGTTTGTTATTTTTACAAAACTGTGTTTGTTTCTTAGTTTCTCTCTTGACCCAGCTATCATACAAATAATTGAGACTCTATTATATTACTTTAACAATAAACTTCATGAGAAAATAACTGAGCAGTTATTACTCTATTCTTAACCCTCCTCCCAGTGTACATCCCAGAGACACTTGTACTTTGTAGCTTTCCCTGATCCAGCTCCTTTCCTGATATAACCTGGACATCTCTGTGGCTCAATCCCCCATGGCTGAATTTCCTACTTTCTCTTCTAACTCCTCCCCTGGATGGCAGGAAGTCCAACCCTACTCCCTTCCCTGCTCAGTAATTATCTGTAAGCTGCTTTATTGGCACATCAGGGGAACAATTGGGGAGCAGTGTTTATACAACATAGAGACAGGACATTCTTTTTTTTTTGTCGTAGCCATTTTATTTTATTTTTAAATTTTTATTAATTTATTCTTGTTACATCTCTATGGTTATCCCATCCCTTGTATCCTCCCATTCTCTCCTCCCTCCCATTTTCCCCTTATTCCCCTCCCCTATGACTGTTCCTAAGAGGGATTACTTCCCCCTGTATATGCTCATAGGGTATCAAGTCTCTTCTAGGTGACCTGCTGTCCTTCCTCTGAGTGCCACTAGGTCTCCCCCGCCAGGGGACATAGTCAAATGTGAAGCACCAGAGTACATGAGAAAGTCAAATCCCTCTCTCCACTCAAGTGTGGAGACTGGAGACAGGACATTCTGACAACAAGGATTACAACCAGGTGGGGTGGGGTGGTACAGAAACCAGCATTTGAATTACAAAATAACCTTATGCGTACATGTGCGTGTGTGTGTGTGTGTGTGTGTGTGTGTGTGTGTGTGTGTGTGTGTGTATGTGTGTGTGTATGTGTGTGTGTGTGTGTTGTTGCCCAAGAACGTAAAAATTGTATTTGGGCACTGTGATGGCTAGCTATTCTTGGTTGTCAACTTGACTACATCTGGAGTTAACTAAAACCTGAAGAATGGATAAAGAAAATGTGGTACATTTACACAATGGAATGCTATTCATCTATTAAAAACAAGGACATCATGAGATTTGCAGGCAAATGGATGGAACTAGAAAATATCATCCTGAGTGAGGTAACCCAGACCCAGAAAGACACACATGATATGTATTCAATTATAAGTGGATATTCGCCATATAGTATAGGATAACGATCCTACAATCCATAGACCCAAGGGAGCTAAATAACAAGGGTGCCCAATGGATGATGCTTAAATATCACTCAGAAGGGGAAATAAAATAGATATCTGAAGTGGATGGATGGAGGGAACAGTGTGAGAGAGGGAGTGGTGAGAGGAATGAGAGGGTGGGGCCAGTGAGGATCAGGTGTGGGAAAGTAGGGGAGGGCTGGGAGAGAAATCTGAAATCAGTGGGAGGGGCATCTCTAAGATGGGAGTGGCTCCTAGTAATCTATGGTCGTGACCCTACCTGGAGCCTAAAATGGTCACTTCCTCTAGTCAAGAGGGACTTTCATTGGAGGGAGGAGGGCACCAACCCACATACAAAACCCTTGACCCAGCCAATCAGTGACTGGCCCAACTTGAGTCAAATGCCATGAAAGAGAGCCCACCACTGATACTATTAATAATATTCTGCTGTTCTTGTAGACAGGAGGCTAGCATAACAGTCATCTGAGTGGCTTTACCCAGCATCTGATGAAAATAGATTCAGAGACCCACAGCCATACATTTGGCGGAGTTTGGGGAATCTATGGAAAAGGGGGAGGAAGGATTGAAAGAGTCAGAGAGGTCAAGGACAGCACAAGAAAACAGGCAAAATCAACTAACCTAGACCCATAGGGGCTCAGACTGAACCACCAACCAGAAAGCATCCATGGGATGGTTCTAGGCCCCCACACATATGTAACAGATGTACAGCTTGGTCTGTGGGACTTCTAACAACAGGAGAAGGGGGCTGCCTCTGACTCTGTTGCCTGTCTTTGGATCTCTTTCCCCTAACTGAACAACCTTGTCTAACCTCAATAGAAGAAGATTCGTCTGGCCCTACTTGATATGCCAAGGCAGGTTGATACCCATAGGAGGTCTCCCCTACTTGGAGGAGAAAGGGAGGGGAGATCAGGGGGAGAGGAGAGGGAGGGAGAGGAGGAGAGGAGGGAAGGAAACTTCCTACTGATATGTAAAGTAATGAAAAAACTGGAGGGCACACCTGTGAGGGATTTTTTGCTTAATTTGAAGTAGGATGATCCATTTCTAATGCAGAGGGAGGAAGGCACAACTTCATTCTGGATCTTGAGCCAGGAAAGCACACCTTTAACCCAGATTATTTAAACTGGGAAAATCCACCTCTAATCTGGGCCACATCTTTTGAGGAGGCCTATATAAGGATATGGAAGAAGGAAGCTTTGCTCCACTTGCTTGCCTTTACCTTGCTAGCAAATTTATTCCTTCATATTAGAGCCCACTGCTTTGGGATTCCAGTATATACTGAAGACCAACTGAGACATCCAACCTCATGAACTGAGCAACTCCTGGGTTCATGGACTTTCTGTTCATAGGTAGCCATCATGGGATTAGCTGTCCTGCAGCCTGTGTGTCATTCTAATAAATCCGCTTTCTATACATACACAGAGAGATGCATTCTGTAAGTTCTCTTACTATAGAGAACCTTGACTACTACAGGGATTGATCATTTCTTTGCCTGCTTGGCAATGAGATACTGTGAAGGCCAGTTTTAAATGTCACTTGCCACAAATTACAACCACCTGAGATGAGCTTTTTCCCCTCCTTTTAAAAACATTTTGTACATGAGTACTGTAGTACTGTATTTACTTTCCCCTCTAACTCTTCCTACCATGTTCACCCACTCCTTTCAAATTCATGATCTTTTTCTTACTTGCTATTTTATTATATATATTAATATTGCTTACATAAGTATTTATATGATAGATGCATACAGCAGTTGTCAATCAAGAGCTGCTTGGCCAATCAGCTGGTCAGAAGGACAGGAAGTAGAAGGCGGGACTTTCAGGGAGAGGAGGAGGGAACAGAAGGAGGATGGTGGAGCTGGTGGCTGGAGAAAGAGACTGATGGACTAGAAGCCGCCGCAAGAGTCATTAGATTGGCAAGTTATTGGTTTATATGTGGGCATTAGGATTAGAGTAGCTCAGATTCTGCTCAGCATAGTGCTTGCAGCTTAAAAATAAATCATAATCTATCAGTGTCTATCATTGGAGAAACAGCTGATTAAGGAAAACTAATGCCTTTTAATTTACTGTATTAATTAATGTAGGAAAAATAAACATTATTTTAACAAAAACATGGTGAATTCATTTAATGTTGTTTATATGTACATGTATTTTGGGCTGACCACATGGGTTTGGATAACCTATCAGGGAGCTTGTTCTGGAGAAAATTTCTTCTTCTTCTCTCTGCACCCATTGGTTGGTTGCCTGCAGCTCTTCATCCTGGGGCAGGACTTTGTGAAATTTCCCATATGCATGTTGCCACATCAACTGGCTCTCCCATAATGCAGGTCTGGCAACTGTGAAATCTGAACTATATGGAAGAAAATTTCAACCAAGTAATTTTCTAAATCTGTAGGCATTTCTAGGCCTATAGGCATTTCTGTAGAAGATTATCATTTTCCCTCTTCATAGGATGAATTTTAATATTATGACATAATCATTAATGTCATAGCTTATGAATGCACTTAGATCTGTCCATTTTGCCTGATTATACTGAGTAGCATCATCTCAAATTTCTGATACAACTTTTTTGTTTGTTTGTTTGTTTGTTTATTTAATATTAAATATTTTGTAAATAATATATTTTGATCATATTCTTTGCCCTCTTCCAACCCTTCACAGATCTTCCCCACCTCATTACTCACCCAAATTGATGGGCTTTCATTTTTCAGTCTCAAAACCAAAAACCAAAACATATAACCCCATAAGATACTGAAAGGTCTAGTGACTAGGTTCCTGCCTGTGATGGCTGTTCTCAGTTGTAAACTTGCCTGTATCTGGAATGAACTGCAATCCAGAAATTGAGGATCTTTTCTATGGGGATCCACATCTGTGATCTGGATCTTGAGGCAGGAAGACACAGGCTTTTGATCCAGATCTTGAGGTGGGGTGACACACACACCTTTGATCCAGTTTGAAATGAGCCTTTAATCCAGATCTTGAGGCACACCTGTAATCTCAGCCGTACCTCTGCTTGAGACCTATATAAGGACAATGGAAGAAGGAAAGAGTTGATCATCCTTCGCCTACCTGTACTAACGTTACCAGCACATCCACGGGAGCCTACTTCTTTGGGATTCCAGCTTATATAGAGGACCAACTGAAACACCCATCCTCATGGGACTGAGCAACTAAATTCTTGGACTTTCCATTCATAGCTTCCCATTGTTGGATTAGTTGGACTGCAGCCTGTAAGAAGTCATTCCAATAAATTCCATATACATACATACATACATACATACATACATACATACATACATACATACCATTACATATCTATCTATACACACAACACATTTACACATACATACAACATATTTACACACACATGCGTGCACATACATGTAAGGCTTTGTGACTCTAGAGAACTCTGACTAATACACTGGTTTTGGACATCAGGAGCATTGGAATAGGAGTTAGGTGTATCTGGATTAATGCCATAAGATTTTGGCTCTCCGGTCCCCTTTGAAACCTTACCTTGCAGTGGTTACACACCCATTTCTATTCAGAAAGGGCTCTCTCTTCAGGTAGACAGTAGGACTTTCTGTTAGGATCTGGCTTTACCAACCACCAAGCTGACAGCTAGAGAAAAGTTGTAAGAAAAAACAGGAAAAAAACTGGTAGGGAGATGCTTGGGCTGACGAAGGAGGAAAAAAAACAGTAAGAATTAGCACCAGTAGGAGCTGGAGGTTGGCCACTGAGAATGCTTGCAGGCCTGAAACATCAGATGGGATAAGACTGAATTTATTAAGTTGGGAGAGAGTTTTTAAATTTTTGAAACTTAGTGTGGAACTCTGAAAGGATGTTGAAAACAGCCATTAATTAGAGTGCTTGCCCGACTGCAGCAGATGGCAGAAAGCAGGTACTAAAAGGGTCATGAGGGTTCTCTCATATGCTGTTGGTGGGATCACAGATCAGTCCAGGCACTCTGGAAGTCAGCTTGAAGAATCCCCCACACAAAGCTAAAAATAGAGCTGTTGAATGACCTAGATATACCAGTCTTTGGCGTATGCCAAAAGGATTCAATGCCCTACTTCATAGATACTTGCTCAGCTGTGTCCATTGCTGCTGTATTCACAATAGCTAGGAAATGGAAGCAAGTTTAATGTCCTTCCGCTGATGAATGGATGATAAAACTGGTACAAGCGCACCATGGGATGCTATTCAGCTGTAAAATAAATAAATAAATAAATAAATAAATAAATAAATAAATAAATAAAAGCATGAGCTTTGTAGGTAAATGTCTGAACTTAGAAAAGATCATATTGAGTGAGATAAACTAGACTCACAAAGACAAATGTCACATGTTCTTTCTTATCTGAGGTTCCTAGCTCCAAACATTGAGCTGCAAGCACATATCCTGGGGTAAACATAGAAGCCACAAAAGTAGAAAGGGACCATTTCCTGGGTGAGGGGATGGGGTAGCAATGGAGAAGGGAACAATAGAGTCCAAGCAATCTGATCAGGGAAATGGGAAAAGTGGGTGGCAGGTGGTTATAGGGAGGGATGGAGAAGAAGATGAGTACAGAAGAAGAAGGAGTGGGAGGGTAAAATAACAACACAGATGTCTAAAAATGTCACAATGAATCACACTATTAACTATATATCCCAAAATTCCTATAACACATACAAGTTGGTGTATAAAGCTACATATATAGTCAAAGTGAAATTTTACCATCTGTGCTGACAATCCTTCCTCCAAAAGCCAAGGACCATCTAACAAAAACCCCAACACCAGGTATGAGAATCCCTCTTTTGAGTTGTTGGTCAGGGTTAGCCAAGAGAATCCTCAAGCAATTCAGGCTATCATTTTTGCTTGTGGTTGCGCAACAGAGGTAGAAAGTAAGTTCTAATTTCTGACAACAGCATGTATTTCAGACACGGGCCCAGAAGCTCTTGAACTGGAAGTGGTCTAATGCCTCCTCCTCGAGGACTGGCTTTTATGGTATGGAGCTATGATGTCTCTGAAGCACACCAAAGCCATAGCATGACATGATAACTCTACGGGTGCTGGTAGTGATATGCATACCTGGGAGGGACCAACAGTTCTCTCATTGGACTTAAGACCTATCCAACAAGAGGGAAATCATACCTGGTACCAGAAACGTAGCCACCTTTACTAAACCAGCACAATCCCTAACTGCATTATAAATATTTGTCGTCATACCCACACATGCGCACAGCCCTTGTGCCTCATCAAGGAAAAGTCTCTGCAACACACAGTAGCATTATAGAAAACCACAACCAGTCAAAATGCAGAGCTGTGGAACCCAGCCCCAAAGGATGCATCGGCAACACAATTCCCATACCTAAGTTTCAGGAAACATTGCAGAAGGAGGACCAGAAGGTTCTAAAAGTCAGAGGAGGATCAGAGAGTTTCCTGTGAGATTATGTCCCCCAAGGAATGTCAGACGTTACAACCATAAAGTCGCACCAACATGACTGCCTAAACATTAGGTGAATCAGGACAAAAATACATAAAAGTGGATGGAGGAATGACTGTGAGAAGTCAACCCTAGACAAAGACCAATGGGAAGCTAAGGAATGCAGAGAGTGGGAGAAACAGTCTTCCCCAGGGAAGAGCACACCAATCGGTTGTTCAGTACTGAATGGCCAGCCCTGAAATCATACATACAAGTAACATTCTGTGGGCTAGACAAGTTGTACTTATGTATTTAGGCATATATATATATATATGCATATATATGTACATATACATATATATTACAGAAAACTACAACCAATCAAAATACAGAGTTGTGGAGCTTCACCCTGAGGGATACAGCTACAATCAACTCCCACTTCTAAGTCTCAGGGAGCGAAAGAGGTGGGAATTATTAAATAACTAATTAAAAAAGAGGTCATAAATTTGGAAAAGAACATGGAAGAATATATGCATATGTTTGGAGTGAGGAGAGTGAAGTGATGTAATTATGTAATTATATCAAAAAATAAAAATAAATACTTTTTTTGGTTGGTATCCTGAAAGTGAAGTCAGAAAGCCCATTCAAGGAGCATACTTCACAGAAAAACCTAGGGAACACACCAGCACGGACGTGAGATGAGATTTGGTGTGCAGCATTGTCAGGAAAATGGGGAAGGGCGTACTGGAGAGATGACTCAGTGGTTAAGAGCACTTGTTACTCTTTCAGAGGACCTGGGTTTGATTTTCCAGCACCCACATGGCAACTTCAAACCATCGTAACTGCAATTTCAGGGGATCTAGGGCCCTCTTTGGTCCTTTGTGAGCACCAGGCAAGCATATGGTGCACAGAGAGATATGTAGGTGAAACACTCACACATAGAAAATAAAGATAAGTAAATCATGAATAAATAAATTAATGAGAAATGGCCAAAATCTCTGCTGCAAACAGCCTGGGAATCCAAGTCACCAACTTTGCAACACTTCCCCAGAATGGTCACAACTTAGCCATACTGGCTAGTTTCTATATGTTCTTCTTATTCCAACTGCTCCTCGAGTGATGGTATAAGATGCCCACTTCTAGTTATCCTGCTCAAGCTCCCCCATGCCAATAGCCTCCAATCAGAACACAGTTGGAAACTTCTATATGCAGCTCAACCTTCCCACACCTCTGCCTGCCTGTCAGTCCATGCCAAATACCAATAATAGTGACTGATTCCCTTGTTGCAGAAAACTCTGAATAAACAGACTGTGTTTATTATATTTGAGTAGCCTTCGTGTATTTCCGCACGGCTCTTCTCCACAGGCAGAAGCTGATGGCAAGATAGGCTGTCACAATCCTCCCTGATACTAATGAGGACTATGGAGTGCCAGAGCTGTAGGGGCCAGGTGGTGGCACTTAAGTGCCAGAAGCCAGGAGGTTGATAATTTTTGGAAAGAGTGCCAGGGTTGAGTGGCAGCCAAGGAGTCTAAATCTATAGAGACCTCTGGAAAGATACTTAATAGAATATAAATACCACTGTTAAGGAAAAAATAGAGATGGTATTAAAGAAAGTACTGTTCAAAATACAACACAATTTGATTTCAGAAAGCAGTTTTGGAAGAGGAAGGGACTGGGCATTCACCCTAATAAAAAATCATGGGTCTATTTTTCAGTTTTTGGACCCAAGCCAGTTGTCAGGCCCAGACCCCACCAGTTATGGACATCTGCTTTCCAGTGGAAGAATCCAGTACCACAGTGGCATGTGTGTTGGGAGTCAATTCCTCTTACCCTTCTTCAGCACAGCCTGTAACTATTTGCCTGGGTGCCTATGCAGGGGGCTCCCTGAAACTCCTCAGGTCGTACCTGGTATTCCTAGGTGATCTTTCAACAATCTTTAAATATATCATTGGAATTAAGAGGAAGCCCTTGAAATGGCCTGCCTATATTCCTAGCCACATTTGTAAATTAAGGGTAGAACTTTCTTCATGGAAGAAAAAGTGGTAATTAATGTTTCCTTGAGGACATTAAGGATGTAGGAGTGATGGTCCCATCACAAATCCATTTTATTAGCCAATCTGGTCTGTGGGATGCTGGATGGATTCTGGAGGACTATGAGCTATGCAGACACAAGGAATAGAATTGCCTCAGGGGCTCTGGCAGCGTGCCTCTGGTTTACGAGGGTAAATTAATATGCCTTTGTTACCACAATATGCAGCCATTGATTTAGTGGTGGCGCTTTTTTTCTTGCCTTGTTAGTGAAGAGTTGTAAACAGTTTACAAACAAGGATGAAAAAGAACACACTGTATGGTTGATCTAAAAATATTTTAAACTTCTTGCTCTGTGCTATGACCAAAAGGATATAGAGAGTTTGGATTGCCTTTGGGATACGTTTTCATCACCTGATGATGTCATGCTTGTCAACAAGGATGTAGATGAGTAGTTGGGGTACCAGAGGCCTTGGAGTTTAGTCTTGAGATGCTAAGTATTAATCTTCAAAGGCCATGCTCCAGAATCACCTGAAGTTAAAAGCACCACCAACCAACCAACTGGCAGCAGCAACAACAGAACACACACACACACACACACACACACACACACACACACACACACACACACACA
>OU015743.1:65525750-65548762 GCA_907169655.1 Acomys percivali | reverse complement strand
GAGAGAGAGAGAGAGAGAGAGAGAGAGAGAGAGAGAGAGAGAGATATGCATCCAAAGCTATCTTTGGCCCTGGGTTGTACATTGGACACATCTGGCAGCAATGGCAGGGAGCAGGTTGAAGTTGGGGTGTGCATCTATGAGTTCTACTAGTTTGGTAATGCTTTTAGGGTCCAGCAGTCCAAGGGGCATATTGTGGCATTTTCTCCAATGTATAATATTACTTTTAGAAAATTCATTGCTACAAAAGAGAATGTGCATGGTTGCTAAGTCTTTTTGGGAGAACAGGAAGGAATGTTGTAGCAGCACTCTGCTATGACAACAAGTTTCTCAGAGGCTTACAGTCTACCAGCCTTTGAGAACACCCATTTGGAAGTGCCTCTTATTAACTGGGCTTTGTTGTAAAATGGAAATGGGGTAGTCAAGACCACAAGCCAATGGCCCTCTTGTTCTTCACCATGGCTGGCTTGTGACTAGACTGCTCTGGTTTATAGAGACAAGCTGAAAATGGGCAGTAACAACAACATAGCAACAACACACCTACGAGGCACTGAAGGGCACTGGGGAGGAAATAAGATCTTCCTCTGGGAGAACAGAGCACCAGCCCATCTGCTTTGTGAGGAAGATGAAGTAGTCTTAATGACAATATATACAAGCCTTAGGACAATAATGAATACCCTAAAGAGTTAGTCAGAATCCTGAAAGGAAAGCAATGTGAATAAAAAACCAAGTCCATGTTTGGAAATATGAGGACAGGTCTGGGACAAGAACCTGTAGTGGTGTGTTGCTTTGTCGGTGTGTTAATTAGTGATTTACAGGGAACAGGGGCAATTAAAGAGGTATCATTTTAGTTGCTTTTCTGTTGCTGTGATAAAACACTATGACCAAGAAAAATTATAAAAGAAAGTATTTGATTGGCTTACAGTTTCAGAAGTTTAGAGTTCATGATATTGGAACAAAGGTATGACAGCAGAGCATCCGAGAGCCCACATTTTGATCCATAAGCCACAGAGAGGGGTCACACTGGAAATCATATGAATCTTTTGAAACCTCAAAGCCTGTCCCCAGTGATACACCTTCTCCATCAAGACCACACCTCCTAATCCATCCCAAACAGTTCCACCAATTGGGGACCAGGTATTTAAACATAGGAGCCTATGGGGGCTATTTAATTCAAACCACCACAGAATCGGTTAGACAGACACTTCAGAGACTTGCCATTTGCCATCTTTTGTCGCTGTCAGAAATTCACCGTAAGCACATAAGTGAAGAGGCCACAGATGCAAGGTGAAGCCCACATAGAATAGACTGTCACTTATGAAGGCAAATGTGCTCTCGTCAGCTCTGAACATCTAACCTGAGAGCAAGGTGTCGCGGGCTAGCTCCCTAAGTATCCCTCACAGTAGCTGAGGCTAGCCAGCTTTTCAGTGGCAAGCTGACTTGACTGGATCAGTTTTGTCCTGCAAGTGCCAGTGATGTGCTTTCACAGGGATAAATACCACGTCCAGAGCTGACTTTGCTTCTTATGCCCTCAGAGCCTTAGCTAGCATTAACAAGTGGATGTTGTCCTGGTGCATAGCTTTTCTTCAAAGAAGAAAGTGGAGGAGGGTGGCATTGTTGTCATGAGATCCTCTGCTATGTGTAAGCACCTAGAGGCTGTCAGCCTCACAGCCTCACAGTGACCAGTTGGAACAGTCACTAAAAGGACACCTTGGGAAAAGACTTTCAGGGGTCTTGATCAGACATGAGTGACGGTTCTTCGATGTCTATTTCACTGTTGATGGACACTCTCAGAAGACAGAACGTCAGTGCAACTTTTTTTGGAACATGATCTCTTATAAAATGTAGCAAGGTAAATTTGGGATTCTTCTGCCTCAGCTCTAAAGCTAAGCTGAAGTATGGGGCTCAGTGCCTTGTGCCTGTCACCCAATTCCTCAGATGGCTCTCTCCTGTCTCAGGTGAGACTAGATTACAACACCTGCAGTTCAAATTAGCATTTGGGCATGACAAATGATGAAGTGTTTGGAAGGCTAGAGTATTTCTCAAGAACTCAAAGCCATAGCGCTGTATTTATCACAGTTAAAATTCTTATGAGTTGAGTTGTGATTGCAAATCATCTTGATTTAAATGCCGGCTTTCTCCTAGCATTCTTAGCAGCCTTTCAGTTCAGGATTTTCATGTTTTTCACTTAAAGGACCTGTTTTCCATCATTGCCCTTAGGTCAGTCTTGTGAAGCATGTATCTCTTAGACTTTAGAGAACAAAACAATTGTGTGACATGTAAAGAATGGCAAGTTAGGACATGTCCCAGATTAATATAATTCAGTGGTATCGCCGAGCTAAGACATGCTTGCTCTCTGTCATTAGGGAACAGAAACACTTACTGAGTGGTAAGAAGTCTCATCTGTAGAGTGCATTTGGATCTTGCTAAAAATACATTCTTACTTCCAAAATGATTGCTTTGTTTTGAACCCAGCTGTATCTGAAGTGTTATTAATCACAAGCTCAGAAAGAAGCACTTATCTTTAAGCATGAGGTTATTTGGTTGGAAATTGTGTCAGTATCATATTTTTAAAAAGAGAATGACTGTATTCTTAAAAGATTTTTGAAACATGCAATGTCATAAAGAAATATAAAGGCTACATAAAATGATATGTTAAATGCAGAGAGTCATATCAATAAAAAAGGGAAAATGGCTTCTTACCTTTTAGCTTTTTGAGAAGTGTTTATTTCTGTGGATTCTATTGAAAAAGCACGGTGTATTTTACCAATTATTTTTGAATGCTAAGTATTTTCACTTAGCTTCTTCAAAAGCTTAAAATTTCCATTTGTGCTATTACTCTGCAAAAGAGGAAAGGCCGTGAAAGCAACAGTCTCATCAATGAATTTCCACACAAAGGCATAAAGTATGCACAAGAGGAGTCAGGGATATTCTTGGTGGAACTTATTGTGTGAGGGTGATAGTCATTCACAACTGTCCCATAATGTTCAATGTCAAAGGCCCTCAAGGAATCACAGGGTCTTAGCTTAAGAAAAAGCATAACGAGACAAGGAGAAGGGAGAGAGGTCTAATACTAGACAAAGTTCATAGTGGTATGGGGGAAGGTATTTTTCTCAGACGAGTGTAATCAACTACTTGCAGTTCTTTAGATAGGTGCCTTAGGTAGGATTACTATTGCTGTGATGGAACACCATGACCAAAAACAACTCAGGGAGGAAAGGGTTATTTGACTTATACTTCCACAGCACTGTTCATCATTGGAGGAAGTCAGGATGGCAACTCAAGCAAGACAGGAACCTGGAGACAGGAATTGATGCAGAGGCCATGGAATGGTGTTGCTTACTGTCTTGCTCAGCCAGCTTTCTTACAGAACTCAGGTCTGCAAATGGCTACCCACAATAGGCTAGGCTCTCCCACACCAGTTATTAATGAAGAAAATGCCCTGTTGACAGACCTAATGGGGGCACTGTCTCAGTTGGGGTTCTCTCCTTCTTCAGCTCATGCTTGTGGCAAGTGGATGTAAAATTAGCCAGCCCAATAGAGGAGATGAATTCTATGTTCAGAATTGCAGGTTTTTTTCTTTTTTAAAAATTATTTTTGTTTAATTAATTTATTTAGATTACAAGTCAATTGTTATCCCATCACTTGTATGCTCCCATTCCTCCCTCTCTCCCACACTCACCCTATTCCCCTCCCCTAGGTGTATGACTGAAGGGGACCTCCTCCCCCACTATATGGTCATAGGCTATCAAGTCTCATCTTTGTATCCTGCTTATTCTTTCTTTGAGTGCCACCAGGCCTCCTCACCAAGGGGAGGTGGTCAAATATGGGGCACCAGAGTTCATGTCAGAGTCAGTCCCCACTCTCCACTCAACTGTGGAGAATGTCCTGTTCATTGGCTAGATCAGAGTAGGGGTTCAATGTTTACTCTTTGTATTGTCCTTGGTTAGTGCAATAGTTTGAGCAGACCCCTCTGGGCCCCGATCCACCCATCACAATGTTCTTCTTGTAGGTTTCTAAGACCCTAAATAGCAATTCTTCTTGAGCATCCTGGAAACCTACAAGAAGAATTGCTGTCTTTAAAGAAGACTTAGACACAGGAAAAATGCCTGGTCCTCTAGAGTACAACTATTTTCTATAGGCTGACTAGTGAGTAGCTATTATGTGGTGCTCTACTTGGCACTAGGTGTGAAGACTGTACAGATAACACTAGACACTAGACAGAGACTCTGTGGAATGAGTGTTACAATTGTCATATTGTAAAATCAAGGACTGGGGGTTTGGAAAATAAAGCATCACAACTTAAGACTCATTTACAAGACTCTTGGTAAGTTCTTTTGTTTTTTTTTTTTTTGTTGTTTGTTTGTTTCTATTTTTTTTTTGCAGTTTGTTTTTGCTTTGCTTTTTGTTTTTTTAATTTATTACAATTTATTCAGATTACATCCTGATTGTTATCCCCCTTCCAGTATCTTCCCATTCCCACTCTCCTTCCTTCTTCCCCCTATTGCCTTCCCCTAGACCTCTGACAGAAAGGGACCTCCTCCCCCACCATCTGACCACAGCCTATCAGGTCTCATTTGGATAGTCTGCTTCCCCTTCCTCTGTGTACAGCTGGACCCCCCCCCCCCCACCCACAGGGAAGTGATCAAATTGGGGGCATCAGAGTTCATGTCAGAGGCAGTTGCCAGTCTCTCCACAACCTTGGAAAACAAGCTGTCCATTGGCTAGCTCTGAACAGGAGGTTTAGGTTTACTGTGTGCATTGTCCTTGCTTGTGTAATAGTTTGTATAGCTCCCCCACCTGGGTCTAGATCTGCTGGCTTTCACGGTTTCCATGTGGGGCTCCTGAACTCTCTGGGTCCTTCCATTCCCCGCCCCCATTCTTCCATATCACTCTCATTACTTCACCTGGAGTCCAGCAGCCGGTCCCAGCACCTGTCTTGATCTCCCACTGGGTGGAGTCTCTCAGAGGACATCTACGTTGGGATAATATCCACTTATAAGTGAGTATATACCATGTGTGGTTTCTGGGTCTGGGTTACCTCACTCAGGATGATCATTAACTGAAAAGCTTCTGTAAGGCAAAGGACATTGTCAACAGAAAAAAAATGACAGCCTACAGACTGGGAAAGATCTTCACCAAACCTACATCTGACAAAGGACTAATATCTAAAATATATAATGAAGTCAAGCAAACCAAACCAAATAATCCAATTAAAAATGGGGTACAGAACTAAACAGAGACTCCTCAACAGAGAAATATCAAATGGCTGAGAAATGTTTAAAGAAATGCTCAAAGTCCTTAGTTATCAGAGGAATGCAAATCAAAACTCTTAGAGCCCATCTTACACCTACCAGAATAGCTAAGATAAAAAAAAAAAAATCAAGAGACAGAACATGCTGGCAAGGATATGGAGAAAGGGGAATTGCTTGTGGGAGTGGAAACTTGCACAACCTCAATTCTACCTCAAGACTCGGCTATACCACTCCTGGGCATATACCTGAAAGATGCTCTACCACATAACAAGTACATCTGCTCAACTATGTTCATAGCAGCTTTATTCGTAATAGCCAGACTCTGGAAACAGCCTAGATGTCCCTCAACTGAAGAATGGATAAAGAAACTGTGGTACATTTATACAATAGAATACTATTCAGCTATTAAAAACAAAGAAACCTTGAAATTTGCAGGCAAATGGATGGAGCTAGAAACGATCATCCTGAGTGAGGTAAGTTCTTAAGGTAAAGTAGAAGCTTAAACTCACTTGCTCCTAAGACTATTACCACTCTGTATTTGAGAGTTATTTGTATCTTAATACTGTGCTCAAATTGGGTCGCCAGACAGTATGTTACTGAGGAGTTTTCTCTTATCCTCTTCACTTGGACCGTCCATGTTTTTTCCCATCTTCATTGCCCCCTCATTCCTCTTTGAAGTTTTCCACCCCAATGTTCCCTCTTTACCCTCATGTAACCTGTGAGGTACTGCCTTTCCGTTTGTTATACATGTCCTTCCCTTCCCTTTCTAGTTTCTTGGCTTCCTGAGGTAGTCCAAGATAAACACCAAAACTGAACTATGGGACCAGAAGCATTCACCTTTCTTGGCCTGGTCGTTCCAGTCAGTATACTTTCTCCATCCATTTTCCTGAAAATTTCATAACTCCTTTTTTTTAATAACTTCATAAACTGTCCTGTGTACATTGACCGCAGTTTCATTAGCCATTCACCAGCTGATGGGCATCCGGGCTGATTCCATTTCCTGACTCTTGTGACTATGGCAACAATGGACATGGACAAGTGTCACTGTAGTAGGATATAGAGTTCTTAGAGTCTATGCCAAGAGATGTTGTGACTCGGTAATAGGGTAGTTTCATTTCTACATTTAAGAGAAGATTCTTATCAATTCCTTGAGAATTTCATAAGATATAAAATTTCATAAAATATAAACTCACACACCACTTCTTCCCGTAACTCTTCCCAGATCCACCGTGTGGTGGCTTACATGAAAATGGTCTCCAGAGGCTGACAGGGAGTGCCATTATCTGACATGTGGCCTTGTTGGAGTAGATGTGGTCCTGTTGGAAGTATGTCACTAGGGTGGGATGGGCTTTGGGGTTTCAGAAGCTTAAGTCAGGCCCAGTGTCTTTCTTGCTTCCTATTTCTTGCCTGTCTGGATGTAGAACTCGCAGCTCCTTTTCTAGCACCATGTCTGCCTGTATGCCTCTGTGCTTCCCACCACAATGATATTGGACTAAACCTCTGAATTAAGCCAGCCCCAATTAAGTGTCTTCTTTTATAACAGTTGCGTTGGTCATGGTGTCTCTTCACAGCAATAGAACAGTGACTAAGACACATTCCTACCCCTAATTTCATGAACCCCTTCTCCTTTTAAATAACCTACAAAGTCCAATTTATGTTGCTCATTTCTCCTGATTGTAGAGCCATGTTCTGGAGCATGGTCAATATACCAGGAGCCATAGCCTTAAATAAAACTGACCCTCTCTTCCCTGGAAGCCACTATTGTCCATAGCTCCTAAGTTAGGGGTGGGAACTCATGACATCCTTCCCCCCTCATGCTAGAATGTTAACTGGCTTGATGGTATGAGGGAATCATAGCTGTTATGAGCTCATGAGAGCAACAGTCCTGTTCAGAGGACACTGTTTTGCTCCAATCCTCCCTGACCTCTGTCTTTTACAATCTTTTCACTCCTTCTTCCACAGTGACCCTGGGGCCATGGGTGGTAGTGATGGTTTATAGATGTCTCATTTGTAGCTGAACACTCTACTGACACTTACGCCATGCACTTGACCAGTTGTGAATTTCTTCACTAACCATTGTTCATTGCACAAAAACAAAAACAGAAACAGAAACTTCTCTGATGAGCTCTGAGAGCTGTGCTAATCAATACTCAGAGATATAAATTTAGAGGACAGTTTGGTACCTTATCAGTTAGCAGAATAATAGCAATGGGCTCACTCCTGGGCCTGTGAGCTCCCTAATCATGGAACCTTGGCCTGATTTATAGTACCGGGCAGGTGTTTCCTCCTGTGGAGCCTGCCTTAAATTGAATGAGAAAGCTGTTGGCTATACCTAAAACACTTGTGCTATTATTGTACTCATGGGTATATTTGCCTTGCTGGTCATTATTATTGTTCACAGGGATCACAGCTGGAAGACTCTAAGGAACTTTTCTCCTCCAGCAGCCTACGTAGAAACTTCTAATCTATGAAAGCTAGCCGGCAGGAAGAAAGCCTCCTGATCAATATCAACTTGATTTCTCCATGTTCTGTGACCGATGTGCACACTTCTAGTTTTTTGAAGAATCTCTAGACTTATTTCTAAAGTAACTACTAATTTATGCCCTCACCAGTAGTGTACATAGTTTCATCTTTGAACTACTTTTCGTTCCTGTGAGAAAACACTGTGCCCAAAAGTAACTTATGGAAGAAAGTTTATTTTGGTTTATTTGAATAGGAAATTTGTGTAGTGGTGGCACTACTGTTATTTCTATAATTGATCACTCCCTAATTGGATTGGAGGCTTGGGCTACAAGAGGGAATCCATGCCTAATTCTGTAAACCTGGTCCAAAACCTATGACTGGAGAAGTCTTAGTGTCCTGGGGAATCTAAAACTGCTGCTTAGGTGGATGAACAAGCATCAAACCATTAAACAATGGCTACTTTCAGTGTTAACCTGAGATGCCTCTCTTTTTAGTGAACAGAGATAAATGCAAAGACCCATGGCTGTACAAGATGTTAAGAATAAAAGATGGTTGAGTGCTCAGTTCTAGAAAATATGTTTATACCATGTCTTTAGGACTTAGGGAATAGTAGGGAAGAGGAGGAGAGAGAATGCAGAGCTGGAGGATGGAGAAAAGTGTTCCAGAATATGGGCTTCTAAGTAGGATATAAATATGGAACTCACAGCATCTGTGAATGCTAGAACTAGGTAAGTGGAAGTGGGCCTCCATAATAGCCATGTATGGAGAGGGAAGGGGCTCACAGAGTCCTATCACATACTGCTGGTCTTTTGGTACCTAACAGACTGTGGAAGAAAGAAACATGATACCCAGGTGTGTATCCAATAGCAAACCCCACAAGGCTCTAATGGTTAGTTCCAAAGTTAGTTTCATACAGACAGCTCTGATTCAACCCTGAGGGAGACTAAACAAAACTCAAATTATTAGATAGAGGAAAGGCATTATGGGAGGTGGAGCTGGTAGGAGGTGGGTAGGTATGTGGGTAGGTGGGAGAGTCAAAGACTAAAATGCATAGTGTACGTGAGTGAAATTGTGAAAGAACACAATTCACTCATTAAAAATACTGTTTTCAAGTTTCAGCATTCCATGATCACTTTAACATCTTATATGACATCCTTGACATCCTAGGATGTGACATACTAGAAGCTTTAATCTTGCATCAGTTACTATGACAATCTGTAAGCTTCTTTGAGATGTAAGACTTGAACCATACCAGCAAAGTAAGCTCCCAGTGGTCTATAACTCACCACACCATGCACTAAGCACTGCTGATTGATGACTTAGCTTTCTGTTTTTGGTGACAAGTTGGTCATACCTTCCTTTGTTCTTTCATGGGTGGGAACTATTGATGGCAGCAAGCCTGAAGGGAAAATATTTATAACAAAAGCTATGCAAGAACAAAAGAATTTTACTTTAGACCACTATACTTTAAAATAGCGACTTTCAAATTTCCATGTGAAATCTACTTATATATTTTTCTGCGACAACACTGGCATTGTCATGGGTGATGGGTTCTGAGGTGTTCCATCCATTCTCCATTTCATTCCAACACTACTCCACTTAGAAATGCTTCTGACAATCCACCCAGTCTCAGCAATGAGTCACTGCAATGTTGTGGTCCACATTTATTTACTTTTGAGACAGAGTTTTGCTATGGAGCACAGGCTGGCCTTGGACTTGAGATCTTCTTGCCTTAATAACCCAGAGTTGGAGTTAGAGGCATGTACTGCAAAGCCTGGCCTACAGTTCACATTCTGGAAAAAGAAAAAGAAAAAATAAAAGAAAGAAAGAAAGAAAAAAGAAAAGAAAAGCATTTTCTTGAGACTTTACAGGGCACTACATGAACGTTTACTCTCTTACAATAGCATGGTAGTAAAATAAGACTTGAAAAATCTGGTATGGCAGGATATATACACACTTTGCTGTGCTACTTTGTATTGTAGACTTATTTTTGATGCTAGCCTATCTAGCACTGTTACTTGACTTAACCAATGGAAAGTTACTAAACATAATACAACTAGAAAGGAAAACTGCATGCATGGTTGAACTTTACTGCATCTGCCTCTCAGTCTTAGTCATGTAACTATTTGTTTTCATTATATAACCTTCTCTTTTTATATCCTCAAATTTTATTACATTCACTGGGCTTTCTGTGTTGGAGTTGGAAAGTTTTAGGGCAACTTGAATGTGCCCTACTCTCTTCGATTACTTGATCATAGGGCTAGTGCTTTGCATGAGTGGTTTAGAGATTACCCATGTTGGTCTCTGGATATGGACCCCTGGGTATTGTTACTATTTAAAAAGATTGTTGAGGGAAGTATAAAGATAAAGATGTGAAAACCTTAACACAGTTGCTTTACTTACAGTCAGTCTCTTTAGGCTTTTCATCTTTATGAGTCAGCCTGCAACCCCCAAATCATAAGGACCACTAGAAGAATGGTTTTCCTTGCCCTGGTATATATTCTATGCCATAACACCTGATCAGGCTCAGATATATGATATCTCCCCCAAATAAGACTCATTTGTTGGAGGGCTGATCCTTGCTGTAGCCATATTTAGAGATGCGGCATTCCAAGGTGATTGGACTATGGGAGCACTAGCTTCACCAATTTATTCATAAATGTGATGGTTGTCAAGGAATGGAGAAACTTATCCCATTATTCACAGCAAGGTTTACATGTAGCCCAATGAAGGGGGGGCTGTGCTTGCTAGATGAATTATTAGGAGAGTGGTGTGTGTGTGTGTGCACAGTATATGCAGGTAAAGGAGCTAGGTTACCTAGTGCCTTATTAGAAGACAGAGTGTATATCCCAATCCAACTAGAGTACCAGGTTACTAGCCTATCCCCTATACTTGACTGCTTCAATTTCAATGTGATTAGCCATCTAGTCACTGAGACTCTATTATACCCAAGATCCACATGGACCCAGCTACTGCTTTATCTGGCAGCAGAACTCTCCACATGATTTAGTTTTGTAAGCATGCAGAATGTAAGAATTGTAGCATCATAAAGGTTTCTACTCAGAAATAAAAGGAAGGTCAGGCAGTGTGTGACAAAGCTGGAATCTCTGTGGCTAACCCTTGATAGGATGTAAGAGTGAAAGCAAAGCTCTGTGGAGATTCCAGAATGTTAGAAGTTTCAGGAAGGTGAGATATATGCCAGAATATCACAGGTATTGGCACAGCCAGCCCAAGAGGGTGCCCACATAGACTGAAAACAACAAGGCTACAGAGGCTGGGCTGCCCAAGCCCTTTGGAGCTTATTTCTTGCCACCATGCTCCTGGATACTGTGTATCGGAGTTATAGGATTTATTATTTAGTTTCATCTTTTTGTGGCATTCCTGCCTCTTGAAATAGTTTACCCTATAATTTGGAAGTATGCATTTTGCCGTTTAATTTTACAAGGGCTTAGCAATAAGAGTTACCTTTAGAGGACACTTTGTACTTTGACTGATGAGATTTGGGGAACATCAGAGATACATGAAATACAGTTTGAATTATGTAGATAGAAGTCTTTGGGGACCAAGGGTGTAATGTTTTCATTTAGACATGAATAAAATGTCTTCTAAAGACTTGAGTATTGAAAGATGTCCCTAGACCACCAGTGTTAAGTTGTGATCATGTTGTGAGGGCTATCACCTTCTATCTCCATTGTTTTACTTGTAGATGGATGGACCCAATGCGAAGTGATGGGAACTGTAGGTGATGGGGTCTAGTTGGAGGAGTAGTTAACCAGGTATATGCCTTTGAAGGGTATACCTTGTCCCCAGCCCCTTGCTGTCAGCCTCTGCTATTGCACATGAGCTGGACAATTCTGATCCACCAAGCTTTCTCTGACACTATGCTACATGTCTCACTGCTGCCATTGAACCATGGCTGAGAATTCAGAAATTACAAGACAAAGAGATCCTTCCCCCTTTGAGTTTCTCTGCTTGGGTATTTTGACACAACACTGGAAAGCTAATGAGGGAACCAAGAACTCCCATCTTTACCAATCGGTAGCAGTGGCAGAACCTGAATTATCATGATCTCCACATCTTTATTATTTACTCTGAACTCTAGATATTAATAAGCCATTGAATCTTAGGAATCCATTTCTCAAATGGTTTTCAATCTAGGTGACAATAGAATCATCTGGGGAGCACTGAGAACTCTAGATGCCCAGTCTGTAAGTGAGTTTATTGTATCTGATGTGCTGGGGTTGGGTCACAGACCCTTGATAACTTCTAGAACTTGTGGTATGGTTGGAGTGTTCACTGGGGTGCACAGTCATTGCTCTAGGCCCAGTTTTCATCTTACCACAAAGTTGGGATACAGTAAGCTTTGATTTCCCTGTGGATCTGATCCCTAAAGGACTTTATCAAGATGGGATACAACAGGGAGCTAGTAGAAAGTGGAATTCTCACAATCCTCTTTCTTGTCTTAATTTTTCCATTTCATGAAAAAAGAACCCATTTGCCCCTTCTCACTGTTAGCTAACAAGTGCAATTGCTCTGCATGATTGTAATCTATGGGTTACATCCCAATCACTGATGTCCCACTAGGGAGTTTGAATCCTTACAGAACTTAAAAAGCTTTCACACATAGAGTGTGGTATGAGGTAAGTACAGAATTGTTAGGTTAAGTTGAAACTAAAGTTTTATATTTCACTCCTGGCAATTATACTAGCTCCAATATCTCTCCCTTCCCAAAACTCTCAGAGATATTAGCTGTCTGCCTCTAGAGAACATAGGGGACATTGCATCTTTCCAGAAGGCCTGGCTATAAGCACTCACATCTACAGTGTCAATACTGTGGCTCCACAGTCCTCTACAGCTGGAAGCTGTGGGATGCACATGGGTGTGCACAGGGTGGGGAATAATTGTGTGCTCTTACACATGACTTTAGTGTCAAAATGAGCTTGGCTTATTTTGCTCCTACTTTTCCTCCTTAGGACTCAGGAAAAACACCCAAGAGGATGGTATTGTTTCACCTTGAAGGCTAACAATGACAAAAACTAGGAAAAGAAAACAATTATGTATAAGTACACAGGCCATAACACAAAAATGCTGCAAAGTAGCTCTGGTTTATTCATCTAAAATGACACTATTCTTTAATCACCAAAATCTTTATAGTATATTTGGGGAAAAACTCTATCTTAAAGCAAGACATAGATGTTGAAAGGAAACCCAAATCCTAATCCTGGACACTTGAATTCACTAGGGGCCAAAGACAAGATTACTAGAAGATCAAAGGTTTCTTTATTAAGCCACATTATTAAGATTTGGGGAAATATAAAATAACTTCCCAGAAGTAACTGTATCATTAGTTTTTGATGACAAAACTAAGAGCAGGCTTTGTTTGAAGGGCCCATTAATTACTGCTTTGATGTTGATTTCATGTGTTCAATGGTCAGATTTATAGATTAGGTCTTCTGTTATTAGGTCCTTGTATTGCAGGGTACTATAAAGGAGGAAAGCTTATATTTGTGCTTGGTTTCTATCCAATATGTTACTGTGGTTAGTTCATGTTAGGTCCTGGGAGTAAAGCGCTGTCTACACTGAGCTTAAGCTTATCAGAAAAGTCATCTGCCATTGATCAAATAAGTGACCCAGACACTTACGTGATTTAATGTCAATTGTTATAGATTCAGCAAGAGGAAATGACAGGATGCAAAGGAAGCCATAACATGAGAAAGTGTCACTGTCCCCTCATATCCATTCCTGCAGTCTCATGTCCAGCTTTGTAGCAGAACACCCATGGGAGCCTTCCCTATCTCCTGTTTTCATCTCCTAGGGAGGCCCACAGATTTCCCCCTTCTAACCTCCCTCCCACACTGTTACTTTGCCCAGCTCCAAACTTAAGCGGGCACCCTCTCTTAACCCAAGGACTGCTTCTGACAGAGAAACAAATGGGCTGATGCTAGATACACACCTCACCTTCTGCTCCCCCAGATCTAATCCTCACCTCAGTCTGCCAGCCCTCTCTGGGAGGATCACAAAGATCTTCTCCAGCTTTCATTTTCCCCAACTCATCCCACCATTCCAACCTCCAACACCAGCAGGAATTTACTGAGAATGCGCCAGCAGAGCAGGCCAGAGAAAAAGGTCAGCTAACTCAAGACCTTCCTATGCCCTCCTCACCTCCCAAACCAATCCCCCAGTCTCATCATGCAGCATTTCTTCAAGAGAAGGCTTAATGTAGCCTCCTTCCCCTCTCTGCCCACATCTCATATGGAGCCCACAGACCTTTCTTTTCTAACTCTCTCTCCCCTTAAATCTCTTTCTTCCTATTCTACCTCAGTCCCTTCCAATACCCCAACACCAGGTAGGAGGGAAAGAAGCCTAGTGGGAAGAGGGGGGTGTAGTTTTCCTTAGCTACTTCCTACTGTTTAGGGTTGTCAGGTTCCTTGGTGGAAAGTCCAATCCTCATTTCAGGATATCACCAACTTCTTCCTGTCAAACTGCATCAACAGCAGCAAGGTGAAGCATCAGCAGTCATCTTTCTCGGAGCCTCAAGTCTCTCTTTGGGGCTGGCTTTTATCCCCACTGACAAAGACCACACCCCCTCATGAGGTAGCTAACAGCTGACAAACATCACCTCCCCTCTCAGGAGGCAGTTATCATCTGTGGGCAAATTGGAGCTGCCACCATATCCCACACCTGGGATTAAAATAAAAACATGTTTGTGTATAAAACAAAACCTCCACAACAGAAATGTTTTCAACAAAATCACAGAAGAAAGATTTTCTTACTTAAAGAAGGAGATGCCTATAAAGAAAAAAGAAGCATACAAAACATCAAATAGATTGGACCAGAAAAAAAAAGTCTCCTCCAGAAATAATAATGAAACCACTAAAAATAAAGAGCAAAGAAAGAATATTAAAATCTGCAAGGGAAACAGACCAAATAACATATAAAAGCAGACCTATTAGAATTATACCTGACTTCTCTCTTAAAGCCAGAGGGGCTTAGACAGATGTGCTGCAGACTCTAAGAGAACAGATGCAAGCCTAGGCTACTATACCTAGCAAAACATTCAATCACTATAGGTGGAAAAAATAAGATGTTCCATAATAAATCATAATTTAAGCAACATCTGCTAAAAATCCAGCCCTACAAAAGGTGCTAGGAAAAAAAAACTCCTATGAAAAGAGGTTAACTACTCCCATGAAAACACAGGCAATAAATAATCTGGGACCAACAATATCAAAAGAAGAGAAACATAGACACAAATACATACCACCACCACCAACAACATAATAACAGAAATCAACAATCACTGATCATTAATTAAAAGGTACACACTAGCAGAATAGATGCTAAAACAGAATCCATCTTTCTACTGTATCTAAGAAACATCTCAACATCAAGAATAAACATTATTTCTGGGTAAAGGGTTGCAAAAAGATATTCCAAGAACGAACCTAAGAAGCAAGGTGCTGTAGACATTTTAATATCCAACAAAACAGACTTCAAAATAAACTAATCAGAAGAGACAGGTAAGGACACTATGTACTCATCAAAGGAAAAGTCCATGGAGACATTTCAATTCTTAAGGGCACTCAAGTTTGTAAAAGAAACACTACTACAGCTTAAAATCACATATTGACCTTCACACATTGATAACAGAATACTTCAGTATCCCACTCTCACAATTGACAGGTCATCCAGACAAAAGCTAAGCAGAAATACTAGAGCTAACAGGCATTTTAAACCCACAGTAGACTTAACATATATCTACAGAACTTTTCATATAAACACAAAAGAATCTATATCTGTTTCTGAACCTTATGGAAAATACTCAGACACAAACAAGTGTTGACATATACAAGAAAATTGAAATAACTTCCTGAATCCTGTCAGACCACCATGGATTAAGGTTATATCAACAACAGAAACAGCAGAAAGCTTAAAAGTCATGGAAATGGAACAACTGACTACTGAATGAAAAATGGATCAAGACAGAAATAAAGAAATCAGAATACAGGAAGTAAATGCAACATACCCAAACTTATGGGACACAATGAAAGTAGTTCTAAGATGCAAGTTCATAGAACTAAGTGCCTACATGAAATAAAACAAGAATAACACAACACACACAAAAAAACTGGAAAGATGTCATACTCACAACTTAGCAGCACACCTGAAAAGTCTAGAGTAAAAAGAAATAATCACACCCAAGAGAAATAGAAGGCAAGATATAACCCAACTCAGGGCTGAAATCAATAACCTAGAAAGAAAGAGAACAATACAAAGAATCAATGAAACAAAGAGTTGGTTCTTTAAGAAAATCAATAAGATAGACAACTCCTTATTCAAACTAACTAAAAGGTGGATAGGGAATATCTAAATTAACAAAATCAGAAACAAAAGGGTGGGCATGACAATAGACATTGAGGAAATCCAGAGAACCACAAAGACTTACTTTAAAAACTTGTACACCGATAAATTTGAAAATAAATAAAAAAAGAGGATCATTTTCTGAATAGTTACCACTTACTTAAGTTAAGTCAAAATCAGTTAAGTAAGTTAAATAAATCTAAAAGTTCCATTGAAATAAAAGCAGTCATTTAAAAATCTCCCAATCGAAAAAAATCCAGGGCCAGATGGTTTTAGAACAGAATTCTATGAGACTTTCAAAGAAGAGTTAACACCAATGCTGCTTAAACTGGGTCCACAAAATAGGATGCCCAATTAATTTGTGAGGCCACAATCACCCTGATACCCACATAAAGACTCAAAAAGAAGAAAATTATACACCAATTTCCCTTATAAACATAGATGCAAAACTACTAAACAAAAATAGTTGCAAACCTAATCCAAGAACACATTAAAAAAATTGTTCACCATGATCAAGTAGGCTTCATCCTGGAGATGGAGGGGTGATTCAATACATGAAACCAATTAATTTAATCCACCATATAAAAATAATGAAGAAAAATAACACACAATCATATCACTAGATGCAGAAAAGGCCTTTGAAAAAACCCAACATCCCTTCATGATAAAAGTCCTAAGAGAGATTAGGAAACAAGGAACTTACCTAAACACAATAAAGACAATTTACAGAAAACATACAGCCAACATCAAAATAAATGGAGAGAAAAATCAAAGCCATTTCACTAAAACCAGGAAGAAAACAAGGTTGTCCACTCTTTCCATGTCTATTCAACATAGAACTTGAAGTTTTAGTGAAAAAACTGAAGGAGATAAAGGGCACACAGATTGGAAAGGAAGAAGTCAAAATATCTTTATTTGAAAACTATATGATAGTGTATCTAAGTGACCCTTAGAATCTCTCCAGGGATGTCATGGATAATAAACATTTTCAGCAAAGTAGCTGGGTACAAAATTGACACACACAGTAGACAGCCCTCCTCTATACACATAACAAATGAACTGAGAAGCAAATAAGGGAAATGGCAGCCTCACAATCGCCTCAAACAATATGAACTATCTCACGTTATTCTAGCAAGCAAATGAAAAAGTGTATGATAAAATGTCAAGTCATTGAAGAAAGGAATTAAGGGAGATACCAGAAGATTGGAAGATCTCCCATGCTCATGGATTGGTGGGATTAACACAGTAAAAATGGCCATCTCAACCTCCAATTAGGGAAACTCAGGATAGCTAAAACAATCCTGAATAATAAAAAAAGCTGCTGGAGGTTTCACTACTCTTGATTTCAAGTTGTACTACAGAGCTATGGTAATACAAACTGCATGTTTTGGGCATAAAAACATACATATTAATAAAAGGGAAGTAAATGCAAGACTCAGACATAACTCCACACATCAATAAACACCTGCTTTTTGATAAAGAAGCTCCTAGGCATATACTCATAAGATGCTCCACCATACACTGGAAAAAAAGAAAGAATCTTCAACAAATTAATCTGGTCTAACTGGATGTTTACCTGTGGGAAATGTTAGTAGGTTCACTAGATGATTAATATCCAGAATATATAAAGAACTCAAGAAACTAGATATAAAAAAGCCCAAAATGCAATAAAAAAAAAAAAGACCATTTTCCATAGAAGTCTCTCAAGTGGCCAAGAAACACTAAGAAATGTTCAAAATTCTTAGCCATCAGGGAAATGCAACTAAAAATGACTCTGAGAATCCATTTTACACCTGTCAAAATGGTGTAAGATAAAAAACATAAGTGACAGTTCATGCATGTGAGGATGTGGAGCAAGGGGAACACTCCTCCATTGCTGGTAAGAGTACAAACTTGTACAGCCAGTATGTAAATCAATATGGCAATTCTTCAGAAAATTGGAAATCAATCTATCTCAAGACCCAGCTATACCACTCTTGGGCATATACCGAAAGGATACTCCATCCTACCACAAGGACAATTCCTGAACTACGCTTACATTGGCTTTATTTATAATAGCCAGAAACTGGAATCCACCTAAATGTCCTTCAACTGAACAACGGATAAAGAAAATGCGGTGCATTTACACAATGTAGTATCACTCAGCTGTTAAAAACAATGACATCATGAAATTTACAGGCAACTAGATGAAACTAAAAACAAAAAAAAAATCATCCTGAGTAAGATAACCCAGACCCAGAAGGATATGGTATGTATTCGTGCATATGTAGATATTACCCACTAAATAAATGATAATAAAGCTATAATCCATTATCCCAGAGAAGTTAGATATAGATCAGGGGATCAGGTGGGATACATGGATCTCCCTTTGGGGGAGGGGATAGAATAGATTTTACTGGTGGCCTAGGAGAGGGTGGGGACTGTAATGAGAAAATGCAGGTGGGCAGGAGAGAAGGCTGAGGGTGGGAATGTGTGAGAAAATATGGGAAGGTGTCTTATTAGGGGATTTAGCATTTTTTCCCTAGGGAAAGTGATGTTCTGGATGGAATTAGGATTAGCATGAATACATCCATTTGCATTTTGCAATGGTGTAGTGTGACCAGCTCATTGAAAGCTTATGTCTACACAGAAGCCACTTCTGTATGACCAGTGGCCTAGAATGTCTATGTAAACCTTGATTTGGAAAATTATTAGCTGCATATTTATAGAATTCAAAGAGGACATCCAAAGAGTCAATAATTACTCAAAAGGATTACATCTGTTTACTCAGCTTCAGAGAGACAGCAATGGACAAAACCGAAGGAAGCCTTGGCCTCATGGAGCTTTAATTGTGGTGGAGCAGGCCATCATATGCAATATAAATAACCAAGCGCACAACATGTTAGTTATTTGCAACTTCTCTAGAAGAAAAATGAAGCATGGAAGGAGTTAGGGGGTATTTATTGGTGGTTGCAGACTTATCACAGCCTATTATTGGAAGAAAATGGACTCTGATTCTACTCACAGATCAGCTATTTGTATTGCAGTGCCCTAGGCCTGATCCCATAGTGTTGAAGGATGTTTGATCACATTGTGAGCCCTGAGATTGTGAACTGGAAAAACCTGTTACTTGCTGTGGTATTGCTGAGCCTGAGCACACATCTTTAACTCAAGATCTTTCTGTAAACAAGAGCTAAGTAAAGTCAACCGTAGGTCAAGAGGTGGATCACGCAACCAGTTGACAGGGAGGAGAATAATAAAAGACAGAAATGAGGGATATTGAGTTGAAAGGCATTTGAGACAGTGTGGAGAAGGAGAAGGAGAAGGGACTTCTTCCTTCTGAGTAGGATGGTCAGCTGGTGCTTTCTCTGCCTCTTTGAGCTAGCATGCTTTCACCCCAACATCTGGCTTTCGTATTTTTATTGATAAAATAAAATGTCTGGAATTTTGCTTTTAAAAACAACACCATAGTTGAATGTTCTCTGGAATTCTTTGGCACTGGCATCTTTGTATCACTGCAAAGAGGTGTCAATGGCATTTTTTTTCATGCCATGATCTGAAGAAATCAAAATAGAAAAGTAATACCAGAGAAGCCCTTGAATGCAGCAAAGTGAAAGTCTCACATGCGGGTCGAATGCTTGGTGTGTCTATGGATCTGAGGTAGTGCAGTGCGATATGGCCAAGAGCCTGGGGATATCAAGCTGAGCCTTCATATGATTTATAAGCAACATTATCCCTGTAGAACTAATATAAAGAATGGACCCTTAGCCTTATTCTTTGTAGAATAAATGGCCTGAACCAGATCTCTGAAAGTTTTACATCTAAATAATTCCAGTGCTGAATGCCTGGGGATGCTTCATAGGGCCTTCAAGAACTTTGCCAGCCCCATTTCCCCATCGTTATGTTACCTGTGTTAATCAGTGACTTTTCTGACAGGTAGGTAAAGAATACAGCACACTTAAAAAATGTTGTATTTGCATTAACAGCATTTTAATAAAAAGCAACATTTTTGTGTCTTTAGAAATGAGTCAAATGTGTTTATCAACCTTCTGCCTACTATACAGTATTACTGAAAAGAGTGTTATTTCTATTACTTCCACTCTACAAATGACAGAGTCAAAGAAAATAAGTAGCTTATAGAGTATCAATCTTCCTACTGCTGTGACTCTTTAATACAGTTCGTCATGTTGTGATGATCCCTAACCATAAAATTACATGGTTGCTGCTTCATAACTGTAATTTTGCTACTGTTATGAATCATTATATAAATATGTGATATGTAGGATATTTAATATGCAATTCCTGTGAAAACGTGATTCAACACCCAAGGGGTCAAAACCCGCAGGTTGAGAGCCACTGTTATAGAAGGCCATGTATGTAATAGGGAAAGAAGTAGAAACTAAATCTCAAAGGCACATGTGGTAGTCTCTAAGCAGAACATATATTCTATTAATAAGATAAGTTTTTAACATTCATCTCAATAGATATATGTGTATTTATTGATTGAAAATTAGCTAGGGGATGGTGAAAGAAGCCTTTAATTCCAGCCCTCTGGAGCCAGAGGGGAGCAGTTCCAGTTTGAGGACAGGGTGGTAAATACTGCAAGTTTTAGTTGCTACAGAGCTACATACAAAAATTCCATCTCAAAATGAAATTAAACTTAATGTGTATCCATTATGAAACATATCAATTAGAAAATATAAGAGTTAAGTGTAGTAAGAATTTTAGAATTTTGTTTCTTTTAATACAGAAATATTATAAGAATATTGTTTTGTTTTAACCCCAGGTGAGTGGATCTGGGGCTGCCACACAGCAGACTATGATTTGCCTGGTGCTCTATCAGAAGCATGATTTAGTCAGCTGCAGATAGTTTCTGCGATTATGTGATGTTTGGGATTCTGGGGACTTATCAGAGGGTAGATAAGTGCTAGAGCCCCCTGAGAGGCATGGCTGGCTGTTGTTGGTTGTGGTTTGTTAGACAGTCATGAGCAAAAAAGAAACAAGAAGTCAATATCCTGAGAGTGAAAATCAAACGTACCCCAAGGAGTTTGATGCCCCTAATCAGCATAAAGAGGTTTAGCAATAACATTGGCCCCCCTCTCAATCCCCTGACTTTATTCAGAGATCTCTTTCTTTTCCTCCCTATCCCCCTTTTTTCACTCTGATCTAGTGTTGGGAGGGTTGAAGAGGAAGAAGAAAAGGGTTGGAGAAGGATAAAGAAACAAGAACCCACAAGGTAGCTAACACCAGTTACAGTTACCAGTAACACCAGTTACAAGGATAAACTATTTTAAAATCACTTTACAGTTGTAGAAATTGTACAATAGTGTTATGATTTGTTTATAAAATAAAAGGAGCTTTCTTTTTTATATTGAATCATGGCATACACTAGACCATTCAGCTCTTCAGAGATGCTTCTAACTTCTCAGCTGAAAACAATGCCTCACAACAATCCTGTGATTCCAACATCACCTGTTTCCAAGGGAGGCGTGCACCTACCATTCTTTATATGGTGTTAAGACTCATTCTTTTAAACTTTCTCAGCATTCCTGATTGATCCAGTGTCCATGCAAACTCTTGGGAAATATCCATCTTACATTTTTAAGAGGCAACACTACAACACATTACATGAGTATGTTGAAATTGGGTTATAATATTTTGCCTGTATTTTTGATGCTGACAGTGGAGGTTTAGATGGCTCATACTTCTTAGTTTGTTTTCTGCAGGAACAGAGGCTGAGTTTCACTAAAAGAATACAATCTTAGCATGCAGGGAGGAATCATACAAGGAAGAACCTTTGCTAGTGGATTGGTGAGGTGGCCACAGACTCTTATGAGCATGACCAAATGCTCAACATTGTAAGGAGGTCTTCCCAGACTCTGTAGGTGACAATGTTTCAGGACTGTCTCAGGTTCTAAACTTTACTCATGACTTTTACATGTGTGTACACTTGGGGAAGTGCTGTAATGTTTGCCGCTTTGTGTTAGCAGAAAAACCACTGCCACATAAGAATGGAACATCCCAGGCTGATCCGAGGCAGAGGGCTGTCAGCTTATCTGTTTAGAGGAGACAGAAGCCCATGCATCAGATATACGGTGCACTGAGGAGAGGTTCTGGGAGAGTATTGAAGTGACCCCAGAAAAGTGATTGTTAGAAGTACTTAATATCTTTAACAGTGGGGATCACAGAATTATGCCAACATTTTCAAATTATAGACTACAAAAGTTAATTAGAATCAGCTTTTCTAATAATAAAAGGGTTGACTATTTGTTCATTGTGAAATATCCCTGTGCTTACTAGGTACAACTATCATAAGATGTTGTAATAATTTGAAGTAAACGGTGGGAAAGGCTTCCACTACGAACTGCTCAGAAGTGTGAACCCCTTCCCCTCCCCAGCGTGGTTTCATACCACATGTGAGTGTCCCTTTCAAGGGTGCAGCAGGGATATTCACTTCTGTGCTGGGCTCAATATGTATATAAACATTGGCACAACCAACCCTTATCTTTTGAAAATGAGGAGAACATGATGTTCTAGTCATTTCTGAAGAAGTTGATTTACTGAATTTTCTCAATACAGTAGAGTATATTATCCCACACTTTTGAGATCAGAAGTTCATACTATCTGAACCATGAAAGAATTAGGTGGCTGCATTAGTGAGCAGCTGTGGTCAGACTTGGGTTGTGAGGTCACCAGGTGTGGGGCTTGATGCTGCCTCTGCCTTTTACTACCTTGTGAACTTTGGTCAGGCTACTTTGCTTCATTCTTCCCTCTCAAAATGGAAAGGATGATACTTCCTCCTGTGTGGCTATGGCTGCTCTCATCAGTAACTTGAAGATTGCAAGGTACAAGGAAAATGTCTTCTCTTCCAAAGGCTCCCTGTAGTGCAAAAGTGTTGGGAAAGGGCAGTGAGAGAGAGAGAGAGAGAGAGAGAGAGAGAGAGAGAGAGAGAGAGAG
>OU015743.1:65479859-65525740 GCA_907169655.1 Acomys percivali | reverse complement strand
AGAGAGAGAGAGAGAGAGAGAGAGAGAGAGAGAGAGAGAGAGAGAGAAAGGAGGGAGGGAGTTGAATGCAGTTGAGGAGTGGGTCTGGGGAGAAGGGCTGCTGTACAGTGCTGACATTTGGGTGGGACTAACTCTGTTGAGCATAATGGAGCCCCTCTTCCTCATTCTTAGTGTCTACACACAACTGAACATTTTTCTCTTGGGATCACAAATCCATTGATCTGTTCACCCATCCATTCAAAAAAATCAACCTTCATGAAGAGTTTTCACTAGAAGTCTCTGAATCTGAGTTTGTTTTTTTTTTCAGAAAGACATTTTCTAAATATTTAACAACCATGGTGGGTTAGGGTATTTGGAGAGTTGATGTCAGCTTTGGTTTACAGAGCTCATATTAGGTCCCCTGGTGCCACGGCAACTCTTTCTCTGTCATAGCCTTCATGACTATGTGCTAATTGTACTATTTGCCATGATGCCAGCCTGCCATCCACTTTACCAGTATGTTACTGAAAGGCCAGCACCATACTTGACATCTGAACTATGCAGTAGTATGGTTGAGTATAAACAGCACTTTACACATGTTTGCTAAATGTTGAGGAAGTCCTTGCCTCCGACCACTTTTATTTAATGATTCTTCTTTGATGTTACATGTGTGTGACATTGTACAAAGAGCTGAAACCCACCTGGGTCCATAGTGAACATTCCTTACATCCCTGACTGCTGTTATGGGAAACAGAATAAGAAAGCATATTGGCTTTCTTTATTTGGAAAATCAGTCACACATATGAGCATATGGCTTTAGACTTTAACAACCATGGTGGGCATTGGCATGGTATTTGGAGAGTTGATGTCAGCTTTGGTTTACTGAGCTCATTCATCTTAGTGTACACATCTCCAACAGCTGGGCTGAGGTGAGTTTTCTACATGGAACATGTGTTTTGGGTTCTCTGCTCACCACCACCACCACCCCACCGTGTGTGTGTGTGTGTGTGTGTGTGTGTGTGTGTGTGTGTGTTTGACTAATTCTCTCAGCTGATTCTGCAGAGTTGGGCTGAGCAGAGCTCTAAGGCAGACATGGTGGAAACAGGATATATTCAGGAGAAATGATGTTGATGTTTCTGATAAGAGAAAGATGGATGCCTGCTCACACTCTGTAGTTCCTCCCTTGATGAGTCTTAGGGAGAGGAGCAGAAATGGTGGGTAGTTAGGGATTGTGGCAGCCTATTTCCAAAGGTTACTTGGACCCATCAGTAACATGCCAAATTCATTTCTTGGAATTTTGCTGTGTGTGTGTGGGGGGGGGGATGTGGTGGTGGTGGTGCAAATAGCACTTTTTTCTTTGTTTTAACAAAAATTTCTTCATCATCCCAGAGAGTAAAGAAGAAATGTCTGGCAAAGAGAAACAACAAGAAAGAAATGTTTTCCTTTGGTTATAATTTTTTATTTAAAGAAGATGCACTCCTCAACAAATATGACCAGTAATACACTAATGGCACTGTCTTCTTACTGCTGGGACTCCAACTGACACCATCCGAGACTAGAGAGTGGGTGAGTGCCCAGCTTCCAACTGTTTTCAACTCATAGGGAAATGTCTTCAGTGAAACGCCCACAACTGTGGGCACATGGATGGTTTATATTAGAGCTTGCTTGGGCATTTAATATGAAGTAATGCAGAGTTGCATGGAGGTCCACTCAAGACTTCATGCTAGCATCTCAAGGGGACGGGAGCAGGGAGAATAGCCTGAGAAGCTCACTTCACTGCATGATGGATGTGATGCAACGTTTCCTGCTGAGACTGATGCATTGAGCCTCCGATTATTTGTACAAATCCCCTAAACTCAAACTCCCCCTGGACAGCATGGAAAGTGTCTTGGAAAGTAATACATACTCTTCTGCTTGGTGTTGGACAGCAATCTAATTTAAGATAGTTATTAAATGGTAAAAGTGGGGACTTGTGGCTTTATCATGTTTGCATGACTGGCTTTAAATATTCAGAACCACCCACAGCCTCTTGGAAACACTTGAAGGATTTATTTTGGCATATTTCTGAGCAAAACTCCACACGCTCAGAGAATAGAGACTTATTTTTTTTACAATCATGACAGCATCGGTGTAGACCTTGTTTCATAAATAATTTTGAGTCATAAAACCATAACATGTGTATACCACCAGCACCTCCTTTGCTGGACCCTGGGCTGAAGACAGGTTGATGAAGGTCTGCTGATTTCCATCCTCAGTAGATGTGATGCTCATGGCAGGACCAGGCAGATAAATCTCCAGTGGTTGTCTTAGTCTTTCTCATTGAAAAGAGGTTTTGTACATTAACAATGGACTTGGCTTCTCTGTAACAAGAATAGGGAAGGGGAACAGTCAACAGACAGTAAGGAGACAAGATGAATGAAAAGCTGGACCACACTGGTAGAAGGAAGGGGAGAGGACAGTGTCAGTACCGGGTCAGATATGCTCCCCTCCGTTTTATTCTATTTCCCTGGGTGTGTACCATGGCCTTGTTTTTACATTTTCCTACCTAATTTATTCAATGTCCTCTCTGTATTTGAGACATAGAGTGGATATAGTAATACCAAAGTATCCAAAAAAGCCAAAGTGGCATTACAATTTGAAACATACATAGTAGTGGGAGATCTGGAGAAATGACTCAGCATAACATTATACAGACTAAACAGGTCATGTTTAGGAAAATATATGCATAAATATATATGCATGCTGTAATAATTAGTGAAAAGGAGGCCATGAATTTGAAGGAGAGTAGAAAGGGGTATATGAGAGGGTTTAGAGGAAGGACAGGGGAGGGAGGAATGTTGTACAATTGTATTTTAATCTCAAAAAGTCCTCCATAAGACTTTGGAAGGATTTGGGTCCAGTTCTAAACATCAGCCTAGCAGTTCTCAAGCATGCTTAAATGTAGTTCTAGGGAATCCCATTTCCTCTTCTAACTCCTGTAGACACCAGCTGTGCACAGAGTGCATATGTATATACATAAAGGCAAAACACTCATGTATAAAATATAAATCGCATATATGGGAAAATGTTGAGGTGCAGGGCTTTGTGTCAGGCAGTGCAATGCTGCATAACAAGCGTTACTGTCTGCTGAGTCCTTCATTTTTGTCAGAAAGTTTGCTAAAGATCGAGAACACGCTACGGGAAAACATCACCTCCATACTGCTTCATGAGGGGCAGCTGCACGAACAGGAATGCCAGTGTCGTAACTGAGCACCATGAAGAACATATACATGGCCATGGCTGGGACTCTTAAGGGGGAGAATCAAGTGATACATTTTTAGCTGAACACTGAAGTAAATGTTTATTGGGGTCATTCTGGACAAAGTAAGAAGCACACAGAGAAAAATGTGAGCGATTTGGTATTGAAAGACTTTGTTATAAGAAACTACTACATGAGTAGACATAAGAACACAGTGGGTGTTGCATGGCAGACTTTATCAACTGAGTAGTGTGGGGCACAGAAGAATTTTAAACAAGGAAGAGATAGGCTCTGAGGTTTTTAAAACATTCATCAAGACTGAGTGAGAAAGGGAAATTCTAGAAGCAATAGATTTTTTTTTTCCAATGATGTCAGTAAGAAATAATGGGACCTAAATTAGGGCAGTATTTTGATGAAGAAAAAGGTATTATCTGGGAGATATGCAAGAAAATAAAACGTATAGGACTTCTTCACGTATTGGATAAAGACAACTCCGAATTTGGTTTGAGTGACAGAGACTAATTTATTTACTCATTACATACAAATCCTTTATTGATTCAACCATTGCAGTGATGAATCCTGAGACTATCTAGGCAAAATGGCACAGGGCCTAATATCCAATCAGTGTTTGAATTGCAGTAGGGGAGATACACATGTTGAATGACATATAGAGCACCGGCACAAAGAAGTTATGACGTACTTCCAGTAAAGACCCTGGTAAAGGGTCATAGATGATGCCTCTACTTACAGATATGCCAAGTTTAATGAAGCCATGAGATGCAGTGGACACATGGTAATGGACTCAGAACTAAGGCGATATACACTTTAGAGTTATCCAGCCAAATTCATAAGCAAGATCTTGTTAGCTATGAGGTCACTGTGAAGGTCAGTGATGCCATAAGAGAAAATGACTAAGGACAAAAACCAATTTTAAGGGCCAACAGAGGAAGGTTAGTGTTTAATGAAACTGAGAATGGACTTTAAAAGACATGGAGTGGGGAGCATTTTTATACTTATTTCCTATAACATTTAGAAGTCCTACCTTGGTGACACATGGGAGATATAGAAATACATCTTTGTCTTTTCCTATGTGTATTTTGTAACTAGCATAGAACAGGTACTAACAATGATGTTTAAATAAAATACAGTGGAGGTATTTAGAAAGATGTGTGATGAAGAAGCAAACTTAAAGAATCCTGTGGAACTCTAAAGGAACTCCTGTACTAAAGGAATGCCTTCTCATCAATGTGACAAAGTATCAAACACCAATGACTTAAAGGGGGCTTTATTTTGGCTCATAGTTTCAGACAGTTTAGTCCATCCTTACATGGCCTGATGAGTTGATTGGAAGATCATAATGCTCAGACTGTATGTGTGCGGGGAGGGGTTCTTTCTCTCATTGCACACAGGAAGCAGACAGAAACATGGGAAGGGCTCGGAACAGGCTACCTCCTCACAGAAGAATTTGCCTCTGAGACATCTACTTGGTACTTAACTGAACTTGCGATTAGGGGAATTTTAGTGACAGATTCTATGACCAACAGCTGTGGAAGGTCTTTGTGCTTCATTGTACACCTGGTCCTCAGTAAAAATTGGCAGGCTGGGCTAAGAGAAGTGCTCCCTGGCTCTAAACGTCTGAATCTGGAGACATGATTAGCTGGCCAGGCTGCAGAGATGATGTATTATCAAACAGAGGGGTCCTGTCAGCTTTGCTGATATATTATCTTATAAAACATTGGGACATTAAATATTTGATAGTGGGACTCTGGATATTGATTTTCCCCCCTAGTCACAAATGGCTGCTGCTTCTGAAGAATGGAAGGCTCTGCAGAGCTGTATACACCAGGAGACTGCATCCCTGCAAAACGAATGTCAAACAGTGCATCTGGGCATTGTCTTGATAAATTACATGACTCGGTGATCACTGACCCACATTTCGTAATATGATTTTATAAAACCCATGTGACAGTGTTAATGGAGATAGATGCACTGTGGTCCTCACACAGTAGAAGCCAACAGTATCCCTGGCAAAAAATAAATAAATAAATAAGTAAAAATGAAAATAGGAAATGTAATTACAGGTTTGCTATTATAAGATTTCATGTAAAGAAAGTGTTAGGTGGGTGGGTATTTTATACAGGGAAATTGTTAGAATTTCAGGCAAATTCACTGAGTTCCAACAAACAATACTGCTTTGTCCAAATAACTGTTTGCCTCTGCACGCCTAGAGTCTCCCTGGCGTGGCACCAGGTGTGAAATAATGGGCCTGTGTTCTGTGCATATGATGGGGCCCATGGTACCTTGCCTTATGCAGTCTTGTTTGGGTGATTCCTGTTTTACGACTTCATCTAATAGTGGTGGCAGCTTGCTTCTGAGGAGTCACAGCAAAGAGAGGACTGTGCCCCCAGCTGGAAGGACTCTAGCCTTTCTCATCAGAGGCCCTAGAGTCTCTGCAGTGACAGAGCCACCTGTGTTTATGGACAAGACAATTAGAAGGAATCTTCTTTGGAACATAGCAGGTTATTTTGTGTCATCAGGTAACCAGCCTAAAAGAGAAGTAGGGCTTTGACGAGTTCCATGCAGAAGACTGATTCACAAAATCCCCTTCTAAATTGAAGACGTGAATCCCAGTCCCCTATGTTTGTTCTAGAGTTGAATTTCTGTGTATTGAAAAGTACAATTACTCAGTGGCAACTGAACGTAATTGGGAATGTCTTTCCAATTTTATTACTTAAGCTTTATGAGTTCTTAATTGGTATAATCATTATGTATACTTATGGGGTACAATGTTACATGTTAATAGATGTATATATTCTATAATTAAAGAATTATGATACTTGGCATAGGTTTAATTTCATTAAAACTATAGTGTTGTAAAGAAATATACCCTAACTTTAGAACATTTTTTTGAGGATAGAGTTCCTAATCCACCTGCCAAGTTGAACTTAACCTTATTTCACATCTTACACATTGTCAGAATCAAAATATGGGAGGGAGATGAAGTCAAATAAAAAAATGAGATAATTTAGGCTTGTAAGAAGAACTTTTTCCTCTAGTTTTTCAAGGCAGTGAAAAGAGGGCAATGCTGAGGTGAGTTTCAGTCAGTTAAGCTGATAACACATGGAAGCAGATGTGAGCCTTGAGGGCAGATGTCATCCACTGTGTTAGCAGAGGCTCTGGAGTGGTGTGTGGATGAGATTATTCAAGGGAGAGCTTGAAGAGAGAGATAAGCAAAGCTCTGAGAATAAAATCTTGGTCGAGATAAGTTTTTAAAGTGGCTGGAGGAGAGAGACAAGGAAAGTAAAAAGGAGTCAGTCAGTCATGAGGAAAATCTCAGAGCTGAAGGCGGAATGAAATTTTAAAAAGAAGGAAATGGTCATCAATGTCAAGTGCTGTAGGGAGATAAAGTAATAATTGACCTGGAACATGTCTATTGTGTTTCTCAGACAGCAAGATGGATCTGACCACAGGGAGATGGCAGAACAGTTCTAGCAGAAACCTAGATTGCTATGCATTCATTGAAGAACAATCAGGAAAAGTGCAAATAGGAAGAACACACACACTTTTCAAAATATACCAGTTACAACAACAGTGCATGCTCATGGATTGGGAAGAGAAGCAAATTAAGGTCTCAAGAATAAAGTGGTAATAATAGCCAGCCTGTTCTAACCTGCTGGGGCTGGTCGAGAGACTTTGATCTGGGAAAATTTGACAGAACATAGTGGTACATGAACATCAAGCAGGACTATTTGACTGTTAAGTAAACTTTCTTGGAAGAGAATAAAATACAAGAACAGAAACTGGAAGGGAGGGAAGGTGCTAGAAACTGGGCTGAGCACACTTATTTCAGTTCTTTAAAAATAGTGGGTGAAGACTACAGCGCAGAGGAATCCCAAGATTATCCACACGGGAAGGTCATTCTCAGAGCCAGAGGTAAAATTTGTGAGTAGTTTTTTAGCAAAGACAATTTCTAAACAAACCGACTTCGGAGGTGGCATGGGTACAGTATGTTCTAGTGGGCCGGTTGTAGGAAAAGAGTGGTCCAGATAAATGTACCTGCTGCTGTGCTTGAATTTGTGCTCCATGTGATGGGCCAGGGGTGAGTGGAGAGCCATTGCTAGAAGTGTTTCCTGTGCAAGTCATGACGTAGCAGTATGACTCCATGAAGAAGAAGTTACTCATGGTAATGTCTAAAGACAGACGCAAAGGAACTACTGCGGCCTATATCAAAATCCCCCAGGAACTGTCCATCCTGAACTGTCCCTCTGGCTATGTGTGCCACAACTGCCACATTCGGCATGTCAAAAGTTCTAAACATAAAAAGTGACAAAACATATCAGGGGTCCTTTAGTAGAATGGCCAGTAGAAGGAAGAACCAAGCCACAAGACATTAAGTATTGAATTGAAGACAGCAAGGGTGCAACAAAGGATAAAGCAGGCACAAGAGAGATTCACTGTTCTCTCCTCCTCCTGTGAGAAAGAGCTAGGTGCAGTCAGGGTGGATTCTCCAATAAAGTGTGAGAGGAGAAAAAGGACCATCTTCTCTTCTAGTGTGACAACTCCCTTCCAACTGTCTCCCCCCTCCCCCATGTAAGATTCAGGAACATTTCCAGTATTGTGGAACTAGATGCATGCAACTTCAGTGATCATATCTGGAGAGGGTACAAATATCTCCAGTTCTGGAAAGATCCTGAGCTACAAGAATACTTTGTTTATTTATAAACTGAACATTTTGCTTCCCTGTGACCTAGTCAACTCCACCAACTCCGAAAGTTATTTATCTAAGTTTCTTCCTTGTAAAAAAGGTTGTAGACAGTGATTTTATTTCAGTCATCTGGATTTACACCTTAAATATTAAAGGTGTTTATTATTTTACTTATTGTTTTTCAGTTATATACTTTTAAAAATTACATGATTTATAGTTCTCCAACTGCCTTAGCATTGGTGTCTAGATTTGGAGATGAACACAGTTCTCCAAATGTGGAGTGATAGCATGTAGTGGGGCCATTTCCTGTCTGGAACCAAACACAAAGGTAACATGTCAAGATCATATAGCTGCAATGTAGCAGTGTTAACATTTAATTTATATTTTGCCATTTTATCTTCTGATAATGAGTATTTTAAAAGAGAAAAACAGGGTAAATTTTTATCTTGCTTGCTAGTTTAAGCCCCTAGTTTAAGCCTCTAGCAGGGTTTGCTAGAGTAAAAGAGATTTGTTAGGTTAGCTTGTCTAGATCGTTCAACAATGGTTATTTCACAGGGAAGAAGCTGAGAACCCTGAAGTTGCTTAGAACACAAGGTTGGATGCCTCCAGAATTCCAATCTGGGCTGAGAATTTGGAGAATTTCTAGGGAGCAGCTGGTCTTCAGTCTGTGTTGAAAGTCCAAAGAAGCTGGGTTCTGATATCAGCAAAGGAATTCAGCAGCAGCAGTGGCATCAGCAGAGTAGATGAACATGCCATTGAGAGTGAAGACAAGTAGGCAATAAGAGTCCTTTTTCCACCTGCTTTTATCTGGGCTGCCCACCACATTAAGGGGAGGTCTTCCTTGGTCAAGATAATATCTCACAGGCATGCCCAGCAGCTGGCCTTTTAGTTGATCCCAGAAACAATCATTGTTGCCATGCAGAATTAGCCATCTCAGGCCTCCATCCCAGCATCATTAGGAGCTGGATCCTTATCACCCCAAATACACCTATTGTCTCAGCTTTGTGTCAACCATAAAATGACTTTGCTTGCGATGAGCAATCTTAAGCACATCGGCTTGATTGGATTTAGAGTCACCGTGGAAATTCCCCTGGCCTTGCCTTTGAGGATGTTTCTAGGAAGCTTTATCATTTATGAAGGAATGTGGACAGCACTGTCCCACATGCTGGGGTACCAGACCAAATAAAACCGAGAAAGGGAGCTGGGCGACAGCATCGACTTTCCCTGTTTCCCTCCCAAGGACACATTATGACCTGCCACCTCATGCTCTTGTCCTCCCCAGCACGGGGTACCCTCAAACTGTGAGGCAAAAGAAACCCCTCTTCCCTTAAGTTGTCTTTGTTGGGCATCGTGTCACAGACGCGACAAAAGTAGCTAATAAATTAATTTCCCTACTTCTTAATAAACACATGGAAAAGGCAAACAGAGCTCCTTTTGCTAGAAAACAAGTTGATGCATTGACACTGCATGGCCCCTTCACTAGACAGCTGTAAACCCCTTGCTCTATTGCAATCAACCGCCAGCAGACAGCTCTCCATTAGATCCCTGAAGAGCTTGAGAAAAAAAAAAAAAAAAAAAAAGATAAAATAGCTTGACGAAATCCATGTGAATTCTCTGACTGTCCCTGTTACTTTCAGAAGAAAATCCAGGTTCTCTAACATGGTTTCAGAGATGGTGTGCTCCTGTCTCCCTCACCTTCCTTGCTCCATTCCGTTCCTCACTCCCCACTTGGAAGCCTTTGTTCAGGCTTCCTGCACTCTGTGCAGCATCTCACACTGCCCTGTTCACTCACTGCCTTACTTGAAGAGCTCCACCTCCAGCTTCTTTGTGCAGCCCCCTACCTTGGCATCTTGTTCTTTGGGCCAAGCATCTTACTGTTCTTTACCTTCCAGGCCCCAACTATTATTACCTAAAATATTTGTACCCATCCTAGGTTTTTTTTTTTTTGTTTTTTTTTTTTTTGTTTTTTTGTTTTTTTTTTTTTTAATTTAAATTATCTTCCAAAGCCAGGCTTAATCTCACGAAGACTGCCCTGGTGGTTATTTCAGTCTGTCACACTGGATTTAAGTCCCCTTAAAACAAATGACTGTCCTGTTGGCCTTACTCCCCATGACTATTATAACACACACAGAGACTCAGAACAATGTTTGTACTTAAAAAGGAAACTAATTATGACTGGTATCTGAATGAAGGTTGAATTTAATGTTTTTTCTACTCTTCTAATAAACTATGTAAAAATGACTTGCCTTGAGTTATATTTGGTGAGGAGGCTGCAACCTGGCCTCTGGGGAGGGCCCCCTTTTCTAAATACATACAAATAATTGAGTTAAAGAGACGTGGTTAGGTGTGAATGTCGAAGTCATCTGGCTCTAGCTTGTAAACCCCCTTTCTGAAATTGGAGGCATTTGCTCCACTCCGATCTTCTGGCAATTTTCCCAATCCCTCTGATTTTTTTCCCAGGACATGAGCAGCTGCAGTAACAGCTGCAAATAGTTTTAATTGTCTTGGATGTGATGCATCTGGACTTGAACATGTCGCAGGCTTCCAGGCACTCTGCTCTATCTCCCCTAGAAAGATTTGCCATTTACAGTCTCAATATCATTTTCGTTGATGCATTAGAAATGAAAGCAAACTAGAAAGCCAATTGTTTTGCTTTGAACTTATTTGCCACTTTTGCCAGTTAGGTGTTCTGTTCTTTTATCTTATTGTTAAAAAGAGAGCTTTTAAACACAACTTTTTTTTTTTTTTTTTTTTTATTTTTTTTTTTAGATAGTCTCAGTTGACCAGATGGCTTTGAACTCACGTATTACCTTAAACTTCTGATCCTCTTGCCTCCACCTTCTGAATGTTGCTATTGCTGTTGTACACATCACAGCTGGCTTACATGGCACTGGAGATGGAACCCCAGGTTTTACGCATGCTAGGCAAGCATCTTAAAACTGACCCCTAGCCTCAATGCCCCAAATACAAAATTCTTATTCCATTCTCATCTAATCTCAGGTCTGGAGAGATTTCACTAGTTAATTTCATGAGGCTGAAGGGATCTACCTGGATAGACTTGAAAGAGCAATCATAGCACCTATCTAGGGCAAGCCAGACTGATGACAGATGGGGTGCTGCTAGCAAAGCCTTGTCACCTGTTGTTAAGATTCTCAAGGTCAGGCTAAGGGTACAGAAGACCATGGCGGTTAGATGGTCCTGCTTTTGTTGGTTTTGAGTCGGTGTCTGTGTAGCTCAGGCTAGTCTAGAAGTTTGACCTTCCTTTAGCACTGAGATTACAGGTGTGCATTATCACACGCCAGTAATAATTATCTATTTTATCTCCCACCTTCCTTTCTCCTTCCATTCTTGGGTATGTGGGGGCGGGGGCAGTGGCAGCTGTGCTGGGGATTGAACTAAATTGCCTTCCAAAGTTCATCCATACATCTTTTGGCTATTAAAGTCAAGGCTCTTAACTATTTCAGTGTGTTAAAATCACTGGTGTCCTGAGCTAGTAGCAGTGAAGTTAGCGCAGATGAAGAAAGCATACAGAAGTTTACATAGCACAGTATGATCAGACTCCATGGGAACCCTCAGAGCTGAGCGCTGGGTTGTAGAAACTGCCAAAAGTTCCTTCAGAGCGTTGATATTTAGAGTCAAAAATAGCCTACTATGTGTATGGGCAGCACTGTACCAGGCTGAGGGAGACAGGCTATCTTCTGCAATACAAAGGCTTTGCTCTGCAGGTGGTGACTTTGAGTAGACAAGGCACACACATGGCCGGGCGGGGGTGGGTGGACAGCAAAACACAGGTTAAGTTAGTATCTTGTGTGGCTAAAGCTAAAGTGAGAGACAGAAGAAAAACAATCCAGGGAATAATAGAGAAATAAAGTGAGTCTTAGACCAGAATTGTAGGAGAAAAGCTACCTCCCAAGAATGTGCACTTCTCCAGTGCAGAACATATAACTAGAAAGAGTTCAGATGCAAGGAACGGGCAGGGGACACGCTGGGCGTTCCATCTGAGCAGATCAGCTACCACTGTTTAAAGGCTTTATTTTAAGGACGAGTAAGCCCCACATTGTTGGAAGGTTCAAATATGGAACTTTGGTTTGTTATTTCAAGTATTTATTTTTTGTTTTACTTTAAAGTTAAACTTAGGGTGATGCTTTTCTGTTTGTTTGCTTTTTAAAGAACACAGCCACATGCTTAAACATTTGAAGCCTTTTACGAGCAGGCAGATAGGTCAGTCAGCAACAGTGCCAGCTTTGTTGGTTCTGAGATATATGACCTCACTCTACATTTTGGAGGAAAAGGGAGGCTGATCTCGAGGAATTGTAATGCACAGGGTACGCTGAGTCCTGTAGTGTGAACACTGATGCTGCTGTGACTGGTTTCAAAGGCACCAGTGCTGGTAAAACATATTAGATTACAAACTCAGGACCAATGGGCTGAGACACCTAGTTAACATATGGAAACAGGACCTGGCCTCCAAGTTCTCCCAGCATCCCTCAGTCCCTACCTATTACAGGATATAATTGGCATTCCCCACCCTTTATCCTGAACTCTCCAGCCCAGAAGCTGGGCTGCCCTTCCCCCAGAGGCTCTTTACTTTATAATCCAGGCATTTTGGTCACTTCCCCCTTTTGTACCTTTGGCCTCTTGGCTGTTGCACCTGTTCTCTCTCTCTCCTCTCCCTGCACCCCACTCCTTCCAGACGGCCCAGTTCAATCTGCTCATGGCCACTGTGAACTCCTCCCTATGTCCCTGCCCTACTTACACTCTCCCTTTTATCTACAGTAAACTTTCTTCTCCACCATACCTAGGAGCAGCCATGTCCTTTCCTTTTTATTTTTTAGGCTTCAAAACTCGTCTCCAAGATTTGCCACTAATTCTTGCAAGCCAGAATTAATTGGTTCTGACTCCCCACTTCCGTGTTTACATTAATTCATCAAGAATTATGGTTTAGGTAAGGAAGATCCAACTTTAAAATTAATATTTAGTTTAACCTAAATTTATGCAACTTACAAAAAAAAGGAGAGGTTTAAAATTAACATATTAAAAATAGAGCTTAAGAGCACTTGGCACCCGCGTTGCAACAAATGCCATTCTAGCAATGGAGTGTGCGTGCGCTTGTGCGGGAGTGTGCACACCAGGGGTTGGCTCTGGGTCTTGTGTGATCAAACTACACCTCACCTTTTGAGACAGGGTCCCTGAGTGAACCTGGAGCCCTTAGATTTTGCTAGACTGGCTGAAAAAATACGGCCTAGTGATTCAACCCCCATTAATAATATTTTTATTTTAAGTAAAATATAGTTATGTCATTTCCCCCTTCCTTCCCACATGTGTCCTTTCTCCTAGCGTCTCCATCTTCCCAGCACATACGCTCACTTTTACCTGGCATTGGAGATTGAAGTTATGTCCCTATACTTGTCCGACAAGACTTACAGGAAGGAGCCGTCTGCCCCTCCTGGGAGAAGGGATTTTCATTTTAGTTTGATGGTGTGGTATTTACCTGAAGATCTGTTGCCCCCTTCAAAAGCCTGGGGGAAGTGGAGTGAGAACTAGCCGTGATGGCACATGCCTATAACCACTGCAACTGGAAGGCAGAGGGAGAACGATCACTGCACATTCCAAGTCAGCCGGGGCTCAAAGCGGAAAAACCGAACAAATAAAAACCTACAAGCAAACAACAAAAGCCAAGGGAGGGGGGGGGCAAATGAATCAAATTTCATTCAAGGTATTTTTTTTACTAAGGTTAGTGGGGGCGAGAGAGTGTCAGACACAAGTATTCCCAAGGCCCAGCTCTTATGTCCTAGGTCTCCTCCCTGCGGCCTCAGCTCCCTTCTGCAACAGCCCTGGCAAACTCTTTGCAAGCCTTTAAACTCCACCGGACCTGTTCTGATTGTAGTTGCTTCTCCACGGCCCCCAATCCTTCACAATGCCAATTAGCTGGGGCCTGTAGCCCTCCTTGGCACGGGCAGGTCCATTTTCAGTGCCCAGACACCACCTGCGTCCTGCGGCTGATGCAGGCCTAGAGTCACCCCCCCCCCGCCCCCGCACAGCACTTCCTGTCCTCCGCATTTCCCCCTTCATCCCCCCTCAGAGATCGACTGATGTGTGGGTAGGAGAGCCATTTAGTCCAAAATAAAGACTAAAATGTTTTTTTCCTTCTGATAATGTCCCCGGTTCCATCCCCTGTTATTATGCTCCATAATGCGCCGCGTGCGGCCATTTTGTCATCGCTTTGGGTCATCCTTGCTCACAATTGGTTATTTACTCAGGGGCTTTTGAAATTATTGAGTTGACACATCTGTCAGACGGCGAAAGCAGAAATGCTAAAAGGTCACTTGGAGAGAAACCAGCTGCTTCAGACAAACCTTCCTGCCTCCAAATAGCACAATCATTACAGGCTGACAGATGGGGCTCTGCTTTCACCGCGGCTCCCGGCTCTCCTTGCCTTCAGGTATTTAACCACACTACCTCATTGCCAGGTCAGCTGGGCCTCCACCTAATTACCCACACAATAGGCACCTCCCTGCCTAAGAATAACAACACCATTTTTCCTAAATAGGAAACCAGTTTCTTCACAGAGACAAGCTATCCAGGGCCATCCAGAAACTTTCCCAGCCCCTTCAGCCTTCACTGTGCCATGCAACAAGGAGGCTCTGTCCGTGGTAGACGCTGTAGAAGGGCTCAGAGTAGCGGTGGCCTCAAGGGAGGCCTTCATGTAGTCTTCCTCCTTCTCATTCAGTGTGTGTGTGTGTGTGTTTGTGTGTGTGTTGTGAACATTCTACATGATGCTCAATTTCAACCATACAGGCAGCACGGAGAATTCTCCCACGAACAGGTCCTTCCACATTCTTGGGTGTGTGTGTTAATGTGCCAATAGCTGTAACATTAGCCTTTAATCTTTTACTGTAATGAAAAAACAAAATCAACCATCATATGACTATGGGGTTTCTCTAGACTGAAAGGTGGATTTATTTGTTTAGCCTGAACTTAAAATATTGTTTTTGTTTTTGTTTTTTTTTTCTCCAAAGGTACAAAATGGCTAGTAGAAAAGATAAAGTCTGCTCTCTGTTTGGGGATGCTTTGATGGATGGGTTTATAAAGCATCTTGTTAGGCAAATGCAAGACGCTGAAAGTAGAAGGAGCTGTGGGAATGATCCCATAGTTTTAATTAGAGTTCTAAAATCATCGTGCATCAAGTAGGTAAGGACATCCAGACGTCCCCCTCAGGCTACTGAGACTTCACTCACACTTGAGAGTAAGAGCATTCACACTTCACTAGGGAAATGTTACTGGAACAGAAATGCAACTATAACAAACCCTCACCAGCCTGAGACAGTGACAGCCATGACTGACAATATAACTTTGATGATGCTTCCTTCAGTTTCCTCTTGATCTGCCAACTGGTTAGTTTTTGCTTTCCACCTCTGCATTATCTTTGTTCTTTTATTCTTGGAGCTACCAATGATTTTGGGGTCAACCTTAGGGACTTCAAACTCCAGGTATAAAGACTATTAGCACCAGATAAGACAACTGCATCACATTGTATTATCACACAACAATTCAATAAGACCTTATTCTATTCCAAGCCAAAGTCTGAGTGGAGCTGTGACTCAGAAAATACTGAGAACTTGAAAACTGCCACAGCCTGTGCCAGAAAGGCCTGTTATTTTCTCCAACTTACTGGTGTCTAAAAGACTAAAGCAAAAAACAACAAACAAACAAAAAACCAGAATCTTGATTATTGGCTTCAAGAAATTCTTGTAAAGTAAGGGAAAATGGGCCAACAGTTCTCTCAGAATAGTGGATTTCTCATCTAAGCAACAATTTGAACACCAGACAAAAGTTTACTTTTGTATTACTTTATAATATACTTCCACAAACCAGTGTTTCTACCAACCCTAAGGTATTATGCCACAGACTTTGTCTAAACCTCAAACTGTTGGCTCTCCACTTTGGGTACCTGGCTTAATGGTTGAAGTCAAATTCTATAGATTTCCTTTTCTGCGCTGTCCTATTTTAGACATTATGGAATCTCTGTCATGGTGACAATCTTTGCTACAAGAAGTCTGAGAAATATTTTTTAGACAAAATTTTCTGGTGACTTTTTTTTTTTTTGAGGAATTAGGGGACAACAAAATGGATTGGTGAGACAAATCAGAACAGAAAAAGAAGAGATCTCAGGGAAGTTCTGACACAGCTGATTTCAAAGCAGGAGGAATGTGTGTGTGTGTATGTGTGTGTGTGTGTGTGTGTGTGTGTGTGTGTGTGTGTTAAGGGGGTTGTCGTGTATGATACTGTTCCTAGGGAGACAGGAGCAAATATCTGCTCACCCCAGATAGTGCACCAATGACAAACCAAAGATAACACCAAAGTCCAACTCAATGAACCAGTGGATTTTACTGGAGTTTCTTACAGAAATATAGGTGCAGACATGATGAAATAACCAACCAACCAACCAACCAACCAACCACCAAACAAACAAACAAAAACTCAAGTTGCATTGCAAAGACTAACCCCAACATGAGAACCAGCTCAAGAGAGCTGGAAATCTGGAGTGTACTGCACATTTTACAGGCAACCCAGTCTTCTGGATACTTTCCTTTAGGCTGCTTATGTGGTCCAAGTACCTCCAGATAGATCAGCTGGCCTAAGCCTCTTCCAGGCAGGTCAGCTCAGTTTCTCCGGGAGTATCTCCCAGCAGCCCTTACTGCTTATAGGAGCTTTGACAAAGAGGAGGCCTAGTAAATCCTGTCAGTTTCAGGAACTTCCTGGAGCTTTTGAATTGTTTACTTCCTGTTTACTTCCTGGGTGTCAAGAGTTTCCCTGCAGGATGCAGTATTTCACCTCTGCCTAGAATGTCCTGTTGTTTCACCTCCCATTTAACATCTTGCATCCTAATGAACTCCCCTCCAGGATGGATGCCTTTAGTCTCAGAGGAAACATCTACAGGTAAATAAAATGGATAGATCTAAGGGCATGTGAGAATCCCACAGTGATATCCAGAAATTCCATGTGGAAGCACCCTGGCAGAAAAGCATACTTCTTATGATCCATAGGATAGTCTGAATAGTTATAATTTTAATACTAAAGAAACAAACTATTGTACTAGGAGGTCACCAGCTACTGAAACCTGGAGCATAATGGATTCTTAGGCATGGCATATTCTGGAGTTATTTGTGAAAGGAGCAGATGCATAATTCTCCTTCAGGAACGAGGACTAGGAGAAAGGGTTTGCTGACCCCAATCAGGCCTTAAGGTGGAAAAGCGAAAGGAACTTCAGTGTAATAAAAGCAGCATGGTGAGGGCTGAAAGGGAAGAGAGGCTTTCCTTTAAAACGTGCAGCAATCATCAGAATGAGAATGGGAGAGAAAGGGGCAGGAGAGGACTAACACCAGGGGGACTGCCCTTCAGTGAAATCCCCGGAACAAAGGGAACAGGGAACAAAGGGAAGACGGCCTAGAATAACCTGTCAGGGGTGGGAGATTTTACCTCAGGTGACCCTACTTCAACAGCCTATGTGATAAAGAGCATGGGAGAGTCTCAGACATTAGTTAGGACCATAAATGATGAGCTGTTATCTGCAGCACAGAGCGGGTTCTTAACTCTCTATCCCATGATTTCTTCAGGCTGTGGGATCTGGACTCTTAAGGGCAACCATTGTTTGAGAGGGGCAGGAAGTGGAGAGAGGATTGGGCACATGATTCAGAGGTCTGGATTTGGTGCATAAACCACCACTTAAAATGACATGGGCTTCCTCAAATCTTGTTTACAAAAGTGGCCTATGATACCTATTTAATTAAGGCTGCTCTAAGGGTAAAAGGTGATAAAGTATGGAAAAGTGATTAGAAAAATCATGCAGATGTAGTGAAGACTCATTAGATGTGCCTATTATTGCTATCATTTATTGCTGGTACAAGCTAACATAATTAAAAGAGGGGAAAACAGAAAGCAAGCTCAGACCATGAATTGGGAAAACCCAAGGCCTGAGCACCACATACACAAGTATAGTAGAGAATAATTCCTCAAAACTTGGAAACAAAGATAAAAAAACATGAATTCACTTAAAAATTATTCTCTTGGTGGTAGGGAGCCTATTCTGGTTTTGAAATATACAAGCAACATGATTTGCAATGTTCTGATCATATATAGGTTGAAAGAGATGAGAGAAAAATTAATTGACCAAGGTCTGTGTGTCTTTGAGCAGTGAGCTGTGGGGCAGTAGAGGAGTCAGTAGGAAGCAAACTGGGGTGCTATTTCCAATATTAGAAAGAAAGGATGTATGTACGAATGGCCCCAATGCAAAGTATGGCTTTTTTCAATAAAGTGTATGGAAATGTTTTTGTGTTAAAAAATTAGCTTTGCCTGTTCAATTTAACCGATCTAAAACATATCGAGTGGATTTTAATCGGAACATTAAAGCGGGTGAGGTCCACTGTGCTAGAATTGCACTGTATGCTCTGGCACCCCTTGCTGCCTGACACATGGCCCCAGGAACACTAGAACTGTGGATGGGGACTAAACAGGGAGTCACCAAACACTGTACATTCTGAGAGAAATGACTTTGGGATTAGAAGCCTTTGGACTGCAGTCTGTGCTGCTCCCTTTGTTACATTTCTGCACACTCTAGCCCAGTGTAGGTTTTTACCCAGTGAGGAGCTAAATGAGAGACTGTCACCATCCTTTTGAGTTCCTATCAACTGAGAAGGAAGCATTAATGAGTCCACCAAAGGCAGGGCTTTCTGATACCATCCTTGCCTTGAGTTAGCTATTGACATTCAAATTTATTTAATTAGCAAGCTTTAATCTGCACTAAACAGAAAAGCCAGGATGCAAAGCAAGCATCAGGTGACACTAATGTTAGCCTAATTGGTCAGGTCTGTGTTAATTATCAGGTAACTTGGCTAAATAATACAGTGGTTCACAGACAAGGACAAAGCCTTTATAACAGTCTCTTAATAAGGCCTTGCTTCTCAAGAGCAGTCTAGCAGCCTTCCAGACACAAGGTACCAGTTACAATGGGTCCTGTGAGAGAAGCTGTTTTTAGACAAAGAGTGAGAATTAAGAATCTGGATTTAAGGTCAGAAGGACAAGTGAAAGTACAAAGAAGGAGACCACCATCAAGAGATATTTAGAAGGCAAGTAACAAATCCTGTATTAACTTGTGAAGAATTAAGCCTTTCTACATCCAATCCAAAACACTATCAATAGTTGATCAATAAAAGATAATACTGTTCCCTCTCTTCAACCACTTCTGCTGTCCTATTTCTCCTTCTGAGTGACATTCAAATATCTTCCCTTGGACCCTCTTTGTTGCTTAGCTTCTTTAGGTCTGTGGATTGTAGTATGCTTATCCTGTACAATATGGCTAATATTCACTTACAAGGGAGTACATACCATGTGCGTCTTTCTGGATCTGGGTTACCTCACTCAGGATGATCTTTTCTTTCTTCCTTTCTTTCTTTCTTTCTTTCTTTCTTTCTTTCTTTCTTTCTTTCTTTCTTTTCTCTTTTTTAAAAATATTTTTATTTATTTATTTATTATTATTATTTTATTAATTTATTCTTGTTACATCTCAGTGGTTATCCCATCCCTTGTATCCTCTCATTCTTCCCTCCCTCCCATTTTCCCCTTATTCCCCTCCCCTATGACTGTTCCTGAGAGGGATTACCTCCCCCTGTATATGCTCATAGGGTATCAAGTCTCTTCTCTTCTCGGTGACCTGCTGTCCTTCCTCTGAGTGCCACCAGGTTTCCCCCTCCAGGGGACATAGTCAAATGTGAGGCACCAGAGTACGTGAGAAAGTCATATCCCACTCTCCACTCAAGTGTGGAGACTGTTCTGACCATTGGCTGGATCTGGGTAGGGGTTAAAAATATTTTTTATTAATTTATTCATATTACATCTCAATTGTTATCTCATCCCTTGTATCTTCCAATTCTTCCCTCCCTCCCATTTTCCCACTACTCCCCTCCCCTATGACTGTGGCTGAGGGGGACCTCCTCCCCCTGTATATGCTCATAGGGTATCAAGTCTCTTCTTGGTAGCCTGCTATCCTTCCTCTGAGTGCCACCAGGCCTCCCCATTCAGGACACATGGTCAAATATGGGGCACCAGAATTTGTGTGAAAGTCAGTCCCCACTCTCCACTCAGCTGTGGGGAATGTACTGTCCATTGGCTAGATCTGGGTAGGGGTTCGAAGTTTACTGCCTGTATTGTCATTGGCTGGTGCCATAGTTTGAGCAGGACCCCTGGGCCCAAATCTGTCCATCATAATGTTCTTTTAGTAGGTTTCTAGGACCCTCTGGATCCTTCTATTTCCCCATTTTCCCATGCTTCTCACACCTAGAGTCCCAATAGGATGTCCTCCCCTCTGTCCCACTTTCATGGTAAGTGAAGACTTTCATGGGACATGCCCCTTGTGCTAGTGTCCAGATATAAGTGAGTATATACCATTTGACTCCTTCTGCTTCTGGGTTAACTCACTTATTATGATCATTTCTAGTTCAATCAATTTGTCCACAAATGTTGGGAATTCCTTGTTTTTAATAGCTGAGTAGTATTCCATAGTGTAAATGTACCACAGTTTCTTTATCCATTCTTCTACTGAGGGACACTTAGGCTGTTTCCAGATTCTGGCTATTATGAATAAGGCTGCTATGAATATGGTTGAGCAAAGTTTTTTGTTGTGTGCTGGAGCATCTTCTGGGTATATTCCAAGGAGTGGAATAGCTGGGTCTTGAGGAAGCCTTATTCCCAGTTTTCTGAGATAGCGCCAGATAGACTTCCAAAGTAGCTGTACTAGTTTGCATTCCCACCAGCAATGAAGGAGTGTTCCTCTCTCCACATCCTCACCAGCATGTGGTGTTGCTTGAATTTTTTTCCTTTTTTTTTAAAATTAATTTATTCTTGTTACATCTCAATGGTTATCCCATCCCTTGTATCCTCCCATTCTTCCCTCCCTTCCATTTTCCCCTTATTCTCCTCCCCTATGACTGTTCCTGAGGGGGATTACCTCCCCCTGTATATGCTCATAGGGTATCAAGTCTCTTCTTGGTAACCTGCTGTCATTCCTCTAAGAACCACCAGGTCTCCCCCTCCAGGGGACATGGTCAAATGTGAGGCACCAGAGTACGTGAGAAAGTCATATCCCACTCTCCACTCAAGTGTGGAGACTGTTCTGACCATTGGCTAGATCTGGGTAGGGGTTTAAAGTTTACCGCCTGTCTTGTCCTTGGCTGGTGCCTTAGTTTGAGCAGGACCCCTTGGCCCAAATCTGCCTATCATAATGTTCTACTTGTAGGTTTCTAGGACCCACTGGATCCTTCTACAATGCTATTCTCACATGGTTCTCTCATCTAGAGTCCCAATAGGATGTCCTCCCCTCTGTCCCACTTTCCTGGTAAGTGAAGGCTTTCGTGGGACATGCCCATTGGGCTAGTATGCAGATATAAGTGAGTATATACCATTTGAGTCTTTCTGCTTCTGGGTTAACTCACTCATTATGATCATTTCTAGCTCAATCCATTTATCCACAAATTTCAGGAATTCCTTGTTTTTAATAGCTGAGTAGTATTCCATAGTGTAAATGTACCACAGTTTCTTTATCCATTCTTCTACTGAGGGACATTTAGGCTGTTTCCATGATCTGGCTATTATGAATAAGGCTGCTATGAACATGGTTGAGCAAAGTTTTTTGTTGTGTGCTGGCGCATCTTCTGGGTATATTCCAAGGAGTGGAATAGCTGGGTCTTGAGGAAGCCTTATTCCCAGTTTTCTGAGATAGCACCAGATAGATTTCCAAAGTGGCTGCACTAGTTTGCATTCCCACCAGCAATGAAGGAGTGATCCTCTCTCTCCATATTCTTGCCAGCATGTGGTGTCACTTGAATTTTTGATCTTAGCCATTCTGATGGGTGTAAGATGGAATCTCAGAGTTGTTTTGATTTGCATTTCCCTGATGACTAAGGAGGTTGGGCATTTCTTTAAGTGTTTCTCAGCCATTTGATATTCCTCTGTTGAGAATTCTCTGTTTAGCTCTGAGCCCATTTCTCAATTGGGTTATTTAGTTTGGTGATGTTTAATTTCTTGAGTTCTTTATATATTTTGGATATTGGACCTTTGTCAGATGTAGGGTTGGTGAAGATCTTTTCCCAGTCTGTAGACTGTCACTTTGTTCTGTTGACAGTGTCTCCTGCCTTACAGAAGCTTCTCATCCTCATAAGGTCTCATTTATTAATTGTTGACCTTAAGGCCTGGGCTGTTGGTTTTCTGTTCAGGAAGTTGTCTGCTGTGCCGATGTGTTCCAGGCTCTTCCCCACTTTTTTTTTTTTTTTTAACAGATTTAGTGTCTATGGTTTTATGTTGAGGTCTTTGATCCACTTGGACTTGAGTTTTGTGCATGGTAACAAATATGAGTCTAATTGCATTTTTTTTACACGTAGGTATCCAGTTAGATCAGCACTATTTGTTGAAGATGCTATCCTTTTTCCATTGAATAGATTTGTGTGTGGAATCATATCTGGGTCTTCGATTTGATTCTACTTATCAACCAGCCTGTTGCTGTGTCAGTACCATGCTGTTTTAATTACTGTTGCTTTATAGTACAGCTTGAGATCAGATATGGAGATTCCTCTGGAGGATCTTTTGTTGTACAAGATTGTTTTAGCTCTTCTGGGTTTTTTGTTTTTCCATATGAAGTTCAGAATTGCACTTTCAATGTCTTTAAAAAATTGTGTAGGTATTTTGATAGGGATTGCATTGAATCTGTAAATTGCTTTTTGTAAGATGGCCATTTTTACTATGTTAATTCTCCCGATCCATGAGCAAGGAAGATCCTTCCATCTTCTCATGTCATCTTCAATCTCTTTCTTCAGAGTTTTGAAATTTTTTTCAAACAAGTCCTTCACTTGATTGCTTAGAGTAACTCCTAAGTATTTTATATTGCTGTGGATAACGTGAAGGGTGTAGTTTTCCTAATTTCTTCCTCCACATGATTGCCATTTGTATATAGGAAGGCTACTGACTTATTTGAGTTAATTTTGTATCCAGCCAAATTACTGAAAGTGTTTATCAGCTATAGTAGTTCTCTAGTGGAATTTTAGGGGTCACTTATGTACATTATCATAGCATCTGCAAATAGGGATAATTTGACTTCCTCCCTTCCCATTTGGATACCCTTGATCTCCTTGTGTAGTCTTATTGCTCTGGCTAGAACTTCGAGTATTACATTTAAGAGATATGAAGAGAGTGGGCAGCCTTGCCTTGTTCCCGATTTTAAAGGAATTTCCTTGAGTATCTCACCATTTAATTTGATTTTGGCTATTGGCTTGCTGTAGATAGCTTTTATTATATTGAGGTATATGTTCTTTCTTAAAAAAAAAAAGGTTTGTTTATTTATTTATTTATTTATTTATTTGTTATGTATACAGGATTCTGCCTGTATGCCAGAAGAGAGCACCAGATCTCATTATAGATGGTTGTGAGCCACCATGTGGTTGCTGGAAATTGAACTCAGGACCTTTGGAAGAGCAGTCAGTGCTCTTGACCTTTGAACCATCTTTCCAGCCTCTGGGGTAATCTTTTTTAGTTCCATCCATTTGCCTGCAAATTTCATGATTTCTTTCTTTTTTAAAAATAGCTGAGTAGTATTTTATTGTGTAAATGCACCACAGTTTATCTGCTCTTTGGTTGATGGTCATCTGGGTTGTTTCCAGTTTCTATTACAAACAAAGTTGCTATGAACATAGTTGAGCAAATGTCCTTGTTGTTTGGTGGAGGAGGGAAATGAGGGTGGGGATCAGATGTGGGGAGAGCTGGTGGGGGGCAGAGGGTTCCCAAAAATAAGGGAAACTGCAGGCAGGGGCATCTCTGAGATAAACTGGAGACCTATGACAGGGAAGGCTCCTGGGAGGACAGGAGAGTGACTCTATCTGAGACCTCTTGTAGAAGAGGCCACCCTCTAGCCAGAGAAGACTCCCAGTAGGGAGAGGGGAACACCAACCCACTCACAAAAACTTTCACCCTAAATTTACCCTGCCTACAAGATATGCAGGGATAAAGATAGAGCAGAGATTGATGGAATGTCCAACCAGTGCCTTGACCGTCCTGACACCCATCCCATGGGAGAGAGCCAACCAACCCTTGACACTATTCATGACACTCTGTTGTGCTTGCAGAGAGGAACCTAGCATAGATGTCCTCTGAGAGGCTCCACCTAGCAATGGATCAAAACCGCTAAACACTGGGCAGAGTGCAAGGAGTCTTGTGGAAGAGTCAGGGTAAGGCTAGAAGGACCTGGAAAGAACAGGAACTCCATATGAAGACAAACGGAACCAAATAACTTCGGCCTGGTGGGGGCTTGCAGAGACTGAGGCAACAACCAAGGACCATGCGTGGACTGGACCTAGGCCCCCTACACAGATGTAGCCTATTGGCAGCTTGGTCTTCATGTGTGTCCCCTAGTAATGGGACCAGGAGCTATCTCTGACAAGGACTGTGTTACATGCTTTTTGATCACTTCTTCCTGGTGGGGATGTCTTGCCAGGACACCAAAGAAGAGGGTTGCTCAGTCTTGATGCAACTTGGTGGCTGGGTTGGGTTGGTGAGGTGGCACTCCCCTTTTCTGAGGGTTAGGGGAGTGAGTAAGCAAAAGGGTGGGAGGGTGGGAGGAGAGGAGGGAGGGGGCTATTATTGGCATGTAAAGTGAATAAATAAATTTTAAAAAAGATAATACTTTCCTTCCCACAGCGTCTTTTTATGTAGGATGGGAGTCTTCTGACCTTTTTACCTAGCATATTATGGTATAATTTGTATTAATTGTTCCTGAAAACACCTGTCTTACATTACAATAAATCTAGCTAAATCATAGATACTACTTTAACCTTCTTATGTAGGGAGGACAATAGAGAATGCAATCAAAGAGGTAGATTAGCTATCTGTAGACTCTCAGTTTTTAAGTGGAAATGACCCATACAGAAGAGAGATGGATGGGGCCTCTCTCTGTGTTAGCTTGGGAAGGGAACAGAAATCACTGTCAGGATGCTGCAGTAGTTAATCTTGACACGCCTAAGTTACTAAAGCAGTCTCCCTGGCATGTCTGTGATGGGGTTTACAGAGAGGATGCACTAGGGGTAAGACGAACTAGAATGTGGCAGCCCCATCTCATAGGCTGGTGGTGAAGCCAGGAGCTTCAGAATGGAGGAATTAGCTCTGCTTTCCAGCCACTATGGGCTGAACTGCTCTGCTTCTCTCCCTGTCACAATGGGCTGAGATCTCCAAAACTACAGGGCATAGCAAATCTAGTCTACATTGTTTATGTCAAGAAATTTGCTACACCCATGGTAAGTCCAATGAAGATAGAACAAAAATGATACCAGGGCATTGGTGAGATTGCTGTTACCCCTGGCCATGTTGTTCTGTCACCATCTAAGTGTCTTGATAACATTTGTCTTCTGTCAGTTAAAAATTAAAAGGCAGGAATGACCTTGAGCCTAAGCAGTAGCAGCAAGAAAATTCTAGAACACAACAGACAGAATCACCTGGTGGAGAAGTTTTTACTAGAGGTAAGGAAACACAAACAGCAAGCACACAGAGGGAGGCCCTCCACAAAGCAGACAGGGCCACAGGGGCCTGACAATCCCATCTCTGCTTGAGAGCTGGAGTTTGTAAACTCTTTGAAAGGTCTTCCTCCCCTAGGTTAGGATTGGCTATATTGGAAAAACACAAGATGTCTTACTGGCCCACAACTATTGTGTAAGCATGTCCTCGTCAGGCCTTGGTCCTCCAATCGGCTCATTAGCAGTGATATTTTGCTTCTGAGAGGAAAAAAAAAAAAAAAAAAAAAAAAAAAAGGTCTGGTAGGCCTTTGTTTAAACTACTAGACTGTCTCAGATAAAGAGGGCAAGGAGGAAGCCAACCATCTTGGAAGTTTGACCTTTATTACACAAGCATGACTCTTCTTTCTGTTTGTCTGCCTGTCAGGGAACCTGTCCACAGGAAATCTGACAACAGGAAAAGCTCTTGGGTTCATCTCAGGAGCTTGCCAGAACTCACCCTTTGGAATTGGTATGAAATGTGTATATGTATTTGAAAAGCTTTCCATAGGGCTGCTAGTGCATCCAGATCACAGGGGGCCACACAAGGAAGTATTTCCCTGAAACCAGTCACACAGGCATGCAGAAAGTACTGCAGCCCTGGACCAAAGGACTTCAGCTACTGCTTGAGCTGGTAGAGGGCTTGGTCATGTTCCTGTGATGACAGAGTTATGAGGCCACTAAAACGTCCACCAAGGTTTCAAAGGAATGCCTGGGGGACAAGGCGATTGTATCACGTTCAGGCTCCGTGCCAGGAGTCCCTGAGAACTCACTGAGCCAAGTTTGGATTTGTTTATTTTTGACCAATTCATAAAGTTGAGAAAATTGTGATATTTTTGAAATGGCCAAGAATATCAAAAGGAGAGTAATACTTAAGCCACAACATGTTTTTTTAGGGAATTCTAAATTATCCCCTCCTCTCCTCCCCAATTCCTTCTCTCTATCCACTTCCATTGTCTATTCTATTTCCCTCTTAGTGAAATTCAGGCATCCTCCCTTGTATCCCCCTTGTTACTTATCAGGGTTTCTCTGTGTAGCCTTGGCTGCCCCAGATTCACTTTGTGGACCAGGCTGGTCTGGAACTCACAGAGATACATCTACCTTTGCTACCCAGAGTGCTGGGATCACAGGCATGTGTGCCACTGAGTTGGGCTTGTTACTTAGATTCTTTGGGTCTGTGGATTGTAGCATGGCTATTCTTTACTTTATGGTTCATATTCATTTATAAATGAGCACATACCATGTGTGCCTCTGGGTCTCAGTTACCTCATTCAGGATCTTTTCTAGTTCCATCCATTTGCCTGCAAATTGCATGATTTTCTTGTTTTTAAAAGCTGAGTAGTATACCATTGTGTAAATGTACCACAGTTTCTTTATCTATTCTTCAGCTGAGGAACATCTGGGTTGTTTCTAGTTTCTGGCTGTTATAAATAAGGCTGCTACCAACAAGGTTGAGTAAATGTCCTTGTGGTATGGTACTTTCAGGTATAGGCCCAGGAGTAGAATAGCCAGGTCTTTAGGTAGTACTATTCCCTATTTTCTGAGAAAGTGCCAGATTTATTTCCAAAGTGGTTGTAAAAGTTTGTACTCCCACCAGCAATGCAGGAGTGTTTCCCTTTCTCCACATCCTTTCCAGAATGTACTGTCACTTGAATTTTTTTTTTTTTTTTTGTCACTTGAATTTTTTATCTTAGCCATTATGACAAGTGCAAAATGGAATCTCAAAGCAGTTTTAATTTGCATTTTCCTGATGACTAAGGATGTTGAACATTTCTTTTAAGTGCTTATTGGCTAGAGATTCCTCTATTAAGAATTCTCTGTTTAGTTCTGTACCCCATTTTTAAATTGGGTTATTTGGTTTGTGGGTTTCTAATTTCTTGAGTTCTTTATATATTTTGGATATTAGCTCTCTTGAGGAGAAGAGGGGCACTGATCAGGTGTGGGGAGAGGTGAGGGAGGTGGTAGACAACTCTAGGATGAGCAGGAGACATGGGACTGGGGAGGCTTCCAGGAGTCTGTGGGAGTGACCCTAGCTGAGACTCCTGGCAGCAGGAGATATGGAGCCTAAAGTGGCCACCTCCTGTAGCCAGGTGGAACTTCTGGTGGAGAGATGGGGAAACCAACCCAACCACATGTGCAGGGATAAAGATGGAGCAAAAATTGAGGGAATGGCCAACAAATGACTTGCCCAACACTAGACCCATGTCATGGGAGAGAGCCAATTCCTGATACTATTAATGACACTCTGCTATGCATGCAGAGAGGAGCCTAGCATAACTGTCCTCTGAGAGGCTCCACCCAGCAGCTGATGGAAACAGATGCAGAGACCTACAGCCAAACAACAGGCAGAGCTTAGGGAATCTTGTAGAAGAGTGTGGGGAGGATTGAGGAAACTGGAAGGGTCAAGGATACCACAAGAAAACCTAGAGTCAACTGAACTGGGCCCATGGGGGTTCACAAAGACTGAACCACCAACCAAAGAACATGCCTGTGCTGGAGCCAGCCGCCCTGCCCATATGGAGCAGATGCAGCTTGTTCATTTGTATCCCCTAACAAGTGGAGTGAGTGTGGTGGGGGGGTGTCTCTGACTTCGTTGCCTGCCTTTGGATCCTTTTCCCTTAGCTTGGTTGCCTTGTCTGGCCTCAGTGGAAAGGATGCACTTAGTCCTGCTGAGGCTTGATGTACCAGGGCTGGTTGGTACCCATGAGCAGCCTGATGAAAAAGAGTTTAAGGGAAATTCTGCAGTTCATTATCATTGTCAGTGAGTGAATTAAACTCTCGCTCCTTTCTCACACCATCCTCTTCTCACCTTCTTCTGGGCTCATAAGTCAATGTCAGGAATCAGTGAACAAGAAGCCAGCATTTCTCTAAAATACATAGCTCATTGGCAGCTTAAGTTTTGGTCTTGGTACCAAAATAGTAGTAAGTTGGTGTCTTAAAAATAGTAGAAAAACTTCACAATTCTGGGGTCTATGAAGTCTAATGAGAAGGCACTGCCAGATTCATGGTCTGGTGAGGACCATTCCATGACTGACTGTGGTTGTGCTGTCACAGTGTTCTCATGTGGTAGAAGGAGTGATATGTCTCTCAGGCCTCATGTGAGGACACTCATCTCATCTCATTCCTGAGAGTTCCTCCTCACAAGCACCCTCACCTCCAAACACCATCACCTCGGCAGGGAGGATCTCAGCACAGGAACACCAACACCGGGGCTGCATGGATGCACTCTCATCATGTGTGAGTATTTTAATTGCCCCAGGGAAACAGCAGGTTGTTCCTATGGAGAGAATTCTGAATGCTCCAGAGTATGGAAGTGTCCCCCTGGAAGACAGTGAGAAGCAGAATCACATTGTTTGTCAACTTCTGTAAATACTGCTTAGATAGTGTCATTTTGCTCTGTCTAGGTCATGGGTACATTGTTTGCTTTGCTGATTACCTCTTGTGAGATATTCTGAGAATGTGGGAAATCTTGAAAAAATTTGAGGATAAATGAAGAAATTATTGGATAGCCTTTTGGAGCTATAATAGGGCTGGAAAGAGAGAAATATTAAGAGTTTACATAATGGTTTCTGTAGCAAGAGAGTCAAGAAGGAAAAAAAAAACTATAAAATGAAATACGGGCTATGACTGAGGTAGGGATGCTCTTTATGAAGATGCTGCTCTGTTAGGACATGGATGTTCCTAAGCAGAAATCTAGATCCAACAACAATGAAGGTATCCATTATGAAAAAGTGCCACTGTGCATGTTCATGTGTGCGAGGGAGGGAGGGAAGAACAGAGGGGAGGGAGAGGAGAGGGAGAGCGGGAGGGAGAGGAAGACAGAGAGGGAGAGGGTTGTACTTGAACACTTGCTTCTAACTTTGAGCCCCAGCCCTCCCACGGGCCACCTGCCTCTTTTCTTCCCTTCACTTGCTATGCTTTTGTCCAGCATGGTTTCCTGCGTCTTTCCTATCTGACCTTAAGGAGAATCAGCTCCGTTTAGTCTCTAGGCAATTTTTGTAGACAGATAAAGAGATAGAAAACATTGTCTTTTGTGTAGGTGTTTCACATCGGGGCCTGTTGAACCTAGGCCCTCATGAGCGCCAGGAAATGGCTATTTATCTGAATTATATCCCCCGAGCTCTAAACCATTACTGTTTTAAAGTTTACAGTGAGAGAGTGAGCAAGCTAAGAAAGTGCTAAATAGAGATGGAGGCAGAGTGCTGGGAAAAGTAGGTAAGTGCTGCTTTGTTATTTGCATAGCTAATTACATACTCATACATTATGCTGGTGGCATCCTTTTCTGTGAAGATGTAGATTTCACCTACTGAAGGTGGGCTATGGAGGTTTTACAGGTAGAAGAAGAAACAAGATATAGAAGATTAGAAGCCCTAAATGCTAAGATGGAGAAGAGCAGTGAAAGAAACAAAATTTCTTTTGTGTTTGGAACAAAAGAGAAAACAAGTAGGGAGAAGATTTAACTTTAAAAATAATCGAAAAAGAAAATATTGTAGTTGTATGTGGCATCCAGATCCCCTTAAAAGAAGTAAAAACCCACCATCAGGCAATTCTCTGAAATGACATCAAATGACCTAAGGTAATGACAGCGAGGGGACAGCTGTTCCTTCAGAGGACTGGGATGCTTATGTGTCTAAGATCGGTCTTGGAGAATATCCTACTTTGGTTTTTGTTGCTTTGATAAACTCCATGACCAGCAGCAGTGAGGGAGTAAAAGGTTGACTCTATACATGCTACAGCTCACTATCAACGGAAGCCAAGGCAGGAGCTCGAAGCAGGAACCACAGAGAAACACTGCTTACTGCCTTGCTCTGCCTGGCTTGCTCAGTTTACTTTCTTATGTAATCCAAGACCAATTTCCTAGGGGAGGCAATGGCCACAGTTGGGCTGGGCCCTTTTATAGGAACCAATAATGAAGAAAATGCCCCACCAATATGTCTGTCAGATACACTGGGCCAGAAGGCTGAAGATGATGCCCCAACATTAGAGTTTTGGGTGACTGTTCAGGCAGCAAACTGTCTCTGTCATTTTCTCATTTCGGAAGCTACTAACCTGCACTTCCTGTTTACTCAGGTAATTAATTTTATTCCTTCTCAAGTCTCTGATGGGGTTGAAGACCAGATAGTTTGGTTTTACAATTAAGCTTTGTTGTTTAGGGATTAAGATGTTCTTAGATCTAGATAGATATTTTAAATTGATAGAGATGAGTTATGATAGATATTGATTTACATTAAGAATTTTAGACTCATCAAGATAGGAAATAGGTTTTCCTCAAAATTGCCAAATACAAATAGCCAAAACACTATGAATGTAACATTTATATAATTCCTGATTGTTTCCTGGTTCTTCTTGCTGTAGGTAGTTTATTGTATGTATGTATTATAATCTAAATGTATATGTAAAAAAAGTTGTTCAAATATGTTTTTAAAAAAAGGAAAAAGGAAAAGAAAGAAAGAAAGAAAGAAAGAAATGCCCCCAGGCCAATCTCATGGAGGCAATTCCTCAATTAATTTTTTTGTTTTTCTGATGACTCTAGTTTGGGTCAAGTTGACAAAAACTAACCAACTCAGAGGCCTTAATAGAATTGGGCAAAATTCATGTCCCAATTTTTAAGACTTGATCATGTGGGCTGACAAACAATCGTTTGCTGAGCCTAGCTGAGTTACTTCTCAGCAACAGAGCTGCAGTATTTTACTTTGATGAAGGTCACAGAGTTCTTCACTGATTAAAGAAGTGGATTTTCAGAGAGTTTGTGAAATGAAGAAATCATGTAAGTTCATATTCTTGGAAAACTTCTTGGCCAAACTTCCATGCAATATTAAAGTCTGCAGTACAGGGAAATCATGATGTCCTGTTAATGAAGTGTTGCAGATAGTTTCTTTCTCAATTCAGCCAGGGTAAGTAAATAATCTCATTAAGAGTAAACATCCATTTGAGATAAACCAGGAAAATAAAATGAAATTGCCTATAGTTAAAAACCGCCTAATTGCTGACAACTCAGTGGTATTACAAATGTTTTCTTATAGAGTGGAGACCTGTTGATGTTCAGATTTTTATTTTTATTTTCTATTTTTATTTTTTGCTGGAAATAGTCCTGAGAAGTTTTAAAATAATATTCTGAAGACAACAGACAAGAGCATGCTGGAATACAAGATGTCAAAGGAAGTTGCCCAGGTGTTCTAGAAGACAATACAGACTCACAAAGCTGTTACATTGATCCTGTACCAGGCTCTAGCCAGTCCATACCTGCTAGCTAGTAGACATGTCATGAACAGAAGGTCGTCATCCTCTTTTTCCATGATTCCTGTTGGGTACTCCTTCTGAATAAAATTCAGATTTGATACTACTTTCTTTATTTGTCTGCTGAGCTTAAGTAAACACCCTTATTTTGGTTCAAGACAGCACTTTTTACCTGTTATTACAGCATCTGCAATCCTGCTGCTCACTTCTCATCTTCTGTGGCCCATTCTCGATACAGCATGTGCAATGATTCTTTCAGAGTCTAAGCCAAATCATATTGCTTCCAATGCTCTTCTCTGAGCAGAGGCCAAAGTCTTCACATCTACTGGGTTCCGTGCTAGAGGATGCATGGTCGGGGTACCCAAAGATGCACCGTTCTCATTCCCCGTTATTTTTCACGCAACTCTTCCCTTCAGCCATGCTGGTTGTTCGCCTCTCTGTAATGTCCAGCAGCATCCTTCCTCAGGGCCTTTGCACATATCCCTGTGCCTAGAGTGCTTCTCATTTTCTTCAGGTCTTTGTTCAAACACCACTTTTTAAATGAAGCCCATTTCTGATAGTTCCACAGGAAAAGGTGTTTTTCATCTTGAGTTTCCTATCATGAGGGTCTTGTTACTATTTTATTTTGGTTTTCTCTCTGAGCAAAACGAGAAGCCATTCATTGCAGGAGTTGGAGCTGAGGAGTGATTAGTGAGCATAAGCGTTAACAAGACTCCTCTGGCTGCCGTGTTAAAAGTAAGTTGCAAGGTGTGGGAATTAAAAGTAGAAACTGGGGGTCCGTTGCAAAGACGACTGCTGTTGATAGCTTATCAGTATGATGGGGCCCAGATCAAAGCAATTCTAGCTGGAAGTGGTTAAGTTTTGATATACTTCAAGGCCAAGCCAATAAAATTGTCCGATAGATTTGATGATATATGGGAGAAGTAAGGGACAAGTTTTGTTTTGTTTTTGTTTTTTTTAATTACAGGGATTTTGTCCTCAATGGCCTTAGAAAGATGTTATGCAGTGAACCAAGGAAGTCTGTGGGCAGAAAAAGTTGTAGGGAGAGATCATTTTATCTTTTCACACAGGGAGTTTGAGTTTTCTATTAGACATGCAAGTGACAATGTTGAGTAGCAGTTGGATACATAAATTTGGCGTTCGGAAGAGAGGGCTGGAGTTGAGATACAAATGTCATTGGTGTGTAGATGGCACTTAGCCTGACTTTCAGGAGACCAGAGGTGGATGGCAGCACAACAGACAGCAGGCAGTTGCAGAGAAATGGGGGCCCAGGGTTGTGGAATGGGGAAAGAGGGGCCAAAGAAGACTTGCTCTCAGTCTTCCAGAGCCTAAGGAGAGACTGAATGCTGTGTCACACAAGCAGTCCCATGCATTTTAGGACAACTTGCTTGGGGGTGTAATATAAATATTGGAGTTTCATGACAAAACAGCATAGATTGGATGATGCAAATGATGGGAATTTATTGTACTATAATTATGGATGCTGAAAATCTGAAATCAGGGTGCCCTTGTGATCCAGTTATGGCAAGGGCTCTGTTTGGCTTGTAGTGGCGGCCTCCTACTATGTGCTTGTCTGACGGAGAAAGCTCTGGCACACTTTTCTTATGAGAGTAGCATCCCTATTTGGAAAAGGTCTCCTTCTGATGGTCAGTTTAATAGATCTCTTCTCTTCACCCCAAGATGCAGTCACTTTGTGGAGCAAACTTTCAAACCAATGCATTTTATGAGACTACAACTCAGTTCAAAGCACTGTTACACAGATCATCAAATCAAATTCACTCCAGAAACCCACAATGTCTCAGCTTGGCCCAGCACTGACTCTAAAGCTGAGACTTATCTTAATATCTAAAGCAGACATGGGTAAGATTCAAGGTACCATTCCTGATAGGGCAAAATCCCAGAGCAAAAGAAATGGGAGCAAGGATTTCTACATAGACTCAAATGTTCTTTGATGAAAAAGTTCACTCTCATCCACCTCCCATGTGTAAACTTCTCTGAGATGTCAGGATATGAGCTCCTGGATACCCAATGGCATATTCTAATATTCAGAGGGAATCTCTATGGATGTGACATAAGAGGCCCATGATGGCAGAAGCCTAGGGCCTGTTACATGGTGCTCATGGGGAGCTGTTTAGTCATGGCAGAGCTGATTGCTGTGGGATGAGGGTGGGGTGGTGCAGTAGTGATGGTGGGGGGATGGAGATGGTTGGGTGTGGTGACAAGAATGAGTTACTGTGGAGCTAAAGGGATGCTAAACAGCATGTCTGAGGCCAGGTGTGTCACAGAGGTGACTGTGTTTAAATGCGATTCTGATATATTTGTCCAATATTGTAATTCATTCTAAATTGGAACAATCCCTTTTATTCAACAAGAGGCAATAGAGGTTTGTATGAAAATTGATGTTTAAGCAATAACAATGAGCTAAGGTCCTTACTCAATATCTATCATATCTCATCTCTTATCAACTCAAAACATCTATCTAGACCTAAACATATCTTAACTCCTAAACAACTAAGGTTTATTGTGAAACTAAACTATTTGATCTTCAACTCCATCAGAGACTTGAGAAGGAGTAAAATTAATTACTTGAGTAAACGGGAAGTGCAGTTTAGTAGCTTCCAAATTAAAAAAAAATGACAGAGACAGCTTGCTCCATAACTCTCTAAAGCACTGGAACATCATCTTCAGCCTTCTGATCCAGTATGTCTGACAGACATATTTGTGAGGCCGGAACTATTGAGGACATGCTTTCCCTGTCTTGGCAGAGCTTAGCCATCGACTCTGCCTGTATCCAAGCTTGCCAAGTTTTAGGCAGAATTCTATCAGTGGTTGAAATGAGGCCATTTTGCCCAGTGCTGGTTTGCCATATTTGAAGCCATCTCCATAAGGAATTTCACTGATGCTCATCATCATCATCTTTGAAGTAGGCTGGGTGCTGTAAGAAGCTAACCTGTCTTGCTGTCAAAGAATCATTAAAACAATATAAACATCTTTAAATGCCATGTTCTATAGGACTCTGAAGTTTTTGAAGACCTTCTCTAAGTATTTTACCTTATCTGTTGATAGAATCATACCTATCAAACAACTTTATTTTAAAAAGTAAAAATATTGTTGCCAATACATTTATCAAAGTACAATGGGATCATGTGATCATATGGGTATATTAAAATCAGACTGGAGAAACCAGTCCCATGAACTTTGCAACACATCAATTTGAGGAAGAGGTACAAAGCCCTCACCTGAACTCCATAAAGAGGAGGGTACGTAACACTGTGGTGGTGACAGCTCCCTCAGCCTGGTCATCTGATAATCTGGTATATGTGTAAAGGGACAAACAAAGAGAGAGGGAGAGGGACAGGGAGGAAGGAAGGGAGGGAGGGAGGGGGAGAAAGAGAAAGAGAGAGAGAGAGAGAGAGAGAGAGAGAGAGAGAGAGAGAGAGAGAGGGAGGGAGGGAGAGAGCTGCCAAGTGTCTGAAGGACCGCACCTCAGGTCGGTACCCACTGCTGATTGGCCTGCTCAAATTGCCATCTCTCTGCCTATTCTTCCATTTGGACCTGCTTTCCATTTGTCTGCCTCTCTGTCCATCTGGATCCAGTTTTGATGGTCAACTGCTCTATGGCTTTTATGCCCTATTACTCATTATTCCTTTCTATAGTTGACCGAACCTGGGTCTAGGCTGCAACCCGTGCATGAGCCTGAAGCTTGACTCCGCAACAGGTGCTTCCAGCAGCTCTCCAAAGGGTGAGTCAGCTACCCCTCACAGAGACTTTGCACCCCTATCAATGTCTACTTTTGCTTTCTAGTCAGCCCTGCTGGGGCCCCTTGATCTCTGCTGAGGCCTCCTTGAGTCTTTGTGGTCATTCTGCAACCGACACATATACACACATGGACAGAGTCACTGTGGGATGTGTAATGTGTGGTCTGAGAGTTAACATTAGTAGTTATGATTGGAATAAAGAAGCTGTGCTTACTTGCCAGCTCTCACAGCCATCGGGACTAATCTCCAGATTGCTGCCAATGAGAACAATGGACCTTGTGAACTTACTGTTATTCAGTAAACACTGACATTGTGGAAAGACACAAACACATTCATTTCCATATCGCTCTGACAATTAAAATTAAACTGGTGTGGTGTTAGACTCTAGAAGTTTGAACCAGCTCTGGCCAACTAAGTTGTGCTGAACCAAGTTTCCTTTCTTACCTAATTTCCTTGTCGGCCATGATGCTTGTAGAGACCCCACACAAACTGGTCCAGACATTCTGGAAGTCAGCTTGAGGAATACTCAAAATGTGAAATATAATTCTACCCTGTGATGGAGTTATAACCAGTCCTCAGCACATGACTCACAAATGTCCTTTTCCCTCCCTGCCTGAGTCTACAGTTGTATGTGGCCACGCTCTGCATCACTTTTATTTCTTGATTCCTTTAACAGCGTGTCCTGCCTAGTTGTATCTCAACTTGACACAAGCTGAAGTCATCTGAGAAGTTGGAATCTCAATGAAGAAAATGCCTCCATACATCAGGCTGTGTACAAGCCTGCAGGGGATTTTCTTAATTAATGACTGATGGAGAAGAGCCCAGCCACTGTGAGTGGTGCCATCCCAGGGCTGGTGGTCCTAGGTTCTATAAGAAAGCAGGCTGAGCAAGAAGTGTTGAACAAGCCAGTAAGCAGCACCCATCCATGGCCTCAGCATCAGCTCCTGCCTCAAGGTACCTGCCCTGCTTGAGTTACTGTCCTGACTTCCTTTGGTGATGAACTGTGATGTGAAAGCATAAACCAGATAAAACCTTTCCTCCCCAACTTGCTTTTTGGTCATGACGTTTCATTGCAACAGTAGAAACCTTAACTAAGACATACAAAACCCTTTTCTAAACTTGTAGTAACTTATTTTCTTGTCCAAACTGGCAGACATTTTTGGCTTTTCATTCATACAACTCAGACCCCTTTACACCACTCGCCTTGTCTGGCTTTGTGTTAGCATTGTTCCCACGTCTTTCCTTTGTGCTGGCTCCTCAGTCTTTGTTCTTGTAAACTGCTCAACATGAGTGCTTTGTAGGCTTGAGCCTCTCACCCAGCATCCAAATGATTCTTGCCTACATGTATTGCCTGAAGACTTGATTGGCTTGTCTGTCTGTCCTAATGAGCTGCACAAACACTACCAGTACCCTTGTGGCCTGGAATGAAGAACTCTGGAAAGCACTGTTATGGACCTCCATCTAAGCCCTTCTCGCTTTATAGTCTAGATGTCAATAGTAATAGCATTATGTCATCTAGGCCCTGTGGGGAGATGTATTCTGAGACTTTATCTCAGCTATCATTTCTCGGCTGAGCTCTAGATCAATATAACTTCACAGAATAACTCTTCTTGGATGACTCTTGCAGTTAGCATGTCCACTAGTAAACCTTTTATCTCCAGTCTTTTCCTGCCAGGGAATATTACCAACCACTACAGATATGGGAACGATTCTTCTTTTAATCCCATCTCTCTCACATCTAATGAGCTAGATCTTGATTTGAGGTGTACTCATCATAGCTTGTCTTGCCCTGTCATGCTGAAGTGATTTGAACTCAGATCTTTGCCTGAAGTGCTATGGCAGAGTTTATGTTGTTTGAGGCATTTGCTGTTCGCCATTGCCATTGCAATGCTCCTTCTAATGACTCCAGTCATGAGGGGATGAGATATTCCCACCTCAGAAAATTGAGAGTTGGTGATTGGGGATTTCTTTTGGCTGAGGAAATGCAAGTGGATGTTATTTTGGTTAGTTCAAATTAAAAATTGAGTACATGGTCCTTCAAGTTGCCTCAAGATATCTGACTCTTCTTGCAGGTAGTGTCACTTCTCCAGAGCCCACACTCACTTCTGACACCAACTGCATGTGTAGGGAATTTTCAAACCACCTCATACTAGGTAACTGGTGAGAGGTGCTCATGAAACGCATTAAAAGCTGTTAGTCTGTTTCTATATTGTGGGTATCAACTCTTTGTTGGATGTAGGATTGGTGAAGATCTTTTCTTAATCTGTCGAAATTAAACACCAACAAACAAAGAATCCAATTAAAAATGAGGCACAGAGCTGAACAGAGAATTCTCAACAAAGGAATCTCGAAGGGCTGGGAAATACTTAAAGATATGCTCAAGATCCTTAGTTATCAGGGAAATGCAAATCAAAATGACTCTGAAATTCCATCTTATACCTGTCAGAATGGCTTAGATAAAAAAAACTCAAGCCCATGCTCATGAGGATGTGGAGAAAGGGGAACATTCCTCCATTGCAAGTGGGATTGAAAACTTGTACAACCACTTTGGAAACCAACCTGGCAGTTTATCAAAAAATTGGGAATAGCTCTACTTGAAGACCCAGCTATACCACTCCCAGGCATATACCCAAAAGATGCTCCACCATACCACAAGGATACTTGCTATGTTCATAGCAGCTGTACTCGTAATAGCCAGAATCTGGAAACAACCTAGATATCCCTCAACTGAAGAATGGATAAAAAAAAAAAAAAAAAAAAAAAAAAAAACTATGGTACATTTACACAATGGAATAGTACTAAACTATTAAAAACAAGGAAATCATGCAATTTGCAGGCAAATGGATGGAACTAGGAAAGATCATCCTGAGTGAAGTAACCCAAATCCACAAAGACACACATGGTATGTACTCACTTATAAGCAGATTTTAGCTATGTAGAACAGGATAAACCTACTACAATGCACAGACCCAAAGAAGATGAATAACAAGGTGAACCCAAGGGAGGACTCTTAAATCTCACTCAGAAAGGGAAATAGAACAGGCAGTGGTAGTGGTTGAAGAGAGAGAACAGAGTAGGAGAGGGAGGGCAGAGAGAAATGAGGGTGGAGGTCAGATCTGGGGGGACCGGGGGTGAGAAGACAGAGAGCCTGCAGAGAGAAGAAAAACCATGGATGGCAGCACCTAGGACAGGGCAGGCTTCTGGGAGGATATGGGGAGGAGGACTCTAGCTGAGACTCTTAGTAGCAGGGATCATGGAGACTGAATAGGATAGCCTCTAATAGATAAGACTCCTAGTGGAGAGAGGGGAACACCAACCCACCCAGAAAAACTTCGACCCAAAATTTACCCTGCCTACAAGATGTTCAGTGATAAAGACAGGGCAGACATTGAGGGGAATGTCCAACCAATGCCTGTCCCAACCTGAGACCCACTCCATGGGAGACAGCCAAACCCTGACACTGTTACAGATACTCTGCTATGCTTGCAGACAGGAGCCTAGCAGAGCTGTCCTCTGAGAGGCTCCATCCAGCAGCAGTTCAAAACAGATGCTAAGACAGACAAACACTGGGTGAAGCTTAAGAAGTCTTGTAGAAAAGTGGGGAGGGGGGGAGGAAAAAAAGGACCTGAAGGTGACGGGAGCTCCATAGGAAGACCAACAGAACCTACTAACCAGGGCCTAGAGGAGCTTGTGGAAACTGAAGAACCAACCAAGGACCATGCATAACCTAGACCTAGGCCTCCCCTACAGAGATGTAGCTGATGGGCAGCTCAGGCTTCATGTGGGTTACCTAGTACCTAGTAAGAGGAGCTGGAGCTGTTTCTGTCATGGACCTTGTTGCCTGCTTTTTTGGTCACTTCCCCTGCCAGGGTTGCCTTCCTAGGCCACCATGATAGGAGGTGTGAAGTGTTGGGATGGGTAGGTACTTCAGGGAGGGTTCCCTTTCCTGAGGAATAGGGGAACAGGGAGAGAGGAAGAGGACGGAACTGGGAGACTAGGAAGGAAGGGGCTACGATCAGGATGCAAAGTAAATTAATCAATAAATTAATTTAAAAATAAAAAAATATTATTATCTATTTAAAAACTATCAGTTGCATAGTTGGAGCTTTATTGTGAGAAAAGCATGCAGGTGAAAAATGAAGAAAAGCCAGGGAGCATGGAACAGGGGCTGTGAGGTTCCAAATGCAAACTGTGAGTGCTGATTCATGACAATCTGCACAGAGGGACCATCAGACAAAGTGCGTGGCAGCCAGGGAGCTGGCCTGAGCTTTCATGTCCAGAGCTTTTATCAGTGCTCTGCTAGACAGGTACAACTGACTGACTGCCCTTGCGGTTCCTTCAAGGCCCCTCTCCTATGTAACAAGGGTCATTGAAACTATAAGGTGTGGCTACCCTTCCTTCGCGTGCAAGAGGCTAGGCCCTCTTTTAAACAATGGTACTCCAATGAGACTACTTCCTAGATGCTGAGGGCAAAGGCCAGACCTCAAATCTTGGCAAAGCCAAAGTCTTTACTACAGGGAAATTAAGCAAATTATTTTTTGAGTATAATCTTTAAATACCACAATGGTATTTGAAGTATCTTTTTCCTCTGCCATCTGGCTGGCAATGTTTGAGGTAAATCTGTCTCATCCTGCAGTAAAGACAATATGGAGCCCTCATGAGTGGGAAATCACTACAGTCTATTGACTCTCTGAGACTTTGAGGTTGTGAATCTGACCATTCTAGGACGGGACCAGCTAAGGAGGAAGTCATTTGGCATTCATCCTTGCCACTCTCTGCCCTTTGACCTGCCAGACTGTTTCATGGAAATCTGTGTTTGCAGCGACATTTCCAGGTACCAGTGGTAAAATGACCAAGAAGCAGACATTTCTACTGTGTCCAACCAGATTTCTGCCACTTGGCTCTACCCCTCTACTGGCCACAGGTTGGTAAGTCTGGCCAGGAAGGCACAGAAGCCTTGCCACATCCCCCACTATAAGAAATTAAATAATCTCTCTTTCTCTCTCTCTCTCTCTCTCTCTCTCTCTCTCTCTCTCTCTCTCCCTCCCTCCCTTCCTTCTTTCCTTCCTCCTCCTCCTCCTTTTTTTAAATTTTTTAAATTTTTTTCAAGACAGATTTCTCTGTATAACTACCATGGCTCTCCTGACTTGCTTTGTAGACCAGGCTGGCCTCAAACTCACAGAGATCTGCCTGCCTCTGCTTCCCAAATACTGAGATTAAAGGTGTGCGCCACCTCACCCAGCCAAGAAATTAAATCTTGTATTTTAATTTTCTTCCTGTCACCCACCTTTGGCTCTTAAACAGCTAAGAACCCAGAAAGGGAAAGAAAATTGATCTACTTTCTCCTGATCACTAGAGAAAGTCAAATAGCTGACCTCAGTGATTAGTCCTGATATGCAGGACTTGGGGAGGTGGCTACTTGTGAGGCACTATTAACCCATTGTTTTATATATAATGTTATTCCAAAGATACTCAATAGACTGCAATCTGTCTGCTAATAAAACAACCCAAAAGAAGCTAGGAGGAAACTAATACATACTTTGCTTCAGCCAGTAGCCTTTTTCTAGGGTGGACTTAGTTCATGGATGAAGCAGTTGACATTTTCAATGACTCTGAAGTGGTCACCTATTTGGGCAAGAAAGCCACATGTGGCTGATGGGCTGGCCACAGTGAAGCTGTCAAGAGGTCAGAAGAGGCCCTGAGAGAGGAGATGGAGTAGTGGGCGACTTTAAGAGGAGGCCAAGAGTCTACATTTGATCTAGGAGGTAAAAGGATAATGTGGTTGAATCAGCTCATACAATAATTAATTTCAAGGGCAACAGGATACTTGGCAAATTATCTGTTTTCCTGAATTGGCAGCTACACTGGGAACAAGAGTAGCAGGTCCCTTAGGACAAACAGTTTATTCCCATGGATGCTTTATTTACTGAAAAGCAAGTCTTACTAAGAACTCAGTTTGAAATATCTTTTCATTTACTATGCACTCCGCCTGCCTCCCCTTCAGGAAAGAAAAGGGCAGGAGTGGCCTCAAATAAAACCAAAGATCAAACAGGAATGGTTATTGTAACTATTACAGGCAGAGGCCTATGCTTTTAGGCCTCTTCGCTGAAGTGAAACAGAAAAGTCTGTGCAACACTGAGCTTGATGCTTCTAGAAAATTTAGAAATCGTCAGTGGGACACAAGGAAAGGAAAGAAGGTCAAAAAGTAAATAATAAAGAAATGATTTGTTCATAAAAGCTAAGAAGACCTTGTGGAAACTATGTTGAGCAATCCATCATCTCCCAAATAGCCACACTTTACATCTTTATTTTCTCTAGCCTTCAGTTCCAAACACTCTGCAGGAGCTGTGTCTAGCAAGCACCCGAAGCAGCAGTGCCTCTCGGAGTACACCACACAAATTCTTCGAGCAGAGGGTGGGCATACTGGAGGCAGCATGGCTGTTGTCTTAGTCTATTTCTGTTACTAGAACACAATATGTAAAATAGAATAACAGAAGTTTCGGGAGGAGCGTGCTGGCACACTCTGAACTCGGCAGATTGGAGCAGGAGGATCACGAGTTCAGTGCCAGCCTGAGCCTGGGCCTCCTTCCCACCATATCCCTTCCCTGCATCAATTCATCTCACAGAAGCCCAGGAGCATCAGGGCTCTTCCGGACGCATCACAGCTTAGCGGATGGTATTAAGGCTAGCATGCACTTGAGGGGGAGAGGCTACATAGGGAGACAAAAAACAAGAGAGATTCCATACAACAAAACTCACATGATGATAGCCCACTCTTGCTAGTATGAATTGATTCCCACAATCCCTGACTCTAGCCCATGAGACAGCCAGCATTCATTAGTTCATGAGATTAGACTTCTGTGGCCTTCTACCACTCAACCTCTCAGACTTGCCTGCTGCAGGCTTTGGATGATAGCCATATCATACCAGCCACAGTGCAAGTTACGAGCATCTGGAGTGTGTATCTTCTGTTCAGTTGATGCCAGTTTCCATTGGCATGTCCGGAGTTTGAGATAGAGCATATAGCCTTCTTTTTGCTGCGTAAGGGCAAAGTGACGATCTCCCGAGGTGTTGATAGTGGGTTTAAAAGTACCAAAGAGCTACCATGCTTCAAAAAAAATATTATCCACACATAGAGTTTTCTGAATCTAAAAGGCACTTTTATTGGCACTAGAAATATTTCTCGGATGTCCACTAGAGAACCATTTTTGGCGAAGCTAAGTCAGAAACTTACCTGATGTGAGTGAATGCTCCATTGAGTGCAGTGCTGGCTGGGGCACTTGTGTTTTCTCTTTCATATGATCTCTGTGAGGAGAGAGACCTCATGGGTGTGGAGCAGAGAGTGGGTGGGTAGGGTTTGATGGGTGAGCTCAGGCTTGGGGTATGAACAAGCTCTCCTGAGTACCCAGCATAGACAGTAGAAGCCTTGGCCAAGCACAGGGCTGCAGGAATACACACAGCATGAGTACTTGTGAGGAAAACACAATGGAGAAGGAAGGTAAAAAGGAATAGTGCTGAGAGATTTGAAAGCAAATTATTTTCTACATCATAACTTTTAAATTACTTACCTTGTACTTCCGTTGTAGTTTCTTGGCCATGCCATTTTAATTTAAAATGAGTTTTATCTTTAGCAGTTCCTTTGGGATTTATATAATCATATAAATATAATTATATAGTATAATTGTGTAATTATACTATATACAAATATAAGTATAATTATATAATCCATGCATATACAATTTAACTGATTAAATTTATTTTTAGGGAAGTTTTGAATTTGTAGAAAAAGTGGCCAGCTGGTAGAGATTCCCGTAGCTATCTCCACACGAACTCAGTTTCCCTATTATTTATATCTTGTGTTAACATGGTCTTGTAATTAGTGAGGTGGTTGAATCACTACCTAAAGTCCATAGTCTACACTGAGTTTCACTCTGTGTAGTATAGTGCTATACGCGTTGGCAAAGGCACAATGTCATGAATCCATGTATGCACTATTAAAATATCCTACAGAAGTGTTCCACCATTTTTATGTTTCCTATGTCTAGCCCATATAGCCCTTTCCTGAGATTTATTTTTAATTAAATTTAGTACCTAATGGAAGAGTCAATTAAATTAACATATATACATATGATATTTAAATATGTGCATCTATAACTACAAGTTGCTTCTGGTTGTTTTGAAACCATCTCAAATAAAATAAAGGCTTAAAGTATGGTGAACCTTTGTGCCTCTACTGTATGTCTGAGATATTTTCTTTGACATGAATGCAACAGTATAACCATCTATCATTAAACCCACCCAGTGTCAAACTTATCACTTTGACACTTTTATGATCCTTAATATGTCCTTGTAAGGGTTGATGCCATGGCAACCAGCGTTATAAATTAGGATATAGCAGAAACTTCTCTTAATAAATCAGGCATCATTGGCATATGTGCATTAGGATGAATTCGAAGTTATTCAACTGGAATGATTTTATATCAAGAAACATTAAGTCATTAAATTCTCCTGTCCTGATCTTGCTTCAGTAAGTGTCGGTATACTTGTCCGGCTTGAGAAAATAAACTCTTATCTTATAGTACCGTGCTTTTTAAAACTAGCTATTTATGGATAATGCATTGTGAAATGGCATGATGCATTATTTATTTGCCTTTGACAGATCTAAACTGTGGTGGGTTTAGTCAGGATTGCAAGATGCTCTTTCGATCCTCTAGTGTACTGAAAGGTTCTCCAATGGTGCCTCAGTGCACTTAGTCACTGTGTAGCTGGCTGGTCCTGGTATTGGTGAGCTGTGCAGAAGGTGACTGTATGAACTATAAGGCGTGTGTCAGAACTGCTTAACCTGTTCACCACACTCTCGTACTTCTTGTCTGCCTCCAAATCTGAGGTGGAGCCAAGAACTAATTATTTAAACCCTAAACACAAACAGGGATTCAAGAAAGGCACTCAGGATGAGCAGAAAATTATCAAGTCTACCTCAGGAAGGTTGATTAGACATGTAGAGTCCCAGGCTCTCATCTGACTGATTGAGTCATGTCATTTATAATCAGGATCCTTAGATGAACAGTGTGTGCAGTGCAGGAAGCTGGCTTGGTGGTTAATTACATGTACTCTGAAAGGAGGACATGGCTGAGAATCATGGTCCACTATTGTCAAAGGAGGACATGGCTGTGAATCGTGGTCTCACTATTGTCAGTGCAAAATTTGGCTCAGCCACCCAGTTTCAGCCTCTTGGTTCTTTTACAGTGTTCTTACCTATTAAAAGCATAACTGCCTGATGGATGTATGTTTCTACTCCAGTGCCCCTCGTGTAGTAGTGCTCATGTTTCTTACAGCTATAGTTGTGAAGGTCACTGTGTGAGGAAATGCAGGTGGCAGAGAACAGTCTCTAGCTGCCAATGTGGAGTCGCACTTGAGTGAAACATCAGTTAACATTTCTGTTGCTGCCTCTTCTGTGGCGATCAGAAAATATTTTCTCACTCTTTGGCCGGCTGAAAGTCCAATAGTGACTGGCCACATCTGTTTGGTCCCTGATGAGGATCTTCTGGCATTACGACAGGTGCAGGTGCAGGAGCAGAGGATGATGAGCGCAGGGGAGGAATCCCACAGTAAGTTCCAGGCTCTGTTACAGGTAGCAGTTCTCGGGAGAACTCCCCTAGTGCCAGGCAAGGTAGCTCATTTCTTTCTGCTGGTAGTGCTGCCATGACCAAATGTTCCCTTCCACTGGGCTCTCCATCATGAAGATTCCACCACCTTAACATGGGCACACTGGGGACCGAACTTTAATTTTCAGAAGGCACAAATCAACATCAAAATAAAAGCAAAGGTGATGCACAAACTCCAGTTTAAGGAAGTACCTGGGGTAGAAACAGCAGAACCTAACTCTAGCATCCCAGGAGCGGAATCTGTCCTGCCCTGTGCAGTTTAGCTTTGGTATTTGCATTTGTAAAATTTCCCAGTGCTGAAGAAGTCTAAGTTGTTGCTTCTCTAGGTAAGACTAAGGAAAATAAGCACAGGATGGAGACACTTCACCTAGAATCACAGTCAATTGTGTTCTCAAGAAGCGCAAAGTTATCTAGTCTATGCCTTTGATGTCTTGTTTCTCCACACGTGTTTGTTTATCTTAATGCCTTCCATGGCTAAAAGCTTACCACAGCTTCTGGTTAACAGTAAGGTGCCTGCCATATATAAAAATAGAATGGTTTAGGGGGTCGACTGTCTAAGAATCTAGTAGCAGACAAAACATAATTTTAGACAAGTTCTCTTTGAGTGAGGTATCTACTGTGTTCCAAACAGTAGATTTGGTGCCAGGGACAAAGCAGCGAATAAGAGTAGACAGCACATGGTGTGTGTGTGTGTGTGTGTGTGTGTGTGTGTGTGTG
>OU015743.1:65450982-65474126 GCA_907169655.1 Acomys percivali | reverse complement strand
TGTGTGTGTGTGTGTGTGTGTGTGTGTGTGTGTGTGTGTGTGTGTGTGTGTGTGTGAAGAATAATCTTAAATTTGAATTCTATGCCAAAGTATCAAAAATTAAACTATTTTGCATCTATATACAAAATTCTATACCAGTGAATTAAAAATAACTTTGTGAGTAACAATTAAGGCACTAAGTTGAGGAGTAGATTCAATAATCTACTTTTTGTCCTATCATCCCTAAATATTTCTATATTTACCCTTCTTTCTTTTCAACCCCTATATCCAAACCTAATAATGAGAGATAAAGGAAAAGAGAGACATTCTTTAGTGTTTTGTCTCTCTTAAGCACCTAGCTCCCAGCATAGTGCTTACCATTTGTTAATGGGCACACATCTTTATGGAATGAGTCATGAATAAAAGAAAATTCTTGCCAAGAACTCATGTGCCTCTGAAAATGAAGAAAGTAACTCATGAGGAAGACAAAGGTGGGCTATTTTTAACTTATCAAATTATGATTAAACATTAATTACAAAGGATACAACAAAATTAAAAGAACACAAAGGAAGCAGAAATCCACTACTAATTTTTTTTTCACTGAGCCAAATAGGAGGTAGAGAGCTTCCACCATGGCTGTCAGCCAATTCCTTCCTAAGGCTTTTGAGATGCTCTATTCCCCACTCACAGAGCAGCAAACAGACTCGAAGTGTAGACCCTGAAATTTCTCACCAAGATTGTATCGTAAGTCCCTAAGTCGCCCCCGATACTCCGCAGGTGGCCTGCTTCTTCCAGCTCCCTGGCACTGTGAGAAGAATCTTCTTAGTTGCCAATCTAGCCATGCTTAACCACTCTGAAACATCTGGTTGGCTATCGGATGGGATCCAAGCCTCTTGGGGTGCTTCTCTTTCTTGCCTCTGCCCTTTTCAGTTGCTGCATTGAGTGCCTCACCCCATCCGTTAGACGGGTTAGATAAGCAGGCCCGTCACTACCGCATGATTTTTTTATTTTATTAATTTATTCATATATTCATCTCAATGGTTATCCCCTCCCTTGTATCCTCCCATTCCTCCCTCCCTCCCATTTTCCCCTTACTCCCCTCCCTTATGACTGTGACTGAGGGGGACTTCCTCCCCCTGTATATGCTCATAGGACAGAGAGGAGGGCATCCTATTGGGACTCTAGATGAGAGAAGCATGGGAGAATGGCAAAGTTGGATCCTAAAAACCTACAAGAAGAAAATTATGATAGGCAGATTTGGACCCAGGTGTCCCGCTCAAACTATGGCACCAGCCAAGGACAATACAGGCCATAAAACTTCAAACCCCTACCCAGATCTAGCCAATGGTACCGCGTGATTTTATCATGCTCGCGCTTTCCTCTTTGGGCCACATTATCAACTTCAGGTTTCAGCTTACCCCAACTGCCTCTCTGTCTTCCCACCTAGGCTCCTGTATCTTTCTCTTTCTGATGCTCCCTGGACTCTCCGGTAGCCAGTCTTCTGTGAGTACGTGGCTCTGTTCTGTGCTAGTACCAAGATGCTAAACCCCTTGAGGGTGCTGAGTTTCTGCTGCACGCGCTCCTGCCTATGGGGACTGCTCGTTGAGTGTGGGTCAGGAGAACGCCTTACTCACTGACTTGGAGATGCTTTAACTGGTCTTTGGAGCCTATGGGGGTGGAGTACAAAGAGGCGAGTGACTGTTGGCTTAATAGCTCCTTGTTATATGTTTGCTTTATTCAGTGTTAAATTCAAAGCAAAACCAAGCCACAGGAGAAAACGGAAACTGTTTGTTTGCCTGGGCAGATGGCATGTCATGTAGACATTAAACCTATTTTCCTTCTCCTTTGAGATCTCATATTTCTCTAGAGACATGACGGTGCATTATACGACTCTATGTGCACTAGTCTTGCTTGGCTGTATCAGGCAGCTTGGGCTAAGTTATCCTGCAGTAACGAACAGCTTTAGTTCCTTGGTGACCTATAGCAGAGCTTGACTACTTGGTCACTTCAAGCCCATCATAAGTTGACCGCAGCTCTGGGTCTTGCCCGATTTAGGCTGATGAAAAGCAGCCCTCTCTCCCTTCTCTCTGTAACACTGGTGGCCCTCTGGTAGCGACAGAAGAAGAGTCGTGGTGACTTCACATCTGGTTTTAATGCTTCTGCTTACAATCACTCCTTCTACCTATATTTCATCAGCAAAACAAGGCATAAGAGGGAAGGCAGCAAATGCTGAACAGTATTCCAGTTAATCCCACCTCATACTAGATCAGAAACTCTCAGAGGGCAGCTGGTTATGCCTTCTCTGACAGGACCCCTGGTACCTTGCCAAGAAGTATTATTTGTGTTTAAAAGAAAGAGCAGAGATGGTCTACTAGAGAAATTGCAAAGGCTTATTTATAGCAACACACCACTCACTCATCTCATGGCTCAATTTGTGTGCTGCTAATTATCTCAGAGTACTTATTATATTTTCTAATAAAATATTTAACACTTGATATCAATTTGAATATATTAAGTATTTGCTCGCAAGGAGTCAACTTGATAAATTTACATGTATCCCATTTCTCTAACTAGTCCAGGAAGGGATTTCTTTTACTTGTTTATTTTAATATTTCACAAAGGAAAACACTGAGGAGACCGTGACTCTGTATGTTTGGCAGTCATTCTCGTGCCATCCTTCATAGCAAAGCCTATAGCCTATAGCCAGTTACTCCTTGCTCCTTGTGCTGAGGTTTGTGTGAAGCCAAACTGAAACACTCCCTATCTCTGCATGTGCACCACACTTTCCCACCAATTTATACCTGTTTGAGCTATTACCGCAAAATTCCTGGGTCCTGACTAGCTTAAGCTACTGTGTACTGAGGAGGACCCACGTCTTCATTCTTAGGAAGCTGTCTTCTTGTATCCTGCTGGGTAAGAACGCCAGTGCATGGATTTGGGGTGGAGACACAAACACTCCAACAGTAACAGCCTTTCGCCTTCTCTCTGGTTGTTCCCTTCTCCCGGAAGCCTTTACGGTGCATGTGCACAAATAACACTTTCTACCCATGTTCATAGCTGCTCCTTGTCTTCCTCAGTCAGTATCGGAACTTTGCATCTGTATGCTCTTCTTGCAGAACCCGCTTACTTTATCTTGTCAAGCTCCCTACTGTTAGAACTGAACTTAACTAAAGTCCTGTCCTAAGCTACTTCTCAAACATTGTATGTGTTTCTCATCTGCTGAGTCTCAGCTGTGTCATTTCTCAAGTGCCTCCTGGGATATTTTCATCTGTGAATGGATCGGTAGTCATTAACTTTATAGATGTACATACTTACCGAGTAAGACCACTTCCCCTATCCTCTCTTTCTGTGGGTGGGTACTTGCGTGTGTATGTATTCACTTGTATATATGGGTGCTGATGTACTTGTGGGCACACGTAGAGGTCAGAGCTCAACCTCAAACATTGGCCCCACAGCCATCTTAGGCCTTTAGTTTGAGAAAGAGACTCTCATCAGTCTCAAACTTCAGCATGTAGCTTTTGCCCAACTTCTGTGTGGCTTCTGGGGATCTGGATTCAGGCCTCATATTTTCTATACGTGTTACTCATTGAAGTGCCTCCCGGGCTCCTCAACCCTCCTATCTCCACCTGCGACTGTGCAGTAGGTACTGGCTGCGTGAATGTATTTGTGCGTAGACCGACACCAAAGGTGTAAGGCTTGTTTTCGATGAAGTGGTTGACTCTAGACTGGATCTTTCTTCCTTCCCCCGAGGAAGGTTACCAATATTTCTTGACAAATAAGACCTAAAAGTGAGTGCCCCAGATCCAGCAGTAAGGACAAGGGAGATGTGGGAGTGCGGACAAAACTTCCAGACCATTCCGCTGGCGGAGGTTCAAAGAAAGTGTGATGAACTAGTCTCCTTTGCAGCAGGAGATTAATTTATATTATTCCCCATTGCAGAAAGACTTACTGTACATTCTGTTCCCGTAATTCATTGAAAATGTCTTCCTTTATTCCTCGGATAAAGGCAGTCTGAATGTAACTTTAAATTTTATTTTAAAAACTAAGCCTCAATTTTGCATTGCACATCCTTGACATTCTGAAAACATTAATTAGATGTTTAGCAGGAAACTTTGAGGCAGTCATTCCCCAAGCCAAGAGAATGTTTTTGGAGAAAAGCAAAGCTTTGTGTGTGGTAACTCTTGTCATACATCACTGTTTTGGAGTAAATACAATTTATCTTTTCATAATCCACAAATAAAATTATAAAATCACACGTCACCTTTGAGCACTGTATTCACTTATCAATCCAGAAAGCAACTCCCTTAAACCAAGCCAAGCTTTTAAACTGAGAGTTCTGTCACATTCTTGGGTTAAAACTTCCCATGTGGATGCATAGACAGTGGCCACAACACTGGATGGGAGGAAACCTGGTCTTGCCCGAGGCGACTTGAGTCCTTGGTTGATCCTGCAAAAGGAGATGATCTTGTGTTAACCTTTTGAACAGATCACGGCTTTTATTTCTATCCTATGTATTCATTTCCTGTTGCCAGTTTAAAAATTGGTATAAATTTAGTGGCTTACAATAGAACAATATTGTTTTCCTAGAATCCTGGAAGGCAGATGTCTGAAATGAGACTCATAGGGTTAAAGTGTGATGCTAGCAGAGTCGGACTTCTTTACAGTCTCTTTGAGCAGACTCATCTTCTTTTGGAGGCTACTTGGAGTCACTGGCTTCTTGGCTGCACCTGCCAGCTATGCATCTCTGGCCACATGGCCTTTTTCTCTGGTATGTTCAAAATCTGTCTTTCTTCTTAGAAGGGAATTTAAGTTATATTTGAGTGCTACCATGATGATCTAGGATAATTTCTTGACTCAAAATATCTGTAAGTTCCATCATAGCTCCAAAGTCCCTCTGCCACATAATAAATATTATGTTCACAGATTCCATGAATGAAGACAAAGGCAACGTTGCGTATCATTAATCAGCCTATCACACTTTGTGTTTTAAAGTCTGTTCTTCACCTAGACTATCCTGTTGACTTGTAAAGAATGGACCATAAGTAACTTTCCAAGAAAGGAAAATAAGACATTAAAAGAAGACTATATGTTGGGACAGAGTAACAATGTGGGTCTTTTGGGATTTTGCCTCTTACTTGCAGGCCATGTAGTTTGGTTACCAGCAGTGCGGGGTGCAGGCTGTCCCTTTCATGGAATGTGCTTGTGTTTCACTCTTCCATGTCCAAACGCAACTGACATCCATCCATCCAAGTGACTTGGGGATGGGTCAACTCTCCTAGCACTCACTTCTTCTTACCAAAAATGGATCTGTGTAACTTAGCAGTGTATCAAGCTTTTCAATAGGCACTCCACCATAGCACCTGGCCTCACCATGTGATCTTAGGGCACCAGGGTGACACTGTAAACATTGGAAGTGACGTGCTTACTGGAAGTGATTCTGCCGATTGAAATAGGAATGGGAAATTTATCTACTCAATCACTGTAATCTTTCTTCATAATTCTAGGTAGGGAATAGCTTAAACTTTGACTTTCCTCTTCCTTAATTTTATGAGTTGCTCTAAAACCTGCAATAGTCATTTAATTTTATGGAGTTTTGTGCTAATATCCAAATGCAGAAATACATTTTTATCTCCTATTGTAAAACTTGAGGTCCCTTTTTAAACACATATCTGTTGAGTTCTTATGCTAATTTCAATGCTTATCTTTACAATTGACATTATTATTATTATTATTATTATTATTATTATTATTATTATTATTATATGTATTGACCAAGTTGAATGTCTCATTCTCAAGGGATTGATGTCAGGGTTATATAATAGAAGAACAATGGGTGAATGTTATTCATTTTAAAAGTGAAATTATAAATCAATTACAGTGGTGGCTAAACCCCCTTCATGACATGCCACAATTTACTCCCAATGACATTTAAACCTATCTCACATGCTGAACAATCTGTAATAAATTATGATTTTTTTCTGCTTCTGAAATGAAGCTATAATTATGACAGTTGAATTCTTGTTCTGGGAAATAAGGTGGCATTTAATTCCTTGAGAACAAATGACACTCACAAAAGAACAGTTAATTATTCTCAGCTGCAGAGGAAGGGAGGAGGGGAGAGCAAAATTCTGAAAAGGAACACGGGTAGTACTCTGTGAAACATCTATTAACTAATGCTTAACTCAGTGAACTGCACTTGAACTTCTGGGACTGTCCTGAGACTAGGTAACAGCTTTTGTAATTCCAGTCCTCAATGGAGCACAGATAGGGAGGGCCTGGTAAGCAGAACATTCTCTTGCCACTGCAGATGATAATACAATTGCTCTCACAGTCCATCTTGGCCTCTAGGAATGGAGACTGGCGCTCTAACTCGCTTCAATCAGACCCCAGGGCAGGGGTGGTATCATGGCATCACTTGTCCATTACAGCTGGCCCGGTTCAGGTCTTCAATGGCCACAGTCCTCTGATCCATATTGTAAATAAAGGCAATAGCAGGCATCACGCCCCCAGAATTTGTTGTTGTTGTTTGTTTTTAGTTTAAACAGCAGCGATGCTTCCATTGGCTTCTCTCTGATAGCCCTTTCCTGTTCCCGCTGGCAAGAAGCCCTGATGCAATTGAATATGCCAGCAAATCGGAGGCCTCTCAGAGCTACCCCTGACACTGTCAGCTGTGCTTTAGCAGCCTGCTATTAGAGATGCCTCTTTCTCTCACATCCCTTTCTTCCTTGGGAGGAACAGATACTCTAGAGAAGGGCCCTGCTGAGTGGAATTCCCCATTTTGACTGCAATTAGGGATTGTGACTTGATTGATTTGGGGGCTCTCTGAAATGTAGCAGGATCAACACAGTTGCACACAAAACAAGGCATAATCCACTGGGTTAAATTAACGTTAAATCAGAGATGATTGGATTAATTGCTATTACATTTTATCTACTGTGCACATGTGCTGTTGGCAGGGTTTCAGAGCCTTTTTAAAATTAGCTTAGAACAGGATGGAAATGGTACAGGTGCAAATGATTTGTGCACTGGGTCTTTCAAGTGCGCACTGGGCTCATAAGAAGGTGCATTTTTTTCCAAATCATATTTTGGATACGATTTACAAAAACTGCACTGAGAATAAACTTGGCATCTATTGTACAGAAACTGTAGATGTGTTAAATGGCAAAAGGACTGCTTGGCGAGGAGATAATTTGGTAAATGGATCTCCTTCAAATTGGTGGCCTTGGCACCATCCCCTTGTCTATTTGCTATGTTGACATGATTTTCTGCCCTTGTGGGAGTCCGCAGGGTTCTGGAGAGTAATGCAGCAGAACACTTCGTGTGGCGTCTCATCCCCACACACATCGCCCCAGAGCTGCACCCCTTCAACAGATTTTAAGAGCGAAGCGTGCACATGGCACCAAACGGGATGGATTTGCTTAAAGGAAATCATGTGAACTATGAGGCTGAAAGCTCAGTGGGGGTGATCAGATCAGGGATACAAAGCTGAGACAATCGGAGGCCCAGGCCTTTGGAGACCTCATTTCCCACCAGCCAGCAGCTCTGGCCCAGTGGTTTGATGAACATGAGAAAACCCGGTAAGCCACTCAAAGGAAAGGTTGTGTTTTTTTTTCTGCTTTAGGAAGCCAAGGGAATTAACAGTTCCCTTTAAAGGTGTTACGTGAATGCACTAAGAATAGGGGAGACAAAGACATCATTCTGGGCAGGTCATATTTTGGAAGAGTACAAATAAATATTCCAGAAGATGACATCTTCTTGTCCTGAACTCTTTACACTCTATGCACACTCTCAGACTCTGGAGAGCAGGCAGCTGGCATCCTCTGTTGTTGCTAGAGAAGTCTCTTCTGTGGGGGCTGGGCTGCTTTGTTTGTTCCAGGCTTACTTTTGTTTCCTCCCACTCTGGTGTTTTGCATTTTCCCCCTGCCTTCTTCTTCCCTACTGCTGTCTTGCTCAGACTGGCCACTGTCTTTCACTTTTACTGTGTCTCTACTTGTCTCCTGCCAATGTTACCCTCTGTAAACTCTTGCTTCCCAGCCTCCACCCAGACTACGCAAGTTACCACAAAAAAGACCTTTTCATTCTTACAAACATCTAAACACAACAGATAATTGGAATCCTCCCATATAAAAGTATTTCAATGTATAAATGACATGCATTACCTTTTTAACCATTAATTTAAGAAGGTAGCATGCATATGATTATGTTCACATGATACTAGCAAATAGAGTAAAAGAAAACTTCTCTAACTTTTGTTACCACTTGGGGTCCACTTCCTCATCAGAGATAATCATTGCTACTAGGTTGTAATTTTTACCCACTTTTACCCATCGTTTCTAAGACACACACAGAATGCGAAACATGCATACATGTGTGCTTGACTTTTATTTTTAAATGTAAACGAAATGACCATCTGTTTAGCATACTGTTCCATGTTGCCTGCTCTTTGCAGAAGTGTGTGTTGGAGAGTGCCCCATATCAGGATTCAAAAACTTCCTCTCTCTCTTTTAAAAGTTTCCCCGGCATTCCTGGATGTGCTGTTGCTTGCCATGCATCCATAGATGTTCAGGTCGTGTCCAGGAATTTGGCTTTTTACAAATAATGCTTGAATCCAATTATTTCCTGCTTGCTTGCTTTGTTTGTGGTATATGGGTGGTTTGTCTGCATGCGTTTCTATGTAGCACTTGTGTGCTGGTACCCTGGGAGACCAGAAGGAGGAGACTAAACCCCTGGAATTGGAGGTGTAGACTGATGTGAGCTTCCACGTGGGTGCTGGGAGAGGACTCCAGGTCCTCTGGAAGACTTGTCTGGATGCTCTTAACTGCTGAGCCCTCTCTCCAGCCATTGGTTAGTTTATAAAAGACCTTGATGTTTCATTCATTTTTATCTATGTCTTTAAGACTTCTTGAGAGATAATACTGTGGTGTGATCTCTAATGTCTCATGATATTCCCCAGTTAACATCCAATATTGGTGACTTGTTCTTTCTCTCTTCCTTAATCCATCGTTCAGCAGGGACTGTCAAATGTATTGAGTTTTATAGTAAAATGACTTTTGGCCTTGTCAGTCGTCTCTGTTATGCGTTTGGTTTCTGTTTAATCTTTGTCCAATCCCCTCCTTTTACATCTTGTAGGTTTGCTTTTACTACCCTATCTCTAACCGTAGAAAGCATCGTCAGCTTTTTGACCTTCAGCTCTCTTCTTATTGTAATGGCTACTGTGTATTTCCTTCAGAAGTGGGCTAGCCACAGCCTGCAGTATTTTGACTATCGTCAGTTAATCAAAATTAATGCGCACACATATGGAGAGACACTATAGTCATCTTTTTGTTAAGATTTGCTTGCTTGCTTGTTTGTTTTTCAAGAAAGGGTTTCTTTGTGTAATAACCCTGGCTGTCCCAGACTTGCTTTGTAGACTGGGCTGTCCTCGAACTCATAAAGATCCTCTTGCCTCTGCCTCCTGAGTGCTAGGGTTAAAGGTATGCACCATTATTAGGAACCTTTAAGCTTAGTAAAACCATGGTTGGAGAACATATGATTTTGATGATTTAAATCCCTTGAAATTTATTATGCTCTCCTTGATGGCTCAGTGTACAGCTACATTTTGTGGGTGCTATGTATTCTGCAGGTGTTGGACACTGTTTTGCACAAGTCTTATATCTGTCACTCAACTTGCCCTGGTGCTTCCTGGCCTTTTCCCAATGTCTCTCATTTACTGGGAGTTGTGAGAGTTGGCCCTTCTCCATATAAAGTTTCTATCTTTTACTAGCTAGTTTATTATGTCTCTGTTTATAGTTATGTCCACTGATAACATCACTTGATGTTAGTATGGCTCACAAGAACTTTCTTTTCCATTTTAAATTTCTTTTGTCTTATTTTGATATGTGCTATTTACAACAATCATATATAAAGCTTCAATTGGAGCATATAATTACTGTCATAATCTTGATTTAAATCTCTAATTTTCTGGCTTGTCAGTTTTCCTAACCTTCTTTGTGGTCTTACTTTGTATTTTTCTCAGCTCTGTTTTTGTAGGTGATCTCTTCATATCATGTTTTTATCATCTCACACTCTCCAACAGCAACTTGGAACCTCTAACATTATTGACATATTCCAGGGACAGCCAGGAGACCTTTGTAGCTGGAGTTAGATGAGCATATGAGAGCATCCTAGACGATATGAGAATTGTAATGAAGCTTACAGTGAAGTGGCAAGGAGGAAGTACAGTGGTGTCACTAGGGCCTTATACAAGGATTTTGGTTCATTAGTGCAGCACAAAACTAAACTTAAAGAGCCAGCAGAGGCAGCAGAGGCAGCAGAGGTGAGCTGTTTGTTAAATCCAACCTCCACCATCCTCCATCCTGAAGAAGCCTGTGTCAAGTGATGAGCAACATTCAGCTTAGAGCCCTTGCCATTGCTGACTCCATCTGCCTGACCCACCTGGGACACAGACAGCAGAGAGCCAGGAGAGCCAGCAGAGTACCTAACTCCTATAGTCCTCCCTCCTGAGGAGGCTGTGTGGGGCTGAGCAACATTCAGCTTATAGCCCTGTTTACTGCTCATTCCTAATCTACCAGACCCACCTGGGACAAGGCCAGCGGAGTGGCCACCAGGCCTGCTGACACCAGAGACAACCAGATGGCTAGAGGTCAGCATAAGCACACAAGCAACAAAACCCAGGGCAATATGACACCACCTGAAACCAACTATCATATCACAGTAAGCCCTGGAGGTACTAACACACATGAAGCACGAGAAAACAAGCATTCACCTGTGGTTATGAAAATGATAGAGACCTAAAAGGAGGAAAATAAATCCCTCAAAGAAACACAGGAAAATACAACAAAAAGATGAAGGAATTGAATAACCTCTTAAAGAAATACAGGAAAATACAATCAAAAAGGAGAAGAAAATAAATAAAACTGTTCAAGACCTAAAATGGAGATAAAGCAATAAAGAAAACATAATCTGAGGGAATCCTGGAGATGGAGAATATAGGGAAGAGAAAAGAAACTACAGACATAAATATCAATGACAAAATGTAAGAGATATAAGAGAGGATCTCAGGCATACAAGATATAATTGAAGAAATTAATACACCAGTCAGAGAAAATATTAAATCTAAAATGTTCCTGATACAAAACATCCAAGAATTCTGAGACACTATGAAAAGATCAAATCTAAGAATAATAAGAATAGAAGAAGATGACTCCCAGCTGAGAGGCCCAGAAAATATTTTCAAAAAAATCATAGAAGAAAACTTCCTCAACCTAAAGAAACAGATGCCTATAAACATACAAGAAACATACTGCCACATAATAAACAAAACAATACATTACAGAACAAAGAAAGAATACTTAAAGCTGCAAGGGAAAAAGTCCAAGTCACATATGAAGGCAAACATATCATAGCTACACCTGATTTCTCAACAGAGATCATGAGAGCCAGAAAGGGATGGGGAGATGTCATGCAGACACTAAGACACCACAGAAGTCAGCCCAAACTACTCTACCCAGCAAAACTTTCAATCACCATAGATGGAGAAAGCAAGATATTCCATGACCAAACCAAGTTTAAACCTATCCACAAATCCAGCCCTATAGAAGATACTAAAAGAAAAACACTAACCCAAAGAGGATAACTACACCCAGAAAAAACAAGGAAATAAATAAACCCACATATACAAAACCCAAAGAAAGAAAGCACACACACTATCACCACCAACATCAGAATAGCAGGAATTAACAATTACTGGTCATTAATATCTCTTAACATCAATGGCCTCAACTCCCCAATAAAAAGACACAGGCTGACAGAATGGATATAAAACCAAGACTCATCATTTTGCTGCATACAAGAAACACACATCAGCAATAAAGATAAACATTACCTCAGAGTAAATGGCTATAAAAGGGTTTTCCAAGGAAATGGACTCAAAAAGCAAGCTGGAGTAGCTATTCTGGTATCTAATAAACTAGACTTTCAACCAAAATTAATCAAAAGATATGGGGAAGGACACGTCATACTCATTAAAGGAAAAATCCACCAAGGTGATGTCTCAATTCTGAACATTTATGCCCCATACACAAGGGCACCCACATTTGTAAAAGAAACATTACTAAAGCTTAAATCATACATCGAACTTTACACATTAATCATGGGATACGTAAACACCCCACCTCACCAATGAATAGGTTATTGAGACAGTAAATATAAAGAAATTAACAGTGTCACGAACCAAATAGACCTAACAGATACCTACAGACATTTTGCCCAAACACAAAAGAATATACCTTCTTCCTAGTACCACACAGAACCTTCTCAAAAATTGACCACACTCAATCACAAAGCAAACCTCAACAGATACAAGAAGATTGAAATAGCTGCTAGTATCCTATCAGGTGTCTATGTATTAAAGCAGGAACTCAACAACAACAGAAACAACAGAACGCCTACAAACTCATTAAAACTGAACTCTCTACTCAATGACCATGGGGTTAGGGATGAAATAAATAAATGAAAGAATTCCAGAAAAATGAAGGAACAACATACCCAAACCTATAGGACACTATGAAAGCAGTGCTAAAAGTTCATAGCACTATGCATCTTCATAGAGAAATTGAAGAGGTCCCATATGAGCAACTTAACAGCACACCTGAAAGCTCTAGAACAAAAAGAAGCAAACACACCAAAAATAATCTACAGATTCAATGTACTTCTCATCAAAATACCAACACAATTTTTTTACAGACCTAGAGAGCAATTCTTAACTTCATATGGAAAACAAAACAAAACAACAACAAAAACCCAGAAATAGCTAAGACAATCCTGTACAATAAAAAATCTTCCATAGGTATCTCCATCCCTGGTCTCAAAGAGCACTATAAAGCAACAGTAATAGAAACTGCATGGTGGTGGTATAGAAACAGACTGGTCTACAGCATTGGATTGAATGCCCAGAAATAAGCCCACATATCTATGGAAGCTTGATTTTTGACAAAGAAGCCAAGAATAGATAAAGAAACGGTGGTACATTTACACAATGAACTACAACGCAGCTATTAAAAACAAGGAAACCATGAAATTTGCAGGCAAGTGGATGGAACTAGAAAAGATCATCCTGAATGAGGTAACCTAGATGCAGAAAGACACACATGGTATGTACTCACTTATAAGTGGATATTAGCCAGATGGTACAAGATAAACCTACTGCAATGCACAGACCCAAGAAGGTAAGTAACAAGGAGCATCCAAGGGAAGATGCTCAAATAGAAAACACAGAGGAAGTGGTTGAAGAGAAGGAACAAGGTAGAGAAGGAGTGCAGAGAGATATGAAGGTGGAGATCTGACCTGAGGAGGGGGAGGGAGGACAGAAGGCCTGCAGAGAAAAGAGGTGGGGGCATCTCTGTGACAAGCTAGAGACCTAAGTCAGGGCAGGCTCCTGGGAGGATATGAGGGGGACTCTAGCAGAGACTCTTAGTAGCAGGGACCTTAGTAATGAAGAGGGTACCCTCTAGCTAGACAAGACTTCCAGTAGAGGGAGGGGAACACCAACCCACACACACAAACTTTGACCCAACATTTACTGCCTACAAGAGGTACAGGGACAAAAACAGAGCAGATAGAGCAGAGATTGAGGAAATGTCCACCAATGCCTGGTCCAACCTGAGACCCACGCCATGGGAGAGAGCCAAACTCTGACACTATTATAGATACTCTGCTATGCCAGCAGAATTGCCCACTGTGAGACTCCACCCAGCAGTGGCTCTCGAAACAGATGCTGAGACTCACGACCAAACGCTGGGTGATGTGTAGGGAGTCTTGTGAAAAAGTGGGCGGAAGGAGAAAAGGAGCTTCACACAAAGACCAAGAGAACCAGCTAACCAGGGCTCAAATGGGCTTGCTGAGGCTGAAGCACCAACCAAGGACCATGCGTGGACTGGACCTAGACCCCCTACACAGAAGTAGCCAATGGGTACTGACTCTCCAGGCAACAGGAGAAGATGACACACACAGTCCTGATGTGACTTAATGAGCTGGGGTGGATGGGAAGTGGGGGGCTTCCCTTTTCTAGGGAATAGGGAAGGGGATGGGGGAGCGTTAGGAAGGGTGGGACTCAGAGGAAAGGAGAGATGTGGCTATGACCAGAATATAAAACGAATAAAAAATAAATAATTAATGAATGTAAAAACCTCAATTTAAGAGAAACTATGGTAGTTAGATATTAAATCTATATACTTTTTGCATTATATTTAATGAGGGTTTAATATAGGTCAGACACCGTATTAAATATGCCATTTATATCTTATCTTTCAGATTTTATCTGATAATAGACAGAAGATGAACATCCAAGTTAATGAACTTATTCAAGTTACAACTTGTACGTAGCAAAGGCAGTAGTTAAGTACATGGGGTTCCCTTAGCTACTGTTGAACATTCCTCTGACTCTCCTTGTTAACTAATGACAGAAATATATCCAGTTACCTGGAGAAATCCAGCTCTTATCTCTATGCCTAAGGCTCTTCCAACCCCTTTTATTTCAGGACACAGTACCAGCAAAAGATCCCAAGTCACTTATCTGGTTTCCCATGTGTATCAGTGACCTATTGTAGATTTTAATTGAGACATGCTACCCACTTAGCTCTGGATCTCATTTTGTGTACCTCTAGAGCTGGTCCATAGAATGAGACAAACACCAGACTGATTGTTGCATGACTATTTATTTTGAAAATATGTTAATAAAAATCTATTCATTCATATAGAGCAACAGCAATAGACCAAGGAATTGATTCTTGCCAACATGTGCTTGATGAACCAGTTATGGTTACTTACAGAAGCATGGGCAACTTATAGACATCTGCACCCACAAGAGTCCCCGTCACAGGTGAATTGTAAACCACTTATATATCCACCATGGAGCTTGAATGTTCTCCCATGGGTTTTCTGTTAAGCATTACTTTCCCCTATGCTACAAGGCCCAATCTTGTGAGGATCCTGTGTGGACAATTGCAGCAACCCCGATCTTGAGACAGTGATGACCTTGTGCTAGTGAGGTTTTTCTCAGCTTGACACAAGCTGGCATCATTTGGGAATAGGGATCCTCAACTGAGAAATGCCTCTATTAAACTGTAGTAGTGTGTGGGGGCATTTTCTTCATTAATGATTGCTGTTGAGGCACAGCCAATTGTTGGTGGTGACAAGTGCTAAGCAGATAGTCCTGAGGTATATAAGAAAGAAGAGACTTGATACCCTATGAGCATATACAGGGGGAGGAAGTCCCCCTCAGGAACAGTCATAGGGGAGGGGAATAAGGGGAAAACAGGAGGGAGGGAAGAATGGGAGGATACAGGGGATGGGATAACCATTGAGATGTAACAAGAATAAATTAGTAAAAAATTAAAAAAAAAAAGAAAGTAAGCTGAACCAGCCATGAGGAGCAAGCCAGTAAGCAGCACCTCTCCATAGCCTCTGTTTCAGTTCCTGCCTCCAAATTCCTGCCTTGAGCTCCTGTCCTGACTTCACTCAGTAATGGATTGTGACCTAGCAGTAGTAAGATATACTTAACCCCTTTTATCTTCAAGTGGCTTTTGACCATGGTGTTTATCACAGAGATAGAAAGTGAACTACAGCAGGTGCTGTCCTGTCCTAAGGATAGACTTTCACATTAATTGCACAAAACCTTTTGTCTGCTTCAGTGACTAAATCTGCTTCTCTTTCACTTTGTGATTTACAATACAAAATTTTTTAAATGAGTAGAAGATGAAAGGAAAACTTGTCCCTGCAACAATCCAGACTTTTGCTTGTAATATTATGTGTGGGGAGCACACACATTCCTTAGCTTTTCATTTTTACATTCGTGACTGATAAACCCTTCTCTGAAGGAGGGGTGTTAGCTAACTCAACCCCTGTGGAACAATCAGGAGGCTGGGTAATTTATTTTATTTTTGTAGACAATTTAGCCAGAAAGCTGAAGATTTATTGATGTAAGGTAAAATATTAGCTGGCAGGTAAAAATCAGCCCTTTAATGAGTGTGATTAGAACAGCAGCTGGGATGAACTGCAGCGTTTGCAACATCAGTGGAATTAATAGACCTTAAAACATTTGGGGAATCAATTAAAAGTCTTCTTTGGGATTCAAAAGAACAACCTGTGTTCATGTGCTTAACCTGAAAATGAGCACATGGGGGAAGAAACGGCCATATCTTCTGTTGCAAAGACATCTACAGAGCCTCTGAATGTCCTGTGTGTTTCCAGACACAGCCAGGTGACCCGGAAACCCTGGTGGCATGCATAGTAGGTGTCTTGGAACATAGACTCCGATCTCTGCTTCCAAGAATTAAGCAGGAGGATTGTGGAGAAATTTGTCATCCTGGCCATATCCTCAAAGGTCTGCAACCTCGTCAACCTTTGAAAGGAGCCAGCTTCCCACCAGGATACAAGCATATAAGGAGGTGGTAGTTTTGGAAGCGTGCTCTTCTCTAATGGTCTCCCTCATAAACCTTAAACATTTTCAGGCCTGGAGTTCTGAGCTGAATCTTGTAAGTCCTTGGGAGGAATTAATTGGCCAGCATAATCTCCAATGGCATAGATATTATCTAGAAGTTCTCGAACTAGATTAATTAAACTCCATCTCATCACTAACAAACAAATTAGCCACAGGTTATAATGCTGGTTCTTTATGTTTTTACCTCCAGGGAAGAGGCAGGAGAAGTGTCTGTTGTACTCATAAGTGCTCTATACACAATCTTAAAGGTTTCCCTTTAGATAAGTAGAAAGTAGGGGTATAAAATAAAGTGGTATGTGGGGTATTAAGTTCAAGCTCTGCTTCTCTAGAATACTTATTTAAATTTAGAAATAAATTCATGCTTCAAAAGTGTTCACTTGCTCCTCTGTTAATGGTATCCTAGACACATCCTGTACAACTGTTTCAATCAGGGTACAGACTGGTAGGGTGAGTATATATTACAAAGGAGACTTAATTGATTGGCGTATGTGATACACACCAGGTGGAAAGTCCATTAATGGCTGGCTGTATGCTTGATGGTTTTAGAACCTGGTTCTCCCCAGTCTGTGAGGCTGGATGGTTCAGCAGTTTCAATCTGGAGACAATGGCCTGAGGATTCTTGGAGAACCACTGGTCTTTAGTCCATGTTCTCTAATGTCAGCAAAGGATGGCATTAGTGGCATTGGTGGCAAAGGTGGCAGCAGTGACCGAGAGTCAGAGTAGAAGCCCACATTAGGCAGGAGTGAAGGCAAGCAAAAGACCTCAGACAGTAGGCCTCTTTTTTTTAGAGGTCTTTTCCTTCAACTTCTTCCTATCTGGATTACCAATGGGAGAGCCTCCCAATTCTGGAGGAAGGGGCTCCCCAATCAGCTGGTTAGGGGATAAGATCTTTTTAGATCAAGATAAAGGACTTAAGTCAATAGAGATAAGATATGATAGATATTGAATTTCATTCAGAAATTTAGACCCAACAAGATAGGAAAGATGCTTATTTCAAGTTTGACAAATACAAATTGCCCCTTAGGGCATGACTCTTACTTGAGGCCTTTTGGTAGGCAACTAAGATTTACCAGTATAAGCTTTTTTCCCCCTGATGACCAGTAGGAAGCTGGGCAGTGCCAGAGGTTTCCATGAGAATCTCAGGTTGTGGGTAGAAGAGGGGAGGATCTCTCAACCTGTAAAACTTCCTTATTGTCCTTGAAATTCTATGCGCCAACACACTCTTTGACCAAAAAGTCCAGGGTCTGTCTTGATCTCACAAAACTCATAAACATTTCCAGACTGTTCTTCCTTTGGGCAGGACCAAGTGGGGTTGGTCCAGGATGGGTGCCCAGTCTAGAGTCTGAATTCCTCCTCTGGACCATGCTCTGAAGTTCTGAAACCTTTGGAAATTCTGCTTGTAGGTGTACTGATCTTCCAATTTGTCCCTGTGGGCTTTGATGCCAGGGTTACGAATACTCGAAGATAAAAGGGGTGGCTCCTCCAGACTGGGAGTTGAGCCCTTGGAGATAATTGAGCTTAGACCGGTGTATTGGCCTTCTATAAATATGTGTCCAGGCTTCTCAAGCTCTCTGAAGCCACAGGGGAATTCCCACCTCATCTCCCTAGTCAGGGACACGTTTCCTGTTTTAATAGCTCCTTCTCTTGGAATGTTACTTTTGTGGCAATGTCCTCTCGCCAGACACGATCCAATCACTATAAGTCACCTCCATTTCTCCTAGAGGCTTTAGCTGCCTTATGTTGGTTTAATCATTTGTGCTTGCAATGATGGATGGCTCAGGTGGAAAAGAGTGAGGTAATCTTTCCATGCACATGTCTGTTTGCAGGTAGCAGAGGGAGGGAATAACACAGATATACACTGCAACGAATGGCATGAAATGGCAGAATTGGGAAGCTGAGTGTTCTCCTGAGGTCCACAATTTTGATCAATTAACCATCTGAAAATTCCTCAACAAATAAGGCATTCCTTGTGAAAAATGCGAAGAGAATAAATATCTTTCAGGCAAAAGCAGAACAGTTGCCACATACATACCTTATTCATAAATCCAGATCTTCTTCTGGGGACAGGAGGGACAAACAGCCAGAAAGATATATACCTCACTAACTCAGAAAAAAAAAAAGTACCAGTTTGAGAGCAAGCAAGTGAATGTGTATAAGCATGGACGATTATATGTAAAAATGTCATGGCTGGGAGAACTGAGGTCTGGCTCTTTTCATCATCAGTGTGATTTACATATTACCTCACATAGCTTACCTAACTGCTGTCATCACTATGCTGCCATCCCAGTACCTCAGGAGGCATTTGTGACTGAGAAGTGAGACAAGGAACAGGCAATGCCCTGCATGCTGGAATATGCAGTTTACACTGTTCAGCCACAAGCATCTCTCAAGTTCTCTTTGTATCTAAGGGGCAGATTCTGTTAGGACCAGTGAGTTTGTGGGTAACTGTATTCTTTCCCCCATATCTTTTTTTTTTTTGACAACTGAAAAATTGATATTCACAGAGTAAGTAAATTACTCCTCATAAAACCTTAGTGTGGTTATGCTAAATAGTCATAGGCTTAAATTTTGTTTGATCAAACCATGATATAACACATTTATCATAGTCTTTTCCCCCACATCTCACTGCTCTTAGAACATAACATTTATTGTCTAAATAAAAATAATATTCATGTGCTTCGGCTGTCAGTTTATATTGATCTCATTTAGTTTTGTTCATAGAGATTTCCATATACTGTAGTGAAGTAGGAAGTTTACACCAAGGAAAGCCATGGATAAGATAAAGATTGTGTCCTACCAGGAGGGCTGATTCTAGGAAACCAGAGTTCCTCAGGGCTAGAAACAACAGCGTGGCATGGTCCAGCTGTAATGTACCTTGGGCATCAGAGCACTTAGCTGGTTGAAACCCTGGTTCCTTCAAGTAAAAAAATAATATTTAAATTAGTCTTTGACATATGTTTTGAACAATATAACTCCTAGGACCTCTTCCGGCTCTAACTGGTAGGATCCTGAATCTGCTATGCACAAACCTCTGCTCTTCTTGCTCTGCTTTTAAAAATGATGTGTAAGAAAGGCGAGAACAGTCAGAGCTTAAGTCATCAGAACAATTAACCAACAGTTTATTCATTCAACATTTGTTTTTAAACATCAGCTTTAGGTCCACTCTAGGTAATGGGGTCACTGGGGGGGGGGGGGTGGGGGGAGGGAAGACAGACAAGAGCTTGAGCCTCCAGCTCAGTAGCCAAGTGAGTGAATGAGTGAGTGAGGAAAAAAAGCTGCAACAGCCACATGATATATAAATTGTAAGATTATACTTTATAAAGCTGATCAAACAATTTCACTAACTAAATCCCAGGAAATTATAGAAGAGTGTACTTTATAGTGGGTTAAGCATCCATCTGCATCTTGATCAGCTACACTGAAAGGAAAGGGTCCTGAATAAGATAGAATTAATAGACGACATCACATGTTTTCACAAAGCATTATCAATTTGGCAAACTACCATCCATTTAAAATGTAAGATAGACAAGCAAAAAGCATAGAGAATAAACAATACTTGCTCAGAGCCAATCAATAATTAAAGCAGATGACTTACAAGTGGAATGCCTGCACTGGACACATGTGTCAAATGCAGCATCATCGGGTACCACAGAGACAGTTGGATACCTGGGGCTCAGGCCTTAGCCAGCCTAGCTGCTGTTGTGATGGGCTTGGGTGGTCCAGGCCCCAGTTCCTTACTGTACTCTATTTTTTTTGCAAACACCAGGTTTTCCTTTCCCTTGATCTACGGTTGTCAGAAATGCTATGCTTATGCATATTTGTTATAATTACAGCAAGTCTCCTTGACAAAAAAAAAAAAAAAGCAATGTAAAGAGGAGAATAAAAAAGACTGATATGTTCTCCAGGAGCACAGGAAGAGTTGAAGATGAGTGGACCAGAGGAGGCCAGAGAGTGTTAGATGCTGAAGAATGAGAGCTATCTAACACTCACCAAGCATTGAGGGGTAACAGGCAAGGGATATGGGGATTTACCTCCTGGGAGGGGACATGACTTGATAGTGCTTAGAGCATGCGTGAAGCCTGAATGCAGCCCGTGATTTGTATCTGAGCAGCCTTTTAATCAGATACTGGAAGATAAAATGAGCCTATTAGTGAACTACTTTGCTAGCGTGTCTTAGCCACACTGCCTTTTCTTTTCAAAGGCAAGCTTACTGCTATTCTTTCCCACTTGACAATTCCACTGTCAGACTTGGATGATTTGCTGACATTTTAGCACCAGCTACAATCTATTTTCCTCACTAAATTCTGAATTAGAGACTTTATGCACATAATATGGATTTAAAACATTTCCCTGCAGAGGTTAATGTGCTTAAAGGTCAGTGGAGTGGGGTGTGTTTTGGAAGAATGTACTATAAAGCATTTAAAAAATATAGACTTGACAGGTCTTTTGCAAGCTGTATTGTCTAAAATGTAATGTGTAGTTTCTATGAGATTAATATACTCACAAAAGAAATCATTACGGGTCCGCTGACGGACTGAACTGTTTCTGAAGCCATTGTAACACCAAATCCATAGAGTGCAATGTTCATAGGGCAGCAGCGAAGGTATAACTCAGCCCTGTGTGATTGCAATGTTTAAGTAGAAAGCAGGATGCAGGGTAAGTGTTCTGTAACAATGTCTTCTCCAAATAACAGAGTATTTACAGATTCACTGAGAAAACGATGGTGTTCAAAAGGAGTGTGCGTATCTTAAGCAATTAGCGTGTCTATGAGGCATCTCCTGCAATTCCCAGGGAAGACAGGAAAATGTTATCTAGAATGTGAAATGCAGGGGTCATTTCAAAAGTAATGGGTGCCAATACGGAGCTACAAACAATTTTAAGGTTTATATATCACTCAAAGAAATTGGATTAGAGCCAGGAAAAAAAAGATGTCTTTCTTTAAAGTCTTAAGGGCATTTGGGACAAGACAGAATAATATTTACCTTCTTTTGAAATTCAATAAACATGGAGGCAGAAGTTTCTGTGTCATTTAAAATGTTAGCATTCTGAGCTTATTTTGTTTTAAGTGACATCATCTCAGCAATGGCCTGGACATACTAGAAAGTTTACAAGGCAAAGAAAGGCTTAAGGTCTAGTGGTCAGGTGCACATCTATCTGTTGTTGAGTAACTGTATCAAGCAGGAGCAGACTGGTACTTGTTCTTCGTTGATATATATATCAAATATATGTATATTTGTTTGTATATTTGTACATATATATCACCTAGGATTAGGTTTGGATTAATATTTGTGGACACAGGCTTGCTTGAGAGAGAGGCTGACTCACGAAGTCTGGACTTCAGGGCCATCAGTAATGCCATATCTATGTATATGGGATTAGCCCTGCTTTGAATAAGGCCTTCCCCTACTATCTCTATTTACACACAGTGTAATTGCTGGGGCCCTTGGTGCTATTTTATTTGGGGGAAAGGCCTTTCCATATAGCGACCTTCTTGAAATATTCAGAATATATGGAACATGAAGAAAATACTCTGTAGGAAAAGAGGGCCATCAGAGCCATGGTGTGGAGAATTGGGGAGGACAATTTACTTTAGAACAAAGTAAAAGGACCCAGATGTGTGAAAATGCCATGGCGAACCTGTTACTTTGTATGATAAGTTAAAATACCATTTTTTTTTCCAAAAAGAAGAAAAAGGGCGTGGGAGATAGCTCAGCTCCCTAAGGATGATGACCTAGTGTCCAAATAAAACGCGAGGTGTGCTGGTTCGAACTGTAAACCCAGCACTGGTCAAGCTCAGATAGCCAGATCCCTGGGGCTCCTAGCTTAGCCAGGCTGGCTGCATCTTGTACTTTCAGATCCTAGTGGGAGACCTTACCTCAAAAAACAAGGTAGAGAGTGATTGAGGAAGACACCCGAGGGTTACCTCTCACCTTCACACAAGCATATGTATCACATACGTATAGACACAGACACACAGACACACACACACACACACACACACACATGCACGCACGCACAGAGAAGAAAGACTTGAAACAAATAGGGAAAATGACACTGAAGACAGGCCATGTAAAGATACAGAAGACACTAGAATGGTACCTCCACAGACCGACGAACCAAGAAATACCAAAACCCACTGGAAGAGTAAAGAAGGGATCTCCCATATTGATACTCCAGGAAGAGGCAGGCATACCCACACCCCGATTTTGACTTCTGACATGCTTCAAGGCCTGTTCACCCACCACATCCAATTGTCACACGATGTGAGAATAACACACTTGGAGGTTACAGTAACTATAGAGAGCAGGTTTAAGTTCCAAATGTTAGATTGTTGAGTTTTTAAGGTAGGAAGAATGCGAGCTTTTTCTAACCTCATATTCATAGTATCTGTACTCACCTCATGTCAGTCGCCTCATGTCTTCCACCTTAACCTGGGGAAGAGGAAGGCAGATGAAACATGGAAAGGGAGTAAGAGAAAACAAGGCATAAGAAGGTTGGAGGAATGATTTTAAAATAGATTTAAAGGTCAAGTTAAATGCTGGAAGAGGTGCTTCTTGTACTGGGTGCTGAGCTGTTCACTGGTGGTGTGTGTAATAGGTCATGGGGATTTTTATTTTTAAGAAAATTAACCATCTACATACATGCTGTCCTCTCTCTCTCTCTCTCT
>OU015743.1:65403146-65428781 GCA_907169655.1 Acomys percivali | reverse complement strand
CACACACACACACACACACACACACACACACACACACACACACACACGAAAACAGACAGAAGATTAAGAAAGTGCCCAAAATTATGCAGGGAAGCCAGGTGTCTATGGACTCACGTTATCTTTTAAATAGGCAATGAAAATTCCTCTTCTATTATTGAGGTAAAAGCAGTCTGTGATGAATATAACTGTTTCATTAGCACTGTCACATGGTTCATGGTCAAGGCAATATGAGGCTGATCACAAGCCACATGTATACTATAATAATAAAATAGTAATGCCATTTTTGCTCTCATATGTCAAGCAGTCTAATAAGAAACTATTCAAAAGGGAGTAGAGCCAGAAGATGGGAATAATGATAGATTTGAGCCTTGGACCCAGGAGGCATTGTTACTAGATTTTTTTTATCCTGAGAACAAATATATTCTTTATTTTATACTCAGTTTTATAATTAGATATTTTTCTTCTTGTAATTGGATGAGTCCTGATGATTGTAACTCATTAGAAAGAAACATTACAACTTACATTAAGGTAAAGGACATGGCGCTTCTTTGGAAAAGCAGTTATTGGAGCAAGATTATGTGCAGGGTTATTCTCTTTCTCTCCCTCCTTCCCCCCTCCCTCCCTATTCCCTTCCTCACTGGTGCAGTGCTGCCCATTTGTACCTCCTATGGTAAGGGTGTTCTGGAAATTGTCTAGATCCACACTTTCAGCCAGCTCACCATTGACCACACATGCCATTGAATCATTACACTGTGAGAGCTTAGCCAAGGGACAGAATTTCCATTTCATTTTTGTTTGTTTTCCTTATAGGCACACAGAGAAGTGGAAACAGAAATAGGCAGCACAGACCTAGACCTCCTCTACATCATGGGTGAATATTGCCACGCGTGTTGCCCAATGGGGATTATGGTGAGGCCGTGAAGTCATGTCTTGTGCACTCTTTGTTTTGGGTGTGTCCCCAGGACCTGAGGCTCCATGTGTGAATCAAAGTCTATCCATTTTCTCATGTGTGAGGCTGGGAGAAAGGAAAAGCTTGTCCACCCCACTCTCTGTTGGGACAGTGTCAGGGGACAGAAAACGCTCTTACTGCCTGCTCTGGTCTGTCTGGCCTACTTGACCTTTGGACAAGAACAGTTATGGCACTGAATGTTGCTGGAACTCCTCAGAGGTAGGTCATCCTCACAGTTTTGGAAATGACAAAAGAAAAAACAAATTCATAATATGCAGTCTTGGTCCTATTTGTCTTTTAATTCTTAGCTAATGTTTATGGAAAGAAGGCAGAGGTGGCTTTAGTTTAACATGTCATGCAGACCTGGGAATCAGGTAGACTGAACTATATCCTACTTAATCACTTATTGCATTTAAGTCATGAACTAACCATATATGCTCTTTAAATGGTGTTACTACAGCTGAAAAAAAATGAGGGCATCTATGACCCAGCGTCTCTGTGAGTACTAGGTGAGACTTTATGTGTAAAGGAATTAGCACTGTGCCCAGCATGAAGTGTGTGGGCATAAAGTCATTGTGTAATGCAAGTGCTGATTTCTGTACTTCCCATATCTGGTTACAATCCTTGTTCTAAGAATCTTTGTTTCAATGTTGTGTGAATGCTGCTTCCCAATTGTCCCCTGATATGCCAATAAACCAACTTACAGCCAATCGCTGAGCAGGGGGGAGAACAGGGCTGGACTTCCTGTCAGCCAGGGGAGGAGGAGTTAGAAGAGAAAGCAGGGGATTGAGACAAGGGCAGAGGTCCAGGAAAGATCAGGACAGAAGAACTGGAGCAGAAAATTTACAAGGCGCAAGTACCTCTGGGATGTATGTTGGGAGGAAACCAGATTAGCTTAGAGGGTTAGGAATAGAGTAATAACTGCTCAATTCTTGTGTTGTGAAGCTTATTATTAAACAAATATAAAAAGAGTCTCAGTTATTTGTGTGATAGATGGGTTAAGAGAGAAACTGAGAACAAACACAGATTTATAAAAATAACTTTAACACAAGTGCACCATGAAAGCCCACTGGCAATGTGTCATACTACTGTTGCTACCTTGAGGGTGAGGTAAGAGTGGCGGACACTGCCGCACTGATGACCCTGTAACAGCTCTCACAGTGGGACTCCCGATAGCCTGAAACAGCCTTTCAGCATGAAATCTTGCCCAGTACTTTTTAGAGAAGTTCTTCTCCACAGATCATTCAGTTTCAAATGAAGCAGTGAAGATCTTTGACCCAGAAGACCTGTGTCTGCCTGATAGAATTACTGTTTTCACACTCCGACACCCTAGGATGCAGGGTCTAGAGCTACCTTCAAGTAGCCTCTAGTTTAAACATGTTTTCTGGTGCCTACGCATGGAGGGTGCCTTAGCGACTTGCTTATAGGAGGCTGACCTCCTCACCACCCCCACGCGAACAATCTCCTTCCCTTCAGAATTCTGTGAAGGGCACAGATGCTGAGAGTATGTTATTTGATTCATTGATAAGACTTCTCTTCATGCTAGGGAAACATCTCTATGTTCTAGTAATCGTTCTAGGACTGGATTTGTGTGAGGTGACAGGGTTCCATTAGAGGTGCCTCTGTGGGAAGGACAAGTGTATCCCTGGTGGAGAAGAGCAGGATGCCTCTAAAGAGCAATGAGGAAAAATCCTCATTCCTGACCTATTCTGCTCCAATTAATTAATTGGAAACTGGTGTCTTATAACAGATCCCAGTGATGTTAAAAGGACAAGGCAAAGTAAGCAGGGTTGAAGAGAGTGGCAACCGGACAACTTCAGCCTGTCTCTCCCCGTGCAGAACACAGCGAGGCCTGTAGAGCATCTAGGTTCCAAGGTCATTTCCATTCCTGAAATTAGAGAGTAGAGTCTGAGACCAAAGGACAGCACGGCCAGGGAGTGGTGCTTTGAGAGAGAGCAGGAAGCAGGAGGAGGTCAGCATAGAGTCTGTGCTTGGCCACAGCTAAGGGGATGAAGTTAAAGTGGGCCCTTCTGGCTTATAGAATGAAATGCTAGGACAGTGCATGCTAAGAATCCTCTTGGCCCAGGTCCTCACTTCAGGGACCTACGTGGGTCAGAAATGATGATCATTTTATATATTTTTAAAAATTTCTTAACAGTCTGGTTAGTGTGTGTAATTTAGCCTGCTAATGATTTCCACATTTTTTTTTCAGCTGCTCTAGCCTGGAGCATCTTTCTCCCACAGGAAGAACAAAAGTCAAAGCCTGTGATTCAATTCTGTTCAGAAACCATAACCCTAGGGGCTCAGGCTCAGGGCCCATGCTGTCCTGTTTATTCCTGCTGGCACGTCCCAAGCCCTGGGTGAGGGAGCTCCACGGTCTGAAGTGTTAGTAGAGTCAGATGTGCTCAGTGGAAACAGTCTGGCTGACTCACAACAGATTCCCAGCTCCTTTGGCTCGCCTCCAGAAATCACGTCTGGTCTGCTAGGAGTTCTGCAACAGATCTGATAGTCGCTGACTTGGAGAACTTGTAAGCTGCTCGTGGGTTCGTGGGGATGGTGCTGACTCCAGACACAAATTCCCACTGATGGTCGACGGCTGCAAATGTGCAGAGAGTGTACATAGATCTTATCTGTAACCTGTGTGTGCTTGTCCATGTGCAGATGTGTGCAAGAGTGTATGTGGGAGAGAGAGAAAGGGCAGAGGAGAGGAAGAAAAGAGGAGACTGTGTAGGACATGGCAATGAATTTACAACAGCAGACACTGTAAATGGGTGCTCTGCCTATAAATGGGAGTTGGAGTGGATGATTTTCCTAACACAGGACACAACTTGACCTCATTTGACATTTCACTAAAACATAGCATACTGCATCTGAAGGCCAGCGTTCAACTTGGAAATTGGGAGACTATGCAGATAGAAGACCTAGGTTGACAGAAGCTACAGATTTGTTTCACTTATTTTGTGCTATAGAAAGCCAGGTAAACTCTTTTTGGTACGTAGAGATTATTTTAAATGTCTTTCTCCATTCTGGAGTATAAACGACTTCTATACATTTAAGTTATTCAATAGTGCAGAACACAGGTATAGTGTACCCACTGTTTTCATTTGTGTTTGCACCAATATGCATGTTATAGAGGTGCTGTCCCATGGATTGGAAATGCCCAAAGCCATGTGTCAAAGGCTTGGTCACTAGCCTGCAGTGCTACTGGGAAGCAACACAGCCTTTAGGAGGTTTGGCCTAGAGGAAGGAGAAGATGTCAATGTAGGGGGTGTGCCCTTAAGGGGATGCTGTCACACTGGCTCCTTCTCTGATGCTTTGCTTTCTGGCTATTTGGAGGTAAGCCACTCTGCCTGCCATATCCCCTTACCATGGTATTCTGTCTCACCACAAGTCCCGAGTGATTAGGTCAAATGACCATGGATTGAGACCCCCGAATCGATGAGTCTATATGATGTTTTTTCCTCTTACCATTTGGCTAGTGCATGTGTTTTTCACAGGGACTGCAAAGTGGCTAACAAAAGTAGGTAATTTATGAAGGTAGCAGGACAGAAAGCAACTTGCTGTTTGTACTCCTCAAAATGTGAGGGCAGGTGCTCTGAGCACAGTGGCACTAGAGACCATGGTAGCTGAGGTTATAGGTGCTTGTCAGCTGCCTAATTTGGGTAGCAGTACCTGCTCTGACTGCTGAGCTATTGTTCTAGCCCCTTTGCTTTGTAAGTTTAATGCTTATTTGTTTAGTGACAATTCCAAAGGAACAGAGGAAAAGTAATATTAATAACTAGTCATTGATTTGCGAGGCCCAGTAAAAATGGAGCTTTTGTTGAAAATATCGCAGGAGTTTTATGGTGTTGGCACAGAGGGCAAAGTTGTGCCTGAGACTCTCCCAAGTATACACAGCCCTGAATGACTCTTCTGAGTCCAACTCTGTCTTTAAGTTGAGAATGGCACTTTCAGCTTTACTGGTAGTAAACCTGAAGTGATGCTCTATGCCAGGGTTTATTATGCTCATTGCTCTGGGTATTTAAGCTCTCGAATCACTAGGTTTACTGAGCACATGTGTAGTACTGACTAATGGTATATTAAGACATATTAGTACATTGAATCAATACTATAAGTGACACTATTTAGATAAATTACTATATCAAAAGTATTTCATTTTATTTTGATGAGGATAAGCAACTTGTTCTGTGAATTTGTTTTCTGTTGTTTTTCTCTTTCAATTTTATAGGTCTCTCTTAATTTCCTGTTGAAGAAACAAAAATGTGGTTGCAGAATAGGTGTGTGTGTGTGTGTGTGTGTGTGTGTGTGTGTGTGTGAGATAGATAGAGAGAGAGAGAGAGAGAGAAAAGGTGAGAGAGAAAAGAGACAGAAAGAGACAGAGAGAGACAGAGAGACAGAGAAAAAGAGACAGAGAGATGAATCAGTTTCTGTGTAAAAAATATGAAATTTAGAGAAATACTTGACTAACATGCTTATTCTCATCTTGTGGCATTTGTAACCATCTTCTCTGATGCTTTATAATTTTAGTAGATTATCTTGTGCATACACTAACAAAGAGAAGCAGAGTTTCAGATTCTAATTTAATTCTTGCATTACGTGAACAATCAAAGGGACTGCTTTATATCCAAGGCAAAAAAACTGTTCATTTCCCTTTAATATTTAAATTGAAATTATTTAAGTTCAAACCTCATCGCCAAACCCCTAAACCTTTCAGGAACAATGATGAACTCTCTTAAGCCAGGAACAATGTTTAAAAAGTGATGAATTAATAAAAATCATGACAACTGTTTTTTTGAGAGAGATAAAAAAACTTCTTTGAGATATTTTCCTAACTTGGAAAACAGAATTATGCACAAGTTCATCACTAAATAGCTTGAAGGCAATGGCCCTGCTATATCTTCATTATTTTTAGTGAATATTTAAGTCAACTAAAATTGAGTATTTTTTTCTAGTTAAGTGAAGTGGTGAGAGGGGTGAAAGTTTTATATAAATAGATTGTCTTGCATTACAGAGTAGTCCCATCTCATTAAGATGTTTTAAAGTCATCTTCTGAGTGGAACTGTCAAATATTTTGATAGTGGTATCACCCCTGAGTCATCAGTATGCTGCCCAAATCACCCTTCTTCCCTCTACTCAAAAGGATGAGAGGATGAAGGGTTCCATGAAGAAGATCCTGAAGGTTCTAGAACGTCCTACTCTGTTTATGGACCATCAAAGGAACTAGTAGAATCCCGGCTCCCAGGTGTTGAGGTGTACAGCTGAGGAGATGGACTCACTGCTCCCTGTGTATGGAGAGTCCTTCATTCTATATATGTCTGACTAAAGAAAAGCTTGGCCAAGTCAAGGGTTTCCATCGTCTTCTGTGTCTGCTCAGAGTCTAGCTCAAGATTGTCCATGCATACGCTCTGAAACCTACCACTCAGATTTCCACCACTATGCCGAATACCAGGGATGATCAGCTCAGCTTACAAGAAGAAAATATGCATTTTACCTCCCAGATGTGGGATTTCAGTCCATCAACAGTTCAGTCCTCTTACTTTGGGCTTATGGTGGCACACCACAGCAGGAACATGTGGTGGATTGCGTAGAGAAGAAGAGGAAGGGCCTATGTCCCCCTAACCCTGGTGAGGGTATGCCCCAATCACTTGGAGACTTCTCACTAGGCCCCATCTCATAACGTTTACAACATCACCCAAAAGCATTAACCTGGGGACAAAGCTTTTACACTGGGTTTTGGGAGAACATCTCAAACCATAGCAAACTTCCAGGTCTCTCTTTGAGTCCTTTGGTCTTTGCCCCAAAGCTGCTTTCTTGGGTTCCGTTCTGGATGAGCTCCTGGACTGATCACTTCCAATATGGCTTTTTCTTGAAGTACAAAGTATTTGCTAATTTCTTCAGACCATTTTTTTCTTCCTTTCCAGGTTTCTTCCTGAATGGATGAGTGAAACTCAACAGCCCTTGATTCCCCACCTGTGAAGACAATTGCCAGTGAATGGTCTTGCCCTTTCATTATAGATGGTGACAGTGTGGGCCAGTTGTGGCATTTGGGCCACATATCAAACGTGGCCAACTCCTGGAAGTCAGATACAATATTGTTTTCTTTGCCCTCCTTACAAGCAAGTGCTCAGAGCCGTAATTACTCCTGATGGCAGGTGGCAGGTCTACATCACACCTTGACATTAGCTTTTAGCTATTTTTTTTTTTTTATAACCGCCAGTGTGCTCAGTCAAATACCTGTCTGTCATCCCAATCAGACAGGTCTTAATGTCTCTGCATTACAGAGGAGGACCTCAGTTGCCTTCCAGCCCGTTTATTATGGTCCCACTGTAGCATTTTATCACGCATTCCTCACACATAGCCTCCTCTCCACCACCATGGAAATCTTCCAAGTTGGCAGCTTTAGTGTCTACTGCCATTAATCTTCACTAGGCTGGGACCACGGGGAAAGGATGATTTATTGCAATTACCTGTTATAGTGCAGAGCTCAGGTGAGCTGGGCTCACATGCGTTTACTGGGCTCTCTCCCATTCTTCCTCAGCCAAGGAGTAAAAAAAAAAAAAAAACGCGTCTGCTGTTTCTAGGTAGAGCTGCCTTCATTCAGCCCCTCGAATGTTAGTTAATTAACGAGGAAGTGGAGAAATGTAGATGTAGATAGTACTAGGGTTGTGCGTTTACTTGGTGACGGCTGGCTGTTCAAAGCCAGAACTGACACTGACGTGTGACAGTCCATTTAATTTCTTTGTTGTTTTGGCATTTTAAGAAACATCCAGAGGAAATTCGAAACTGCGCCCTTACCTGACACTTCCTGCGCCATCTGTTCCAGGTGATTAAAACCAATCTGCATATAGCCTTGTGTTTTGCTTCCAGTTTCTTGCTCCCTGGGATGGAAGGGGGCGATGCATGAAACAGGCAGAATGGTTGTTTCAGTTCTGCAAGGAAGGGAGGAGGAAGCGGGGGGGGGCGGTGTTTAGGGGGCATCAAGGGGGAGAAGACAGACCTGAGGCAGAAATGGCCTGTTCCTAAGTGGAGGCGATTGTTTTGCCATGGCTCACTAGGATGGCAAGTTCTTGTCTTCTTGTCTTAAAGAGTTTCAATGCTCTCGCACCCTTGGTCTGGTGGGAGAGTGACAATATTCAGGAGAGATGAATGATGACAGCTCACAACTGTGTGAAACTCCAAGATCTGACGTCGGCAGACATATATACAGGCAATATAATAAATTTAAAAAAAGAAGAAGAAATCTTAAGAAATTCTTTTCTCTTTTAATTAATTAATTAATTAATTATTGTGATTGCATCTAGGACCTGATTCACTCTTAAATTTCATACAATCTCTGGGATACACTATTTAGTGTCAATTATGAACAATAAATCATTTGCTTCCTCTTGGTTGGGAGCAAGTTGGGCTCCATGAATTTTAAAGATTTCTTTCTGAGTTCTTATGCCTCAAACCAAAAAAGCAATATAGGGATTTGTGGTCTCCTTGGGGGAGAGCAGAGTTAGAGAGAGAACTGCTCCACCCCAACTCCTGTAAGTGTTCATAAATGTCAGCGCTGATTGGCATCTCTGCCCGTGTTGAAGGTTCTCTAATCTTGCAGTGAGTCTGCTCACGGGCTTGAGAGAATACGGGCACAGGCAGGCAGCACAGCCTATGCCCAGTACACCTTTATCTCAGTTGATGGGAAACCATTCCCCTTGCATTCTGTTACCAACACAGGCTGTCTGAGATAAGGCTGCAAAGAGTCTGAAGTTCGCTGGAAGACCTAGATTTAGCAGACATCCCACTCTCTGGGGTTTTTCCTGCCTCCAAGATCAGCATTTTGACAGTATATCTTTCAGGAAGTATCTGGGAAAGAAAGTGGTTTTGAAAATGTGTAGCTCAGGATGATTGATTGCCTGGCAAAGTTGCATCACTGAGTTTAAAGTTTTATACAAAGACTTTTCTTTCATATATTCTTGGGACATGGTGCCGGGGGCCGCATTTCCTTGGAGCTTACTAATTAGTTAGGGATCACTAAGTTCTGTGGGAAGGAAAAGGCAGTTGTGGCAGATAGAAGTTTCTATATTAAGCTTGGGAGATGGAGGATTTACCAAGTCAAGTGATTTGCCTCAGATCGCTTAGCTAAGTAGGAAGGTTGGCACATGAAATCAATAAATGGTTAGGCTGCATTGAGAAAGAGAGAGAGCAAAATAGATAGAAAGATAGACAGAGAGAGAGAAAAACAGACAGACAGACAGACAGACAGACAGAGATTTTGTCTGTGTGTGTGTGCACACGCACACATGTCTGCATGTCTGGTGTCTCTGTCTTTCCCAGTTCTGATACTGCAAGCATGCATACCAGCATTCCAGGCCTTTTAAAGTGTGGGTTCTAGAGGAAGGCCCCTGAGGTCACGCCTATGTAATCATTGCTAGAATTACAAGGTAAACACTTCCTGGCAGAGCTATCTCCCCAGCCATAGGCTGTTTTTAGGAAGAATCTCCGTGATCCCTTATTCTTTGGTGTACTACTCTTCCAGTTTGGTTAGACCTAGTGTCTAGCTTCCATGAACAGAGTATAAGGCGAGAGATAAGAAATCCATTCTAAGATTAGAGACTTCTGTTCCCCTCCTCCATCCCTTGCTCTGGCAGACTAAGAGCTCAACTCTGTAGAGGTTCACGAGGGCGAGAAGTGGAGAAAGACCTCTGCCAATGACCCAGAGGAAAGTAAAGCTAGGAATAAAGTGAGTCCTGTCAACAGTGTGAACTTCAAAACACACCAGCTTCAGCTTATACTTTGTAGCATTCTGAGAGATCCAGAACCAGAGCATCTCATTAAGCCATGCCTAGACAGGAGCTGGGATCGGGTGGCATGTGTGTGTGTGTGTCTGTGCACGTGTGTACATGCACACATGTGTATGGTATGTGTGTGTATGTGTATGCCGTGTGCCTATGTGCGCACATGCATGTGTGCGTGTACCCGTGAGTTCGTGCATGTGTGTGTGTGTGATGTGGGTGTGTATACATGTGCACCCGTGTGCTTGTGTGTTGTGTGTGTGTATGAGCTTGCATGTACGCTCGCATATGTGTGTATGTGGGTGTGTGGTGTGGGTGTGTATACATGAGCACCCGTGTACTTGTGTGTTGAGTGTGTGTGTATGAGCTTGCATGTATGCTCTCATATGTGTGTGTGTGTGTGTGTGTGTGTGTGTGTGTGTGTGTGTGTGATGGTTACTTTAAAATAAGCATACAACCATTATATTCTGAGGATTTTTTGTTGTAAGACTATAGGAAACTAACTTAACAAGGGAACTTCAACCACACTGTTCCTATAAATCTGTTTTCTATGAAGAAGAATTTTGGGAAAAGTCCATTTATCTTAGCCTCCTTCGAGAAGTACACAGTGATAGTCAGGAAGTGGTGATAATAAGAATATCTCTAACTTTGGGTGTCAAAGTACCTGCTATACCCCTTCCCTGGGTACCAGCCTTCAATTTACTGACCTGTAGAAGCTTCTAGGTGCTTCTGAGAAAGAGGGTAGAGCAACATGAAGACTGGGAGAAGCCCTGGGAATAAGTTAGTGTCTTCCCTGATAAATATGTCCACATTGTAGTCATCAGTAAGGCCACACAGCCCAACCCCTAATATTAGGCCTAAGCCAGTCCAAAGGAGGCATCTGAGTCAGAAGACAGATTCTGTATTTTTTTTTTTTTTTTTAGGTGACAGTGTTGGGTTCTCAGGATCCTCAGGGCATACACAGCTGAGTTATTATTTGTTAGGCATTAGTCTACTGTAAGATGTAAGGTTTTGGAGAACAGCCTCTCCCACAGCCAAAACCCAGGTTTTGCATCCATTCCCTTCTTCAGTTCTCATGCATTCGTGAGTATAATCTTCCACTTGGCTGGGGTCTGGATGAGGCTAGGCCTTTTAAACATTCTGCCGCATGCTGGAACCAGGGGACCACAGCTGCTCCTTGCATTTAATAATGCCAGGGAGACCAGTAAGCAAGTAAACAACTAGAGGCCAGGGTTCATTTACTGAATATCCCAATATGCACACCCAGTGCATCAGAGGAAAATAAAAGCACAGTTTAGTAACAGCCCTTTCAGCTTCCTGCTTAACTTAAGCAAGTATTCAGGGTTTTTTTTGTTTGTTTGTTTTTTGTTTTTCGAGACAAGGTCTCTCTGTGTTAGCCTTGGCTGTCCTGGACTTGCTTTGTAGACCAGGCTGGCCTCAAACTCACAGTGATCTGCCTTGCCTCTCTCTGCCTCCTGAATGCTCGGATTAAAAGCGTGAGCCACCACGTCCAGTAGCAAGCATTCAGTTAAGTGAGGCAAATCAAGGAGTTTGAAACAATTTTCTACTTGGTTTTCTTTCTTTTTCTCTTTTGAACAAACAGAGGACAAAACCCAAACAAAACAGAATCCGGGCCTGCTTTGGAGGTTAGAAAGACCTGGCATTGTTTCCTGTGACAAGGAGAACTTAAGTTTTAAAATTTAATGGTCATTCTTTTACCCTTCAACTAAAGGATTTACCTGTGTGTTGTGCTTAACATGTTTGTCACTATTTGAAAAACATATGGGGGTGTCCTCTGTCCATGGCCGGCTTTCAGCTTTGGTGATGGAGAAACAGCGGAGCCCTATCATGAATCCCTGTGTACAGACATGAAATCTGTCTCAGGTGATCCTGCTGCCATCTCTGTGTGGACGCACCTCATCATCAAACGGCCATAGGGCTGAACATACTTGAGAATAGAAAACATGGGAAGTTTCCCCGTGTCCTTTTTTTTCTCTTGTGACTCAGTTTCCTTATTTAGGGGATAAGAGTGCAAGTCTGCTAGAGGGGTCCACACTCTTCACCAGAGCCTTCACTTCAGCCCTGCAAGTCCTCAACATATCAAGACTCACTGATGATGGGAAGAAGAGCTGCAGTGTCGTTAGTGCAACATACAAACACTACAAACACACATACACTCGTAATGTGAACCCTGTATTGGCTTGAGTGGAAACTTTAAACATTCCAACCATTTGAAGAAACCACACTATAGCTACAGCATCGATAGATGGCTCAGAACCCTTCCCTCCATTCATACTTTCCTTTTTCACACTCACGACAGAAATGATGTGGGAGACAGGACTACCCGTGTGTCTCATGTCTTCTAAGTCACTTTTCAGTAACTTGAAGGAAAGAAAGGAACTCATTGTCATTTTTTTTAATCTAAAGTTATTACTCATGGGAAACAGTGTCCTTGGCTTTTCCATTAGCCTAGTGTAGTCCACTGGGCATTGGTGATTCCTTTGAGCAATGTAATTTTGACCTCAATTTTGCTACAGGAAAAAAAAATGAGGAATTCAAGCAAATCAAGGCCCTTTGCTTTATAGATAGTGATGCCGCTGGAAAAGATAAGGCACAAAGCAGGGAAACCAAGGAACACTAGAAATAAAGAGAAGCCAGAGCAGGGGCTTCCTGAGTAATGAATGAGGTCAACACTCAGAGTTGTTACTTGCTCAGAAGCAGCTTAGGTCAAATGTGAACCTGGCACGCCAGCTCCCACGCATGCCGCTCAGGATTTGCTCTGCTTGCCCAAGTTCACACATCTCTGGGAGGCTTGAATCTAGACTCTTCTCCTGGGGTGTCTTATGATGGCTAGTGGTTCAGAGAGCTTCAAATGTGCCTTTGGATTTCATAGCTGGTATTCACTAGTTGAGATATTTCGTGTAAAACTTATACTTTTGCTTTTGCTTAAAACTCGGAATTTCAGACAGCTACAGACCTGCATTTCTGCCAGTAACAGACATGGCTGGGTAAAAGGTCAGCCACTAGTCAGAGGCGGACCCTCTGATTGCATCCAGTTCTCAGCAGGGCATTTCCGGCATTTCCTGGCTCTCAGCATGCATCATTCTTCATTCATCTTGGTACTTAATTTTTAAAAATTGATTTTCTAGTATCTTGTTTTCTCTTATATCACTTTCTTATGCATTACTCATGAATATTACTGGAGGCTTGTTAATTTGCAAATATGGAATACATATCCTACTGAAATTTGGAGATGATGTATCCAGCAGAGAAGAAAAGCCATTCTATAAAGTGTATGTTTTCTGAGTAGCAGGGAAATAGCCATAAATGCCATTTAGTTGTATCCCATGCAGTTGCATCTTCCAAACACTTAAGGGACTCAAAAACATATAGGGACAACCATGTATGACTGACGAATCGTAAGCATGGCAGATACAATGGAATGACTAGATAGTTTACTTGAGTATTGGTCTAAATGCACATCTTGATTTCAGGCACAAAACTGAAAACTTTTGTGTCTTAGAATCATGGCAATATAGCTTATCAAGTCTGAGACATACTTCATCAAAAAGGCACTGCTGTGTTCTTTCAAGCTTTTATATCCAAAGAAGTGAGCTTCTCTGTAGACTTTACCCTTTGCTTTTCTCTTAAAAGTGCTTGATGTTCACTTTTCCATTAGGACTCCGACTCTGGGGTTGGGTGGGGGATCTTCCTGGTTGGGAGCACTTGGGCAAGTCACTTTCCCCTCCCTGGCCCTCCCTTCTCTACCTCCTAGCATCGCTGAGAGAACTGAAGGACACAGCATAAACAAGCCATCCAACCTTATGCCTTACACTGAAGGAAACCCGATGTATTCTTGTCTGCTTCCTCTTGCTTTCACACAACAGACTGTGTGCTACATGAATGAGAGCTAAATGACTTGTACGTGCAGGAAGTGGCATGGCATGACACGGAACGCTTCTGAGCAAAGGAAGAATGAGAGTGCCGAGCGTTCTCAGTCTGTGTGCTTAGTCAGCACTCACTGTGGAGTGAACACCAACATGACAAGCTTGCTGCAAAACCCCAAATTAATTATGCTACACAGTGGAGGGTAGCCCGGGAATATATTTCTGGAGGTGTGTGCCTGGGGTCAGAAGAGAGGCTCCACTGAGAAATGGGACACTATAACGAGATGCCAAAACAAGGCCAAAATATGCTTGAGAATGGCTCATTTGCCTTATCCCAACGTCTTATTAGACTTTTAAAAAATTATCTTATTTTTGTACATACACATTTATATTAGTACACATATATACAATAGATTACTTATGGCAAGGAGAACCATGACACAATCAGGAATTATATAAATGTTGCATTCTTAGTGTTTTGGTTATTTGTATTTGACAGCCTTAAAGAAAACATCTTTCCTATCTTGGTGAATCTAAATTTCTGAATGTAAATCAATCTCCATCACATCTTGCTATTATCACTTAGAACATCTATCTAGACCTAAAAACATCTTATCCCTTAAACAATTAAGCTTCAGTATAAAACTAAGCTACCTGGTCTTCAACTCCCTCAGAGACTTGAGGAGGAATAAATTTGATTATCTGAGTATGCTGGGAGTGTAGGTTAGTAGCTTTCTAAAAGAAAAGATGACAGAGACAGTTTCCTATCTGAATTCTCACCCAAAACTCGCTATAACATTGGAGCATCTTCTTCAGCCTTCTGGCCCAATATATCTGAGGCAAACCCATCAGAATTACACCTGACTTCTTATTAGACTTTTTAAGTTTATTTGTTCAACCTTCTATTTTCTAAAGTACCTTCTTCTGTTATGACTCAGTTCCCTTGCTAAATTCCTGAAGACACTCAATTGCCAAAGTGTCAGCATTAGCAGATGGGAGGCCAGTAGTGATGGCCAAGTCTACAGGAGTGAGGTTATTGCCTTTCAGGAAGAGGTGCAAGGGGCTGCTTCATGCCTCCCATGTCAAGAACACCAGGAAGACCACTTGGGGAGCAGAGCTCACCCTCCCAGATGCTAAACTTGCTGGAACCTTGATTTTGGATTTTCAAGTTTTTATAAATATAAATCCATTTAAGTTGCTTAGAAAGTGCTTAGTGTGAGGTATGTTGGTATAGGGTCCCAAATGAAGTAAGGAAAACTTTTCTGGTGACAAGTTTTGTGCTAGGATGAATATTTCCTGGTGCATAAGACAGCTAAGTGGAGCTTAGGGTATTAAAGGGAGAGACAGTAAATAAGCTTTAGAGTGCGAGTGTGTGTGCGTGCACACACACATACACACACACACATGCACACATGCACACTCACATGCACACACACTCAGAGCATCTTTTTAAAAAAAGAAGTGAACTATGTAAGCCATGGTCGGCAGGATCCATCCTAGTGAGCGTGTAAGGGAAAAGAGGCTCTCCTGTATCCAGGAGCAAGAAAACATTTGTTGGGACAGGTATTTCACGGGGGCTGTGCAGTAGATACCCTCTATGCAAATGAAGCATGTTGGGCAAGGAGGAAGAGGGACTTCCGAGCAGAGAGGGTGGAACTGAGCCTAGCCATATGGTCAGTGCCACAGCCGGCGAGCCTGTCAGAGGCAGGCACTTTGGGAATGCAGGCGAAAGGGAATTGTCCTGAAAGAACCACATGCATTCCGCCATGAGGAAATGAGGGCAGAGGGCTGTGGGCAAGACTCTGCTCGGTGACTGACACTTGTGCTGATTGGAGCCAACACTGGATGCTGAATCCTGACTACACAAAGTTGATTAGGATGGATAGGAGCCTTCCAATGCCCCCAAAACATCCCATTCAGGGCCATCCTTATTTATCCAAAGTGCCACGTACAAGATTGGCTTCTGTTTAGCAACGAATGCTACTAAATGTATGTAACTGATTAGGTGCATATAAATAGATCTTGTAGGAGAGTCTTCTTTCTCTAACCAAACATCTCTGTATCTCTTAAAGATATACGGGCTGCATTAAAATTTCAAGCTGGCTAGAATTCATGAGGAAAAAAAAAAAACATACTAGAGCTCTGCCTCTGCCTATGCATTCTTTACATCTCGTTGTTATGAGGGTGCGGGAGCTGCCAAGAAGCACTGTGAAAGAGGTTGGCATCATCTTCCCATTCTCTCAGCAAGCTATGAGCATTATGATAGGTGACCTGGTCACTGATTGTCTCTCAAGCGTCTGCCATGCCGTCTGTGCGCAGTGCTGGAGATGTAGCCAGTTAACTTAAGAACTATAACTATATTGTATTAGGTTCTCCAAACTGTGTCACAGTCAAAAGAAACGCATTGGGTATAAAGCAGTCCGTTCTGATTTTTACACATGAAAAGCATGAAAATGGATGTAGGTCATTGAGGGTTTGCTGGCACCCCTTTCCCCCATCCTACTGTGCCAGACAACAGCCTTTTCAAGACAAATCACTGGCCTCTGAGATTCTAGAGCTACCCCAAAAGGCCTAGCATGGTTAGTGAATTAGTCTCTCACACTCACACATAATTATGTACGTACATTATAATCTTTTAATGTTCTATTGCAAGGGTTACCTAATTTTTTTTTTGCACAGAAGAGTAATTATCACAGTTATGGTTATATTATAACATACAAATGGCCATAATGTCATGTAAAAAAAATAAGTATTCTAAGAAACTCTTGTCTCAAACCCTAGTAGTAAAATTAATATTATGAAACAAGGTATTTTATGACATAGTTGTGAATTAATTGTCTCTCAACATCTTATGAACACTTGCTAAAATTAAATCATTCCTTTGCTAGTGATACTGGTTTAAAATAACTTGGCTAAATATATTTTGTTATTAAAATATGTCATCTCTGGTATAGCTTCCTAGAGACCTAGTTTATCTCACACATAGATAGCAATGAAAAAATTTAAATAAAATCTAGGTCCTCTTGCTGTACTTAGAAGTTTCCCATATGTGGTCTTTGATGGTGGGACATCTATTGCACTGTGGTTTTCTCCTGTCCTGTGTCAGATGTCTCTCAGGAGTGCACCCAAGAAGGATGAATTTCATGTGAGGTAAATACTCAGAGTGGCCATGGCTGAGATTCGGGGCTTTTTGGCCTCAGGATGTCTTTTGGTAGCATGAGTCATGTCCCTGTTCTGAGTCTGGGGTGTGGGTTGATACCTTGGTATTCTTGGTTGGTAAGCATTTGTTGACTCTCACTTATTTTTATGCACATTTCCATTTTGGTAGAGAAGATATCTCTCATAATTGTTTTTTATATTTATACTTTGTAGAGCTAGGGTCAAATCCAAGGTCATACACAAGCTATAGAAGTACTTTGTCAGGAAGATTCATTGTTCTTGTCATGTGTCTCGGTGTGTATCAATGTGTGTGCATGCGTGTGTGTGTGTGTGTGTGTGTGTGTGTGTGTGTGTGTGTGTGTGTGTACACATGCCTATGTGTGTAGAGCTCCCAAACTGATATCAGGAGTCTTCTTCCATTGTTCTCCTTCTTATTCAGTTAGTCGATGTTGACTGAACACACATACTTTTCCAGATTGTCTAATCTAGCTGTCCAATTTGTTCTGCCATCCCCTGTCTCCTCTATCCAAGCACTGGGATTGCAGGTAGGCTGTCACACCCACCCAGCATCCACATGTGTGCTTCGGTCTTCACTTGTAAGATGTACTTTATTCACCAAGCCATCAACAAAGCTCCTGAGTTCTTTTGCTTTAGTTAGCTTATTTTGAGGCAGAGTCTTGTTTCTTAGGATGTCTTGGTACTAGCTGTGTAGTTCAGGCTGGCCTCAGACTCCAGGAGCCCACACTTCTTCCTTGAAGGTTCTGGAATTACAAGAAAGAATATAACTTCCTGCTTACAGTGTCCTTCTGAATCTTTAATTGTTTTGTTTTTTTTTAAATCAAGTATTAATAGGTCATCTAACACTAATGCTGTTATTCAATCCTAAATGCTATGTCTACCTAAAATTGTTACAAACTTGATAGTCTAAGTCAACCTCAGTGCATTATTTTGTAAGTATATAGTCACACATGAGAGTCTTTTTTCTTTCTTTCTTTCTTTTTCGAGACAGAGTTTCTCTGTGTAGCCTTGGCTGTCCTGGACTCCCTTTGTAGACTAGGCTGGCCTCCAACTCAGAGAGATCTGCCTGCCACTGCCTCCCAGAATGTTGTGGTCACAGGTGTGCATCATCATGCCTGGCTACACATGAGTCTTACATCCCCAGTCTATAAAATTTCATAGCTTGAAGACAAAAACCACTAAATTTGTTATTTAAAGTATGCTTCTCTTCTTTTTGTAAAATTTAATTTATTTTTAAAGATTAATTCACTTTATACCCCAATTGTAGCCTCCTTCCTTGTCTCCTCCTGGTCCCACTCTTCCTCCCTCTTACCCTCCTGTAGTCTTCAAAGTGGGGGAACCCTTCTCCCCTACCCACTTACCCCAGCCCATGACGTCTCATCAGGACTGCCTGCATCCTCTTCCTCTGTGGTTTGATAAAAGGCACCTGGCCAGGGGGAAACAATTAAGGTGTGGGCAACAGATTCCATGGCAGCGACAGCCCCTGCTTCTCTTAATAGGAGATGCAAATGGAGACTGAGCTGCCCATTGGCTACATCTGAGTTGGGGACCTAGGTCCTTTCCATGCACCATCCTCTTTCGGTGCCCAGATTTGTTGGCTCTGTTGGTCTTCTTTTCCCCTCTTGTCCCCTCCAGGTCTTTCTATGCCCCCACTTTTCTATAGGACTCCCTTTGCTTTGCTCAAAGTTTGGCTGAGAGTGTCAGCATCCCCCACTGGGTGGAGTCTTTCAGAGGACCTCTACGGTAGGCTCCTGCCCTGTTTCTTCTCTTCAACAGCTTCCAGTGTCTCTTCTGTTTGTCCTTCTGAAGAGAATTAGATATCTTCCCTTTGGTCCTCCTTGTTACATATTTCCTTTAAGTCTGTGGATTGTAGCATGGTTATCCTGTATTATATGGCTAATCTCCACTTATAAGTGAGTCTATACCATGCGTTTCCTTCTGGGTCTGAGTTACTTCACTCATTATGATCTTTCCCAGCTCTATCCATTTGCCTGCAAACTTCATGATTGCCTTGTTTTTGACAGCTGAATAGTAAGTATTCCATTGTGTAGATAAACCATAGTTTCTTTATCCATTCTTTGGTTGAGGAACATGTAGGTTGTTTCCAGTTTCTGACTATTACAAATAAAGATGCTATGAACATAACTGAGCAAGTGTGCTTGTTGTATGGTGGAGCATCTTTTGGGTATATGCCCAGGAGTGGTATAGCTGGGTCTTGAGGTAGAGCTGTTGCCAATTTTATGAGAAGGTGCCAGATTGCTTTCCAAAGTGGTTATACAAGTGTGCATTCCCACCAGCAATGGAGGAATGTTCCCCTTTCTCCACATCCTTACCAACAGGTGCTATCACTTGAGTTTTTCATCTTAGCCAATCCGGTAGGTGTAAGATGGATTCTCAGAGTGGTTTTGATTAACATTTCCCTGATGGCTAAGGATGTTGAACATATCTTTAAGTACTTCTTAGCCACTTGATATTCTTCTGTTGATAATCCTCTCTTTAGCCACGTACTCCATTTTTAAAAATTGGGTTATTTGGTTTGTTGACATTTAATTAATTGAGTTCTTTATATATTTTGAATATTAGACCTTTGTGTTGAATGTATGGTTGGTGAAGATCTTTTCCCAGTCTGTAGGCTGTCATTTTATTGACAGTGTCCTTTGCTTTACAGTATCTTTTCAGTTTCATGAGGTCCCATTTATTAGTTGTTAATTGTAGAAGCCTAAGATGTTGGTGTTCTATTCAGGAAGTTGTCTCCTATGTCAATGAGCTCAAGGCTCTTCCCCACTTTCTCTTCTAATAGATTTAGTGTTTCTGTTTTTTTGTCTGTTTGTTTGTTTGTTGTTGTTGTTTTTATGAGGTCCTTAATCCATTAAGACTTTAGTTTGGTGCAGGATGATAAATATAGATATATGTATATTTTCTACATGTAGACATTCAGTTAGACCAGGCTGTCTCTTTTAAAAAAAATGTATTTTTATTTTATTTTATTTTATTTTATGTATCTGTGTGTTTTGCCTTCAAGAATGTAAGTGCATTGAATGAACATCTTTGCCCAAGAGTAAAAAAGATGGTTCTGGATCTCCTGGAACTGGAATTAGTGTTGAGAGCTCAGTAAGCTATTCTGTAGAAGCCTGGAGGATATGTTAGAAGCAACGCAGATCCTGGAGGACTTGTTTGTGAAGTTTCAGAAAGAACTTTGAGAGTCTCTTAATGACTCTATTGGGGCTGTTTGCTATTCTTTGCTAAGACTGTGTGGTTCTGGTTATCTGAGGAAGAAGAACCAGCTGTGGTTAACATGACACCAGAACCACTGAAGTAAAACCTTTGCCTTCCTGGGACAATTGATGCTGGTTAGCTGGAACTGAGAAAATGGTGGTGATTAAGAAGAACCCACATCCCTGAGGTGAAATCTTCTGGGAAGTGTTCCCTGAGATTGACACGCAGAAACTGTATTCCAGGGGTAGCCATGGCTGTACCTTGTGCTGTCAGCTTAACTCAGTAGTGTAAGGGTCACCCAAGGTGGCACTGATTTTGAAGTTGTGAAGGGATCATAGAGAACAGCTGAGTCTTGCCACTGTGGGAGGCCAGGAGAAGCCATGTGCAGGCTCAGCCTCAGCTGCAGTTGAAGGCCCAGGATTAAAGGCTTGGCATTATGAAGAGAGGTCAGCCAAAGTGCAACCCCATTGCAAGAGAGAACCCAGCATTTTGGAGATGCCAGTACCATGGGACAAACAACAGGAAACACAGCAGTGTGGAGTGTAGCCTGGCTAAGCTTAGAAGACAGGCTGTGTGTGCTACAGTTGGTGGAGCCAGAGAAGTGACCCAAGCCCCTTTGAGAAGCCCAGAAGATCATGCGACTGGACATTGCATTATTTTACAGTGCTGAGTTTGGCTTTGCTTTGATCTGATTGTGACTGTGTCCTGGCTCTTCCCTGTCGATATAAGAAAGATATTACCTTATTTTTAATTGTTTAAAGAGCCCATAGTCAAAAGACTTTTGATTTTAAAAGAGACTTTGCACTTCTTTGAAAGAGGCTGAACTTTTAAAGTGTTTGTATTTGTAAGACTCTGGAACTTTTTAAGTTTGTAAAAATGTTTCATAATGTGATGTTTATATTACTGTAAGATACTGGGGATGAACAAGAAAGGAAAGGTTGTGGCTTTATGGTGATGTGTTTCTGTGTCTAGCTGACAAGGAGTCAGGTGGGGCTCTCCATTTATTTTTCATTCCTAGCCTGAAATCCAGAAATTCATTTCTTTTTTACTTGATTTTATGAACTTTATACTTACAGACTATATACAGCTATGTGTTTAGTCCAGGGTGCAGACTGGAGCTCCCAAAGGCATTCAGTTCTTGCTGTGTGCTTCGAATTTCACAGACAGTTGAAAGGCAGGACGGTAAATAGGAAAGCCACCACTGTGCTAAGTGTAACTTGATCTGGGAACAGCAGCAGAGTCATCTGGGAGTTTGCTAGAAACATAATCTGTTTGTTCACAAGCTCTGCTTATTAAACTTTAAGAAGCACTCAGATCAACAGTGAGTGTTGGGGAAATCCCTCTCTGGTGAGGTAAGGGTAGACTGGAACTGAAGAGGAAAAGTCTGTACGCTGAATACGTGTGTGTGTGTGTGTGTGTGTGTGTGTGTGTGTGTGTGTGTGTGTGTTGTGCTGTATTGTATTGTATTGTAGTGTAGTGTATTAGAAAGGGGAGGGAGCCAGGCACACGGTCACCTTCCCTACAGTTGTTTAGAAGGTCATTGCTGCTCTTTTCTCTATACCCATTTTCTGAATCTAGGGGTGAGGAGGCTATGAAAGCGTGTGGACCTGAGAGTCACAGATGTTACTAGAAGAGTCCACAGGCTGAACCTTGGAAAGCACACCTGCTGAGGCCATGCTGAGCTATTTCTCTGTTTCCTCCCTAGTTTTCTTGCTCTGGTCTTTCCTCAGAAGTCTTCATTTAGAATTTTCCTTCTCAGTATTGCTGCATGGAACTCTATTAAAGAGAAACAAAAATCTAAACACGTTTGCACAATTAGGAAACTCTTCTGTAGCCTAAAGCCAGACTTCCCAGTGTCATAGAGTGTCCTCTGAATGGCCGTGCCTGTCCTGTCTTTCAACAGTCAGCACTTTAATCCTCTGACTACCCAGGCCCAAGTGAAAGACAAATCTTACTTCTTGAAACAGCCAAGAGTTTTCCACCACTAGAATGCATTTGGTTGGAATTTTATTTCTTTGCACTGCACGTCCCCTCAGTCCTCATGCTTAGCAGAACTTTAGGCATGGGTCTTTTGATATGGGTTAAGATAAGCTGGTTTACTTTTCCTATTAACTTGTTATGCCCATACCTTCTGCCATTTGGGCAGCTCACTCTTAAGTATCTGGTGCTTCTGCCAAGACAGGATGTTTCCAAGCACATTTATTTGGAAATTTTTGGGAAACAAATTGTCTGAGTGGATTTTGACCTGGTTTTGAATTTCCCTGGATTGTTTGCTGTGATTTGGTGGTTCCAGCAGCAAGTTACTTTGGGAAGAAATATATCTGTGATTAGATGCTTAAAAACAGTTACATATTCTCTTCATTTCTTTCAAACCACAATATCCACAACATGTTGGAATTTGAATATCATTTTTCTTGGGGAGAAAAAAAAATGAGCACAGTGGACATGAGTGATTCTGTTTCATCTCCGTCACCTTCTCAAGAGTTTCACATTGTACCACTCACTGTAAGCAATGAATCTTCCCATTCCTTCATGTTTCTCGCTGTCTGTCCTCTTGCCCGAAATGCATCAAACTTTTGTTGTCCTTGGCACACTCCTTGAGATTCAGCTGTCTGGACTCAGCCAAGCAGACATGGATCCTTCTGGTACACGCGCCTCCTTCATATGTGGTGACTGACACATTTGGATCAAGATCTTTGAGAGTATTACTTTGGCAGAGAAGTCTCTTTATAGTCATATCTGCTTCCTTGCCACCCCTCCTCCAGTCTTCCCTCCAATGGGATGTTTAACTCCTCTCTTTGTAAATTTGATGCAAGCTTCCCATCCATGGGATCTGATGCTGGTGGTAATACACCCATCCCCATACGTCCAGGCATTTTGAATTCTGTACATCAAAAGTCAACGATACACTTATTGACTATTGCCCTAATTTCTTTTCATTGAGATTTAAACTTATTGTCCACACAGTTTCCATATTGTCTACCTCTTTTCCAGGGATGGGGCTTACCTCAGGAGGGAGGCAGAATGGTAAGTGGAAATGGAATAGTACTTCTGCTGTGTGGCCTTCAGCAAGATGGTGACACTAGTTAAGCCAGCAACTCACTGCTAAAGTGTAGAGAAGGCCTACCCTGGGGATTACTTCAGAGGCCCTTTGGGTGACTCTCTCCTTCAATGCAGGACTTTCACAGGATTATTCCATAACTCAAGACCAAAACCTTTCATCAGAGAAACCAAGAACCTACCAGTGGAAAGAGAAACAACTTCTATCATCTGATGATGAGGAACGTGACTGGAACAGTGAATGGTGGATCCATCTCTCCATGCATCATCTATGTAGTGTCTGTCTGTCTGTTTATCATCACTTATCTATGTATCATCTATTATTATCTGTCATCCACCCAAGTTTCCCTATCTCTAATAGCAGTTTTACAAAATGAGTTAGCATTATTTTCATTTTATTATTGCCGAAAATAAACGGCAAAGAAATAGTTAAATAACACACTTGTAGCCTAGCCTTGTTTTATGCTAATATGTACATAACATTGAAGTTTCTTCTTCGGATGTGTGATGACACCATCCCTTAGCAATGCCTACCTAGTCATAGACCTTGGCACACTAGTCTCCAGGGTGCTGAAAATTCTGTGTTCTACTGAACAACGACAACAAATCCATGCTTCCTCTGCTAGTCCAATCAAATTTCGCTACGATGTTGATGTCTTCATTCTTGGCTTTTCGTACATGTAAACAAAGTGCCCAGATGTTCCTGAAGTCTCAAAACATGACATCTCCCTATGATTTTGCTTTTCCTAATGTGACTACCACTCCTCTCTGTGTCTCCCTTTTCTATTCTTTATTTGCCTCGTTGACATTTCTGTCCATGCCACAAGTTTCTTGTCCCCCTCAGGGACTAACACAGTTTTATTTTAGTAATTAAAATTGTCATGCTGATTTCCGAACTCCAGTCTTTGATTTGATTAAAAAAGCTCTCTTCTCTTAGGGCACAGAAGTGTTCCCAGCAGGAGTCTAGAGCACAGTGAAGGGCTGTCATTTTCTAGGTCTCCTTTCCCTCACATGAATCCTTTAGGGTGAGATGGGAAGAAAGGAGGGAAGTGTTGTCTGTCTCTTTGTCTATGTGTGGGGATATTCCTGTTCCAATAGAAAAGCACGTGCAACATGATGGTTCGTTTTTGTCTCAATTTGATTAGACCGTACAAATTAGTTGTTTGATCAAACCCAAGTCTAGGTGCTACTGTAAAGGTATTTTAAAGTTAGGGTTAAAGTATTCTATCAGTTGGTTTCAAATAAGCAAACTACCCTCCACAATGTGGATTGAAGCTTTAAAGGCAATTAAGGAGGTTTCCCAAAGGAGGAATTCTGCCTGCAGATTGTGACACAGAAACTCTGCTTGGGTTTCAAGGCTTCAGGGTCAAGACAGAAACATTGACTCTTACTTGACCCCAGCCTGCTGACTTGCTCTACAGGTCTAGATTTGCAGGTCTCAACCCGATGACCTAGTTCCTTATAACCGTTCTCTCTCTTTTCTTATGTAATCATATATTGCTTAGTGACAGATGCAGTAGGCTATTGTGTTGTGGCATGAACATCATGATATGTATTTGAACAAATTGAGATGGCCACGAATTCACCAAACAATATAATCTTATGGGGGAGGGTGTCACCATGTTACAGGTAAGATGCATATCCTATCAGTTAATATCTTATTCATTCTGTTTCTCTGGAGAACACTGACTAATGCATTCCTTGATTATATGTACACACACACACACACACACACACACACACATTCACACACATATATATGTATATAATTTGTAGATGATTTGTAGATGACACTGATTTGGGGATAAGGTAGGGGGTGAGCTCTAAGAAAAAACCGACTACCCTACTGTATCTGTTGCATCCCATGACAGTAAATATTAACATATGTGAAGGACTCAAAAACATGGATTTGTAATCTTAGATTTTTATAAACTGAGACACTTTGTCATAGTATGCAGAAGGAATTTATATGCTGCACTGAAAATGCAGGTATTAATCACAGAATGCACTTATAAATGATAATACATTGTAAAGGGGATGTGTTGATTCCAAAAGGGTGGTGATGAAAAATGTGCAACATGCTCTTTTAATCAAATATTTTGCAAATATAGCCACACTTAGAAATTCCATTGTTGCTTGTTCATAAATTTTACAAACCTGATTTCTGTTTCTGAACAATTTTTTCACTAGTGGGACTCAAACTTTGGAGATCCTAAAATGGTAATGCCACTGTCAGGTCTTCCCAGAGAGACACCGAGTCTTGGGCATTCCTGTATCCTGCAAACTTTGAGCCTATTATGAAGCAGCACTTTGCAGCTGAAATCAAGACCCTCTTCCGTTTTTCCTTTCATATACCCGTGCTTCCTGTGAAGACTTCTAACCGTATACCCCTGGATACACTGAGTACTCTAAGATTAAATGACAAGAGGAGTATAGTCAATCTGAGGTGGGGAGCATGAATCCATGGTTGCTAATCAGTCTGAGTTCATTTTGTTTATTAGTCTCGTTCTGGCAAGAAAGAAAGGGAGAGAGAGAGAGAGAGAGAGAGAGAGAGAGAGAGAGAGAGAGAGAG
>OU015743.1:65394750-65403136 GCA_907169655.1 Acomys percivali | reverse complement strand
AGAGAGAGAGAGAGAGAGAGAGAGAGAGAGAGAGAGAGAGAGAGAGATCCAAATCACGGAGTACTATGAGGCAAAATATCTGATTGCAAAGTCCAAAACTGCTTTGTTTATGTAATTTCTGAAGAGAGAGAGAGAAAAAAATCACAAGCCAGCAGCGATGAAGTGCTTAGTGGGGGATTTCGGCTTCGCCCTTGCAGCTATTACATTTCAATCTGAACAGCAGGGAGATTCTGCTGATCCTAAAACTAACGAATGTCAAGAAGGAAATGGCTTGCCTTCTTCTTCCAGTGGGTGGTTGTAGTTTTTTAAAAAACGAAGAGCCTTAAATTTGGCTGAAATCCAAGGCATGTCACCTAATCCTGATCTAGAGATATGCAGTGAGAATTCCTAGCCCCCAAATATTTGATTAGAACATATGTAAGTGGTCCTATGATCTTGGCATGGGCTGAATCAGGAATGGCAATGTAGATTCTGATGTTCTCTTACAATCAAAGGTTACTACTACTATTTTCCTCAAAGGAAGTAAAACTTATTTAGCCAAGACATCAGATGCTTCTTGGTACATCAGATAATTTCTATTTATGTTCAGTAAGGAGATAATGAACAATGAATAGAAGAGTTCATGACATTCTATAACTATCACTTAGATATTTTTGAGACATTAGTAATATAGCTAACATCGACGTGTATATTTGCTGAAAAACTATGAACAATTCCCTTTTCTTGCCTTCAACTTCTGAAGACTACAATGAGTGACCCCGAGTCCCAAATCAGAAAAATCACTTTTCAGAGATGAAAACGCACATGCAACTCCTTGAGGAATATACTAGCTAATCTATAAAAGAGACAGACGGGTTTGCTATAAAGTTAGCTGACCAAGAATTTCAATATTTTAGTTAGTATATAATCAGCTCCAAAGAAGTAGAAGTTACAGCCCTCCTAGCCCAAATGAAAGGCTTTGCAGAAAATGCCTTTACACTTCTGTGAGTGGCACTTGCCTGATCTGATCCAGTACCATTCCAAATGCCAGTAAGAGGATGATGGGAAAATCTTCTCTTACAGCATCAAAGACACACAGGAGACATGCGTCTACCAAGCAAGTGGCATGGCTGTGATTTAGCCCAACAAGAAAATGGCATTGCAGATTTGCCGTAGCTTCTCATCTACAAAATCTTACTGTGCATTTAGAGAGCAAATCTAGGAGGTACGGGCATTTCGTATATGTCTGTCTCAAAACTGTTAGTTTTGAAAATAAGAATGTCAGTGAAATATTTTCTACTTGGCTCCAGAAGCAGTTACATTATTAAGCTAAAAGCACTGCCGCTTATCTGTAAGCACGAAGAGGGGGGAAGGGCCGGAAACTGAACTCAGACAAGAGCCAGCCTTGCCTGAAGAGGGAGATGCTCTCAGCCTGCCTCTGAGCAGACAATAGAAAACTAATGAGGTAAAAAGTCTGGCAGGATTGTGATCTGATTGTCACAGATTAGACTAATGTCAATGAGGAGCGAAGAGCAGGGAATGAGTCTGAATGGCTTTGTGACACCTGCGAATAATTGTCTTTCTAGGGATTGATTAGTTGGGCATTGTTTTATGCAGCGTTTTACAACAGAGGGGGTGAAATGGGGCTTGGGGAAAGGTGGCGTTTTTTTTGCTCCCCTAGTGCATGATTGTCCTCTCACTCTTGAGCTCCTGTCTTGTGGGATGGCTGGCTGGCGTAGGAAGCAGCTGTCCACAGAGCCCTCTTTAAATCTTACAATTCTATTAGTAAGGATATAAAATCGCCCAGGCTGAAGCCTGATCTTTACGGAAAAAAAAAAAAAAAAGACTTTGGCACCAGCATTTTACAGCACGTTATCAGTGCAGTGTATGGGCTACAGTTCTTGGCAGGATTCTAGGAGCTATTTTTGATTCATTCATTTTATTTTCTCTTCTTTGGGAACCTTGATCAGATATTTGTGGGCATGTGTTTTACTCAGAGCTCTAGTGAGGTCCTTTTGTATCCAATTGGGGATTTTAACTGGCCCTGGATGAGGAGGCATGTCCCCATCCCTATGAGCAACACCTATAAAACAAAGTGATAAATAACCCGCTCGGGGTTAAGGGAGGTGGAGAAGAGGCACGATCTGTGGAACTATGCTAAGACCTCACATTTTTTGTTACCATTTGGGATACAATAAAAATAAAATGCTATTATTGTTATAAGATGAATACACTTTTTGTACCCTCTGGAAGTTAATCACGCATATAAATACTATATTCAGATAAGTCTCCAATAACAATGTAACGCTAAATGGAGACTTACAATCTGAGCAGGATTACAAAGCTGTGTTGGTCTTCCTATCCTTCTTTAAGAAAACCATAAATCCAAATTATTGACCTATAATTTGCATGTAGTTCCTGCCCCACCCCCGCCTCCCCCTTGAGAGCAAGCTCCAAAAAATTCATTCAGAGACGTAGCTACCATCGTGATCAAGATGGGGCTTGGCTCCTGCACCTGCACACGTTCGTCTTGCCTTGCATCTATCCCTCTGCTTCCCTCCTTCAGCCTCTGGAAATTGCTGCTCTGTCCTGGGTACCATAGTTATGTAGATTTACCTGTTCCAGGGTGTGACATGCTTGACCTTGTGTGCAGCCTTTGAGGCCGGCTTCCTGCATTTGGTGTGCATTTGAGCTTCATGTACACTGTTGGTGTGTTTGTACTTCATGTTCATAGTTGCATTATGCTCCAATACGGATGTTTTGGTTTTTGTTTTTGCCTTTTTCAGAGGAATATTCCTGAGCTAAGTACAGTGGTTCATGTCTGTAAACCAAGCACTGTGAACACTGATGCAGGAGGATTGCCACAAGTTTCATGCCAGTCTGAGCCACAGAGTAAGATATTGTCTCAAAACAAACAAACAATGCAGCAAAGCAAAGCAAAGCATTCCACACATGGGGCTGGCTGGTTCTTTTTTTATTTTTTATTTTTTATTAATTTATTCTTGTTACATCTCAATGGTTATCCCATCCCTTGTATCCTCCCATTCTTCCCTCCCTCCCATTTTCCCCTTATTCCCCTCCCCTATGACTATTCCTGAGAGGGATTACCTCCCCCTGTATATGCTCATAGGGTATCAAGTCTCTTCTCGGTGACCTGCTGTCCTTCCTCTGAGTGCCATCAGGTCTCCCCCTCCAGGGGACATAGTCAAATGTGAGGCACCAGAGTACGTGAGAAAGTCATATCCCACTCTCCACTCAAGTGTGGAGACTGTCCTGTCCATTGGCTAGATCTGGGTAGGGGTTTAAAGTTTACCGCCTGTATTGTCCTTGGCTGTTGCCTTAGTTTGAGCGGGACCCCTTGGCCCAAATCTGCCTATCATAATGTTCTTGCATCTTGGTTATGATGAATCTGAGGACACGCAGAGTCTCTCTCTGTTGGCACATGGACAATGTCTGCGAAATCTCCCACGATAAGCCTTGCATGACACTCTTGAGTCTGGAGAAACCCAAACCAAGAAGTTGCCTGTGTAACTATTTTCCTACTCCACTTGGAGATAATCCTGATGTGTGAAGTTGGCTGGAATCGAATTAGAGATAAAAATTCTAATGATACCAGGAATAGGTTTTATCCCAAAATAAGTGTCTTTTAGTAACTTCAAATACTTAAAAAAGAGAAAGAAACAATCATGTACAGGCTTGAAAATGGACTTATAAATTGAGTAAACAGGTTATTAATTGATTAAAAATGACTTTTCAGGGGCTGGTGAGATGGCTTAGTGGGTAAATATTTGCAAGCATGAGCTCCTGAGTTCCGACATCCAGCACACACTAAAAGCAAGATGCAGCAAAGCACACACATAACTTCAGTGCAGTGCTGGGAGACATTGCAGGGTCACACTGGGTAGCCACTGTAGTAGAAATAGTGAGCTCTGAGCTCAGTGAGAGACCCTGACTCAAAAAATAGGGCATGAAAAATAGAAGATACAATGGTTACCTGCACACGCACAGACACGCAGACACAGATAGACAGACAGACAGACACACACACACACACACACAGAGAAAGAGAGAGAGAGAGAGAGAGAGAGAGAGAGAGAGAGAGAGAGAGAGAATGCTTTAAAAATAATCATCCATGAATTTATTAAGCACTTTCAGCTACTTAAAATCCTTGACACACATGCTAATGCTAATGTCCACACCACACGCATCCTATAAAGTCACAGGGACAGGCAGGCTCCAGCTGTAGAGAAGGAAACTGAGGACCCAAGGACTACGTGGAATCCCAGCATCAGATGCCATTGTCAACAAAAGCCTGAGACTCCCCATTCCCAACCTAGTGTGAACTGACAGGACCGAATTCTGATTGATGAAGTTGAGCAGCAGTAAAGATCATCAGAGTTTAATATGTAGGGATGTAATAGCTAAATTCATATGAATATTCAGTCTCTTGTTAATCTATAAAGAATTAGGACTTGGAAATGGATGCAATCTCACCACATTATTAGGTTAAACTCTCCTACAACAAACCAGCAAACAACAACGTATTGTAAATTAGGCCATTTTGGAATTTGTGCAATTTAAATGGTTGAGTTATTTTATGTTAGGAAAGTGACTGCACAATATTCATTAGCTAATTTTCATGATGTTTTGTTGTTTTTTTTTTTTAAAGCACATTGGGCCAAATTACACTCTCAGAGACGCTGACAGAATTTTAATTAACATAATAGGTCTAAATTCAGTCCTCTCTATGGCGGCTTCATTTTTATTCAGGGAGGTGTTGAGCATTGTAATTTTCCTTTTTGCAAGGAAAGAAAGCCAGCCTTTGCAGGCTGAGTTGTGCTGCCACAACCTGAAATAAACCCAACACAGGTGTGAGGTTTATGCCAAAACAGTGTGGCCAGCGGTAGTAAAATTGATGACGGCCACATGTCCTGCTGAATGCACTGACCCTAGTCTCTTCTCCAAGCCCTACCTGTTCTTTTGTTGTTGTTGTTGTCATTTTGTAGAAGTTTAGAATCATGGAAAAGACAAATATTTGAGTATGCTAAGTGAATTTGTAAGACACATCTTATACAAAACATTGTAAGACAAACATTTTATTGTGTTTATTTCCACAGCAGCTTGTCACTCCAAAGCTTTGTGAAGTCTGACATTGTTACCAGCCCCCAAGGGAAAAAAGCAGTAGCATTCATAAAAAGGGTTCCAGTGGGCTAGGGGTTTCTGTGCATATGATCTTTACTCAAAGTAGCTCGGTGATGTAAACAACATGTTTGAAGCATCACCTTTCTGAGCCATTTTGCTACCTGCCAGCCTCAGGAATCATGTGTAGCACCATGCAAACTAAATTCTAAGGTTACCTTTAACATCTTACAGCTATTATCATGTGTCTTGTGGATGTGTGGTTTAAGGGAAAAAATATAAGCAGGAGCAAGGGAGCACTCAGTATTCAACACAAGCAGCTGTTAATTATAAAACTGCAGCCATTTGTATTTTACTAAAAGTATTGCTATGACTCTCAAAGAATTTTTAGGAAGACATTAAATCCTTTTCATCTCTGCATTTGGTTCCTACACTTGCCACTTTCTTCCCCCTAAATAATGCCTATCCTCCCTTTTGAGTCCTATTAAGGATCATAAAAGCCAATAAAATATCTTTTTGGAGAAAGCCAAAATGTATTTTGAGGGAATTAGGGTTGATTAGGGAGATGCAATGCTGAATATTACAGCAAATTAGTTCTGTTAAATATGAGGAGGTTGAACATTCTGTACATCGCTCTGCAATAAAAATACATGGACACGTGTGTGCACGCACATGGGGTCCACTTACAGAGGGAGCTGCTGGCACCTATCTCTAGGTGTTTAATCAAGCCCTGCTGCAACAGAAAGAACAGGTTGGCCAGGAGTGGGAGGATTTCCTGTAGGAGCTGGAGACATCAATGCAGTGTAAGATATATTTCTTCTATTCAAGTCTGTCTTTTATTTTGTTTACACAACAAAGTTATTATGCTAATTACGTAGTAATATGCCGCCCCTGAGGACGTTCCACGTTGATAGCATCTACTTTAGGATGCAGATTGGGAGCCAATATGTGATTATTGCTATTTCAAAATGATTTGATCAGTATGACAGTTTTTCCTTCAGAGGGAATTCTCTCTGGCTCTACTGCTTGGTATGGGTTAAACAGCACAGTGTGAAAAAAAAATCAGGAGAGTTTGGGGATTTTTAAAATGTCTTTCTCAAAGAATATCAGTAGATAATATTTTGGAGCAATGAGTCAAGACTAAGGTGTGTGTGGAGGGGGGGCGTGAAAGCTTTCATTCTCTCATTACTATGTATACACTTCACTAGGGGGAGCTCTTGGCTGGCTGTTCAGTAGCCTTACCATTGTCTGCAGGAGACAATTTTTCTTTGTTTGAAAATTTACAAGTCATCAATGAAAATGCCAAAAATACAGTAGAAGTTTAGAGGGTGGGCACACCACTGGGTCCTAATTCTGCATTTAAGTGAGGAGGGGATGGCATTTTCTTCTTTGGTCCCCCTTTCCCAGCAATTTTATTTCTATATCCATCATTTGACAGTTTTCAGAGCTGCTGTAAGGATCTCTTTGCTGTAGGGGTTTCTGTAGTCTGCTCAGTCTGAGAGTCTCCTCATTGACACTTGGCAATCACAATGGAGAGTTTTCAGAGGCCAGGTACTCAGATCAATTAGCTAAGCAATGATATAAATGTGATCACAGTATCCAACATTCAGGGCTGGTCTAATACTGGGAACTTTGTGGTCAGAGATGCACTTGATCCAAAGAATTATGGGGTGAGGGGGTATTAATAAACCGAAGAAATACAAATACTTGTAAAAATCTTCACAAGACAATTATTTTTGGAAGCAGAGCAGAATATGCCAGCCTTAAGGGAGTGGTGCGATTCTCTTTTTACTATCCTTATTCTGCAAGACTCTAGCTCGTGTGTATGTGTGTGTGTGTGTGTGTGTGTGTGTGTGTGTGTGTGTGTGTGTCTGTATCTGTATGTCTGTGTGTGTGTTTGTATGTGTTGTGTTCGTGTGGTGTATGTGTTTGTGTGTTTGTGTATGTTTGTGGATGTGTGTGGGTTTGTATGTGAGGTTTGTGTGTGTGGTGTCTGTGTGTGTTTGTGTATGTTTGCGTGTGTGCTTGTGTGTGTGTTTTGTGTGTGTGTGTGCGTCTTTTTAAATTGGAGGAAAAAGAAATAAAGCCAAGTGCTCCTTTCCCTCCATGTCCCTTTCCTTTTTCTCCACTCTAATGACATTTGGCAGGCTCGGCTGTGTAATGCTTGACTGGTTTTATTGTTGTCTGTTCCCAGTGGGGAATGGTTGACACTGCTCTCTGTTTTCAATTGATATCCATTTTCAACAATATTGCTTTCTATTAGATTCCTGCACAGTTTGTGCCAAGCAAACTGAATATTTACTGGGCTGACCTCAAAGCCTTCAAATCAACAAACACTAGAATAAGCAAAAGTATGCATTTTTAAAGATCAAATGTTTTTGAATGCTCTTTACAAAATTATTATTTTTAAATGCACTGTGAACTGCAGATTAAATAATATTATAGTGTTGCTTCTGTCAGCTCATTTTATTTATTTATTTTCACACTTTAAATAATGGTATTAAATGTTTAAAAAAGTAGTTGTATATATTACTTAGTCGGGAATGAAAGCAATTCAATATTTCTACATTTAGCAGTGCCTCTTTTTAAGCAATCAAGCATTTTGGCCCATTACCTTTTAGTGTAGACACAGCTTATGATATCATATTGCATAGAACAACCGAGTTTGACAAAGCAGAAGACAGATAACCACTTCAAGGCTTCTTTACTGCCAAGAGGGTCTGAGTTAGAACTGAAGGGCAGAAGATTGAATTTAACAACTGAAATCCAAATAGCCAGTGAGTGGCAGGAATAACTTTAATATCTTTGCTTCAGTGTGCTAAGCAAAGTTGTCAGAGTCTTAATTATACACACTACGCAAGTATCATATTGCACCAAGCAGTAGGGGCAGGTAGGAAATAGATACATTTCAATTTTGGAGAAAAATGCAAGAAAAGAATTAGAAAATTAAAGGGATTTGATGTTTTGAGAAGCACTTGGAAACTATTGCAATGTAGCCAAATATGTTTAGTCTCTTTAAAAAAAAAAAAAACAAAGCTTGTTCTTTCACACTTAGGTTGAAGTGGACTGCCATAGAGTGTCTGCATACAATTCCTTGGGTAAGTTGAGGAGGCAAAGGATCGTGCACAGTAGAGTGACAAGTAACTTAGAGATCAGACCGTGCTAAGGTATATGGTGGGGCCTGGGAGATGCTCTGTCTGTGAGTGTTTGCTGCACGAGCAGGAGGACCTAAGTTGGGTGCCCCAGGACCCACGGAAGGGAAGGAGGA
>OU015743.1:65382250-65389750 GCA_907169655.1 Acomys percivali | reverse complement strand
GTGTGCACGGAAGACCCTGGGAAGCCCTTGTCTCTGGGTGGGTGCTACCTCTGCTACCCAGTCACTCAGTCGCAAGTAAGGGATCTGGGGCTTCGGTGGTCAGGAATGCCATCTATCCAGGACAAGCAGGCCTGTACAACCAGGGCATCTTAGAGCCTCCCAGATATTCTGCTAAGTCCTTTATCTCACCGAACTGCACAAACTCCCAATGTGATGTGAATTCCTGTTTGTCATCGCTTCTTTGGCTATATCTATCCAAGAGCCACACAAGGCAGGGCTTGCAGGAGGACCATTTCCCAACTTCAGTATGTTGTAGAATAACCTAACTAGGCCACGCCCTGATAAACTAGCATTTAACCTGGCTTCTGTCTCACACAATACAATTAAAACCACACGGTTCATTCTCTCAAAGAAGATTCAAGAGATCTTGTGTGTCAAATTGCTCGCTGGAGGATGCCCCTTGCTTGATATCCTATGCTGTACAGATTTACTTAATTATTAATCACTTCAAACACAACTTATGGTGGATAGTAGGGCCATCATAGAGGAGAAAAATATTATCATGAAATTAAAGAAGCAATGATACCAGTGTGACAGCCTTATTTTCTGTTGTGGCCATAAGCTCATAGCTAGTCTTCGTTACCTCTTTTTTCAGTAATCGTGCCTCATTCTCTTGAGTAAGCAAACCCTCTGGGTCATCACTGTTCCTTGGCTAGTGGTGGGAGGAGGAACTAATTTTCATTCCTGAAAGATCTGTGCTGTGAGCAGCCCCAGCTGATGCTGGGTTGATGTCTGTTTACTGCTTTTGTTGTTTATTTCATTTGCGACAGGGCTGCATTGTGTTGAGCTTGCAAGCCCCCCTGCCTCTGCCTCCCAAAGCTGAGACTATAGGTGTGCACTAAGAGGTCTGGTTCTATTTACTTTTACTACAGAGAACAGAAGCTTTAAAAGGCTCCTTTCTCCATTTTGTATAGATTGACATAATAAAACAATTATTTAGCCTTCATTTTTAGTTTTAAGTGCAAAGCTCTTAACATCCTTGACTTTTTGACTCGTCAGCAGCGTCTTTTGCTCTAACTGGGTGGGTCTCAGCAGGACCCACGGAGGAGGATGGTTGTGAGGCGAACCTGAACCTTCATCCTCACTTTCCAACATTCTCACTTGTGAATAGTGAGGACCAGTAACCTCTGCATAACGGACCTCCAGGAGTTCCCGCAAATGACAGGGCTCAGGGAGCTTCTGGGCCAGCGGATGCACTCATGGTAGGGAACAGCATTGTACCCCAACTCCACTGGACAGAGGCCACAGCACTCAAACCCCTTCTGGTCTTATCCCAAATGTGACTTCAAGTGGCCACTTACTTTTAGCTTTTGCAATAAACCATAACTTAAATGTATCATTTTCCCAAGTTGGGATTGTCATAGTAAATAACCTGGTCTGAAGAGGGGCATACTAGTTGCCTTTCCATTGCTGTGATAAGACACCAATACCAAGACACCATGACTAGAGAGAGCTAGAACCAAAGACCTGAGGCCTCACATCTCAAACTCGAAACAGGGAGCAGAGATAGCTAACTTGAAATGGCTTGAATCTTTTGAAACCACAGAGTCTGCACCCAGTGATTTGCTTCTTTCAGTAAGGCTTCATGTCCTAATCCTCCCTAGACAGTCACCAACTGTGGACTAAGAATTCAAATGCCTGAGACTTAAGGGAGACATCCATTCAAATCAGCAGAGAGGATGACTGTGGCTTTGCTGTCAGGTTGGACTGAAGTGCAGATGAGCTGGGGACCTGACCCTTTTGACCAGTGTCTGAAGTGCAGGGCATCCTGTGGGAACCAGACAGTCTTCAAAACCTGTGACACTTAATGACTGATTCCAGAATTGAGTAATGAATTAAATTTTATAGCACCCAGGTGGTGTCATAATGGATTGATGGAAGGAATAAAAACCACCTTTTCAGTGATTTGACAATCTCTTCTGATAAAATCTATCACCCCTACCAATACAGGCTCTCCCTTCCTGGGTTGCTGGCAGGAGGCCCCCCTAAATGTGGTCATCCTTCTTAGCTTCCAACATAATGAAGGTTTCTTTTGGTGGATATGCTCCCCTCTTTAAACATAACTCCCTTGCCACACATTTATAAAGTACCAGAACCCAAATTCTTTCTGAAAGATTGTAAGGGCATTCACTCACACACAACATCCTGAAATACTTCCCCTGAACAAAAGGAGATGGTAGCAAAAACAGTTGTCTGTATCTTCACTGATTGAAGCAAACTGTAGCCTGATACTTAAGAAACCCCCAAAAATTTAAGGAAAGAATTATATTAGCTACCATTAAAAGAGACTAAGACCATTCAAAATTGAAACATGCCATTGGGTCCCTCAATTATTTTTGCATAAGAAGCTAAAGGAGATAAGCCATTTATCTGCAAATCTTCAGGTCACTAAGAGCTGACTGCTTTTCTGAATTGCTTTGTGGCAGTAACTTAATGCTTCCCCATTTCTCTTCTTGACTGAGCATGCGGTATGATCATCCTGCTTCCGACCCTCTCCCCGTTGTGTGTTGGGAGTGTAAGAGGAGGGATGCCCATTGTGTTTGCTCGGGAGTTCTGGACTAGAGAGGCTAAAGCAGGAGGGGTCTAACTGAGGAACCCAGTCCACTCCTAAGCCAGGTGCAGTTCCTGAGATCTGGAACTTTCTGTTTGATCACATAGTTGGATTTGGGGAAGGAGGGATTCATTTGAATTATGCAGTGATGACCCCCAGGAAATGAAGGTCAATCACAGATGCCCCCTTACTATTGGTAGCTTGCTCTATAAAGAGATGGCATTGGCTTTTCCACTTGTCAATTGTGGTTGACTCATGGCTTGATTTGACCAAGAGATTGCAACCGAAGTCAAAGCAGACAGTGAGCATATCATCGGAACCCAACATCTCTGCTCTGAGTAACCCTGCTTTGTTTTCTAAAGATTCATCCACTCGAGACTTCTCGGCTCATGGAGCTCTGGCTTTACATACAAAAAGGAGATCATCCATAGGAAGTGAGGCACAGAGAGGGTGACTCAGCTGAGCTCAATTGAAGCTGGCAACCCATGGAATCCCATAAAAGGGAGCGGCAGTTTGGAAGCCATGGAATTTTGGGGCGGTTTGTTATGTAGAAAAATGTTCAGGTAAACCCATATGAGCAAACATTCTGTAAGTAGGTCTTCTGTCTTTCCATAAGATTGTAAACTTGTTGGGAGCAATGACAATATTTTCCAACTTTTTTGACTCTAACACTTAGCACAGGCTGGGCACAGTGTTGTTTTGTGAATGATTTTTCATGTTCTGGAAGCTCTTGTTCCTCGCTTTGAAAAGAAAGATTATCAGAAGAAAAGGCTTGGGTTGCCATCGGTAGGCCACAGGCTCTTGCTCCTTGCTCTTTTCGACAGTTGTCCTCTCTGATATTTTCAGCAAGCAAGAGGTTTGGTGTCTTTCTTTTTTTTTACTTAAGAAATTTATTCAGATTACATCTCATTTGTTATCCCCTTATTTGTATCTTCCCATTCCCCCTCCCTCCCTCTTTCATCCTATTCCCTCCCCTCAGTCTGTGACAGAAGAAGACCTTCTCTCCCACTATAAAATCACAGCCTATCAGGTCTCTTCCTGGTAGCCTGCTTACTCTTCCTCTGAATGTCACCAGGACTCCCCACCAAGGGGAAGTGTCAATTAGAGGGTACCAGAGTTCATGTCAGAGTCAGTCCCTGCTCTCCACACAACTGTGGAGAATGTGGTGTCCATTGGCTAGATCTGGATAGGGATTCTAGGTTTACTGCATACATTGACCTTCGTTGGTACAGTAGTTTGAGCTGACCCACCTGGGTCCAGATCCCCAGCCTTAATGGTCTTCTTGTAGGTTTTCTAGGACCCCCTGGATCCTTCTATTTCCCCATTCTTCCTTACCTCTCTCACCTAGAGTCCCAGTAGAAAGTCCCAGTATCTCTCTGAATCTCCAGCTAAGTAAAGACCTAGATGTCCCTCAGCGGAAGAATGGATAAAGAAACTGTGGTACATTTACACTATGGAATACTACTCAGCTATTAAAAACAAGGAAATCCTGAAATTTACAAGCAAATGGATGGAACTAGAAATGATCATCCTGAATGAGTTAACCCAGACCCAGAAAAATACACATGGCATATAATCACTTATTATTGGACACTAGCCCAGCAGAGGTTTGGTTTCTAACTGCTACATTTTTAGTCAATAGCAGGAACTGTTTAGCTGAGGGAGGAAAATTAAAAGAAAAAAAAAAACAGAAAAGAAAAGAAAAAGAAAATGAAGGAGATAGAGTAAGATCCAAAACTTTCCAGAGCAGGGAGTACAGGCTGCTGCTCTAACAGCCAATACCCTCACCCCGTCACTGGCCACAGTAACCAAATCACCAAAAGGACCCAAGCAAGCCAAAGGAGCCAGGACAGTTGTTGGAACTCATCTTGCATCCATCTTGGCCTGAGTTGATTGGTTTCCTCCTGGTTCCTGACCTCTGGCTTCATGTTCCCTTTGCAAAACACCCGTCCCTTTGTGCTTGGCATCACTGCTAAGTGTTCTGGCTTGGACCTCTCAGAATTGTGCAGCTATTGGCTCAGCTGAACCCTTCAATTCCTTTAGATTTGTCTCAGCTAGGGCACCCTAACCTCGTTTCACTTCTTATTGATATCCCCCAGCAAAGAAGAAGAATTGAGACTGTCCACAGCCCATCCAAACAAGGTGTGGTCCAGTAGGCGAGAGTCCATGTCTGTGAGTTCTGACAAGGTCCAACTCCTTCACTCAGGACTCCACAAACTTCCATGTTGGATATGAGCCTGAGGCTATACTGGTAACAAGATGAGTGTCTTTTAAATCTGTTTTCTACCTTCCTCCCAAGGTCTGTTCAAGCACCTAGGAGAAAGATGCCCCTCCCCTCTTGGCTCTCTCTTGCCCTATCTGGAAGGGGCCCTTTGCAGGGATGCTGTGAGGGTGAGCATCCCAGTACTGATTTCCTATGCTCTCCTGTTCTTCAGTTATCTGGCCCTAGTTAAGCTGGCTAACCAGACATGGAGAAGTAAGTGACATTTCCGTTAGGAAAGCGACGAGTTTGTGAAATTGTGACTCGGCATATACATCCTGTCTGCACAGAGAGGGTCTGGAGTTCAGAGAGCTACTTGTCTGGCCCTTGGAGCAGCAGGTGTCTGCAGATCTGTGCAGACAGCCCCTGTCCCCATGGCACAGGAAGCTGCACAGCAATCTGCTTTGAACATGAGTGATGCACAAAAGGTCTCTGTGAAAGGATTCTGCAGGCCTGGAGAGCCCAGGGAGAAGCCCGAGATACAGATTTCCACCTACTTCACCTTTCAAGCCTAGTGAGAGAGTTCAGAATAGTCTTGTGCAGCTAATGTGTGTGGACGAGCTGCCTTCATGTCTTCCTACTGCAACGGCAACAGAGTTGCTTAAAAGGGTACACTGTGATTTTTAATTTTGCAAAAAATTTGGAAGGTGGCTCATTAACTTTACACTTGTTTGGAAGAGTTAGACATGAGTCTTTAAAGTCATAGTTACCACAAATGTGGGTGGGCAAAGCCAGTAGATAACAGTCCTGCCTTTCTATGCACGAGACCTCATTAATACCTCTACATTCACCTGAGGAGGGAAAGGTGCCCGTCCCGTCCACCCCCTGGCCTCCCATTATGTGTGTGCTTGATGACTGCAGGTGTGTGAAAGCCTTTTCTGTGTGAAGCCACATGCCTCTGCACGGGCGCTTGGGGCTTGGGAGTGCATTTATCGAATGCATGCCAACTCCTGAAAACTCCCTGAGAAAATTGTAGAACACCTGCATACTAATGCATTTTACTGTGGAAATTATTTTATTGCACAGTGAAAAAAACTACAGTTGTACCACAGAGCCATGCAACATGACTCCAAGTACAGAAACCGACTGTGAACTTCACTGCTGACACTTTATTTCTTGTAATTAAACTTTTACTTTTATTTCACCTATTTTATCCTATAAACAGGGAAAGTCAATAAAACATATGGTGGGAACTGTGGGACATGGTGGTTTATTCTACATTTTGGTATTTCAGCTGTTCCCAATGAAACTATAGGCCTTAAGCTTCATTGAAAATATATTTAAAAAAATCAGTTTATTAATTAAGGAATATTAAGGATTTTTTGTGTATTTTATTTGGAGGTTTTCTTTTAATTATTATTATCACTTCTTGGTCTTGTAAACAGCAACTGCTCACATTTACCTACATTCTCTTTGCTCTTTGAAACTTCTGCTCTAAAGACCACAAACCTGAACTGAAGAAATGACTCTTTCCTGCTGGTGTGAGATAATTCAGTCTCCATGATGTCTTAATCCTGGGCCTCCCTTAATTGACTTCTAACTGTGCTGAACCAGGGCTGCTGGTTTGCAATTTACAAGGTGATGGAATTGTTTCTCGTCTTCAAATTAGTCCTGAGCTACAGTCCAGAAAGGAAGACGGTGGGAGGAGGCCTCACCCGTCAAGCTTTATTACCACCTCAAGTAAGACTTTCTTACCATCTCAGAATGAATGGTTGTCTTCTATCAACGTAGGAATGGAAGGCAAAAACATCAGGCTGCCGCTCTTTGGTCAACCTGGTCTTAATAAAGCGGTCCCACATGGTGTGCGTGCTCCCGGGGAATTGGAGGGGTCCTAAGTGCTTTCAGGAGCGTTGTTTCAAAGTCTCATTCTCTAGAGGTTCCAACAGAGAATGAAGATCACTACATTTTCCACGATGCCTGTGGGATCAATTAAGTAATTAAGATATCTTCTAGTTCTAAGAAGAAAATAGTGAAAGGAATGAATTTCTTCTATGGCCTCTTATGACTATTTACCATTTTTTTCTGTCTACCTTGCCTAATTTCCTTTCTCCCATCTGATGATCCTAACTTTGATGGCTTCGGTATCCACAGTTAGGTACAGAAGCTCGTTGATCTGTTTGTGATAAGTAAGCTATGACAGAATCCCCAAACAGGTCACTGTAGCTGGAGCCGTAAACACAAACATGACAACGATGGTACAACTGGGAAGATTCATGTGAAGAACAGTTTGGGGAGCACAGGGAGGGGGCATCTATCACTCTGGGAAAACAAAGATCATTTTCTAGAAGATGTCATGAACCTTAAGAATGAATCAGACTTAACCAGAAAACATATGAAAAGGTGGTTGCTAGGAAAAGGAGATAGATGAGGGGTGTGTGTGTGTGTGTATGTGTGTACATGTATGTGTGTGTATGTACATGTATGTGTGTGTGCATGTATGTGTATGTGTGTATGTGTGTATATGTATGTGTGTATGCATGGGTATGTGTGTATGTGTGTGTACATGTATGTGTGTACATGTATGTGTGTGCATGTGTGTATGTGTGTGCACATGCATGTATGTGTGTGTACATATATGTGTGTGCATGTACGTGTATGTGTGTATGTGTGTATGTGTATGTGCATGTGT
>OU015743.1:65364616-65382240 GCA_907169655.1 Acomys percivali | reverse complement strand
GAATATGAGCAGGAATCAGCCACAGTTCTTAGTAACAAGCATACAGAGAGGGAAGTGGCCGTAGGCCTGGGCTGGTTTTGACTGGCTCTACATTCACACCAGTGAGTTTGGACCTCATCAGATCCTTAAGCAGGAGTTGGAACTGACCAGATCTGGGCTTTTTATGTTGAAGTAGGGACGGTCATCTTGCTTTAGCATCCTTGTTTGTTGAAGTTACATGTATGAGCCACAATAACCAAAATAAGAACTCTATGTTTCAAAATTTAATTTAATGTTATTCTTGTAGTGGTGGAAATTGAACCCACGGCTTCATGTAAACTAAGAAACTTTCCACTACTGAACCAAGACCCCAGTCCAGATTCATGCTTTGTGTACTGGTTGGCCAGATGAGTATAGGATCACCCTGGATAGAGAAAACTAAGGTTGGGAACTGGGTCAGCTTGGGAACTGGACCAGTTGATCAGGGCAAAGCCTTGAGTGATTGCAAGATGGAAAGAGGTTAGAGTTGAGAAAGAGCTAACAGGTTAAATTGGCAGGACTCAGACTACTAACATGCATAGAGAATCGCCATACAACCTACTCTTGCTCCAAAGGGCCGAGAATGTTTGATGAATTGTTCACGGCATACGGAATGCGCATGGCTGTGTGGCCAGGTTTTATGGCTGGTATTATGGAGTCAGGAGTTACCTATCAATGGGCATTTGTGTATGAAAAAGATTCTTATAGGAATTCTATGAGGCATGAGTCTTGTTTTTAGGAACCTTGAGACGATAAATGGGACCAGCTTTCAGCTATAGATTCCAAGATTTGTCTTTCAAAGTGTTTCCTGATCAATGGTAATGGCATTTGGCTATCAGAATGGTTCCTCAAAGCTTTCTGGAGAAAGCCAGAGACCTGAACTTTGTACCAAACATCCTGAGGATCTGCTCTTGGTTTCACCTACTTCTCCTGTCACTTTTCACATCAATTCTCCCTCCGTGCCTTGATTATTCATAATTTTAAGACCTTTGCCAGTATCATTCCTGTTTCTGCAATTTTCTCTCATAGGTTTTCATGTAAATATTTTTCACTCACCTTTAAAAAACCACTGCCCTTAGGAATCTTTCCCCAAAGTCCTGAGTCTGACTTATATCTTTGGTTTCATGCTGGACCTGGCCTACACTACTATGCTTTTTTTTTTTTTCTTGTTAGTCCTATTATGTGTAAAGGACTTTGAGGAAAAGAGCTGTGTTTGTGCACTTGTGGATGTTTGTGTGCGTGTATGTGTGAATTCACAATGCTCGTAAATATGTTTGAATGAAACATTTCTTTTTTTATGCAAGGGCCAGTATTGCCAGGATATTATAAATCATAAGTATAATTTAAAACACCCAGCAACAAAAATTCCATAGACAAAAATCAATTATGTAGTTTTAGAAAACATAAAAGACAAATTGTTGAGGTGTACTATATTGTAGTGAATGTTATGTTATTCGCTTTACTTACTTAGCTAATTCTTTGGGGGAGGAGGAACTAAGGAAAACAAGCACAAAGCAGGTCATATATGCTTAGCAGACCTACTGACTCAAGTCCAGATCTTCCGTATGATATTATCTGACTGCTTGGTAGACGTCCTGAGCTCAGCCTAGTGTTCTGAGCCTCTTGCGCAAGTGTGCAATTCTGCAGAAAGTCAGGGCAAATATGAGTGGAACTGCAGTTGCCACCAGCGAGCGTTGAGGGTATATGATGGAGGCCCTGAGCAGGGCCCTACTGCTGGTGTTACCCTTTGCTTGGGCATGTTGAAATTCTTTATATTATTGAGTGAAGAGTCTCAGGTGTTCATTTGGCCTGTCCCTCTTAAATTGGTAGCCAGTGCCGATGCCTCATAGGAAGCACATGACGGTGGTTTCAAAAGGGCCCCACATTCTTGGTATGGTATTCAAAGGTATGATACAACAGCCTCTCCCAGCCAGCGTGGATCATTCGTCCTTTCCACAGAAACTGAGCTTTGGCTCTGTCCCTGCCCCTACCTGATTCTTGCAAAGCTTATCTGTTTTCAATTCTGCCCCCTCGCCCCCCCTCCACACTTTTCTTGTTTAGTTAAAAATCCCACGTTGAAATAATTGCTTAATCTTAATTAGTATTTTAATTCCCCATCCTGCCTTCCCTACTAAGATGAACACATTGACCCTTAGTTGTGCATAACATCAAAACACAAATTCCTTCCTGATTCTACCACAGTTCAAGTCACAGTTTTTATGATGTTTTTATATGACATCTTTTTAAAATGTAGTAGCTTTCTTAAGAAAGGTAACAGAGTCACTGGGATAGCGTGAATTTTGCTCCTGCCATATAACTGAGGTTTTAATATCTTTCTTGGTCATGCATTGGCTTTGTTTTGCTCTGATGAAAATGACTTGTGCCAGAAAGCTACAGTGGATTGAAGCATTCTGCCACAGCAGTCCCCATGGATTAGAACACACGAAGCACAACCATAGGAAATAGAATGCTTCTTTTAAACCACTGAGCCAACAAATGAGGTCATTTGGTGCTGAGAGACTGAGTACTGCAAAGGGGCTGGATCACCAACACCATTAAGCTGGTTGGCTGACATATCCCTTGGCTGGTCATGGGCTACTACAGTTCATTTTTCCATCAATCCTCTTTTGCTTTTCTATCCTTCTAAATCACAATTGTTAACAAACTTATAAAGCAGTACAATAGATGGCTGCATAGATGCATGCTTAAACATCAAATCAGCCTTCCATGTAGATCATTTCCTTGAAAACTCTACAGAAGGCAGAGTGTGAGCCATTCTCATGCAGATTTCAGGCGTGGTTTCTTTTTTTTAATTTTTTTATTTATTCATTTTTTTATTTTATTAATTTATTCTTGTTACATCTCTATGGTTATCCCATCCCTTGTATCCTCCCAGTCTCCCCTCCCTCCCATTTTCCCCTTATTCCCCTCCCCTATAACTGTTCCTGAAAGGGATTACCTCCTCCTGTATATGCTCATAGGGTATCAAGTCTCTTCTTGGTGACCTGCTGTCCTTCCTCTGAGTGCCACTAGGTCTCCCCCTCCAGAGGACATAGTCAAGTGTGGTTTCTAAAGGACAACTTGGAAATCTTCACTTTGCATTCCTCAAAGCTCAGAGGTAGAGAACTGAATGAAAAGAAAAATGGGAATGCACAACAAGTTGGACTCGTGCCTGGTGTGTTTACTTTAGAAAATCTCTTAACGCTCATTTTAATCAATTTGAGAAGAGATGGTTCATCAGATCATAGCATTTTAGACTTGAGAGGAGCCTCAGAGGTCATCTCATCTGATGCGCTCATTTTATGGATGAGGAGAGGGAACCCAGTGAGGGAACAGGTTTCCTCAGTGCTCTGGTACTAATTAGTAGTTGGGCAGAGAACCCAGGTCCCTAACTGCTCAGCTAGAAGACTCTTCATTTTTATACTTATTTTAAGACTTTTTTCTATTTCCAAGTTCAAAAGGCTTGTTAAAAAACAAACAAACAAACAAACAAACAGACCAATAAGTATGGGAAGAATACATTTTTTCATTGAATAAAAGCTTTCAATGTTTTTATGTTTCAGAGTATTGTCCACACTGGGTATTAAGCTGCTGCTGAGCACCCAATAAATATCTCTCGACTGATAAAACTGCTTAGCAAAAGCTTATTTGTTTGGATTTCTTTGGAATCAAACTCAGAGTCCAAAACAAACAAACAAACAAACAAACCAAACAAGCAAACAAAACAAAACACCAGACAAACTCTACTACTGCCCAGCTTGAAGTTAATTCAGTTTTAAAGAAGAAAATTCTCTCTGTGCATGGGTCTAACATTATGCATGTAAGGAAAAAAAGCCTCATGTTTACTATAAAAGAAAATTAATCTCTAAAGAAATTAAAATTCCAAAGGCCATCCCAGGAGACACTGCCAAAAACAAAATACAGGTATAATGGTGAGTACTTGTAGATTTTCCCAAGGTCCATATCAATAAAGTAGGCAATATTATTTGTTGATCAAACTGGGCCATGTTTTGAGTAGAAGCACCACATTTATTATTGTTGAAAGAAAGTATAAATTGGAATTGTTCAAGAAAACATGATACACTGGGACACTGTACAAATGAAAGGAAAATGGTTCCACTAATGAAGTCATCACTATGATAGGCAAGGCCTTGGTGACCTCTGTGTTTTAGTGTCTCTTTTGCTGGCTGGGAAGACGTCACTGGCCTTTGATGACAATATAAAATGATCAATGAATACATTAAGAAGTCTGAATGTAGAATCTCATAATTGTCACAGAAGGCCTAGAAATCCTTTGTTCCCCCACCTCCCACACCATGGTAACTTCTTGAGTGAGTCCTCTTTTTAAATTAGCTCCATCAGCAATTTCTCGAATTCATTGTATCAGCTTATATTTGCTTCCTATACCCTTACTTACAGCCCATTGATCAGTCAGTGATGGTGACTTCTCCTACCTCCCATTGTCTCCTTTCTCTTTCTTTTTGTTCTTCATGAGGAAGAAAAAAGGACCCATCTCTGGAAAACACAGGACACATCTATGGAAACAATAGATTTGACTAGAAACAATCTCCAAGCCTTCTCTTTTCCTGTTTTTGCACTGCCTCTGAGGGAGCTGGGGGTGTGCCACTATAGCTGTTAAGGGCATTAGAGAGCACTTAAATAATAATAATGGGCTGTGATCTGAGGCACTGTCTCTCTTCCTCTCCACTTCTCCTCCCCCCCCCCCCCCCCCTTTTTTTTTTTTTTTGAGATAGCATCTCATGTAGTCCAGGATGCCTTTGAGCTTGTGATATACCCAAGAATGAACTTGAAGTGCGGATCTCCCTGCCTCTAGTGCAGCTTTCTTTTTTCTTTTTTTGTAGGAAGAAAGACACTGAGACATCCTAGTGAGCTGAGACTACTACACGACCAGCCTTTATCCCAAATATCTTATATTTTTCTTACTACATGGTCACAGCAGCCTTATGAATATGTAAACCACTGTTCATTCCAATTTGCAGACTAAAGATGCTGATGCTCAGGGAAGTGGTACCAGTATCCAGCATAGCTGTGACTGACAGCCATCTTGTCTGACTGCAGGACCAAATACTTGCTTGTTCACCCGGCTAGGCTCTTTTTGAAAAAAAAAAAAAGACTCTGGAGCTTATTTCAGTTTTGAAGTATTTCTCCATCTCTTCAGTGATTAGAGTACTGCATAGAGACTACAAATTTGCTTGATTTGTGAATTTTATGTGTTGAAGTCAGAACCCCAATATCTCACAACATGTGACTTTATTTATGGAAGGGGCTTTATGGGATAATCAAGTTAAAATTGGGCCATTTGTGTGAGCATCAATCTAAGAAGATTGATGTGCTCATAAAAAAGGAAAACTCTGGGCACACTGAGAAGGGGGCAGTATGAAGCAGTACTTGAAGAATGTGGCAAGTGTGAGTCAAAGGGAACTAAAAAGGAAGCCTGCAGCAGAATCTCCCCACCACCTTCAAAAGTATGTCTGGTGCTGCAGACATCTTGAGTTTAGTCTTCTGGTCTCTAGGTTGACATGGTCTCTAGAATGACATGCAGTAGGTTTCTGATTTTAAGGCAGTGGTATAAGCTACACTATGGCAATCTCAGGACACTACTTATGAGTCACTAAGTGTGATTGCTTCTGGGTGGCTGGATACAACTTTGATTCTTCTCCTAGACTGTCACTTTCTACAATAAAAGGTTTAGAAGGATGCAGGGCAGAGACTGGGTCCAGGATGGCTATCACATGCATGTGGTGGAGGCAACAACACCCATCCATCCCTAGGTCCTAGGACTCGGGGGATTCCTACAACTTTGATTCCCCTCTTGGGTTGTTGGTGGAGCAGGGAACAGGGTGGAGACTGGTCCAGGCTGGCTATTGCATGCATGTGATAACAGAAGTAGCCAGGTTCTGCAGCCACAGCACAGCCAATGGGTCGGAGGAGAAGAGGTAGTCTGAGTGTTGCTCTCCATATTCCCTCTCAGATGTTGTTCCAAGATTTCCTCTCCTCTCTCTCCTACCCCAAGTGGCTTCTAACACCACCTCCAGTGACACTAATTGATGGGAGAATGATGGGGCACAGCTGAATAATGCACATACTGATGATTTCTTAATAACTTAAAAGCCCTCGTGATGGGGTGAGGAGAGAGAAGGAAACCCTGGCCAAGCTCCTCCAGAGGGGACCAAACGAAAGCTTTCATTCCTCACTGGGGAGAATATGGGGTGCTGCCAGGTGGGGATGTGGTCATCAACTTTATGGGAACTGACCTGGTTTCATGCCGTTGTCCTTCAGAGGAGGCAAGGGGATAGATTTTTAACCCTACATCAACCTGCGGTAGAGGTAGGGGGCCCTGATTAAGAGGGTCAGGCAGCCAGCCACCTTTGGCTGAGGCAGTGCATTCTTGGGGGAGGGGCTCCCCTGGAAGTCACTTTGCTACCGATGTACCTTGTCCCTCAGGAGATGAGTTTTTGATATTGCAAAGATGAATCTGGGTGGGAACACAGTGTTGACAGCACTTGAACAGCTGCCATTAACTGAGCACATTTTATATTTCAGAAGTTTACTATTTCATCTAGTCTTTTTTAAAAAAATTATTTATTCACTTTACATCTTGGGCATAGCTCCCTCCCTCCTCACCTCCCAGTCTCACCCTTCCTTCCCCCTCCCCCCTCCCCTATCCCTTGGAAAAGGGAAGTCCCCCTATGCACTCATCCCAGATCATCAAGTCTCATCAGGGATGAACTCATCCTCTTCCCCTGCGGCCTGGCAAGGTAGTCCCATCAGGGGGAAGTAATTGAAAAGCAGGTAACAGAGTCCATGTCAGAGACGGACCCCACTACCCTTAGTAGTGGACTCATAGGAAGCCTGAGCTGCCCATCAGCTACATCTATGTAGAGGACCTAGGTCCAGTCCATGCATGGTCCTTGATTGGTGATTCAGACTTCACAGGCCCCTCTGAGGGCTTGTTAGTTGGCTCTGCTGGTCTTCTTGTGAAGTTCTTGTCTTTTATACCTCCACATGCACTTTTCTACAAGATTCCCTATGCTCCACCCAATGTTTGGCTGTGAGTCTCAACATCTGTTTCAAACTGATGGCTAGGTGGAGCTTCTCAGAGGACAACTCTGCTAGGCTCCTGTCTGCAAGTACAGCAGAGTATTGTTAGTAGTGTCAGGGGTTGGCTCTCTCCCATGGGGCTTAGGTTGGGCCAGGCATTGGTGGGACATTCCCTCAATCTCTGCTCTATCTTTATCCCTGCAAATCTTGTAGACAGGGTAAGTTTTGGATCAAAGATTTTGTGGGTGGGTTGGTGTTCTCCCTCCACTAATGGTGAAGATCAGACCTGGGAGTACAGGCGTGGGAGAACAGAAGGCCTGCAGAGAAAAGAGAAACTGTGGGTGGGTGTATCTCTGTGACAAGCTGGATACCTAAGTCAGGGAGGACATGAGGAGGACTATAGCTGAGACTCCTAGTAGCAGGGGTCATGGGGACTGAAGAGAACACCCTCTAGCTAGACAAAATTCCATTCAGTCTCTATAAGACATAAGAAAGATGGCATCATCCTCATTTTCTAGACAGTCATGTTGCATCATATCCTAATAAAGATGTTTTGGCTCTTTATCCAAATAGCTAATGCTTCACTGATTTCTGTTTTACTCTGTTCGAAAAAATTCATTCCTAACTATTAAATATGAATATAGTTTCAGAAATAAAACCATGGAAACAATGTAGAACACCTGTCAATTCACGCACAGGTCTAGTACCATCTCCTTTGGTTCTCAGATGCCTGAATCTCTTGCCATTTTCCTGTACAGCCTCCACCACATGCTGGGATTCTCCTTCCCGATCGCTGGTACATGAACACTCACATCTAAAGTTCCCAGGATAACAGAAAGAATAGAAATATGCCATTCCCACATCCGAGGAGCTCAGACACACAGAAATGACTTGCAAATGCCCTCCCTCACTTCCTCCCTCCTTCTCTTGCTTTCTCTCCTCCCCCATCTCTGCCTCTACCACTGTGTCTCTGTCTGTCTGTCTACATAGGCATATGTGTGTGTGTGCACACTCGCCCACATGTGTGCATGCATGTTTGCATGTGTGTGCAAATGCATGTGTGTGCATGGTTTCTGATTGTTTGTTTTACCATGCTAGGGATGCAACTTGCCCATGTTAGGCAACTGCTTTATCATATCACTGAACTAAACTTCCTAAGAGTTAGTACTTTAGGTTAAAAGAAAAATCTATACCAATCATCTTAGAAATCCAAACTTAAAGGCCTAAGGAAATGTCCCAGTAGGTAAAAGCTCCTGTTCTCCATGCAGGAGCTGAATGCAAGTCCCTAGTATCAACTCAGCACATGCCTGTTACCTCTGTGTTGTGAAGAGAACACAGGCAGATTCTAGGAGCTTCCTGGCTAGCTTGTCTGGATAACCGGTGACCTTCAGGTTCAGTGAGAGACCCTATACCAAGGGATGGGGGTAAGGAATGGCAGAGGAGGGTACTCAGCATTCTCCCGGGGCCACTGCCTGCATGCGTATGTACACATATGTTTATGGAATCACATACTTGGGCAAATAATACAAACACACACACACACACACACACACACACACACACACACACACAAAGAAAAAATTTAAAGTTAAATACAAATGCAGTCAATTATCTCTATACACATATCCACATAAAATACAAATTTATAAAGTATATTTTATATATCTATTATATTTGTGTTATCTCTCTGTATATAGATTTATATAATTATAACAAAAGGAATCTGATCCACCTGACTGTATCTCAACTTAAATGGTACCACGTGGTCTTTAGAGAAGAAGCAAGGGTGTAATTCCTAGACGAGGCCTTTTCAATACTAGAATTGTAAAATTATAATCTTACCTTTGAAATAAAAAAGAATAGATTTTCATCTGCCTGAGATAATTTAATATAACCTACCTGGAGACAGAGGAGAGTGGAGGAAATGCTTCTTCTAGACATTTCTTGCTCTATAATTATATTTTCAGAGGGAGAGAATAAAGACTCCTGCTGCTCCACATATTATTATACATTTTGAAGAGGATTCAAAGTTTAATATTTGTCATTCAGCCACTTTTCTAATTTTATGTCTAATTAGCCAAGAAATTGAACTTTCAAAAACATTCTTGAGCTTCTAAATTCCCATATGTATTTCTATTCAACAAACATTTATTATATCAGTCTAGGTGTAAGAGTCAAAGGAAGGCAGCTGAGTGTGTGTGCGTGTGTGTGTGTGTGTGTGTGTGTGTGTGTGTGTTGCACCTGTATGTACTTGCATGCACCCACACAGACACACACACACAGACACACATACAGACACACACACACACACACACACACACACACACACACACGACACGACACACACATACACACACACACACACACACACACACACACACACGACACACACAGGAGTAGTGGGGGTGGGGCAGAAGTGTGTTCACAGCCATGCAGGCAGAACAAATTGCTAAGCAGGCTATGTATATAGGCTTTAGGGAAACCCAAGTGTGGGTTCCTTGGAATCTGTGGGATGTTCATCAGGAAAAGCTTCCCAAGGCATTGCTGCTGGATTTTGGCAGAAACAAGTGCTCTCCTCTTTTAGACAGGATAAGGCATGCACTATTCTAATGTGAGTCCTGGGTGGGGGGTGGGGTACTATATTCATAAGCAAGACACCACTGTAGGCCTGGGTCACCATGCTATGGCGCAAGTTCTTCCAGAATGTTGTCATGATCCACAGTGGATTTGGGGGCTGTAAGAAGGGAATTTGTCTGGATGAAAGCACAGTGGTTTGGATTCACTGTTGTTATTGCAGACGAAGCCATCCTGTTTTAGAATTATTATAAGAGAACTGGGCCTTTCCCACCACCCCAAAGAGAGCGGAATTAAGTGGCTGCACCTGGCTAGGTAGAACTGGCTTCTTTCCAGGCAGGGCTGGGATGCTGTTTTCTCCACTGACAAGGAAGGGGTGCCCCCTTTGTCTTTGCTTGCTGATTCCTTCCCCTCTTTTAATTAGCAGTTTTTGTTATTGTACTTGTGGTAAGAGGCTTAGACAGAAAGGCCATGGCTTTCATGATAAATGCCTCTTCAAACATCCCCAACCGAAAAATAAAATAACATAAAACCTTGCAAATGAACGTGGTAGCACGCTGCAAATGTCAATTCTGCCATCGGAGGTGCCGAAAATCAAATGTAAACAATGCTGGAGGAACACACTGACCTGAATCGGGTGTTCATTCAGTAATTAGTTCTCCAGCAGCAGCTCCGGCAGGAAGCCGGGTCAGTGCCCGGTCACCCAGGAAGCCAGGCCTTTTTCACTGCAGCCAATGGGGAGGTAGGAGCCCTGGGGACATCAGTCAGCTACTGGCCCACTTCTGGTAAGGGGGAGGTGTTTGGTAAGTGCTGTTATACCTTGACTGGCAGGGAAAGTATGGGAATTAATTAAAAGAGAGAGGCTGGAGGAGGGTGACAGAGATGTGACCCTGCACCGACTGCAATGCTAGGAATTGGAAAGCAGACTTCCCCAGAGTTGGAAATATCAAAACGTACAAGATTTTAGTTTAGAAACAGCAAATAATTATATAGATATTTAAGGTTAGTGCTGGCTAGAAATTTGGACAACCTATGGGTTTCAATTTTTCATTTTTCTTGTACAGGTTCTTCAGTCATGAAAGACTCTGACAGACTATTTTCCTGATTTATGAACAATGGGTAAGGACATATATCTCCCCCGTCCCTCCCTTCCTTTCCCACCCCCCTCTTTCCCCCTCTTATTTGTGATTAAATTCTCTTCTTTCAATTAGCAACGTCACATTGAGCCATGACAGGTGAGGTCTGGGAAACACAAGGGAAGTTGTGTGGGAGAAACACACCTGTGAAGAAATGAGAACCCAGTCCCTAGGACTGTTTCTCAGGATTGTTGCACACTCAGGCCCATCCCCATGGAGGCTCAGGGTACCTTGGAGAATATTCTGAGAGGCTTGAGCCATAAAAAGTCTCGGACTGTCAAGATTTTCGTCTCCATTTCTTAGTCAATGAACTTCTATTTCTCACTCAGAGAGCTACAAGAAAATAGAAACAGTTGGCAAAGTGGAAAACTCACTTAAAAAGCAGATAAATACCAGAGACTTCAGCACGAACAATTTATTACTATACTATTCACTAACCTTAGGCAGGCTGGCTAGGAAAGCTCTCTAATGTGCTAAGCAAAAAGAAATTAATGATTTAATGATTTCAGTTTCATTCTCTGTATCAAAGTCAAATCTGGAGAAAAAAACAAAACAAAACAAAACATTAGCCTCCATTATACTAATGGTCTGAGTCCCAAAAGCAACTCTGATCTTTAGCTGGAAAAATAAAGTATCCACATAAAGTAATAGAATAATAAAATAAAACATCCAAAAATGTGTTCCAAGCTTACATGGGCATCAGGAGTGAACAAGGTTGGTGCTACCAACAGCGGCTCCTGTGTTAGGATGGCAAATCTAAGTGCGATCTTTACTAAGAAAAGCAACAAGACAAATACATTTAAACAATCTTGTCTTTGCTTTGTGTTTTTTCTTTCTTTCTTTCTTTCTTTCTTTCTTTCTTTCTTTCTTTCTTTCTTTTTTTTTTTTTCTGCTGAGGGCTTTACCCAACTAGTCTTCGGATGGCTCCGGCAGAGAAAAACATGGCTCTTACCTGAATGTTGCTTTTTCCTCATTCAGTCTCAGGGGACTTTGCTCATCATTTTTTTTTTTCAGGTCATTACATCCCTTCTGGATTAATTTCTTTCACATCCCATTGGCTGGGCTGCCAAAACTCATTTCCTCATTATTGTGCTTTGCTTAAGGGTGGCAGTTGCTGAGTCCTCTGTCATATGCCCTTTGATCTGTCTTGGGTTTAATTTTTTTATGACATCTATTTCTGTTTTTTTTTTTCTTTGTTTATCCCAGTGGCAGAAGGAGAGAATCAATTATTATCATGAAGCTGGTATTTGTCTGGCAAAGGGAGCCTATTTCCCTTTCGGAAACTCGTGTCCCTGTGTGATGTCACATCCCTGAAACTGGGGCCTCTGCAAAGCACAAGAGTTGATTTAACCTGTGACATGCATCTGTGCATCATCTCAAGGCCAACCCTAAAGGAAGGGTCCCTGCTCCTACATGCCTCCAACATCATCCCAGAACTATCTTTCTGAGGCACAGATGACATCATGGCACTTCTAGCCCACATGCTTTCTGGACTCTAATGCCTTCAGGGGAAGCTCCAACTCTTTGGAATAGCATCCCATCTATGTTGTTTCCAGATTGTTTTCCCTCTCCTTGTCCCCACCCCCCAATCTCGGATGCTGTCTTACATATTAGTTTTACTGACATGTGTGAGTTCTTAAGCTTGGAATCCCTTCTTTTTTGCCTACTTAGCAGAATGCCCACCATCCTTGATGTGAGATCAGCCCCTCCTTGAATTTACTTCCCTTTGTCAATACCTATGGCTTGATTGCTCCTATTCCTCTGTTGAACCCCAGATCTGTTCAGCATATCAATGCTATGATCCGCTTTCCTCCATCACCCAGGCTTTGAGTTGCACAGGGACAAGATCTCTGTCTCATTGAACTTTAGGGTCTCTTTACCTTATTAAAAACTCTGGTACATCACCAGAGCTCAGAAACCTTGAGTGCTCAGTAAATAACAAGCATATGAGTGGATTGCAAAGTACCTGGGTGTGTCTCATTAGTTGCAAGACATAAATTATGAATCACTCTATTTTCCTTTCCATTTTGGGGAGATAATAAAACCATTCTCAAATTCAGGTACTTAATGGTTGTTACGGCTATTGTTCTAATTAATTGAAACTTGTACTGATTGTTTTCATTGTCTTATTATTTTTTTTTTCAGGATTTTGTGGCTTCTTTCTTATAATTTTGTAGAAAGCAGTGTGTTTATCTTTGATTACCCTTACTTCTACTGAGTTTTTGGATGTCAGTAGAGTTTGTACTGTGTTCATTTTAACAAAGTCTTTTCCCTCTAAATGTCCTAAAAGTGGAAAGGAACCACATGAACAGTTTTTTTCTCCATCAAGATAGGGTCCGGTTAAAAACTGAGCACTCAACAATTTTTGTTCTTACCGAGGACCAGGTTTCTATGCCCAGTATCCACATGGTGACTCACAACCATTCACAACTCCGGTTTCAGAGACCTGATGCTCTCTTCTTACCTTCACGGTGGTACACAGACATATACAACAAAACACTCATACACATAAAATAACTAAGTCTAGAAATTTGAACCTTGACTCAACACTCTATAATAAGGCTCCCTACCCTCTCTTTGTATTTTGTTATATTGCTTTTGTGAGCACTATACCATATTATTAAACATGCTGGGGAAATACTAACTGCAGATGACTTCCTGTCACGCTTGTATTCTTCCTTCATGTCTTTAACCTTTACCCTTTACATGTTGAACTTAGGAATTATGTCATTGAACATTTGCTGGTGTACTGTTGTGTATTTATTGGTGTCTTAGTTAAGGCTCCTATTGCTGTGATGAAATTCCATGACCAAAGCAAGTTGGGGAGGAAAGGTTTATTCGGCTTATGCTTCCATATCACTGTTCACCATTGCAGGAAGTCAGGGCAGGAGTCTGGAGGCAGGAGCTGATGCAGAGGCCATGGAGGGGTGCTGCTTACTGGCTGGATCACATGACTTGCTCATTCTGATTTCTTATAAAACCCAGGACCACCAGCCCAGGATCAGCCCGCAATGGACTGGGCCTTCCACCATCAATCACTACAGGCTTATCCACAGCTCAGTCTTATGGAGGCCTTTATCAAGTGAGGTTTTCATTTCTCGAATGTATCTAGCCTGTGTCAAGATGACATAAAATTAGCTAGCATAATTGGCCTTTTTATACTCTGTCCTTATATGAAAGTGTTTTTCTTGTTATGGAACGGGGTCAAGAAGATTTGAATGCCACTGAGTTACTTTTAGGGTTATTCTCAGGCCACATATTTCTCTATCATAATTTTCTGTCTCTGTGTGTATGAGTATTTACAGGCTTGTTGTGTGTGTATGTGTGCATGCTTATGCACGTGTGTGTATGTATGTGTGTGTGTGTGTGTGTGTACATTTGGAGGCCAGAGGAAAACATGGGTGTCTTTCTCAATTGATTTCCACTTTATTGTTTTGAAACAGTCTGTCATTGAACCTGGAGCTCACAGATTTGTCTAGACTGGCTGGCTAGCATGGTGCAGGCAACCACTTGTCTGTGCCTCCCCAGCAGTGGGAGTGCAGGTGTATATCCTAATTCTTGGTTTTCTAAGTTGGTGGTGGGACCTGATCCTAGTTCCTTATGATTCTGTGGCAAACACTTTACTGACCAAGCCATCTCTCCTTCCCTTTGTACCATATTGTGTTTACTATGGCATATCAGGACTTGGAAAGGTTTAAGGCATGTGTGTGAAAACTGGTATGTGTGAAAACATGATAGATGAATGATAAAGAAATTGAATACCTTTTATTTTCTTGTATTATTTGTGGAAACTATGTAATTATTTTTAAATTCACTGTCAGACTTTTATTTGTCTTCTGATTTACTCTGCCCCCAGAGTCCATGCCTATTGGTGATTTACCACAGCAAATCCAACAGCTCAAGGCAATGGCCGTGGTGGTTTGAATGGAAATGGCCCCACAGACCCATAGAGAGTGACATCACTAGGAGGTGTGGCCTCCTTGGAGTAGGCATAGCTTTGTTAGAGGAAGTGTGTCACTGGAGATGGGATTTGAGGTTTCAAATGCTGAATCCAGGCCCAGTGCTATTCTCTCTTCCTGCTGTCTGCCAATCTACTTGTAGAACTCTAGGCTCTTTCTCCAGCGCCATGTCTACCTGCACTCTGCCATGCTCCCCACCATGATGAGAATGGACTAACCCTCTGAACCCAAAGCCAGACCCATTGAAATGTTTTCCTTTATGAGAGTTGCCATGGCCATGGTGTCTCTTCACAGCAATAGAAACCCTCTCTAAGCCAATAGACTTGGTTCAATGTTGTCAGGCGTTGTTTCTAACTAGCCTGAAGTCAGCTCCGTCTGCTGTTCTTACAACCATGTGCTACCTCGTGTCAGAACTGAGATGATCAGCTTCAGTTGAAGAAATGAAAGTAGCGTTCTTTGTTTGGAAGACGTCTCTTCCTGTATTTCTTTAGAGCAGTGTAATTATTGATACAAAGATGGAGAGCTGCTGAACTCTTGGGTCTTCTTTTTCTACGGCAGCACCTGGCACACTTCACTGACTCAATGCCTGGCATCTCCTCTTGGGTGAGCCTCCACAATTCATCTTTATGATTCACCTTTTCCAATGTTTAGCAATTTGCAGTAATGAGCCATAAGTTGGCACCCAGGCAGGGTGAGACGAAGTAACTTTCAGCGTTAAGTGAGGCTGTCTTCTGAAGGCATCTTAATGATGCTAAGTGGTCTGGACATTTAGAGGAAGTTCAAAGGAACCGAATCAATTGTACATCATTAAAAACACAGGGCACAGGACTCGGGAGAGGGAGGGTTGGTATCTGCTTGTCTGTTTGAAGGACTGAGGAGTCTGAGGGGTGAGTGGCAGTGTACAGAATGTTGATACAATGTTTCTGCTCCCGGGAAGTGTACAGCCTGCCTTATGTTGTGATAATGGCTGGAATCAACCTTGGCCTGGATAAGGCTGTGTGAATCCAGGAATGTTTGGGAGTCTTGAGGCATCCTGCCTATTTCTTTTCAAATAAACGGCATCTTTGGCAAAATACTACATCATCTTTAATTTTTGAATGAATGTGGATGTGCCAGAAGATAGTACCTGTATATTCCCAAGGCCCTATTTTAAAACATTATGGAGAGTAATTTAAATCATTTTGAGCTGTGTTTTTTTTTATTCCAAATGATTTCCTTTGAGATAATGAGAATGAATATCCAACCTGTGTACATTATGAGCTACATAGATAGAAACACCCCACCCAGAGGGTTAGTTTCTTAGTATAAGAACAAAAGCATTCTATCTGAGTAGACCATTTAATGTGGCTTCATTATTAAGTGGAGTGGAGTATTCTAGTGCTGGGAAATTCTTGTCAGCTATTTTTAGATCAACATTTAGGTTTTTCTTCCATACCTAGAAAAAGGCATCTGAGTATGTAGTTAGTGGAAGAACTATGGCCATTGCATTTAGGCAACATAGAATTTAATCTTGGCCTTGACCCTGACTATTGGAGTATCTCTTTACAATGTGCTTTTTTTTCCCACTGTGGAAAGTACATGAAACCATCTCTTGCTGCGTTCTTGTGAGAAGTGTCTGCTGTGAGGAACCTGCCTAACACAGGCTTTTAGGGGAGCAGAAGGCTCCACTGATGCCGCAGTTAACCCTGGGATCCACCCAAGTCACTGCACAGTGTGGAGAGACCAAGCAGTGTGGTGGGCTCCATTTAGCACAGAGCCTTGTGAAGGAGGGGCTTAGTTTTACACAATGGCCTTCTTTCTACTCCAAGTCTGTTTCAGATGTTCCTTCCAGATGTCACACAGACCTGAATCCAATTCAAAGTCAGCTGTGTCCCCCAGTATTTGGGATGGGCAGTGTAAGAGGGTAAGGAGACATAGGGGGTATATTGAAATTACATTATATACTAGCATGAAGTATCCATAAAGAAGCGCAATGCGAATACGATGCACAGCGGATATATACCAGTGAAAGCACCACACCCTTCAGTGGCTGCACGACACAGCTGTCTCTCTGCAGAGCCTGCCCAGAGTCTCTACCTTCACTTCCTCTGTCTTGTTTGTTCTCCCCTCTGCCCCTCATATTCCTAGTCTGTGGAAGATGAGCTGGGATGAGAAAGACAAGGGTTCTTCCGTTGTTTCTGCAGTGATTAATGTGCTCACAAAGACAATAAAAGCACAGATGTGAAAGCGTCTCTCCAGCTAGCAGAGTGGAAGAAGACACAACAAGCCCATGTCTTTCTGGTTCCAAAGATCTGACCTAGAGGAAATGTCATTCCTAAAGGCAAAGTGATGTGTGACATTATGTGACACAAGCCACATCATGCAGAGTCCACATTTGTGAATTCACCTAACTCACTAAATGTTATGTGTTAGCAAGAGCAATACAGAAAGCTTTTTTTTTTCAGTCACCCACAGAGATGTTCAGAGTAACAAAGACTTGATTTCCCTCTAAATACAAGTATCCAAATGAAATTAGGCATCTTCTGTTCTTGTTTCCTCTCAGAGGTGACCAGAGGATGAAGACAGCAGGGGGCAGTATGGCCCAGGGCAAGAAGCAATGGTTCTGGGGCCAATGGGATTGGGACTGAATCCCACCTCTCACAGTGAGTAGTAGGACAGCTTCAGTCACAATAGTAAGCATTTCTGAACCTAATTGTTTCTTGTTTTTTAAATCATCCATCCGTCTATCTATCTATCTATCTATCTACCTATCTATCATCTATCTATCAATCATCTAGCATCATCATCATACCTATCACATATTCACATGTCTATCATCATCTCTATTTTTCTTCTTCTTCTTCTTCTTCTTCTTCTTCTTCTTCTTCTTCTTCTT
>OU015743.1:65352352-65364606 GCA_907169655.1 Acomys percivali | reverse complement strand
TTCTTCTTCTTCTTCTTCTTCTTCTTCTTCTTCTTCTTCTTCTTCTTCTTCTTCTTCTTCTTCTTCTTCTTCTCCTTCTCCTTCTCCTTCTCCTCCTCCTCCTCCTTCTCCTCCTCCTCCTTCTCCTTCTTCTTCCTCTTCTTCATCATCATCAGTCTACCTGCCTATCAAAGTATATAAATATCACTATGAACACATACATGTACATATACACATTGTCATTCTTAAGAACAAGGGTTCGGTATTCAGTATTTCAGTATTTCCAAAGACATTACAGAACACTATGGATGAAAAAATCATGAGAGTTAATGATTTTATTTGTGCATTTGTGTTTGTATGTATGTATGTACGTGTGTGTGCTTTGTATACTGGTTGGAAAAGTAGGCTGTGGTAATGAATAGACTTTGGCATAAGTTCTAATATTATCAATAAAATACACTAAGATATGAACTTAGATAAGTTACTTTATTTCCTATATCCCAAGACATTCTGATATTTTAAATTTGGAGTCAAGGTGTCTACTTTCCACCATAACAGTCATTTTTAATAGTAGAAATAGGAGTTTCACATACCTGAACATCCCTGGTAATTTCTAAAGTTGTATTAATGGAAGACATCATTATATGGCTCATGTCCATGTAACTGGAACAACCAGGAGTCTGTGATACTCATTCTTGGGGGATCTAGTCTCCACTTAAAATGTTTGCATCTAGCATTTATTCATTTGTTCATTCATTGAATCAACTGTGCAATCTTTCAATGAGCTTGTAGTGAAAATTAGTGTTCCTAACCTTGTGAAAGATGCTGTAAGCATGCATTTTGATCTATTTTAGTATATTAGCATTTCTTATATTTCTTTCTCCCTACCCCAACCCGAATCCTTTCCAATCTTTAACACCACACTGGAGCAAAAGAAGGTTAGTCAGGAAAAGGGGTATAGCTCTTTTTAGTTACTTCCTGCTGGCTAGGGCTGTTGGGTTCCTTGGGGGCCAAGTCCAATCTTCCTTTTAGGATATCTCCTACTTCTTCTCATCAAAGTGCATCAACAACAACCAGGAGCAGCAGGAGGGAGCACCAGCAGCCTTTTTCTTTCTTGGAGCCCCCACCCATCTCTCTCTGGGCTCTAGCATTTATTCCCTCTTTATAGTCCTCAGAATTAAGCTATCTACAGCTGACAAAGATTATGGTCTTCTCAGAGCCTGCATGAGGCAAGCAGTCTGCCGCTGTTGACAAATCTGAAACAGCCCCATATTCTATACTTACGGGTAAAACAAAACCTGTTAACATGATATAAATGAATTTTTAAAGACATCAAAATTTCCACTAAATTACCCCCTTTTAGTCTGAAAAAAAAAATGACCTTTTTTTGTAATATGAATGAGACTTGTTGCTTTCTTAAAAGGAGATTATTAACAAACCGAACACATTTTGTGTCAATCATTTCTTTTGTAACCTGCTACTCTTGTCTGGAACATCTTGTACTTTTTACGCTGAGCCTCAATCTAGAACTCCAAAACTGTTTCCTAATGGCAAGCAGTTACCTCGTATGTCCCTCTTAGACCTGAATTCACTAGTTCAATGACACCTTCTACCACAGAGTCTACAAACCCCTAGAAGCTTAGGCATTCTTGTCAGTGCTGCCGGCCAGAAATGGCTCCTTTGTTTCTCTGGCAAGAAGTACCTTATTTCTCAGAATTAACACACCAGCCATTTTGAGCTCTGAGGCTTTTAGCAGCTTGGTTACATTTCTTTTCCAATGACCGAATTTACCACAATTGAAGCACTGAGGATTTCGATATCTAAGGCATTTGGTGGCTCCTGGGAAAGTTAATAGTGTAGTCTCTTAACCGAGGCTGCTCCTCTGGCAGCTCAGTTTGCTCAAGATTGACCTTTTTCTCTCAAAACAGGATGTTTCTTTTTAACTCTTTATCCTGCATGGCCTTCTGCTCCTCCTGGCTCCCCAGTCTGCCCAAGGGCTGTGGGCACTTGACAACAAAAGTGTTGGATCCCTTCTGTTTTCCCTTTTCCAGCAACACTATTCACTTCCCAAGCACTTCTATCTTTACTCAACACTCTCTGGTTGCACAGCCAACTCTGCAATCTCTCCAAAAATGAGAGAATTGAGCCACCCTTCTGATTTTCCTATTTCATCCTTTTTTTTTTTTTTTTTTTTTTTTTTTTTTTTTTTTAGTATCTATGTGCAATTTTCTAATTGCTCAGCCATTCTCCCAACCTTAAAAAAAATGGAATGCAGAAAGAAGACAAAGCAAAAACAGGAAATCCCCTCTGGGAGCAAAGCAGGAGAGAACCCGGTGGCCATAGCCACAGTAAGCCTTTCAGCGATATCCTGAGACAAGAGTATTCATTCCTTTGTACTCTGATTTTTCTTCTATGGCACTAGAAACCAGATCTTCCAAGACTGGCACCACTTGTTAGCACCTTTATTTTCATTTTATTTGGGGTTCTTATACCTCTATCTCCCTTCCAACCTTTATCCACCCTAACACCAAGTTGGAGAGAAAGAAAGTTAGTGGGCAAAGGGGGCATAGCTCTCTTTAGGTACTTCCTGCTGGTTAGGACCATCGGGTTCCTTGGTGCCAAGTCCAATCTTCATTTCAAGATATCTCTGACTTCTTCTCATCAGACTGCATCAACAGCAACCAGAAGCAGCAGTGGGGGAGGGGGGAGCAGCAGGTGACTTCTTCTTTTTCAGATCCACGCCATACCCCCCAATCCCTCTCAGGGCTCTGGTATTTATTCCCTCTCCAGCGTCCTCAGAATTAAACTATCTGCAGCTGGCAAGGATCAGAGTCTGCATGAGGCAAATAGTCTACTGCTGTGGACGATCCGAAGCAGCCCCATATTCTACACTTGCAATCAAAACAAAACAAAACAAAACATGTTTACATAATATAACTGGGTTTTTTAAAGACATCAAAGATTCCACTACAGATGCCTAGGATGGGACAAGTGAGCTAGGTCTATCTCTGCAGAAGCACAAGAGGGCATGAGACAGCACGATGTTTGGACTCTAGAGTTTGGGTATTCCAGGATTCCAGGTTTTCTTTAGACTCAAATTTTTCACGTGACCTGGCTCTCCTGACTTTGGAGCTCCTATCTACTGGTGCTAGTTGTATATTTGTGTTTCTTTGTGCATGGGTGGAGGAATATGAATGTGAAAACAGAGAGTTGTCTTGGCAGTTAAGTTCAAGCTGTCCTCACAGAAGGGCCCAGTTCTGTTCTGAGCACCTAGATGAATGGCTCACAGCAGACTGTTACTCCAGCTCCAGGAGGATCTGATACCTCTGGCCTCTGTGGGTACTTGTCACATGCACACATGCATAGTTAAATATAAATATTTAAAACCTGGAATCAGAGTGTGAGCAGTGATGCTGGTGGGACACTGTGCCTCGATACTTTTGTGCTGTCATTTTCTCTATGTTTCTTCTTCATTAACCTGTCTTTTAGAGTCTCATGGATGTTGGAGTTCTTTCTCTGAGTTCTCATTCATACTGCTTCAGCCTAGAGTTTACAATTATGGAAATTCCCATATGTTTAACTAATTCTTGAGTGTTGAGCCTAAGCTGAACAAATTACTTGTGCTTTGGATGTGCCCTGCATTCCCATCAGAGATAAACACACTGAAATGATTTCTTCATGTCAACATGTACATATGAATCCCAGTGTTAAGGTATTATAATGTAGGCAAATTTTAAACTGCCTCAATAACATTTATAGAAAGAGCACAGAGGATTGCTGCAGACTCCTGGAAATTGCTTTGCTGTGTGAGGCCAGTGGCCATAGACTCTGAGGTAAAGGAGCTACAATAAAACACCATAATAATGAATAGATAAAGGTCTGACCAGATCATGTGGGGTCCAAATGTTTGGACAATTTGTGTAAAAGTAGATCACAGTTTGCTGGAAATGCAATATTCTTTAGCTCTTTCTCCCTGTCTTCTTTCTTCTCTTTGGTTCCCCCTCATCTACATCCAGTTTTCCTGAATTTGTTTATTGTGGATTAACCGGAAGGTGCTTTTATAAATAAAATATGCCCAATTGGGATAAATTAAGTATGAATCTTGATGCGTACCCTCTCTGACAGTTTCTGGAATTCTGTATCTTCCAACTTCTGGAACACTTATTCATTCTTATTAAAGGCATCACATATTTTCTTCCCAGTCTAAAAAAAGGTGGAAACATCTGAGCCAACATGGGTTGGGCTTTCTGTTCTAACACCTGTCAGGTTTAAGATGCCACCTGTCCATGGCTTCTGGCAGCACAGTGTGAAAGCTAAAAGCTTGAATTCTGAGGACAGGCTGCCTGAGCCCACGCTCTGCATTTACCACTTTCTGTAACTTCAGGCAAACCCTCTCAGTTTCCCTCTCTGCAAAGTGGGGCAGATGCTGTCTACTTCCCAGAACTTCCCTGGCTATTAAGTGAAAAGTCCCACAAAGCACACAGAGCCACATTTCCGCAAACTAAGCTATTTAGTGATGAACAGGTAACGCCAGTTGCTGCTTCTCCTGCTGCTGCTGTCAGATGGAAGCCACTTCTTTGGTTCCTGGATTGATTTGTTAGTGTGTTGACTAGTGTCTGCTGGAAATTTTAGGTTTCTATTAAGACATTTGTTTGCATAATATAGAACCCAGGAATGAATTATTCCTCAGGCACAGGACTGTGGAATCAGTTGGGCTTCAGCTTTTCTGGTGAGGGTTTGGAGAATTACCTTGTAAAGTTTTTATCTCTAGGGAGACATGTCATAGGTTATAAAATCTAGGCATGGTGAAGTGAAAACAAAGAACAAAATTGTGGAAAATTCATAAATATTCTTATTTCTTGTATCAAGAAATGCATTGGTTGCTTTTTAAGAGCAGAATTGCATCAGAATCCCCTGGGAGACTTTTAATAATACAGGTGTCTACATTCTAATCAGGGCCCAATACATTTGCAGTCCCATTATTTTCTCCCTCACCAGGAATTCGTACTTGAGCTCTTGCCCATGTTGGAGATGGTACATATTCCAGAGAAGATGCAGGCGATCATTGGTCACTTCACGTTGCCTCGGTGGAGGCTGCTAGGGTTCCTGTCCTTCTCTTCTGGGTTGCTGGCATCCAGGAGCAGAGGGAAGGAGAGAAGCAGACATCTGTGTGGCAGTCTCTTGTTTTCTATTATTTTCTTTACAAAGCACTTGGAGCTAAAACAGCAGTTCTTGGCTTGCGACGTGAAAGATTCAACGTAGATTAGCCTGTAACCACATAGTCCTTGGTTTGGAGCAGCTGATAAAAACAAACATTTGAACCACGGAAATAAACGGTCATTGAGGTAAGAAAAGTGTTTGAATGGTCTAGATACTTGATTCATAGCTGAGTACCCTTTTCTACCTTCAGTATTAGCAAGCCCAGAGCCAGGTTTGTAGCCTCTTCTTCATTAGTGCAGTATAGGCAAGACTGACAGATATTTTATGTATCTGTCTCACTCCTGGATTCTATGTGATCTTTTCTACCTAGATTTGCTCTTTTCTATGGTTCCTTCAGTCATTTAGTTTGTATTATAATCTCCTATAAGTAGCATAAAGCAAATAAAAAAAAGCATGCTAGAGTTTTTGTGATTACAAAATACTTATATTTCTCCCTTCCATTTCCTCCCCCCAAACCTTCTATACACCTTTCCTTCCTATCCTTCAAATTCATAGCCTCTTATTTTATAAATTGTTACTGTATTCATATATATTCATATTCATATATATATTTATTTATTCCAGGATACATCTTGCTCAGTCTGTATAATGTTACTTGTTTGTATGTTTCCAGGACTGAACATTTGACCCTGGAGAACCAATTGGTGCGCTCTTCTCTGGGGAGACTATCTCTCCCGCTCCCAGCTTTCCTCAGTTGCCTATAGTATTTTTGTGTGTGTGTTTAGGGTTGGGGGGGGGGCCTCATGAGCTTTTTCCTGTCCTCTTAGGCATGTTCACTGGTGTTGTCCTTGTTTGTATCACACTTGGGCGGTCATGTTGGTGAGACTTTGTAGGAGTAGCTTCTGGCATTTAGTAAAAGACACAATCATTCAGCAGACTCCCTGAATCTCTGGGTCTTACAATCCTTCTGGCCCTTCTTCCAAAATGTTCCCTGCAAGCTTCCAAAGGAGGGAGGCAACCAACAATCCTAGCAAGTGTGAGGCCTATGACCCACATCAATGACCAGCATGGCACAGTAATCCTAAGGGGGCAGTGGTGGCACTGTGGTGGAAACCAACAGCTGTGTAACCAGACTTCATAGGCAGCACTTATCCCATGTCTTCTATGAGCCGCTGGTTCTTTTAGAGCCTTGAAGGGACTCTGTTTGACATGACTGTGACCACCTTGAGTTGTAATTGTGTTAATGTCCCCCAAGTAACCCTGTTCAGCTTTCCCCACACACTTTCCAGTGGGAAAAGAACAATTAGAGTGACAGGCAGCACTTTACAACCAGAGTACAGCACCAGCAGTGGCAGGAATGTTCCAGGCAGCCCTGGTAGCAGCTTGAGATCAACTGGCTATGTTCTAGGTTAGATGCAGTCTGTTTTGACCATTATATACTCTCTCTCTCTCTCTCTCTCTCTCTCTCTCTCTCTCTCTCTCTCTCTGAGACAGGGTCTCTCTGTGTAGCCCTGGCTGTCCTAGACTTGATTTGTAGTCCAGGCTGGCCTCGAACTCACAGTGATCCGCCTGCCTCTGCCTCCTGCCTCTGCCTCTGCCTCTGCCTCTGCCTCCTGAGTGCTGTGATTAAAGGCGTGCGCCACCACACCTGGCTACATTTTGATGGGACCCAGGGCCATATTTTTGTCAGTAAGCCCTCAACACCATGCAGTCCCAGTTCTGTCTCTTTCTTTCTTTGGTCTCAGTGCACCTTAAGCTGGCTCTCTTACAATGAAACAAGTTGTATTGGAACAGCCATACAGATATAAATTTCCTTGGCCCAGAAGAACGCAAGACTATAGGAAGACAAATATGCAAGTAAGTGGCTACACTAACATGTGACTCATTCTCGAATTGAGTATGTATAAAATTCTGTGAAATCACAGATGAGGGCCAATTAATTTTATCTGGGATAGGAAATCTCAAGGAGAGAGAGAGAGTTACCGAGAGGTGATGACATTTCGGCTTGATCTTGTGCATAACAAATGACTTCCTATAAGATATTTTCCACCTGTTTTGAATTAACTAAAATGATTAGGTCTTAGGTTTTTTATAAAGGTCATCTCCACTAGAATGGAGAAAGTGGAAGGCTCTTGTGAAAATAACCATTTAAAATACATCAGCCTAATTTTGAATGGCTACCAGAACAAATTAGTGCTAAAGTTCATGAGAAAGACTCAGATTGGGAGAAAATTTCCAGGGATTTGATAGGAAATAACATACACACACACACACTCTCTCTCTGTCTTGCTCTTTGTCTTTCTCTCTGTCTCTCTCTGCCTGTCTCTGTCTCTGTCTGTCTGTCTCTGTCTCTGTCTCTCTGTCTCTCTGTCTCTCTGTCTCTGTCTCTCTCTCTCTCTCTCTCACACACACACACACACACACACACATGCCCAGAATAATTAACATAAAGCAATAATGTGAGCTTCCTACAATAGTATATTGCCCCTTAATCTGTGTGTTTTAGGCTTAACCATAGAAGGGAAGGAGATACAGACTAATGAAATAAACAAGAGACTTGGCTAACACTCAGTGGAAGAAATGATGCTGTGTGTTTTCTAGCCCTGCTTCATTTTCTTGTTTCCTTCCTGTTTCCCGCTTCCCTTGCTGATGTCTTCCATTGGCTGGCAAACGCTCCTTTGCTTGATTCCTTACTCTCTAGTCTTCCCTCCATGGGGATGTGGAGGTACCATGTTGAAATCTAGCTCGAGGGATGAAGGAGCTTGAGTTGCTGGGGCAGCATAGAGAAGAGTCCCTTGGGAAAACTGTTTAATCAAGGACGTCTGGACTGGATTTCACATAAGTGAGCAAGGCTTCAGCTTGTGTTGTGCAAAGCCACGGAAATAAGAGGCTACTTACCACAGCAGCTTGTCCACACTGGTACAGCGACCGTGTGTGAAATGATGGAGGTCCACGTCCTTCCATGTGAGCATCCCTTATCTCCCCATCTACCCTCAGAGCCATGTAAAATACACTTTTTGGGTCATTTAAGAACTATTTTCAGATTCCACAAGTTAGGACATTTTCTTCAGGTATAGAGAATGGGTGGTGAGTAATCACCGTCTATTAACTAAGCATAAAACATCATGAAAATAGCAGTACATTCAGTTCTCAGTTCTCGAAGGAGCCTATTGGTGTAGTGCATGTGTAGAACAGCCCAGACTGGGCCTGGGTCTGACAAAGGACACACACACATGTAACATAAGGAGACAATGTTTGTGTGAATGCATGCAGAAAGCCTTAGTCCTAGGAGGCCTATATTTGTTTGGCAGAGGGTATGGCTTTTAAAAAGATAATCCCATTGATGATATATATGTGTAACATTTTCATGGAGCTCAAAATTTACTCAGTCAAGAATATTTCAGAAGCAACCCCTGCATAGTAAGCAAGGCAGATCTAAGTTTTACCCACAATAATCTTACACTCTAATAGGAAAAGTAGACATTTAATATACAGCAATGGGTGTATTCAAGAAGGTGGGGTGGGACATAGTGCATTTATATTTAGCATTTTCTTCTCTTTCTGGACAAAAGCATGTGGCTATACTTCTGTTTCTTTTAAAAAAAAAACAAAAGTAACATAAAATAATGTTCTCTGTGTGAGAAATTAAATTAAAAATGCCTGTGATTTATCTCTTTGGCTATAATGGATGAGATGTAGAGAGGGAGTTGGGAATAAGGTTTGGGAGTACATGTCAAAATTTTGTCACGAACGGGATGATTTATGAAGGCTCTGATGAGGCTGTAAAGACGCATTAATCTGTGAAGAGGTAACCATGTATCTCTGTGTGCAGTTATACCCAAGAATTTCTTTTTTAAAGATCTCACTAGTTTCTTACTGCGTAAGGCCTTTTAAATGTCTTAATGAGGTATCAAAATTAGTAAATTATTGAGCCTATAATTATTGAGCTGGTTTTCTTACATTTTAATCCCCATGCCTCCAATCTATTGCTCCTTGCTATGAGATTAGCATCCTTAAGTTTAGTCCATTCTACTTAGGTACTCTGTTTAAAATACTTTTAGTTGCTCCTGGGTTCGATGAATCATATCTACCTCATAATAGCATTGCAGCATTCTTTATTTGTTGGTCCCATTTAGAGTTTTAATTCCATCAATAAGCACCTTGTCCTGTCATTCCCCAAAGCTTGACTCCTTCCCAAATTCTACAGAACTCTCCATTCCTTGCCTTAGTTTTCTTTTTTCCCCACGGTCCCAAAGCTGTCCACTGTCTCCCAACCCAGTGTGCTTCCAGAACACCATTTAGTTTCAACAAATACAAAGTACTAGGGATTGTAATGGGTCATTAATGCTTAGCATCATAATGGTTGCTAAAGATTACCCTAAATGGGGCTTCCAATGGGTATCTGCCAATCTTGGCTGGAAAAGGTCTTCTGTTTGCCTTTTCTACTCAGGAGGGTTTGGAGTCACTTTCTTCCCGATAAGCTTCCTCTATTGTGCATTCACCAGAAGAATGGTTATTGGAGACAGAGACTGGTTTAGATTCCTAAAGAGTCTGCAATGAGGGATCTCTGCCTCTTAGTTTTATGCCTGTCAATCAGCCATCATCTTAGTACCTACAAGATGCAGCATTCCAATAAGCAGCCACACCAGAAACTGTAAGGATGAAGATAGTTGAATTTCTTAACTTTATGAAATTTAGTTATTAAAAACTCTGCAAATAACTAAAAATATCACATTCAAAAATTAACCAGTTTTAAATAGATGTTGTTGGGAATCTGGGAACAATTACACACATATCTTTAATATCCATCCACTGTTTTCCTGAGCACTAGGTACTTGGAAGGCAAGTATTAAATGTTTACAGTTCCCAGTGGACAAGTTCCCCCCCTCCCTCCCTCTCCTTCTTTCCTGTCTATCCCTCTCCTCCCCTCCCAATGTGTTTCCTTTCTTTCCCTTCTCTCTTTTTGCCTTGTGAGGCATGGTCTTGCTATGTAGTTCAGGCTAGCCTCAGACTTTTGATCCTCCTGCCTCATCTGTCAGAGTGCTGACATTATAGGTGTGTGTGTGTGTGTGTGTGTGTGTGTGTGTGTGTGTGTGTGTGTACCAGGTTCCAGCTCTATTTCTATAAACTATCCTTGTTTCTGAATGTTGATAATGCTGCTGTTAGCACTGATTATATATTGGAAGGAATATTAAGCAATGTCTAACTATACTTACTTAACATTACTCTTTAGAACTTGACTTCAGGTTGTGTTTTATAGTGTATATGATATGTAGTAGAGGTTTTTATAAGTAACAACATAAATATATTCATTCTAAGAACCCACTTTTATTTAACTGATCTGATACATTTAAAAAAAAACACAACTTACTTTTAACTGTCTTTACCATGCAGAAACTGGATTCTCTAGTTTTTATTCACCAACTGGCTCCTCTTTCCTTATGGCTCAGGCCTGCGAATCCCATCTGGTGGACTCTCCAGGTGTAATGAATTGCCTTTCAACACTTATCCATGGAACCAGCAGTTAGTCAGTTTTCCCACTTTAAACATCCCATTTTATTTATTTATTTCTCATTTCACTTACCCCTCAGAACATTGGCATTTAAATTTTTCATTCTGGAATGTGACCATGTGGAGTGTTGTTTTGAGGTAATCAAATTGTGATCCCAGTTTTATGAGCTTCTTTCCAGGGTCATGATGAACTGAATGCATTGACTAGTTAGTTGTCTAGTGCCTCACACCTGAAAGCCGGCCTTTAAAGTTTGATCTTAGACCTGTGTGCTCACTAAAATAACTTTGTGTGCCCTTATAGATCTGAACTACAAAAGTTTATGTCTTGGTTTTATTTTTTTTCAAACCTACAAGTTAAATATGTCAGAAAATCTTGTACCTACTGAATAGTAAATGCTTATTTCTTTGGGTAAAGCACAGTATGCAAGGAAGCAATTTAATTTTTCTTTTTCTTTTTTTTAAGTTGGACCCTTTTGTATCCGAGAATTCTTTTTCTGTAATAGATCTAAATTTATATCACTTGGTGACTATCTCCAGGACAGCCTTGTCACAGCCATACATCACCTCATCTAAGCTGCTATAGTAAATAATTGGGCCCGTGAGACATAGTTTTCCATCGTCTCCGCAGTGACGCCCTGCACAACCTCTTGGTTCTCCCCTGGGTCTGCAGGGCGATGGCACTGTTGCCTCTGGCCTTTTCATTTATTATTTATTTCATTTATTGCAGGGCTCAGAACAAATTGAAACTGGCAAAAAAAAAAAAAAATGGAGAGCGAGACTGTGGAATGAAAATGGCTAAGCCCAAATGATTCCTCCGAGCTGAGGACAGCAGAGAGGCAAGCAAGGATGTCTCCAGACAAGGAAATGGCTCAAGACAGGAGACTTCTGATGCTTTCAGGAAATACATGTGCATTGGTGGGGGTTTTCAGATCTTCATTACAGTGGGCTGGTTGAGTGGTTTTTTTCTTTTAATTTTGCCTTGTTGCGTTCTTGTCAGTCATAATACAGCCTCAGTCATGAAAGGCCAGGGCAGGAACTGGCCAGAAAGTAGACACATATATATATGGTTCCCACAGGCAAAACCACTCTCTGAGCCTCAGTTCCTCTACTAGCTACCCATAGACTGGTTATCCTTTCTAGTCCCTGAAATAAAAATGGTCAGCGCAGGTCTTCATTGCCTTCCAATTAATTAGATACTCTTCAACTTCTGTACAAAGAACAATTTGCTACAATAATATTGAATATAAACTAGTAGGTTTTATCATAAGATACTCAACTTGTATAAATTCTTCTGAAAACAGAGAGATTTTATTGTTTTTTAAGTTTTAGTTTTGTAGTGCTGGGAATTGAACCTGGGATCTCACACAGCATATGCTAAGGGAGTGCTGAACCATTTCCCTTCTTCCACAGCCTCAGACAAGGAGCTTTTAAATGGTGTGATCCAAACTGGTATCAAGGAAGACATTTTATTCGTAGATTAAAATGTCTATTTCACTTAGCAGCCAATATAGTCAGTGCTTAAAACAAATGGTTTTCTTGTTTGTTTGTTCTCTTGTTTCTCTCTCTCTCTCTCTCTCTCTCTCTCTCTCTCTCTCTCTCTCTCT
>OU015743.1:65279643-65336837 GCA_907169655.1 Acomys percivali | reverse complement strand
ACACACACACACACACACACACACACACACACACTATAGCATTTGACTCAAGTTTAAGCCAACACAAAATGCCCTAACTCTGTCCTGTTCAATATGGTAGCTATCAACTAACTGTGGGTATACAGCTCTTGAAATGTGTGACCAGTCCAAATTGAGGTGTGTCATGACTGTAAAAACATATATCGTATTTCAAAAAGCTAGAGTAAAAAAAGAATATAAGCACTTCACTAAAGTATGGTTTTTGTTATGTATTAAAATGGTGATAGTTTAGATATAGTGGTTCAAATAAATAAAATATAGCATTAAAATTACTTTCATCTTTCTACATCCTTCTGTGTGACAATTAGAAGGCTTGAGCCTGCACACATGACTCATGGAGCATTTCTGTTGAACTTTGCTGCTCTAAGGTCATGTCTACTCCCGTTTTATTACTTTTCATGTTTAAACATTTTAAACTTCAAAGACAGATTGTGCTTTGGTTTCTACAAATCCGTAGAAAGAAATTTTCATCGTCCCTGAGCATATTAGCAAGTTTCTCCGGGCTGCTCCGCGCCCTTGACCTGTGCTGTAGCTGCTTCTTCTCCAGCCTGGATGCAACACGCCGCTGTCCAGCCCACAGCCGCAGCTCACTCGCAACACGCCGTTGTCCAGCCCCACAGCCGAAGCTCACTCGCCACACGCGGTTGTCCAGCCCCACAGCAGCAGCTCACTCGCTCACTTCCAGTCTTGCTCGAGCAGAGGCTTAAAATCCAAGCCTGAGAAGATGCGGGACCTTGACATCCGCTGAGATGGGATGGGCTGACCCGATGAGCCCTTCCTTTCCAGTTAAGACCCCAAAGAGCCTATCCAATTCCATGGCAGCCTCAGATGCTTCCAAGACAGTCATCTCCTATGGAAACCAGGATACCCATCTTCTTGGTCCTCCAGGGTTTCTCACTGGTCACTTCATTCAGGAACGTGCTGTGTATGCAGCCACACTCCCATAGCCATCACCAATAGGAGCCTAGTAAAATCTGAAGCCTTTTTTTTTCTTTCTCTCTGTCAAGATGGAGTGAACTGCATTCTCCTTGGTTGCTCTCCGGGAACACTGCAGAATTCTATCCTCAAACCCAGGCCAGCAGTAATGAGAACCCAGGAAACTGCTTGGAAGGAGCAACAATTTTTCATGTGGTTTTATGTTTGTGGTTCTGAAAACAGCTCCTGGTATACAGTAGGTGCTTCATAAGTATTCTTAAACGGATGAATTTGAAAACCAGGGATTGCATCTGAAGAAGCTTTGGTGTGGAACCATCTCCCCAGCTGAAGTGCACACCGCCTTCTGTCCAGATGACCCTCAGAATTCAGACAGCACACATCCTGATTTAGATTTCTTAGCTTTGGTTTATATCAACCCCCAGACTGCCCTCCATTTAGAATTAAATTAACTTTAAAAGAGAGTGTAAGTGCCTTGTTTGAAAATCTCTTCTGTTTGCCTGGTGATTTAATTTTCAGCCCAGATGTGATCTGGCATCCCCAGTGGTTGGCGTCTGCTTCTCGTTTACTGGATATTGTTCACAGGGGTCTGGGATGATGACACGGGAGGCTGTGGATGGGAAGACCAGCCCACTACACACTGCTGGCTTTAGACTCACAGACCTTGCCTCTCAGCCTGTTGTAATCACGCCACTTCCAGAAGAAAGGCAGGTTGGTCTGTTGTGCAAAACTGTCTTGCATTATTATTTTTTAAACATTTTACCTTTGATACACACCCAAGCTCCACACATTTTTTCCCCCTCCCTTAATTTTTAAACCCACATACTCTTCAAGGGAAACGGAATCCATATGTTTCCGATTCATTCACACACAACTCATCAAAATGTTGTTTTTAAAGAGCTAAACTCAAATCCCACAGGGGCTGAGTGGGTTTTAGACTTGGCTGAAGGTGCTTTCCTTTCCCTGACATGGGCGCAGTAAGGTGTGTAATAGGAGCCCCGCCCACCACCCTCCCAGGAGCTGAAGAAAGGAGGGTCAGCTCACACCTCTGGCTTCTCACCTTGCAGTCAGCCTCCCTTTCCACCACTGCTGAGGCCCACCTTTGATTAGCTCAGAAAACCAAAGGCACAGAAACTCCGCCTTGTTGCAGCCAAATTGGAATGATCAAACTATTTATGCGTGTCATTCGACCTCATGGTGGTGGGCTAATAAAATTTACACAGCTGGCTGGGGCCTGAAAAAAAGCATGCTCTTTTCTTTGAGTGGACCCAGAAACCCCCAAGGCAGACAGGAAAGCTGCCTGCATCACCAACGCACAATAGAGTCCGGTGGGAGTGAGATGGGACTGGCTCACATCCTTTCAGGTAATTCGTTCAAGCTCAGCAATTCAGTATGCCAGTAATGTCAGTAACTCTGTCAAAATTTGATCCACAAGCAAGGTCTCAACCCCAACTAAATGCTTGAGTTTCCTCTGGTTCTGAGACCAAGACCCATAAAATTGGCCTATCGTGCTATTGGGTCTGAGAAACCCTTAAGAGGGGCCTGGCACTGCCAAGGCAGCTAGAAATGAGATGCTTTCCTGGTGTTCAAAACTTCTGTGGTCTGTGCTGATCAGGCAGAGCAGCTGCAGCGGGTGAAAGATGGGTCACAGAAGCTCTATTCTAGTAACAGCAAACAGAGACAGGAACACAGGGTTTTTCTCTGTACCGTGAGGTCAGGTGGCTGGGGTATACTAAGGGAACCAAGACACAGTGTCCTCTTGGCAGGGCAGCTCCTCATACAGCTGTCCTAGCTGACATCAACATAGGATGGGTGAACATTGCGAATGCCATTAGATTAAAAACCAATGGCTGGAACTGTTTTCAAATGGGTACTCCCCAGTATCAAGAAATGTAGTGGTTGGTGCCAAGAAGGCATCAGAAGCTCAGCTAAATTCTGGCTTTTCCCTGGGGTTTGGGGGTAGGAGTCGGGGGCGGCAACAAGCCAGCTTAATTAGCCTGAGGGCTTTAATTCAACAATCTCTTCCAAAATGAAGCAAGGGCACCCTCCTGGGTTTTCAGGACATGTGTTTCTTTGTAAAAACATATGGTCTCAATATTATTGAGAACACATGATGTTCTTTCTCTTCTACTCAAACTTTCCCTGCATTTATTTTCTTTTTCATTCTCTTTTTTAAAATCCACATTAACTGTTCTACGGAGCCTGACCCTAAAACAACACTGTATGAATGTTTTATTTTTTATTATTGGTTTATTTTTTATCTCATTCCTACAATAAAAACCATAACTATTTGTGGCCCCAAGATACTCCTTTGTGTGATTCCTTTGTGGCATCACAGTATTACCTAAATTTGTTATAGCACATTGGATGGTGTTATTAAAAACCAAATGTATAGTGGGGTGTGTCACAAAGGACTCTTTGTATAGCTTATACAAAACCAGCGCTTAAAGTTACCTGAATTATTTATTTCAGTCAAAGTGGATACATTAATTTCTGATCATCCGGGGTCGGGATAGAGTGACTTATCCTTACAAATCCCTGCTATGCCATGTTTGATGTTTACCTAAGCATAGGATTTGAGTCCCAACGGCTCATTGGAAGAGTAATAATCCTAATCGTACACTCACCACTTCCACCAGTGGGGTCCTGACATCTGCCTGGTCCTGTGTTTAGCAGGCACTTTACATTATTTTATTAAATAAAGATAGCCTGGTGAGGGAGGCATTGGTCGTTTGCCATCTATGGTACAGATAAAGAGATAAGGTCACAGGAAGTGGCCATTTGCTCAGGGTTGCTAAAATGAAGAAAAAGAGATTCAGAGCCACACTTACTTTATTTTAAAGGTGCCAGGGAATTGAGGTATAAATAAAGTAAAATAAGTATAGCCTCAGAAGTACTCCCCCAGTATGCCAAGTTTTATTTGCTATGTTCTGAGTATTTTTAGCAGGGGCCTCTGAAAGACGTTAGGCAATGGCTCTTTGGGTAAATACACAATGGGTGTAGCTAAAACACACATTCTCTGCACTGTCTCCAGGCAGCAGGTCCTGTCCCCTCTCTATATACTGACTCCCCTTTCTGGATGCTTTGATTGTCCCAGTGTCTGCTCTAGAGGCTGGCATGCAATGGATGCAATCCAGTGGGTGGTACAGTGGGTGGAAATGCTAAGAACATTGGTTAGCAAATCACAGAAACAGAGGAAGAGAAAAGAAAGAATCCAACAGTGTCTAGTTTGGGTGGCAACTCAAACTTGAGAGTCCATTCCGCTGGGGAGTTCTGAGAGATGGCGGGCCAGTGAAGAATACTTACCAGATCTTTGATGTAATAACTTTTCCATTTAGAAAAGTCACTTAGTACATAATTCAGATGGGGCTGGCAAAGAGATCAAGACCAGAATGCAACCACAGTATCTAGTTTATGAAAGCATGCATGCAGACCTTACAGACTCACCATGCTGATGTCAGGCAGCAGGCCCCTGTAAACATCTGGCTCTCGTATCAAGGCCATACTGAATGGATCAGTGGGGATGGAGGACAAGCGACAGATCTAGATAGGGCTGCACCATCCCAAGACATCCTCTTTCATCCTTGGACCAGGAGCCATTGTCATGGAGGAAGCACTCTGCGGAAGGGTGTCTGCTACAGCTCAAACTCAAGGTCACATCCACCACTTTATAATTCCTGGCGTCTTCCTCACATCCCACCACATAGCTTCCCTAACCACCACCCCACCCCTCCCCTGAAGAGACTTGGAGGATACGTAGCAACCTCAAGATCTCTGCAGGAGTCCTCGCAGAGCATGGTGTGTAGAGGTAAAGGGTCTTATGCTTGCAGTTCTGATACTGGCATCAATCTCTCTGATTTTGCATCTTGACCTCTGTCCCAGGTAACTGAAGGATCTGGGCAAGTCACTGAGATGGCTACTGGGCCATCATGCGTAAAGCTTTGCAGTGAGGTTTTGATGCTGTGAACAGTGCGAAAGCAACTGTATCCTGCCTACAGAAGTAGATCCTGACCAATGGAAGTGGGCCAGCAGGTGTGGACCTTGTTGAATCAGTCCAGCCTCTTGTTCCTGGGCTCATCTGGGGAGGGCCGCAGCCATGAGCCCCTGCTGTCGGGATGTTGCCCTAGTTACTGTGACGTCCTGGCCAGTAAGCTGCGAGTTAGAATAAAGCTCTCCTCCCAGCAAGCTGCTTCTGACAGGACTTTCAGCCCAACACGGAAAGCAGCTAAAACAGCTACCCACAAACAAACGGTACCCCTTTTCCTAGTATCCTAGCATATGAGAATAAAGAGCTTATGGCTCTCTTTTTTATTGTGATAAAATACACATAAGAAAAGTTTTATGACTGTAAACACTATAAAGCATGTAGCAGCGTGGCAGATCATACGTACATATCGCTGTGCAACCATCAACAGTATCGCGTTCTAGAACGATTTTGACATCTGAAGCCTAGAGGCCAGGTCTGTTAAGCAGTCGCTCCCCATTTCCTCCCCCCCCACGCGCCCCGCCCCCAGTCCCTAGCAACTGCGAATTTGCTTTCTGTCACTGTGCATTTGCCTATTCTGAGCATTTTAAAAAATAGATTCATTTAATGTGTGGCCTTTTGTCTCCACCACTCTCACGTAATAAAATATGCTCAAAGTTCCTTCAAGTTGCAGCATGGAGTCGGCCTTCTTCTTCACGTGACAGGAGAAGATTACGTATGACCTGACAACGCTCCTCACACCGTGCTTGGGCTCCCGAGGAGCTGGTATGATTGTGAAGCGGGCTCCACGTTGTCAAGATCTTTCACTTTAGGGAAAGTTAACAGAGATCCATGTTTTAAGAGATACTGTCTAAGTTTTAAATACTGCCTATGGTTTTCATCAGAACAAGATTACACCTAGCCTTCTTAACTAGGCTAAAGGAAGGGTGACTGTAGGCAAAAATTGGCATTTAGGTTGCAGGGAAAGGCTTGGTCTGTCTTCTATTTGAAGCGTTTGTTTCTCTTGGTGATATAGCCAGGGCAATTTAGATTTATTTATTTGTAACTTTTTCCCATAATTTTCTTGTGTAAATATGTTTAAGATATTGCTTTGTAATGTAGAATAACTGATACTTAATATAGAAATTTCTAGCTAACCTCTGGGCCATGTGAGCTACAAAGACTAGTATCAAGGCTAACTAAGACCTCATTTATTTAGACAAAAAAAAAAAAAGATCAAAATTCCACTATGCCATCCTTTGTTAAAAATAAATGTTGTTGGCTGGTCCCAGTACAGTCTTTTAGTCCAATCCAATTGACACTCTTCTACTTTCAGAATACAGTATATGACACAGGCGGACAAGCAAACATAATTAAATATTGGCCCAGATAGGGTTTTCCTTAATTAGTTGTGAGTTTCAATAATGAAAGTACCTGGAGATTAATCTGACTTCAAAGTCCCAGTAAAGCTGTGCTGCTTTTGTTGCTTTGAAAATTTGGGAGTTCAGGATTCCTCATCTCATGCTTCTTAATGATGATAATCATATGATATGCTTAAAAGTACTTTTGATCTTGGCCTCTCAAAGCACTCAAGTGAGGCATCAACTCCCTCAGCCCCACTCCAAAGAGGGCCCTCCTTGTTTACAGGCAGTGTGTGCTGACATGTGTGTCACAGCCATCGAGGCTTCAGAGAGAACCTGCCAACAGCACCAGCAAAAATGCACGGAGGTAAATCTCTGCTGAGGATTTGCGGCCGTCACTGGGGCACCACATGTGTCTACAAAGTTACAAGTGCTGCTTTGTCCCAGTTAAAGAGTAACACAAAGTTCACAGAGGGAGCCTTCCCCTTCCACAAACAGATCTTAGAGTATGCACTACCCTGCAGCACTGTCTCTAAAGCAGAGAGAGCCGAGGATAGTCTGACAGTAGATGCTATGAACATGGGGAACCATGAACTTCTCATGTTCGTGAAGAGAAGATGGATGGCTGCAAAGATGCTCATTTGCATACCCAAATCCTCTCGAAAAAGTATTGTATCAAATAAATTTAAGAACAGAATAAATTAAAAAGCACAATGAAAGAAACACATGTCTCAGTTAAATTCTGCTCAAATTAGGCTGACAGAGTTAAGAAGATGTCCCAGTGGCTGAGTGAGCTTACTGCTCTTGAGGACCTGAGTTTGGGGCCCAAGCCCAGCATTTTATAACTTCTTGTACTCCAACTAGGTGGTATCTGAGCTTTTGGCCTTGTGGGCATCTGTATTTCCACACATACACACACACACACACACACACACACACACACACACACACACACACACTGTGCTAATTGTACTTATTCTGTGTCTAAAATTGACATGTTTTAAGCCTTAGGATTTTGACGTACTGTTTTTTGTGCAGAAAGTATGTTTACAAAGTACAGAAACCAGGACAGGACAGGAGCTAATATTTCCTTTACTCTTTTACCTTATGAAAGAATTGGTATGAGCTCTTTGGATGCCATCTTCATATTGGACTGCAGTGGAAATGCTGTGTCTACAGAGATGTAGGACGGAGAATCACAGCCAAACAGCTGGAGGAAAGTGTTAATACAAGATCCAGGATTTTTTTCTCAAGGTGAAGTGACTAAAACTGAGCCTTATAAACTTTATCTAAAGCATAAATCCATCGAAAGGATGCAGTGTTAGCTGCAAGTCCAGGAACTAACATTAGTAGTGGAAGAAAAATCTACCGGCATTCAGAGAGTGGCGGGTGGTGTAGGCACGGTGGGAAGGGTGGGAGAACACTTTCTAATGTTTTGCCAAGTAACTGAAAAAGACCCTTCTACTATCTCTGTTATGTGTAGGTCACAATGGCTTTGGATTGACACCGCTTGCTTCTCCCTCCCCAGGTGCTGGGATCAATGAAATAGCCACTACACCTGTTGCTGCTTCCAGGCATTCTTACACTCTGAGCCCAAATGTATAGGAAGTGGTCCTGTACTGCCTACATGCCCACAGTAAAGGGATGTGACACTGCTGTGTTCTGAAGACATCGGTCAAGTTGTTTCAGCAGGTAGCGTGGGTGGTGTTTTTAGATTATGTTTCTCAAGTATGATACTTGGGGGTGGGTGGGATGGCGAATAGCTGTCTTTTAATTCTAAGTTGATTTTAGGCTTTTGAGAATTTCATACTTAAGATATGATTTCACTCCTCCACTTCCAATTCTTCCTGGGTCCCCTCTATACCCTCTTACATATGGCTTTTTCTTTTATTCTCTCTCTCTCTGTCTCTCTGTCTCTCTCTCTGTCTCTCTCTCTGTCTCTCTCTGTCTCTCTCTGTCTCTCTCTGTCTCTCTCTCTCTCTCTCACACACACACACACACACACACACACACACACACACACACACACTCCATTTTCAGTCCACTTATTACTGCTCTGGTATACTTGAACTTAGGGCCGACTCAGAATTTGATAACCTATCAGAGGGCTAATTCACAGATAAAACTGATTCTCCCTCTCTCCGTAGCCATTGGAGGGACATAGCTCTTAATAGGGAGATAGAGACTTGTGAAATTTCCTGCATCCACGTTTGACAGGTCAACTGGTATTGTCATCATGTAGTCTTCCTTTATCGGGAGTTTACTGATGCGAGCTTCCTGTGTGTCTGAAAGGCACTGTCTTGCAGAAGTTTTCTAGTCCTCTGGCTCTTGCAATCTCTCCACCCCTCTTCTGTGGTGCTTACTGGGCCTTGTGTGCAGGGTCATCTTGTGGATGTGTCAGTTGGGGTATCTCCAGTATGACCAGTAGAGGATCTCTACAATAGGTCCCATCTGCTGCACAAAGAAGCGTCTTTGATGAGGGCTGAGAGCTAAAAGTCTCTGTGGGTAGAGCGCTAAGTATTTAGAATATGCTTAGGAATCATACAGGCTTGGGAATATGGCAGTAATGAGTTTCCTGTAGGTTCTGTGTCCCCTCCATCCACAAGCAGTTGGCTAGGTCTACAGTACCAGGCATGATGTCACTTTTACAGAGTGGGCCTTAAGTCTAATGAGACAGCTGCTGGTTATGCTTATAATAAAAGTGCTACTAGTGAGCCACTGGGGAAATGGTTAATGGGCCACTCAAAAGTACAAGACAGCTTTTAAATGTGAATGATGCATGGTTCTTTAGTGTCTCTCTCTCTCTCTCTCTCTCTCTCTCTCTCTCTCTCTCTCTCTCTCTCTCTCTCTCTCATACCCAAGCATTCCATGGAACAACCTGTCATGTTCTAATGCTAAAATAATACTATAAATGATCATGTAAAATCATTTGAAAGTTAACATTGCTTGTTTACCTAGGACTTAGACATTTAGTACATATGAAAGGAGGGGCTTTGTTTTAGCCAGTGTTGTTCCCCTAGTACTTAGTATTTAATCACACCAGTCTTCACTGGGCATTGTCAGCACATGAAATTTCCACAAGGTATCAGTACATTGATGGTTTCTTTTCACTTTCAGTAGCTGCTACTGCTGTTTTAGAGTTACACAACACTATTACTTTAGCTTCATTGTTACTAATCTTAATATGACATGGGTTGTGTGGTAAACCATACAATATGTAGGTCTGAACATTTTCATCAATATTATTTTGCTCTACAACTATCTGATAATTATATTTTAAAACATGCTTGCATTGAAGTCAGGGGTGAAGCCATAATGTGTGTGTGTGTATGTGTGTGTGTGTGTGTGTGTGTGTATGTGTAAAATGCAGACTCATAAAGATCATCTGCCAAATTTTCTGCCTTCACTGATCATGTGTTGACTCTATGTTAGCTCTAGTGAAATAAAAATGTGCAATCAAAGTAAATATAAAAGAGTGTACCATTATCTTAACTTTATGTAACTGGTTTATAGCATAAAGCTGTATAGAAAGTTACAGTTAACTTACTCACGTTCCATCACTTTTGTTCTATATATGTTTTGTTTCAAACAGACTGTATCTGTTTAGCCCATGCAGATTTGCCATCCCCCTCCTTCAACCTTCAAGCCCTGGGACTCTAGACAGCATCATTTCTTAGTTGCTGGGTTGCTTGCCCATGGAAAGTTAGGCCAGCGATCTTTGGCCTATTTGAATGAAGAATTATGATCCCTGCCTAATCTGGATTGTGTTGGCAAAATAATTAGAATCTCTGACTCAGAACTGAAACAAACTGTACCTCAAATCAGCTTGAAAACTGACAGCAGGGACCTGAAGCTTTTCAGGCTGTTGTTCACTGTAACTTCACTGCACAGGAATCAATGCAATTTGCTTCTCCTCTACATCAGCTTTCTGTGGCTTCCACAAAAAAAGCCACTAACTGGCCTCAGAAGTCTCTTCCGTCATAGTTCTGGAGGTCAGAGGTATGGAATAGCTGCTGGGGGTGGGTGGGCTAGGGGAGGAGTCTGTCCTCCTTCTCCTGGGTTCTCAAGGTTTCTGGCACCTGCTGGTTTCATCATCATCCCAAAGTCCTGTTCAGTTTCCCATGATGTGTCCCTGTCTGTGAATCTGTGTCCAAATTCCCTCCTCGTAAGGGCACTCAGCATCCTGCTAACACCCACCTCTGCTGTTCCTCTGCTGTTACGAGTGCTTAAATTGATTGTATCTGGAAACATCCTATTTTCAAGTAAGTTCTGAAGTCCCAGTGCTTTGGATAAGAACATGAGTGTACATTTAGAGGACACAACTCACTCCACAGCATCCATACCAGCTTTTTTCTGGCACCGGTCCTCCCGCCTCTGTGTTCTGTTTACTTTCCTCCCCACAAGCACTATATTTCTATATGATTTGTTGAGCTGGAGTTTGAAGGTCTCTTGGATCCTCCAGCTTTTTTCTCATTTAGCACCTTTCAACCTACATTCATCTATGGTCTACTCATGTTCACACAGAGTACATGCCTACTGATAAAATTTAGTGGCTCCCCAAATCTCTGAGTAATATTTTTCTTACTCAAAATAATTCAATATGGCATAAAAATAAATAAGGCAGAGTAACTGCTCAAAAAAGTCACAAATTGAAAAATTATAAAGATTTAAATACATTTTCCCTACAGAAAACATCTGGATATCAATGGCTTCCAGATAAGATAACCCAGACATTATTGGTACATTAATGCATTTCTTTAGGGTTTGGGACTTTTCAAGCCCCTGAAGTCATGTATAATGTCTCAGTCATATGATATTCTTATCTTTGCATTTAATTAGACTTCTAAAATGATTTTATAGTCAATAATACCAATTGCTAAGATGAAGCCAGGAAGTATTAGACTATATACATTACTCTTCTGTAGAGACAATGGGGGGATTGATGGTTCTTATAGTAACTGATATTTTAAAAAGATGTTCCAATTCACAAAATGAGCCCCTTAACATTGCTTCATAGAGGCAGGGATATCAAAGAATATTTATTGGTAAGGGTTAAGGGTGAAACTACAGAAAATTCTCATAGGCCAAACATTAGCTTACAGAGAGATGAAGACAGTTGGATTGGAGAGAGCTTTCAAAGCACAATACACGTGGATCTGATTTTAGAATATTAGAAATATTCAGAATATTAGAAAAGCATAGTTAATAAGCCTTATGCAGTAGACATGAATGGAGTGCCATAACTACAATGTCAGATATGTATATCCATCTCAAATCCGTGAGGAATATTATTCTAAAAAATTACCAGACAGTAGGCCAAAATGCAAATTTTAAGAAATACCAAAGGGCCCATCTCATCCTGCAATCCCACAGACCAAAAGCCACCAGGGACCACCAGGTAAGAACCCTCCCCCAATTTCTGGCCTGCTGGAGCCCTTGGGCCAAACCCAGCAACAGTATAGTCTACTCCTGAGCCCTCTGCATTCAATCTCTCCAAAGCACTCCATGCTTCATCTCCCAGGCCCCTATCCATAGCCTTCAGGGACCACCCATATCACAGAGACCTGCTGCTATTCAGAAAAACAGTAGCACTATTGCCATCCAGGACTCCCAGCTCCACTGGCAATCTACCAGGCCTGCCAACACCAGGGCCAACCAGATGGCTAGAGGTCAGCATAAGAACACAAGCAACAAAACCCAAGACCATAAGTCACCATGGGAACCCAGCTATCCTACTACTCTAAGCCCAGAGTATCCTATCACATCTGAAGTACAAGAAAACAATCTTAAATGTGATGTTACAGAAATGCAGAAATGGTAGAGGCCTTGAAAGAGAAAAAAAAAAATCCCTCAAAGAAATACAGAAAAATATAATCAAACAAGTGAAGGAAATGAATAAGTCCCTTAAAGAAATACAGCTAAAATACAATCAAACAGTAGAAGGAAATGAGTAAAACTGCTCAAGGCCTGAATAAATAAGTAAATTAGAAACAAAGAAGACAATACAAGAATCAATGAAACTAAAAGCTGGTTCTTTGAGAAAAGTCAACAAGATAGACAAACAATTAGTCAAACTAAGTAAAAGGCAGAGAGATAATAACCACATGAAAATCAGAAATGAAAGGGGGGTACATAAAAACAGACACCAAGGAAATCAGAAGAATCATTAGATCATACTTCAAAAACCTATACTCCACAAAACTGGAATTTTTAAATGAAATGTACGTTTTTCTTGATAGATTCCACTTGCCAAAATTAAATAAGCAAGATCAGGTTAACAATCTAAATATAAATAGTCTTATAACCCCTTAGGAAATAGAAGCAGTTGTTAAAAAATCTCCCAACTCAAAAAAAAAAAAAAAAAAAAAAAAAAAAAAAAAAAAAGTCCAGGGCCAGATGGTTTTAACGCAACAGAATTCTACCAGACCTTTACTGAAGAAATAATAATGTTCTTTTTGTTTCTAATTCATTTATTTATTTCATCCCTGATTTTGATTATTTCTTGATATCTGCTTCTCTTTGATGTGTTTTCTTATTTTTGTTCTAGAACTTTCAGGTGTGCTGTTAAGTTGCTAATATGAGATCTCTCCAATTTCTCTATGAAGGCACTTAGTGCTATGAACTTTCCTCTTAGCAACACTTTCATTGTGTCCCATACTCCTCAAACTATTCCACAAAATAGAAACAGAAGAAACATTGTCTAACTCATTCTATGGGGCCAAAGTCACCTTGATACTTAAGCCATACAAAGATTCCACCAAGAAAGAGAATTCCAAACCAATATCTATCGCAAACATTGATGCAAAAATACTCAACAAAACACTCTCAAACCAAATACAAGAACACTTCAAAAACATCATCCACCATGATCATGTTAGCTTCATTCCAAGAGTGGAGAGAGGCTCAACATATGAAAATCCATCAGTGTAACCCACCACATAAACAAATTGAAGGAAAAAAAAAACATGATCATCACATTAGGTGCTGAAAACCATTTAACAAAATTCAACACCCTTTCGTGATAACAGTCTTGGAGATATCAGGGATACAAGGCCCATACCTAATCACAATAAAGGCAACATATAGCAAGCTGGTAGTCAACCTAAAATTAAATAGACAGAAATTTAAAGCAATTCCACTAAATCAAGGGTGAGACAAGATTGTCTAGTGTCTCTATATCTATTCAACATGGCACTTGAAGTTCTAGCTAGAGCAGTACGACAACTAAAGGAGATTAGAGAGATACAAATTTAGGAAGAAGTCATCTCTGTTAACAGGTGATATGATAGTATATATAAGTCACTCCCACAAAAAAAAAAAAACTTCCACCAAAGAACTTCTACAGCTGATAAACACCTTTAGAAAAATGTCTGTATACAAAATTAAGTTAAAAAAACTCAGTAGCCCTCCTTTACACAAATGATAAACAAGCTGAAAAAGAAGTTAGGGAAACAACACCCTTCACAATAACCACAAATAATATAAAATATCTTGCTGTAACTTTAGCCAAGGCTTGTATGATAAAAATAACTTCAAGTCTCCGACAAAATAAATTGAAGAAGATATCAGAAGATGGAAAGATGTCCCATACTCATGGATCAGGAAAATTAACATAGTGAAAGTGGTCATCCTACTAAAAGCAATCTGCGGATTCAAGGCAATTCCCTTCAACATCCCAAGACAATTATTTACAGACCTTGAAAGAGCAACTTCATGTGGAAAAATAACAAACCCAATGTTGGGGAAGGAGGGAATCTCTGAGATGAGTTGTAGACCTGAGACAGAGTAAGCTCATGGGAAGGTATGGAAAGCCTCTAGCTGAAACTCCTAGCAGTGGGAGATATGGAGACTGAAGTGGTCATCCCCCTGTAGCTGGGCAGGATTTCCAGTGGAGGGAGGGGGATACAAACCCACCCATACAACTTTTGACCCAAATTTTACTATGCCTGCAAGATAGGCAAAGATACAGACATAGCAGAGTTTGAGGAAATGGTCAACCAATGACTGGCCCAACTTGAGACCCACCCCATGAGAAAGAGCCAACTCTTGTCTCTATTAATGATACTCCACTATGCTTGTAGACATAAGACTAGCTAACTCTCCTCTGAGAGGCTCCACCCAGCAGCGATCAATTGAAAGATGATGAGATCCACAGCTGAACATTAGATAGATCAATTAAAAATTTTTTAAATAAAAAATGTTATGAATTTCACAGATGAACCTAGAAAGTGATGAAAATCTTAATATAGTAAGGCATGCATGTCATATAGTCCATGGTCAGATAGAGATCTCAGAATCCTGTAGAAGAATTGAGGGAAGGATAGAGGGACCCAGAGGGGACAAGATCTCCACAAAAGACCAAAACCCATGGGGGCGGGGCTCACATAGATTAAACCACTAACCGAAGTGCATGCATGGACTGGACCTAGGCCCCCTACACTTATGGAGCTGATGGACAGGTCCAACTTCATGGGAGTCCCTTAGCAACTGGAGAAGGGGGTTGTCCCTGACATGGCAGGGGGGTGTCTCTTCTCTGAGAATAAGAGGAGGGATAATGAAGTAAGGGAGTGGGAGGGTGGAACTGGGAGGAAAGGAGGGAGGGGCTGCAATTGGGATGTAAAGTGATTAAATAAAGTAATTAAAGTTCAAAAAAGCAAAGAATCACAATTATTAATGGAATGGAATAATGTTAGAAATCTGAAATGGGACATGACAAGCTTTTTTAAAGGCCACATATTTAGAAATATATAAAAACATTTCTAAATAATGTATGATTATTTTAAGAACAAAATATTTAGAAGATCTATCAAGTATCAAATTTAGTAATTTAAAGTTAAATTGGTGGTTGAAGGATATATATAGCTTTGAATACCTTCATAAAAAAGCATTAAAATTGATCATAAGAAAATCAAGCACTAGAGCAAGGGAAGCAGGGTAGGACAGCCAATCAAAGAAAAATATAAATCAGCAAATGTTTTTAAAATATGAAAAAATAAAGCAATAAGTTTGGGTGAACACATTCCACAAAGTAATTCTTAGACCTTCATATACCTCTGGAATTCTTGTACCTATCTCTCACAGTAATAATAAATAAAATGTTTTAAAGGATAGAGAAGATTTCGGTAAGTGATGTGTCTGAAGATTCATAACAGAAACTTTTGGCAAAAAAAAAAAAAAACTAGGAAAAAAAGCAAGAAAGTAAAACTATTACAAGTATTAAAAAAGGAACATAAAGAGTGTAGAAGTATTACGGAAACAGAAAAGAATCTCACTTTTGATTAATGCCAATAAATTCTAGGTCAATTAAATGTCTTTTATAAAAAGTGTTATGAGCTTCACAGATGAACCTGGAAACTGATGAAAGTCATAATACAGTAAGACATGCATATCACATATTCTATGGCCAGAAGTCTACAGTGAAGAACAGCATAGTCAGATGGTTTTTCAAGTATTTTGTCCTCTCCTTTTTAAAGTAATAAACAATCCATCTATGAAACAAATTATGTCTCTAAACTGAAAAAGTAGAAATCTTATGATCCATTATGCCAAATATAGACAATGCAAAGAAGAAAAATTCTAAACAAGTTCTAACTATGATGACAGAGACAACTGACGTTTAAACTGAGCATTTCTGTTATAGTCTCACTTTGGGGGTCACATCTTCATAGTACTAATGATAGTTTTAAAAACTGAGTGCCATTTTGTACCCTGTTTCCTAGCTCAGGAAACTGAGGCTTCAGCTGAGTAAGTGGCATGTTTAAGATAACCACTAATCAGAGATGTACTTTAATAGAAAGTGAGCTTTAATGTGGCAACTATAATACAAGCAAATACATCCCAGAGATTGTGTGTGTGTGAGTACATGCATTTAACCTACAACATGAACTGACTAAAGAAAGAAAAAGAACCATGCTCACAACACAAAGAAGGCATGATAACTGTTATTAACACCATGGGCCCATACTGAATTAGAAGTTCTATACAGTGTGATAAAATGAGAAAACTAGTATATGAACCATCAGGCAAGAAATAAAAATTATGATTATTCACAAAAGATATGATTGCCTACACAGAAAAACTAAAGGGATCTCCAAAACTAGTAAGAATTTAGCAGTAATGCCAGATACAAAGTTATATAAAATGTATCATCTAAGAAATCATATAAAATTATGCCTGTTGCTATAGCCAGAAATAGTAGATTATAAATTATAACTCTATGAAGTATAATCATAGTTATTAAGAATGATTTATAAAAGTATTTGATGGCATGAAAGAATGGAAAATAATCATAATGTAATATTAAGTAAAAATCAAAACAAATTATATATAAATCAAATTTTCATTTAGAGCATACACGTATATGCTCCTTGCTTGCATCCGTGGTGATTTTCTGGTGCTTGTATGTGAAATCCAGTGGGTTGCCAAATGTGCTATGGGAATTTGAATGATCCTTTACTTTACAAACTCCTGTTTTCAGAAACCACATTTTTGTTAACATATTTTGGGTTTTTTTACATATACATTTAGATTATTACACATGTATACAATAAACTACTTACAGCAAGAAAAAATATGACAAAATCAGGAATTGTATAAATGTTATATTCTTAGTGTTTTGGCTATTAGATTCAGTAACCTTGAAGAAAATATATTTCTTATCTTGGTGAGTCTAAAATTCTGAATGTAAATCAATAGCTATCATATCTCATCTCTATTAACTTTAATAATCTATCTAGACATAAAAAACATCTTAACCCAAAAAAGCTAAGCTTAACTGTAAAAATAAACTATCTGGTCTTCAGCCTCATCAGAGATTTGAGGAGACAGGAAGTACAGGTTGGCAGCTTCCAAAATGAGAAAATTATAGAGACAGTTTGATGTCTGAACAGTCACCCAAAACTCTCTATAATGGTGTAACATCTTCTTCAGCCTTCTGGCCCAATATACCTGACAGACATATTTGTGAGGCAGAAACTATTGAGGACTTACTCTGTCTGGGCAGAGTTTGGCTGTCGACTCTGCGTGCATTCAAGCTTGCCCATTTTTAGGCAGAATTCCATCTGTGGTAGAAACAAGGACATTTTGCCCCGTAGCTTGTTTGCTATAATGGAAGACATCTCCATAAGGAGGTTTATTGATGCTCATCATCTTTTTTGAGGTATACTGAGTGTTGCCAGGAGTTAACCTGCCTTATTGTCAAAGAATCTTTAAAATAATAAAAACATCTTTAAATGCCATATTCTCTAGGTCTCTGAGGATTTTGAAGATCTTATCTATTTTACCTTATCTGTCTATAGAATCATAACTATCTGTTAAACCTAGGATGTATATTCTTGTGATAAAACTAGACTAGTAATAGACATAACCATGATTTGATCAACTAACAATTAACTTATATGACTTAATTATCCTAAGTAGCTTAAATAGCACTTTCAAGGTATTGGAAGTAAATCTTGAAATCATAGTTGAGTTGTATGTGTACAATACTTCATGTTAGAGCAGAAATATAATGTGTGTGAAGAATAATCTTAAATTTTAATTCTATACCAATGTATTAATACACAAAATTCTATACCAGTGAATTTAAAATATCCTTGTGAATAACAATTAAGGGATTAAGTTGAGGAGTAGATTCAATATCTCCTTCTTTCTTTTCAATGTCTATCTCCAAACCAAGAAAGAAAGATAAAGGAAAGAGAGAGTCCAACCTCGTTTTCTCTCTGAATAAGACCAATAATAACTTATATCCAACTCCCAAGAATGCAACCAAAAATCCTACCCAACCCCCCTTAAGGGAAATGGGCATCATTCCCAAGGTTTCTTCTCTCTGATTTGGATGAATAACACTTTTGTAAGGGCCCAAATAAAATTGGGAAATATGCTAAGAATAGCATTTGTGGTCCAGTATCTAAAAGTTGAGAAGTTACAGGCTTAATTAAAATCCAGTGTGGGACAGTCTGAATTGTTCAATCAATTGGGATTAGAAGCTTTTTTTGAAGCTATCCTCGGAGCTGTCCTCCTCTAAAGAGGATCTGCAACTGAAGCACTTGGTGCTGGAACATGAAGGATGCAAGATGTTCAGCATGCTGAGAGGAATGAATCCTGTCAGGTCTGATCTGATGTCAGTGTTCAGTTCTTTGTTCTGAAAACATAATTTTTCACAAGCATTATACAGTCCTAAATTATAAATATATAAGGTATGCATGATGCTCAGAAAAATTAATGCTGGTTCTCTGCTTTTCGTATGAGCAGAAGAAAGACATCTATAAATCTTCAATCATGCCATACGAAGAATGGCATCTAATAATTAGTCACATGAGTTCTGTGACCAACAAGAAGCAAAGTCTATGCTTCTTTGTAAGAGTATCAAGTGTCCATAGGCTTCTGGGTTTATTTCTGTGTCTTCTATTCAGTTATACTGATCAATCAGCCTATTTCTATGCCAGTACCATGCTGTTTTTATTACTGTTGCTCTATAGTACAGCTAAGTATTGGACAGAGATTCCTGTGGAAGATCTTTTGTTGTACAGATTTGTTTTAGCTATCTGGATTTTTTTGTTTTTCCATATGAAGTTGAGAATTGATCTCTCAAGGTCAGTCAAGAATTGTGTAGGTATTTTGATGGGAATTGCATTGAATTGGTAGATTGCTTTTGTTAAGATGGTCATTTCTACTATGCTGACTAGTTGTATCCCTTTGATCCCTTTTAATTGTCTTATTGCTCTAGCTAAGACTTCAAATACTATATTGAAGAGATACAGAGAGAGTGGGCAGCCTTGTCTTGTTCTAGATTTCAGTGGAATTGATTTAAGTTTCTCTCCATTTCGTTTGTTGTTGGCTTTAGGCTTGCTGTATGCTGCCTTTATTATGTTTAGTTATGTGCCTTGTATCCCTGCTCTCTCCAGAACTTTAAACATGAATGAGTGTTGAATTTTGTCAAATGTTTTTTCTGCATCTAAGGAGATGATTATGTGTTTTTTCTTTCAGTTTGTGTATATGATAAATTACATTGATGTATTTCTGTATATTAAACCACACCTGCATTCCAGGGATAAAGCTTATTTGGTCATGGTGAATGATATTTTTCATGTGTTCTTCAATTTGGTTTGCAAGTATTTTTTTTTTTTTTTTTTGGTTTGCAAGTATTTTATTGAGTAGTTTTGCATCAATGTTCATAAGAGAAATTGGTCTGAAATTCTCATTTTTGTTCAGTCTTTCTGTGGTTTAGGTATCAAGGTGACTGTGGCCTCACAGAATGAGTTTGGCAATGTTCTTTCTGATTCTATTTTGTGGAATAGTTTGAAGAGATTTGGTATTAGCTCTTCCCTGAAGGTCTGGTAGAATTATACACTCAATCCATCTGGCCCTGAGCTCTTTTTGGTTGGGAGACTTTTGATTAATGCCTCTATTTCCTTAGGAGATATAGGATTATTCAATTTGTTTACCTGATCTTCATTCAATTTTGGTAACTGGTAGCTATCAAGAAAATTCTTTATTTCATTTAGGTTTTCAAATTGTGTGGCATATATGCTTTTGAAATAAGTAAGACCTAATGATTCTTTGGATTTCCTCAGTGTCTATCATTATATCTCCCTTTTCATTTCTGATTTTGGTGATTTGAGTACTTTCCCTCTGCCTTTAAATTAGTTTGGCTAAGGGTTTGTCTGTCTTGTTGATTTTTTCAAAGAACCAGCTCTTGGCTTTGTTGATTCTTTGAATTGTTTTCATTATTTCTAATTTATTAATTTCAACCCTGAGTTTGGTGACTTCCAGCCATCTACTCCTCTTAAGTGTGTCTGCTTCTTTTTGTTCAAGATCTTTCAGGTGTGTTAAGTTGCTAGTATGGGATCTCTCCAAATTCTTTATGAATACACATAGTACTACAAACTTTCCTTTTATCACTGCTTTCATTGTATCCCATAAGTTTGGTTAGGTTGTGCCTTCAGTTTCATTGACTTCTAGGAAGTTTTTAATTTCTCTTTTTATTTCATCCCCTACCCAGAGGTCATTGGGAAGGGAGTTGTTCAGTTTCCATGAGTTTATAGGCTTTCCATTGTTTCTGTTGTTGTTGAGTTATAGCTTTAACCCATGGTGGTCTTACAAGATGCAAGAAATTATTTTTATTTTCTTTTATTTTTTGGGATTTTTCTTTGTGACCAAGTATATGGTTAATTTTAGAGAAGGTTCCATGAGGTGCTGAGAAGAAGGTGTATTCTTTTTTGTTAGGATGAAATATCTGTAGATATCAGTTAGGTCCATTTGTTTCATGATGTCTACTAGTTTCATTGTTTCTCCATTTAGTTTCTGTCTTGAGGACCTGTCTATTGGGAAGAGTGGGGTATTAAAGTCCCCCACTCTTAATGTGTGGGGTTTGATGTGTGATTTAAGCTTTAGTAGCATTTATTTTACAAGTATGGGAGCTCCTGCATTTGGGGCATAGCTGTTCAGAATTGAGACATCATCTTGGTGTATTTTTCCTTTGATGAATATGAAGTGTCCTTCCCCATCTCTTTTGATTGGTTTTGCTTAAAATTCTATTTTATTAGATACTAGAATGGCTACTCCAGCTTTCTTCTTGGGTCTGTTTGCTTGGAAGTTTTCCAACCCTTTACTCTGAGGTAATGTCTACCTTTATTGATGAGATGTGCCTTTTGTAAGCAAAAGAATGATGAGTCCTGTTCTGCATGCGTTTGTCAGCCTGTGTCTTTTTTACTGGTGAGTTGAGGCCATTGATGTTGGGAGATATTAATGACAAGTCATTGTTAGTTCCTTTTATTTTGATGGTGGTGGTGGCAGAATGTGTGTGTGGTTTTGATTTGTGGATGTGGGGTTATTTATTTCCTATATTTTGCTGCATGTAGTTAGCCTCTTTGTATTAGAGTTTTCCTTCTAGTACCATCTTGTAGGGCTGATTTGTGGCTAGGTACTGTTTAAACTTGGTTTTAACATGGAATATCTTGTTTTATCCATTTATGGTGACTGAAAATTTTGCTGGGTATAGTGGTCTGGGTTGGCATCTGTGGTCTCTTAGTGTCTGCATGATGTCTGTCTAGACTCTTCTAAGTTTCTTGGTCTCCATTGAGAAGTCAGGCAAATTTTGATAGGTTTGCCTTTATATGTATTTGGCCTTTTTCTCTTGCAGATTTTAATATACTTTCTTTGTTCTGTACATTTAATATTTTGATTATTATGTGAATTTTCTTTTCTGGTCCAATCTATTTGGAATTCTGTAGGCTTCTTGTATATTTATGGGCATTTCTTTCTTTAGTTTGGGGGAGTTTTCTTTTAGATTTTGTTGAAACTGTTTTCTGGGCCTTGGAGTTTAGAGTCTTCTCCTTCTTCTATTCCTATTATTTTTAGATTTGGTCCTGGGTTTTTTGGGTGTTTTGTGTCAGGAATGTTTTAGTTTTAATGTTTTCTTTGATTGATGTATCAATAACTTTGATCGTATCTTCCACACTTGAGATTCTGTCCTCCATTTCTTGTATTCAATTGGCATGGCTTATGTCTGCAGTTCCTGTTCTTGTCTCTATGTTTTCCAACTCTAAGATTACCTCAGCTTGCATTTTATTTGTTGCTTCTAATTCCCCCTCTTAGGGAATTCATTTTTTTCTCCCATTCGATTGAAATTTCCTGTAATTTCTTATAGGATTTATTCAATCCCATCTGTTTGAATGCATTTTCCTGTATTTCTTTAAGTGATTTAATTTCTTCCTTCAAGACATCTATTATTTTCATTACCTCAGATTTAAAGTCTTCTTCTTGTGTTTCAGGGTGTTCATATCTCCAGGGCTTGCTGTGGTAGAATCACTGCTTTATGTTGGTGTTATATGGATCTGAGTTTTATTGCTTGTCTTTTTGTACTGGCCTCTAGGCATCTGGTTGTCTCTGGTGTTAGCAGGCCTGAAGCTTACTCCAGTGAGGTGTCTATGTCCCACATGTGCCAGGCAGGTTAGGAGCAAGCAACAAGAGCTCCAAGCCATAGGCTGTTTGCTAGGGATCCCAAGAGGCCTCCTCAGCATGGTGGAGATTGAATGATGGAGCTTGCACCCAGCTCAGCTTGGCTGGGCTACCTGTCTGTATCCCAGTTGAGTCAGGCAGGAGAAGGGCAGGCTGAGAGAGTTCCAAGTCCAAATCTGCACAGGTGCCCTACAGTCCTTTTCAAGATGGCAGGGCTCTTTTTATCTGCTCTGTGTTTCAGATGGGCCAGGCTGGCAAGCAGCTGGGGGACTGCAAGAGATCTGAGCCCAAGTCTGCTTGGATCTCCCATAGACCTTCTCGAGATGGTAGCAAGTGTGGGTTTTGACCCTCACCAGACTCAGTTCTGCCCATCTCCTCTATGTCTCAGATGGGCCAGGCTGGTAAGCAGCCGGAGGCTGAGAGAGATTGGAGGCCAAAGCTGCTCAGGTGTTCCACAATCTTTCTCAAAATGGTAGCTAATGTGGATTGTGGCCTGTGCAGGACTCAGTTCTGCTTTTCTCCTCTGTGTCCCAGATCTAGTAAGCAGTTGGGGGGCTGAGATCGATGGAGCCCAAAGGTACTCAGGTGCTCAATAGGCCTTTTCACGATGGTAGGGCTCTGCCTATCTGCTCTGTGACCCAGATGGTCTAGGATGGTAAGCAGCTGGCAGGCAGAGAGAGATCGAATCCCAAAGCTGCACAAGTGCCTAACAGTCCTTCTCAAGATGGTGGCTAAAGTGGGTTGTCCCTTGGGACTTTTCTGTGGGTTCGCTGGGTAACCAGGGGTCAGGCCTACCCATGCTCCATACAGTGTGGACTCCTCTCACCTGGGAATCAGCAGCACTGGTATTTTGTAGCTCTCAGTTTGGTCTTTAGGTCACTGCACAGTCCTGCTGATCAGACACAGTATGTGATCGGTGTCACCATCTTGGATCTCCTCCAAAAACCACATTTTTAAAATGATGAAAGTTTTGGAAAAAATATTTACCTGGATGCACTGAATAAAACACAAAGCAAAGTCTTGGACAAAATGTTTTAGAAAAAGTAACAAGGGTTCTCACAAGGAAATTAGACTGGTAATGGATGCCAGTTCAGAAAGTGGGACAGTAAAGTGAGGGAAGTTGTATAGTAGCTGTAGTTCCTACCATGTTAGCACATAGGGTGGGAGAAATAGGAGAACCAAGGGGGCACCTTGAAACAGCTGTGTGAAAGCTTACCTTCCAACATGTTACAGTATTTGGGTCAGCCATTCTGTACATCAACAAAAGCTTGAAAAGAAAGAAAAAGAAACAATGAATTTAATTGTCTATAGTCAATCCATTGTTGTTGCGCTTCAATGAAATATCAGAGAAATGTAAATGACAAATCTACACTGACCTTTCTCTCCTTTAGCCATGATTGCAAGGCTTCTAATGGTGACTTGATGCTCAGTTGAAATCTGTGTCCCAAAGGTTACTTTATTTAGAATTATTTTCAGACAGTAAACTGGCCAACATTTTACAGGCAATCCAACCAGAGTTACACAGTTAGTCCTCTTGTAGGGCAGGGATAGGTCAACTTGTGGGCAAGGTTCTGATAAGAAGTCCCTGGGTCACCTGTTTAATAAATGCAAGGGCTGAGTTTGTGGATGTTTGCTTAAGTAGCAGAATACTGTGGTTAAGAGGAAGTGTATTGGCATTAGACCAGCTTGCTTTGTATCTTAGGTGTACTTATGATAAGTACGTCACATAACTGTTATGAACACTTAAACAGATGCCATACATAAGAGCTTAGTGTGACCTGGCACTTGCATACAGTTCAGTTTGTATATAGTTCAGTTGCTACTTTTCTGAGACATTCTAGTGTCAATTGATATATCATTTGATGAAGATGATGTCATCCCCAAATGCCGTGTTGAAAAAATGCTTCTTTCTGACTGTGGGTATTACACAGGCACCTGCAGCCTGACTGCTCTGATCTTGAAAAACAAAGTATCAACTTCATCTTCTTGCTGCTTAAGGGGATTGGAAACTTTATGAAGAGAGGACCCAGGGATGGAAAATACAGCTAAGGGCAGGACAACATCTTTGAGAATCAAACCCAAGCAAACTGACACAAGAGAAATAAAATAAAGTCAAGTTACAGGTTAATAGCTCTGGAGTAAGTCAGGGACTGAAACACTTATGACAATGGACTAGGGGTTCCAATCAACTGAAAACACAAGGCTTGTTCCTTCATTGGTTAATTGGTTTTTGGAACAAATCTGTCTCTTTTGAAGACTTAGTAGTTTGGAAAACATATTAGTCTAAATGTGGACAATTGGTTTAGAAGTAAAAAGAAAATCAGGTTGAGATTTTTTAACAAGAGAAAACTATATAACTTTTATTTACAGGTACATTCTTTTTAAAATATATTTTATTAATTTATTCATATTACATCTCAATTGTTATCCTATCTCTTATATCCTCCCATTTCTCCCTCCGGAGATTTTTTTTGTAATTCAAAAGTCATGCAGCATCTGTGAGTGTGATTGAGGCACACACAGCCACAGACCTGCAATGGCCAACAGATGGAATCTCAATCCACTTGCATCTAAAGGAGAGAAGTGAAGTTGGTGGGGTTATACAGGAAGAATTTGAAAAGTTATTATTTTCCACAGCTTTACCTAAGAATGTCATTGTTTCTCTTTTCTCTTTCATGGTAAACATCACTGGTTTTGTGTAAACTTACCTGCAAACAGACATCTCTTAGGAGTAAAATGCAGGCTTAAAGGAAGGATACAGGCAGAGCAGTTACTTTTCAGTTTTTATTTTTCCATTTTTTTTGTAGACTTAAAGTTTGGGTTTATGTAGAAATTTTAGGTTTCTTAATCACAAAGGTCTTGTAAACATGTGAACTCATCAGAATGGTTTAAAATGATGTACAGTCTACATGACATGTAGACTGACACAGGGAACTAAAGAATTACAAGTAACTTCAGCAACAATATCACACCACTAGCAGACTACTGCACCAACCAGGGACAATACATGCAGCAAACACTGAACCCCTACTCTGATCTACCCAATGGACAAGATATTCTCCACGGTTATGTGGAGAGCAGGGACTGACTCTGACATGAGCTCTGGTGCTCCGTATCTGACCACTTTCCCTTGGTGTGTAGGCCTGGTGGCACTCAGAGAAAGAATAAGCAGGCTACCAAGATGAGACTTGATAGCCTATGACCATATAGTGGGGGAGGAGATCCCCCTCGGTCATAGACATAGGGGAGGGGAATAGGGTGAAAGCAGGAGGGAGGGTGGGAAGGGAGAATACAGTGATGAAATAACAATTGAGATGTAATCTGGATAAATTAATTAAAAATACCAAGGGATAACCAAGACTTATTAGTCCTTAACTCTGACAATCTGAATCCTAATACAACTGCTCTTCTACTTCCCAAAGACAAATGTGTCTTCCTTCCTTTCACCAGCACAGAGACATTTCCCCTCTATATCTCACCTTGAATTATTTCTACCTTTCCCCATTTTTCCAAAGATCAAAACTATGTTGAGCTAGCCACTATTTACAAAAGCATATACACGGGTTGGGGCTCGTGACCAGCTCACCTCTGCTGGGTTTGCTGAATAATAGACAGGTAGAGGTTGAAGAGAGGGAACAAAGTAGCAGAGAAAACACAGAGTGATATGAGGGGGCAGATCAGACCTGGGTAGACCAGGAGGACAAAAGGCCTGTAGAGAAAAGAAAAACTGTGTGTGCAGGGTGGTGGTGGGGGTGTATTTCTGTGACAAGCTGGAGGTCTACGTCAGGGTAGGCTACCAGAGGGATATGAGAGGGACTCTAGCAGAGACTCCTAGTAGCAGGGGCCATAGAGACTGATGAGGACACTCTATGACTAGACAAGTCTCCTAGTAGAAGAGGGGAACACCAACCCACCCACAAAAACTTCAACTCAAAATTCACCTTGCAGGGATAAAGGTAGAGAAGATAGAGCAGAGATTGAGGGAAGGCCCCAATCAATGCCTGGCCCAACCCAAGACCTATCCTACGGGAAAGAACCAACTCCTGACACTATTAAAGATACTCTGCTACGCTTGTAGACAAGAATCAAGCAGAGTTGTTTTCTGAAAGGTTCCACCCAGCAGTGGATCAAAACAGATGCTGAGACTCACAGCCAAATATTGGGTGAAGCATAGGGAACTATGTGGAAAAGTTGAGGGGAAGGAGAAAAGGACCTGGAGGTGACAGGAGCTTCATAAGAAGACTAACAGAGCCAACTGACAAGGCCCAGAGGGGACTGCTGACGCTGAAGCGCCAACCAAGGAGCTCTTATGGATTGGCCTGAGGCCCCCTACATAAATGTAGGTGTAGCTGATGGGTAGCTCAGGCTTCATGTGGGTCTCCTAGTAAAGGGAGCAGGACTTTCTCTGACATGGACTCTGTTGCCAGCTTTTCAGTTACTTCTCCCTGGTGGGACTTCTTTGCCAGGGCACAGGGGAAGAGTCCAGACTCAGTCCTGATACAACATGATGAGCTGGGGTGGGTGGGAAGGGGGGTTCCCCTCTTCTGAGGACTAGGGGAGGGAGATGTATGAGGGCAAGGAAGGGTAGGACTAGGAGCTAAGGAGGATGGGGCTAAGAACAGGATGTAAAATGAATAAATAAGTTTTTAAAAGAAAAACATTTATTATAAAATTTTAAAAGCATATATAATCAAACAAAAATCACAAAATAAAATCCCTAAGTGTTTGAGTTGATATTCACCTTGTTACCGTCCCATTTTTGTTCTTCTGTCTAACAACCTATACAATATAGTCTGTGTCTGAGCCATGCCTTCTCAAGCTCCTCTCAAGCTAGCACAGGTCACTTGGGACCCTCAGCTCACATACCCAGGTACCTTCTCTGCCTGGTATTGCTTTCCCATGTGACAGTCTATACTTGCCTTCAAACTGAATGCTCTTTATTTATAGAAACACGTTCTACTCTTGACTCTGTAAACGTCACACTCTTCTGCCTTCTCGCCCTCTTCCCTTTTCTATCTCTTCATCCTATTTTCTCCATGCCAGTGGTTCTCAACCCATGAGTCATGACCCGTTTCTTGGAGGGGGGGCGCTCAAATGACCTTTTCAAGGGGGTTGCATATCTAATATCTTGCATATAAGCCATTTGCATTTGGATTCAAATAGTAGCAAAATTATAGTTAGGAAGTAGCAATGGAATAATTTTATGGATGGGAGTCACTACAATATCAGAAACTGTATTAAAGGGCCACAACATTAGGAAGGTTGAGAGCCATGGCTCTATGCTATTAGACAATAAACTTATCCAGACTGAATTCACAAGCCTGTGCCTACTCTGACCTCAGCCTCTATGTAGAAATCACATCCCACAGATGCTCAGGGCTTGAACATCACACAGCGCTAAGGAGTCAGAGATGCACGTGCTGCCTTGCCCTTTTCCACCAGACTCATTCAGTACCTATGCAATGTCTCATGAGCATCTCAAGCTACTCAATTCCATAACAGGAATCTTGATCTTTTAGCTGATTCTTCCTAAAAATAAAATTTAAAAATGAACACCATCATGAAAGCATTTGCTCAGGCTTGTGATCTAGGGACCATCACTGTGTTCTCTTTTTCTTGTACCTGGGTCCAATATAGCAATCAGATGTCGGAGCCAGCACCACCTTAAAGATAGTCAGCAAAGAAATATATCCTCATCACTTCTGCTGCAACCTGTCAGGCAGCAGCTGTCACCTGAACCACTGAAATATCCTTTTGGCTGGCTGCCTTCCCCTAGTGCTCATTCAGGGCTGTTTGACAAACAGCCACGAGACTTTAAAAATGACAGTCAAATCATGCGATCATGTCCTTGCTCAAAGTTCACTGCCTCTCATCTAACCCTGGCGAAAATTGTAATCTTTCCTCCAGCTTTCAAGGGCCTATGTGAATCTGCTCCCACCTATACTTGGTATGGTTTGTTTGTTTGTTTTTTATTATTACTTCCTTCTGTTTTCCCTAGTGATCACTGGGTTTTACATACAGTCGTCCCTCTAGAAGCTAGAACATATCACACTTGTTTTCCCTCTGAGATTTCTCTACTTGCTGTTCGCCCTCCCTGGAGACACCTCCCCCAGGACACTGCACAGATATTAACATTCACAACTTTGCTCTAATGCGGAGTCAGAACAGACTTCCCAGGACACCCTACCAGCTGAAAAGCAGCCCCTTCCCTTTTGCCAATCACTCCGTGTTTATTTCGCTTTATATTATGCATTACCAGCTGAACTTATATTATTGGATTGCCTATTTCTCTTAATAAAATATAAGCACTGCAAAGAGAGTGACCTTGTCTTATATCTGCCATACAGATGTAGCAATAATAAATCATATTTATATAGGCAGATGCATATGCATGCCTATACAGTGAGGCTCCCTCTTTCAGAAAGGGAAGAACTTTGGTTTGTTTTTGTTTTTTTTCTTTCTTTTTTTTTTTTTTTGTTTATGCTGGATATCTATCTCATTCCAGAAAAATTGAGTTAACATCATATTTACTGAAATATTGCTTTGTTTTCTCTGTTGTTTTTCATTCCACCCATTAAAGCCAGCAGGTCAATGACCAAATTAAGTGTGTTTGTCTATTTTTGTCCAGTAGAATTTATACAGCAACTTCCTCTTTCCTTTCATCTTGTTCTTCTTTCTGAACAGCAGTTCATTTAGAAGTTGTAAGTCCATAGACATTGGTGGCAGGTGGCAATGGCTTACAAACAGCAGGTATATTGCTCCAGGGCACTGGGTAATTTAATGTAGCAGTAAAACATGTCTGCTGATTTATGGATTGATGGATCACAGGCATTGCCTGGGCCTGGGTATACACTGACTAGGTCACATCATAATTCACAAGAAAGACTGGATCACAAATGAATATACATTTATTAAACAACAATAACAAAAACAAAGACAAACCTGGAAGTCTTAGAGTTTCTTCCCACTTACAACCCAAACCAAAGAAAATCTTGGGGGTTTGAACAACTGTAGACACAGTATATGAAAGAGAGCTCATGGGTCTTCATATCTAAATCCATACTGAGAAGTTTAAGGCAGAAAGGATGGGGAATATGTCCACTGTCCCAGAACCAGACAGGGATGCTCCTTACTTATTGGGTCCTGTACCAATTCCTGGATACTATGGCACCTGGTGGATGACTGCCTCCCACCTGCGTACCCTCTTACTGGCATTACATGTCCCTGTACAGTGATTCCCTACCTCCAGGTATATGCTGTGGTCACTGTACCAAATGACTTGGATTTAGTGTTCAGTAATATAGATTCCATGTTTCCCAGGAGTCCAACTAATATCTTCAACATAGTGACTTGGTGTATCCATGGCTTCATTAACTTGTAGGTAAAACCAGCTATAGTTCACCAGCAGCTCCCAGTCATCCTACTGGTCCTACTACCTTTGTGTAAGAGGCAGTGCAGGACAGCAGTTGCATATAGACTTTACTGTCACATCCCTGGAACCATCTCTATTTTTAGGTCATCAGCACTTACTTGGTTTGCAATCTTGTAATCTTAAGAATGGTATCTAACCTTGTCCTGTTTCACATTGAAAATTATATTGGTCACTTTGTGTAGAATAGCAAAGTGGGTTTACATTCACTTGAGTTTTGCAAATTATTTAGTATTTTACTATACCTGCATATTCACTAGCCTTCTGCTTTAGTTGTCTTAGCTGAGGATAATGAAATACTGACTTTTTGTTGACAAATTGCTGACTTATAAAAACTGAATCAGCACTTCTGGATGATATCTGGCATGGTACTTATTTTCTTCATTGCTGTGACAAAATGCCTGATGGAAATAGCTTAAAGGCAGAGAGGGGCGTGTTTAGGCTCATGGTCTCTGGAAGTTCAGGTCATCGCAGCAGGGAGGGCACAATGGGTGTGCTCCATTCAGAGCTCTGGAGCCTGTAGTTTGGAGACTGGTTAATGTGCCACACATAGAATACAGGATGGAACAAGAGCAAGCATAACCTTCAAAGACACCTCTGTAGTGTCCCACTCCTGGTCCCACCTCATAAAGGTTCAACAGACTCCTTCAATGGCACAAACAGATGAGGACCAAGTGTTCAAACACTGGTGCCCATAGGAGACCTTCAAATTCAAATAGTAACATGTGATGAATTGTAAGTGCCACATACATTCTACAAAAGGGAGAAATATCTAAAGAAGCTATATTTTCCAAAGAGTCTGTGAGGCACACAACATGTTTCATTTAGATTACCTTGGCAGAAATGACTGAGCAGTGTACATCTTAACTATTGAAACCTCCACACGTTAGTGAAAGAATGATCTTACTGTAAACCCCCAGTACAAAATTCAAAAGCATAAACATAAAGCAAAGGAAGAAATTGAGCCCAATGTGTTCCCCTTTGATATCTTAGGAAACACTTTGGAACAACAGGGAAATAGATTTCTATTTTCACTCCAAGTTTAAAAGAAAACATAATAAGAACTTGTCAAACAGTCTCAATATTTGTTTTTATGGAAGTGTCAGTTATCATTTGACAAAAGTCATGGATACATTTAAAGTATGAGCTTAGGAAAATAATAAATATAGGCTTTCTTTGAAAAATCACTTTGGTCTAAAATTTACTTTGTAAACAATCTGCAAGGAAGCCCAATTTACATAAAGTCAAAATAGGGAAGAACAAAGTTACTCAAAATTCAGACTTGTCTAAATTCTTTTGTTTTATTAGCATACATTATTGTACAAAATAACGAGTTTCATCATGCTATTTTCATAGTTTTATATAGTTGGGATTCTTACTCAACATGTTGTCAACTTCACTACATCTGGTATTAAAAGTCCTGTGAAGGACTTTTTTCTTGATTGGATCATTGAGGTGGAAAGACACACCTAAACCTAGGCCACACCAATCCTAGTGGCAGCCTACATAAAAGGATATAGAAGTAATCTTTTGCTTTTTGCTTGCTTGCCTTCACTGTCCTTGGCATATTTATCTGTCCTGTTGCTGGGGCATTCTTTCACTGGTACTTGAGCCTAATCATAATTCCAACATATAATGGAAACCAGTTGTGACATCTGTAGAGAGAATTTTGGTTTCTTTAAAAACCCAGTTATGTTATATGAATATGTTTTGCCTCAATCCCAGGTGTAGGATATGGAGCTGTTTAATATTGACCACAGCGCTAATTATGATTTGCTTCATATGCTGGCAGGGGCATGATTCGGACACTTAAAGATAATTTATGTTTAAAATTGTGGGGGCTTTTGAGAGGGTGTAAAATTGGCAGACCCCCAAGAGAACTGGCTGTTGTTGCTCACCCTGTTGCTGCCACTGCTCCTGGTGGTTCCTGCTGCTGCTTTTGCTGTTTGCTGGTTTCTGATTTCTGGTTGGAAATATCTTGACATGGAAGATTAAACTTGCACCAAGAACTTGACACCCCTAATTAGCAGGAAGTAGTCCAAAGAGATCTACATCCCCAGTTTCCTCTATTCTTTCTCTCCTACCTAGTGCTGGGAGTTGGAAGGAATCGGGGTATAAAAGGGTGGTATTTAAAAAAAAAAAAGTGGTGAAAAGCCCTGATACAAATGATGCCCAACACGGGGATAGGAAGAATGGCAAATCTAATTTCTAATGCCATAGAGGCACTGGCAAGGGAAGAAAAGATGAATATTCTGTTTCATAACTTCAGCAAAAAGTTTATTGTGGCTTCTGCCACTAGGTTCTCTCCCACTTTGCTCCCAGAGAGGATTTTCTATTTCTTCTTCTTTCTATATTCTGTCTAAAAATTTTTTGAGAGAGTGTTAAGCAGTTTGAAAAATTGAAGGTGGTAATGAGAGAATCTGAGGAAAAGTGAATAAAATGCAGAAACCACAAGGGTCACTATTCTCTCATTTTTGAAAAGGTGGCAGAGTTGTCTATGCAACTGGAAAAATTACGGGTGAGGTGGAAGAGCTTGGAAGGTGAGCAGCACTGGGAGAGGGAGAGCAAAAGGGTTGAGACTGGTGACTAAGCAGAAGAGTGGGAGCTTCTGTCAGGACAGAAGAGGGAAGCAAACCTGGCTATAAAGCCAATCACAGCCCTGCCAGTTTCAAGTTTCAAGACTTCACAGTCCCTGGGTGGGTCGGGGAGTCTGGTGTGCACTGAGAGCAGGAGGGAGGCTGTACAGGGCTACAGGGTGTTGCCTTTGTTTCTTAACAATTAGACTTCATTATATCATCCAATTATCTTCTACAGGAAGGAAAAAAGGTTTAAGGGAAACAAGAATAAACTCCACAGGATGGGTCTCTTTGTGTCTCCAGGCCTGCATGCTGATCCTCGATCCTCTCCCGGATCAGATCTGCACCATCTGCACCCTTGTAGTCCAAACCGGCAGCCTTCTCCTCTCCTCTCCTCTTGGTGGCCTGCATCTCCCTCTCCAGGCACAATGGCCAGTCTCCCTTGGGCTCCCTCCTCCCACTGATGTTTGATTAGAAACTCAATAGCCCGGCTAGAGTCCTCAGTCTGTTTCTTGGATTCTGGACCCAGGGTAGTTCCTCTCAGTCTATCTCAATATCCATCTCAGTGGGGTATCTGTGGTGTTTCCAAGGGGCAAAGCCCATCAAGACTACTTTTACCTGGGACAAAGCCTGCCACCCTTCTTTTTTTTTTTAATTTTTAAAATTAATTTATTCATATTACATCTAAATTGTTAGCCCATCCCTTGTATCCTCCCTTTCTTTCCTCCCTCCCGCTTCCCCCCCCACTCCCTTCCCCTATGTCTGTGACAGAGGGGGACCTCCTCCCCCTGTATATGCTCCTAGGGTATCGAGTCTCTTCTTGGTGACCTATTATCCTTCCTCTGAGTGCCACCAGGCCTCCCCATCCAAGGGACATGGTCCAATATGGGGCACCAGAGTTTGTGTGAAAGTCAGATCTCCTTCTCCACTTAAGGGTGGAGAATGTCCTGTCCATCGGCTAGACTGGGTAGGGGTTCGAAGTTTACTGCCTATATTTTCCTTGGCTGGTGCCATAGTTTGAGGAGGACCGCAGGGCCCAGACCCGCCTGTAGTTTTCCAGGACCCTCTGGATCCTTCTATTTCTTCATTCTACCAGGCTTCTCACCCCTAAAGTCTCAATAGGATGTCCTCCCCTCTGACCCACTTTCCTGCCTACCACCCTTCTACAACAGGGTTAAATAAAAACAGCCCACTCTGAAAGAAAGGATTAATCTTGAGCCAACTTGTGCTTCTAGAGGGAAAACCAACTGATGCTGTACAAGCAGCAGTTGTACAGCACATACCTGCTAATGGTGTTGATTGTGATTACGATGAGATAATGTAGCATCCTGTAGAAATAATAGATCGGATGCATTTTAGAGAATCTATTATTTCCTATGAAATGCATTCCCCTTATGTAAAACAGATATTAAGCAACTGGGCTACCCCAAATAGAATTATTCCCCAAGATTGATTGGAAGGGTCTGGTAACAGCTGTGGTAGAGGCTGATCAGCATTTACAATGGATAACTTGGTGGAGGGAGCAAACCATGAATATGGAACAACAAAATAAGAGAAGGGGAAGAATTATTGTTAAAGATCAATTGCTTGGTAAAGGACAGTATTCTTACCTACAAGAACATACTTGATTTGATTATGCTGTAGAACAGTGTAGCTTGGTGACTTTAAGAGCTTGGGACAAAGTTCAGGGGCCTGGGAAAAGGTGCCTTTTACCTCATTTACTGAGACTGGACAACACTCTGGGAAAGCCTCTGCATATTTCTTGCAAAGATTTGTTTCAACTATAAACAAAGGCTTATCAGACCCTGATGTAATACAGGTGTTGGTAGAGACCTTGGCATCTAACAATTCAAATACTTAATGTAAAATATTGATCAGACATTAAAGGCACAAGCAGTACTAATGGATGAGTAGATAAGGGGCATGACTGATATTGACTCTCATGAGCATCATCCCAATATCAAGGGACAAGCTATAACTAGAGGCCTCCAATATCAAAATGTCCAGTGCTTTAATTGTGATAAATTTGGCCATTTACAAAGAAATTGTGACCAAGCCCTTAAAAGCCTTAGATCTCAAAATATTAATGCAGTGATTGTGAAAAATATGGTACTTTCCAAGGCAGATCTTAAAATGCCTATACATTAACTTTGAGAAATACGGTACTTTCTGCAGAAACAAATAAGACATTTCTGATGGCAATGAGTTTTCTGAAAGACCTCTTAGGCTTTGCAGGTTTTCAGAAATTGTAGCAAAAGATGCCATTGGACCAATGAGATATCCAAGGTAACCTCTTGTCATTTGGAAACAAAATGGAGGACTGAGCTGAAGCACCACAGGAAAAAAAAAATAGAAGCTTTTTCCCACTGGTCATCCAGGAGATAACAAGCAGGTAGAAAATGCAAGTAAGTATTACCATTCTCATGCAATCAGAGACCCAAATTAAAATCGCAAGTGAATGATACTGAAATAGAAGGTTTGGTGGATACAAGAGTTGATATGACTATCATTTCCCCCAAATCCTGGAATGCAGAGTGGTCACTTCAAAAGGCTTATACACAGTTTATAGGAATTTGTAAGGTATCTTAAATAAAACAAATGTCTATATTGGGTTAAAGTGTTCAACCAGAAAAGCAAAAAGGGAAGTTGAGACCATATGTGGCTGACATGCACACAAATTTATGGGGAACGGATCTTTTACAAAAATGGGGTGCTCAAATTGATATTCCTGAAATCCCAGAGACAGCTCATGATAAAATTAGGGGAGAAATAGGTGATGCTCCTGAGGAAGGTATTGATATGTTCCCATCATCCAAACACAGGACATCACAGAGTTTCCAAACTTGCAAGAGAGGCCACTGGTGAAATACCAGCACCTTTTCCCCTAAAATGCTTGACTTACAAGGCTAAGTTAGAGCAATGACCTTTAACTAAGGAAAAATTATAGGCACTTGAGCAGCTGGTACAAGAGCAGCTGGAGATTCAACCATTAGAAGAGTCTACAAGCCCATGGAAAGAAAGAAAGAAATCAGGAAAATGGAGCGTGTTAACAGAGCTAAGGGTGGTGAATAGAGTAATTCAAGCAATAGTTTCTTTATAGCCTAGAATTCCTTTACCTTCTTTATTACCTAAGTCATGGTCTACGATTTAAAAGATTGCTTTTACACAATCCTCTTGCATGATCAGCATACAGAAAAGATTTCTTTCTCAGTAACCACTTATAATAATTGTGGTCTACTAAGAAGATATCATTGGAAAGTGCTTTCACAGTGAATGTTAAATAGGCTAACTTTTTGTCAATAGTTTGTGCAACAACTACTAGAAATAATTTGTAGGCAATTTTCTCATTCCATTACTCATCATCACATGGATGATATTTTGTTGGCTGATTCTGATGCAGATACTTTAGAAAACTTGCTTAACAAAGAAGAGTACACACAAAACAAAGAGTAACACAAAGAATTCTTCCATTATGGTGGTTACATATTGCTTCTGAAGAAATACAGAAAGGAGACTCTATTAACTATTTGGGTAATAAAATAAATCAACAGAAACTTCAATTACAAAAGGTACAGATCCATAGAGATCAGTTCCAAACTCTTAATGGTTTTCAAAATTTAATGGGAGATATTAATAGGCTGCTTCCTACAAATAGACTAAGTACTCATGAATTAAATAAATTGTTTCAAACATTACAAGGAGGTTCACACTCAAACACTTCATGATGGTTCATAGCTGAAGCAAAGAGAGCGTTAACTCTGGTAGAACACAGACAATGTGATGCATATGTGGATCAAACAGATTCTAAACTTGATTCTATGTTGGATATTTTGTCTTCAACTCATTTTCCTACTGAATAATTATGCAAAGGGAATATAGTATTATGGAATGGATTTTCCTAGCACACACACAAAGTAAAAAAGTGAAGACTTACATTGAAAATGTTTCTTAATTAATAATTAATGGTAGAATAAGACTATGTCAATTGTCTGGAACAAACCCAGCCAAAGTTGTACTGCCTTTTACTAATGCTGAGATTACGTCATTATGGGTAATCAATGAAGATTGAAAAAGAACATGTAGTAACTATTTGGGAGGAATTATCAACAAATATACTAAAAGCAAGCATCTTCAGTTTATAAAAAGAACTAATTGGATTCTCCGAAGTATTGTAAAGGGAATGTCAATCCCTGATGTACCTACATTCTATTCTAATGCAAATAAGTTGAGATTGGCAGGCTATAAATCGGACAAAATAAGCAAAGTGATCCAAAGCCCATATGCTTCTGTTCAAAATTCAGAGTTGTATGTAATCCTTAATGTAATTACTGACTCTCAATATGCATAAAGAGGTGTTTTGTATAGAGGAATGGTTGAATTTATTCTTGATAATTTATAATTATCTTTGTTATTTATGTAACTGCAACAGGCAATCAGAAATAAAAGCTATTCATTGTATATTACCCATATTTGGTGTCATACAAGTTGCCAGGTTTATTGGCACAAGGAAATGAGTAAATTGATCAATTATTAATAGGAAATGTATTAGAAGCCTAAAATTTTCATGAAAACATTATGTTAAGAGTAAAAGTTCAAAAAATTTTCTATCACTTTGCAACAAGCCAAGGTAATTATAAGAAAATGTCCTACATATTCTTTTTTTTAATTTATTTTTTATTTTTAAAAATTTTTTATTAATTTATTCTTGTTACATCTCAATGGTTATCCCATCCCTTGTATCCTCCCATTCTTCCCTCCCTCCCATTTTCCCCTTACTCCCCTCCCCTATGACTGTTCATATAACCAAACTCTACTAGCTCCTGGAAGTAACCCTATGGGTACCAGAAGAAATAAAATCTGGCAGAAGAAAGTGGGCTTTTTTTTTGCAGACTTTGGAAAACTAAAGTTTGTACACTATGCCTTTGATACATATTCAGAGTTTCAATGGACAACTGCTTTGAGTTCTGAAAAAGCTGATTCTAATGACACATTTGTTGGAAGTAATGGCAATTATGGGAATACTTAGACAAATGAAAACTGATAGTGCTCCAGCATAAGTCTTTAGTAAGATGAAGCAATTTTGCATATTATAATATAAAGCAATAAAGGACATTACAGGTATATCACACAATCCTACAGGACAAGCAGTTGTAGAAAGATCTAATTTCACTTTGGAAGAAATGCTTAAAAAAGGAAAAGTAAAAACCACCAGCAATTGGGGCTGGAGAGATGGCTCAGTGGTTAAGAGCACTGCCTGCTCTTCCAAAGGACCCAGGTTCAATTCCCAGCAACCACATGGCAGCTCACAACTGTCTGTAACTCCAAGATCTGACACCCTCACACCAATGGACATAAATTAAAATTAAATAAAATATTTAAAAAAAACCCCACCAGCAACAGATTAAATAATACTTTGTTAACATTAAAATTTCTGAACATTAATGAAAAAACAACAACAGCAGCAGAGAGACACTGGGCTATAGAAAGCATATGGTACTAAATCAGACTATATTCTATAAGGGTATGCTAACAGCAGAATGGAAACCTGCAATAGTTTGGTGTTGGAGACATGGTTTTGTTTATATTTCTATGAGGAATGAAAAGATATGGATACCATTGAAAACTTATAAAGATTATAACTGAGCAGAAAAGGTCTCCTGAAAATCTTGATGACTGATCTGAAAAGGATTTAGTTTATTTGGAATGTCTTTGTTTATAATTTCTCACTAAACACAGCCCAATTAATAAATTAAAACAGAAAGTGGAAAATGTAGTGAGACTTTTGGTTTCTTAAAAAACCCAGGTATGTTATGCAAATATGTTTTTGTTTAAATACCAGGTGTGGGATATGGGCTAAGTATGATTTGTCTCATGCCCTGGCAGCGATGTGATCCTGCCAGCTACAGATAGTTTATATTTGGAATTCTGGGGACTCCTGAGAGGGTACAAAATTACCAGAGCCCTGAGAGAAGTGGCAGCTGCTGCTCCCTTGGCTACTTCCCCTGCTGTTGTTGGTTCCTGCTGCTGCCTTTTCTGGTCACTGATTACGTTTGTTGTTTGCTAGATTTCTGGTTGCTGCTCTGAGATATCGTGATGATGAAGGTTGGACATGTCTCAAGGAACTCAGTGCCCCTAAAAAACGGGAAGTGGTCTAAAGCGATCTACCCCCTGTCCCTCCCCTCTTCTTTTTTTCTCTCCTCCCTAGTATTAGGAGTTTGGAAGGGACTGAAGTGGAGAAGAGTAGAGGTAAAAGAACCCAATAAAGTAGCCAAGCCCTAGATGCAAACATTTAGCCTCCTGGACTTAACAACAATTGGATTAATGAACTTTCAGTCAGGAGACAGCTATTGTTGGACTAGCTTGAAGCACATCTAAATAAATTGTGTGGTATGTGTGTGTGTTGTGTGTGTGTGTGGAGTGTGTGTGTTGTGTTTGTGTGTGTTGTGTGTGTGTGGTGTGTGTACATGGTGTATGTGTGTGGTGTGTGTGTGGCATGTGTGTGTATGGTGTGTGTGTGGCATGTGTGTGTGGTGTGTGGTGTGTGTGTGTGTGTGTGTTGTGTGTGTGTGTTGTGTGTGTGTTGTGTGTGTGTTGTGTGTGCATGGTGTGTGGTGTGTGTGTGTGTGTGTGTGTGTGTGTGTGTGTGTTCATCCTAGAGAACTCTAACTGGTGCAGTAGTATATTTTGCTCATATTCTTAAGTTCTTCATTACCTTCTTTGGCCTTCCTTGCCACTTCCCACTGGTCACCTCCTTTTATGTGTCTTTTATGTTTCTTTTTTCAAATCTAGATTTTTACAATGAGAAAAATATGCAGTATTTGTTCTTCGGAGTCTGTTTTATTTTGTATAATATGATGATATCCAGTTACAGCTACTTTTCCAAAATATGACATAATTTTGGTCCTCTCTGTGAATGAATAAACTCAACTGGGCATATTACTATACTTTCTTACTCATTTATCTGTGCATGGGCACCTAGGCTGATTCCATAACTTAGCTAATGGGAATAGTTTTCTGATAAGCACGGATATTCAAGTACCTCTGTGGTATGCTAATTTAGATTCTTTCAGGTCTATATTCAAGAGAGGAATATGAAAGTTCTATTTTTGTGATTTGAGGAATCTCCACACTGATTTGCATAGTGATGATGCTAATTAACATTCCCAACAGTGGGGTTACCTTTTTCTTGTTATCGGTAAATGGAGCAAATATGGGACTCTGAAAGCCAAACCTGTTTCTATAGTATGAGAGGGAAATCAATATAGACTATGGTTTTCAATTCCTGGTTTAGCCAGGTTGTTCCGCTATTCCGTCTCCTGTGAAATAAGATATAGAGATATCTATATCCAGTATTGTTCTGAGAGAGGGAATCCCAAAGTAAAGCCTGCTCATAAGTTCTGAGGGAGCTGGGTGCAGGACCACAGTTCAACTTCTCCTACATGATTTTCACTGATGATCCTGTCAACAGCCAGTGTTGTCCTCATCGCTTCAGTGCTAGTGGCCTCCAAGGGCAGACAGAGCAGGCAGTCAGGAAGGCAGGGACTAGCTGGAACAGTCTTGAAGCATTTTCATGGATTCTAGAAATTCTCACAGGCCTGACTAGAACCTTGTGGTGGTCAACACTGATTGCAGAATGGACAGACTCCAGAATTGCCTGGGCGACATGTCCCATAGGCATGCCTGTGAGGAAGCATCTAGATTAGGTTACCTGAGGTGGGAAGACACACCCTAATTATGGACTGGGGTGGGGTCATATCTGAATAAAAAGAACACAGGGATCTGAGCAGCAGTATATATCTGCCTATACCTCCTGACTGGATGCAGCGTGACCAGCTGCCTCAAGATCCTGCACCATGACTGATTATAAGCTAGAACTGTGAACCAAAATAAAGCCATCCTTCCTTAAGCTGCTTTTGCCAAGGTATTTGGTCACAATGAGGCAACTGCAGCTAATACAAATGGTCTGTCTAAGCAATAAGAAAGACTGAGAAGAAAGCAAGCCAACATGTTAGGGGACTTTTAATCGCAAGTTGTAGTTCATTGCATTCTCTCTCTCTCTTTTTTAAATGAGCTCAGTGATGTTAATTTTGTCTTGTGTATAACATGTATAACATTTCACTAGACGATCTGAGTCACACTCCTCACACTCCACATAGTAACAGAACTCATTCAGATTTCATGTTTTGGTATTTAGGAAGTGGCATCTATATTTATATATTACTATGTATATATAAATACATATGTGTATAGATATAAATATATGTGCATATACATACTTCCATTTGCATACACACAGATATATAGAGCAGTGCATCACAGGCCAGAGTGCAATTCAAGATAAGCTTTTTGGATTCAGTTTCTGGTTACCAAGCTGTTTATCAGATTAAAGATTCATAATCCTCTGCACTCTAACATTCCTTATCAAACCTAAACAGTCACCAGGCAGATTCAAAGTGCAATTAGTCTTTTCCTTGATGCCTGAGAGTTTCTGGCAAACTCTTAAGATGTCAAGTCATAAAATAGCTAAGAAAATCTTGTTTCAGTATAAACTATTTGCTATCACCATTAAGATGAGGTTAAGTTTATCTCCAGGGAAACCAGATGAAGACATTTACATAGTTTTATCATCAGGAAATATATTATGAGCTGTCATGAATATGATTATAAACATGATGTTATAATAGAGGCAGCAGATCTAGGGTGGGAATCTTAGCTCTGAAAGCTATTACACATGACTGGGGGCAGGTCAACATTTTGGAGCCTCATCTGTAAAAGGCTGATAATGATAAATAGTTTTCAGGGTAATTATTAGAATTAAATGGGATGATATGCAAAAGAGCAAGCTATGAAGTGCCAGGTGCTAGGGAATTTGGAAGATTTTAGCCACAGCCATTAACAAGGTTCAATAACGGAAATGGAAGACACCTGGTGTAGCCTTCTGTAAATTACCCATTTGTTCAACAACCTATATTTGTGTGGAATAGCTTTTTTTTGGTCTGTCATTGGTGTCCTGTCTGGGGTGAAAAGTTCTTTGTTCATGTCTTTCCAAATAAAGCTAATGCAACAGAGACCCTGACAATTTCTTTAAAATTAGCAGTGGTTAGTGCTATGCTTGAGGGTTAAGGTCCCTCTTCTAGGGTCAGAGATGTGGATACTTTTCTTCACTTGCTTAAGGACCTTGAGTAAAATGACAAAGCTAGTAACACAAAGCTAGTAAGACAACTAAGCAATCCTGGAAATGTAGTGCCCACTTACTCCATGTCATCCATCATTGGTCACTATAGGACAACTGGCAAAATGTATGTGCCAGTAGTCACCATAGAAGACACTGGGCCAATTATGAAGACTCTGCTCAGTAAGGTAGGAGGGAGAAAGATTTAGAAGTATGCTCTGCATTCTAAAATCTTAGTCTGAGAGCTATTGTTTTGGTTTGAATGGGATGGCTGTCCGGAGAGTTTTATTGTGCTTCGGACAGTAGTTTCTATCTCCTTATAAATAATTATTTGTGGTGCTGACAAATAGCCCTTAAAGAAAGGAAAATATGGCATGCTCAATAATGTGGAGGATTTCCAATTTTCTCTCTCTTCTTCCTCATTTTCCATATCCTCTTCATCTTCCTCTTCTTTCTGCGCCCCCTGTCCCAATTCTTACTATATAAGTGAAACTGACCTTAACTTGTAATCTTTCCCACTCAATCTCCATACTGTTGGGATTACAAGGATGTGCCACGAGGTCCAGCTTAACCTTTCTCTTCTCAAAAGATGTGACATGTTTTAAATGTCTATTTATTCCTTTAGATATGTTTATATTCTTTGACATTTATCTCGAGACATTAAAAAATAAGACAACTACCTGACATAATTTTTTTTATTGTGGAAAAACAGAAAGATCATGTGTTTTGGAAACACTGTCATTAAGTTTGAATTCTGCCTTAACCAAATGGTGTGTAAACATGGAAAACCAATTAACTCTTGATCTTCACTTATGCTGGAAAAGAGAAATTACAGTAAATGCAGTTAAGAAACACAATTGTTGGGCTAGAAATATGAAACAGTAGTTAAGAGCATTATTTTCCCAAAGGACCTGGGTTTGATTCCCAGTACCCACATGGCAGCTCACAACAATCTGTAACTACAGCAATAGGGGATGCAACTTCTCCTTCTGCCTCAAAGAGACCCAGGCATGCAAATGATACACACACATACATATACATACAAATCACCCAAATACATAAAAAAGAAAATTAAATTTTGAAATAGGAGATGTATGTGTTAAATAAAGTTGTTCATATCAAAGTGGCCAATATCATAACTGGCACTTCACTGGAGGGTACAATAAATGCTGATATGCAACTCTTCTTCCATGAAGATGGCTCTTTAGGAAGTTCTCATGTATAATAGAGCAAAGAAGTAAACATATTTGTTTCACTCAGGGGTGAAATACATGAGAAATAATATGTGTCTTTCTTCTCCTTGTCTCATCTCATCCTCTCCCAAACAACCTTGATTTATATTCAAATTTTATTTCAGTAACATCAAGATGTCCTCAACAACCCTCAATTACTCTTTGGAAACATTTGAAGACCTTTGGAAAGTTGGTTGCATTATTGCAAATCTGCTTTTTACGTTTAACTGGTATAGGGACTACCATGTTCCTAGGGAAACAGGATTTTCTCTAAGATGCTCAGTGAGATCATAGGCTATTAGAGAAACAAGAACACTGTATGACCAAATACAAATAATACATCCCCATGAGTCACGTCCCCTAAAGCTGCACTGCCAACTTAAAGAATGGCCTCTCCTTACTGATGAAGGGAAAGGTGATGTTAGCTGGGCAGCTCTTGACTGAGCTTTAAAAGGCAAGAATTTCCCCTGTGGACACTACAGATAAGCCATTCTGTGTGAGGAATGGCTTAGAGTACAGTACTATTCGTAGAAGTGGTTGGAGCATAGAGAGCAGGAAAGATGCATGAAGAAAATGCAATTGAGAGGCTGGCTGAGCCTCTTGGGAGAAACATGATCACTTTGTCGTTTGAAAAGACAGCTCTGGAGAAATATAGTGAGCAATTTTAGAAAAACACCAGGGTTCAAAAGAAGCACAGTTGCTGGGCATGGTGGCACTTGCCACCAGTTGGGGAGGCAGAGGCGGGCAGGTCTCTGTGAGTTGGAGGCCAGCCTGGTCTACAAAGCGGGTCCAGGACAGCCAAAGATACACAGAGAATCGTAGTCTCAGAAATAGCAACAAAACAAACAAACAAAAAAGAACCGAAGTTGTTAGGGGTAGCAGATGGTAGGATGCTATATATAGCTGCAAACGTAGGACAAGAGGAGGGCATGGATGTGGGGTAGTAAGGAATTAGGTGATATAGTACCTGGTTAAAAGAGAAAAAAAAAAAAGTGGAATATGGTTCTGCTGTAGGTGAGTGGATATAGTGGTGCCCATCCTTAAGACTCGCCTAGGAGGAACATGAACAGCACAGGGAGAGGTGTTTTAGAAACTGAACATACTAGTGCATATGTTAAGCAGGAAACAATGTACATATGTGTGTAAATATGTTTCTAATTTATTAATGTACTTACATCCAGCTGAAGACATGTGAACTGACAAAACGATTTGGGTGACATCAGCCTCAGGCAACATTTGAAGTTTTGCGAATAGCTATAAGGTATAGTATATACAAGACTTTTGGGAAGACCACCACATTTTTTCATATTTATAGAAAGAAACTTGTTCCCAAGTTAGTTTTGATGGAGAGAAGGGCAGAGGAGAAAATGAACAAGGAAGAGAATCCTTGTTTAAGTCAGCTCAGAAATCTGATTCCAAGTATCATCAGGTCTGCTTGGATGCCTCACCTGACTTCTCGTATGATCGATATGATAATAATTTTCATATAATCACAGAACCTAAATGTGGAAGAGACTTTTGGGGTCTTTGTTTGTTTTTTTTTTTTATAACAACCTTTCATTTCTGGAATGACTAAATACTAGTAACATTCTCTCGTCCAACCAGGAAAGGGTGGTGACCTAGAAAGTGAAGTCAGGGCATCAGCTCGCATGGGGAAATGCTATGGGGCACTCAGTTTGCATGAGGGCGCCTGGAAGCACTGGGGTTGGCATTTAGAGGTCATAAGTGGTTAAGTTGCTATGGACGAGTTTTGTCAGAAAGTTCCAAGAAACTGAGGAGTGAATGGGGCCCGAGAAAAGCAGAGAGCGAGGAAGTTTAGATTCCTCTTTCAAAATGAAACTTGACTGAGAGAAGAAATTAAGTGGTAGTGTGGAGCTATCAGGGCAACTGAGGGATGCATACATATACATCTTCAACATATAAATAAATTGAATAATATGTAAATAACTTAGTACTTACACACACACACACATATGCACGTGCGCATGTGTTTACACACACATATATTTAAATAAGAACTCATGCCTCTGTTAGACGCTAAACAAGACACTGTTTCAAGAGATAGCAAAGAGGTAGGAAAAGTATTATGGGTGAATGTTGAATGGTGTGAATTGAGACTGAGAACACAGGGGCAGGAGTTGACAGGAGAGAGTGTGAGTTCAGAGGGAAGGAAGGAAGGACTCAGAAGTTCCTACACGCAAGAAAAAAAATGTTCAAAAATTTACCTTACATTTTGTTAATTTTATTAACATATCATAAGTCACATCAGAATAATTAAAATTTCACTGTTCATATAAAGAACTGATTCAACCTTCTGCCCTCTTCACTACCCCAACTCCTTTCACATCTTTCCCTTTTATAGTTGGCGGCCCCCACGTATTCCTTCTTCATTCCTGAAAAGGGAAATATTGTGATGCCTCTCACCCTCGCCCTTCAGGCTGGGGGAGGTGCCTTCTGAGTTTCACTCTCAGCACAAGCCAAGAAAAGCAATGAGGCCCACAGTGAGCAGCCCCTTTCCTGTCCCTCCAGAGAACCCTTCATGCCAGAGACCCTAAAGGGATAATCCCCACTCTCTTTTCTCTCTGCCCTTCATCACAGTTCTATTGTGAGCCCAGTGAGTTCAGCTGTTAACTGCTCAATTAAAGAAAGGATCTCTCCCCCCACCCTCATTTTTCCCAGTAACAGCCTGACAAACGAACCGCACCTGCTGTTGCTTGCGGAGGAAAATAGGAAAAAATAAAATAAATAAATAAATAAAGGGCGAGAAGCAAGAGAGTCCCACTGATGTCTGGTGACTGAGCTTGTTAGTACACACCCTGTGTCCTCAGAGTTTCCAGAGTCTCGGTTCTGCCAACTGAACCAACACACATGCACATGCACTCTTGCACGCGCGCGCACACACACACACACACACACACACACACACATGCACGCACACACACAGACACATGCACAGACACACACAGAAACACACACACACACACACACACACACACACACACACACTCACACACAAGCATTTGGGAGCAGACCACATATGCCCCTCAACTCTCTGCCTGAGCTTGATTGTCAGCCTCATACACAAAACCAGACAATGCGCTCAATAGGCATCTTTTGGGGAGACAATTACAGAAAGCATGATAACGGGATTTGTCACCCTGATGTGGATGCTGTTTCAGCAACCATTTCAATAATGAAAGAGAGTTTTACTAATTGTAAATGTGAATGAATTTCAGCTGTCTCTTCTTTAAAAAAAAAATTCTTTTGGAAGAAAGCCAATTAAGATCATCTGTCTAATGCATCTACTCACCCCTACTGCAACAATATGTCAGTTACAATAGATGTCTAATAAACTCAGACTTCTCAGGACAGGGTGCTGAGCACGCTGAAACGGGAGATCAGAGACTCTACCTGGAGAAGGATTGGAGGTGGCTGATGACAACTTCTTGGGATGGATTTTTATTTTCTATCCCTAGGGCCTCAGAGCTGGGGGCATTTGCAATATGCCAACATGCTAAGATGGAGTGAGTTTTGAAACAGTGAGCTAGAGCAGCCAGAGCAAGTCTGTTTCATTCTTGTGACATGGTACACAAATTGTCATGCTTCTAGGGAACTGAGAAAGCTAATTATCCAAATCCGTATCCTGCTACTGGCTGTCTGCTACCCACCTCCAGAAAGTGCTAGTTAGAGAGAATGCACATGCGCCGCCAGGAATTGGTGCATAGACCCATATGCTGGCAAATGCCCCTTTCAGAACAAACACAGGCCTCTTGAGAGATTATGTTTCTGGAAAGATGTTGTATCCTAGACAGAGACTGCCTGAAGTCGGTCAAGAACAGTGTGATCGAACACACAACACTCTGTTTCCTTCTTCAAAGATGAAGGAAACACACCTACCCTGAATCAAATAAAGGAGAAAGCATATAACCCAGCTGTACCACTTAGGCACGCTCCCAAAGGACGCTACAGCCTACTACACAGACACCTGTTCATCCACGGTCATTGCTGCTCGTTCCACAATAGCAAGGAAATGGAAACAGCCTAAACTCCATCAACAGACCAATAAATAATGAAAATCTGGTGGATTTACACAATAAGATATTATTCAGCTGCTAAGAGAGAAAAAAACCTATAGAATTAACAGATAAATTGTTGGAGCTAGAAACATTCATCCTGAGTGAGGTAAACCCATCTCAGGAAGAGAGATGCCACATGCTTTTTATCACTTACCTCTCCCCACTCTCTTTCAAATTAATGGCCTCTTTTCATTTAATCTTATCGAGTGCATAAATATATATATATATATGTATAATGCATATATATTCCTAAATATAACCTGCTTAATCCATATAATGTTGCCTGTGTGTATGTTTTCCAGGATGACCATTAGACACTAGACAACCAATTGGTGTGCCCTTCCTGGTGGCTCTACCCTACAACAAAGGGACAATACCCTAAGGAGATACCACATGCTAGCAAATGACACTCTCAGTATACCAGAAACTGTATATCTGTTTTTGAGTTGATGGCCAATGGGATTCCATAGATCCACAGATATAACAGGTCATTGCCAATACTCTTGGTTACTCTCCATAACTATATTAGAGCCATAAAATATGGAAGCTCCATCCACACTGACTAGCTTTCCCAGTGCTGAAAGGTGATAATTGAAGATTGAACCCCAAGGTTTGTTTCTCACTTCTCTATGTATAGGCACATAGGAACACACCCAGGGAGATGTACCATAACCCCTCTACACACCCTCCCACTCACATACCAATCAATTTTAGGCCAATCCACTATCTGGCGATTCATTCATTCATTCATTCGTTAGAATTGTCTGTGCTTTACTTGAAGAGGACTGGGGTGTCATTGCAGGTTTGTATGTAAATCCTCTCCTAACTAGATCCACCTGTCTCTTCCTACTTCAGCTGTTCCTTTAGAATCCTGGATTCTCTCCATAGCCAGGCCAAAGTTCACCCAGCCAGATCAATTCAGCATGTCACTTAGAGCCATCCTCCAACACCTACAGATTTAAAAAGGGAGGGGCAGGCAGATCAGGAGGAAAACCAAGATTTCTGTCTGTTTTCTGACAGGATTCACTCAGTATCTTTGTGCGTCTGGCTGAGGCCTGGACATTGAGGCCTTGCTTTCTTGGAACTACTATGATCCCAGATAATTTTTATTAGATTACTTCTTCACTCATTGAATTTATTCCATGTTTAACTCATAGTTTTCAAGTCATTTCATTACGGCAATCCTATTTCAAAACAAAACAACAAAAAACCAATTCTGGATTGTGAATACTTCTGGTTAAATCTTGGTCAGCTAAAGAATACACTAATTTTCCATAATAAACTTGAAAATTTGATGTAATACTTATACAACTCCTATTTTGTGATGTAAAAGTAATATAATTAGAGGAAAACATATAGTATTATTTCTTGGATGAGTTATTGTCTAGTTTTTTTCCAATCTGTGTTTTCTTCTGTCTATCACCATCACATTTTAAAACTAAAGGGTATGAAACCTGGAGTTCTTTAAGTTAAACATTAAATATTCACATTATTTTAATAGAAAAATATGAACGATAATTAGGTTTTATAAAATATTTACTTACTATGTCAATCAGCGATACTAGGATTTGTAACATTTAGAAATGTAACAACATTTTTCTGCAGATAATATTTCAAAAAGCAATCATAGAAAACTAAAGAACACAAAACACAGTTTTCTCTTTTTGTGTTTAGCACTGTGTGTGTGCCGCTGTCAGGACATGTGCAGTTCTCCATTGTTACTTGTAACACTTGCCTGGAGCCCTTCAACCCAAGTGTACATGTACATATACACTGTCAGTATATGGACATGTAAGTACAGTACATGTGCCAATGAAACCCAAGGACTGGGGAACCCATAACCAGACTCTGAGTGGCTTAACCAACGTACAAAGCACTCACTATTACCATCCGTTTTATGAACAAAGACAATTTTTTCAAAATAACTTTGATACTCTGATCCTTGTTCTGAGTTTTAAATGTTAAGGATTAAGCTGCTGTGTGTTAGTGAATATTACATTTTTACTCCTTTCTCATGAGATAGTTCAGTTAATGCAAACCATCTATTGCTAATGAGTGTTTTAAATGTTTTTAATATAAAGAAAACAGATATTTCACTGTACATTTTTCTTTTCCTTTTATTATGTTTTACTTTTTCATATACATTTATATTATTGCACATATATACAATAAACTACATACAGCAAGAATAACCACAAAGCAAACAAGATTATATAAATGTTACATTCTTAATGTTTTGGCTATTTGTATTTGGCAACCTTGAAGAAAACATCTTTCCTATCTTGGTGAGTCTACAATTCTGAATGTAAATCAATATCTATCATATCTCATTTCTATCAACCTAAAAACATCTATCTAGACCTAAAAATATCTTACTCCTAAACAACTAAGCTTAATTGTAAAACTAAATTATCTGGTCTTCAACCCCAGAGACTCATCAGAGTCTCATCAGAGACTTGAGAAGGAGTAAAATTCTTTATCTGAGTAATCTGGAAGTGCAGGTTAGCAGTTTCCAAAATGAGAAAATGACAGAAGCAGTTCACTACCCAGTCAAAACAGTCACACAAAACTCTCTATAACTTTGTAGCATCATTTTCAGCTTTCTGGCCCATTATATCTGACAGACATATTTATGAGGTAGGACCTACTGAGACTTGCTTATCCTTTCTTGACAGGGTTTGGCTACAACTTTGCCTGCATCCAAGCTTGCCCATTTTTTAGGCAGAATTCTGTCTATGGTAGAAATGAGGACATTTTTTCCAGTGGCTGGTTTGCCACATTTGAAGCCATTTCCATAAGAAGGTTCTTTGATGCACATCATCTTCTTTGAAGTAGGCTGGGTATTGCCAGGAGTTAACCTGTCTTATTGTAAAAGAATCCTTAAAATCATAAAAACATCATTAAGTGCCCCATTCTGTAGGTCTCTGAGATTTCTGAAGACCTTATCTAACTAATTTACCTTATATATCTATAGAATCATATCTATCTGTTAAACCTAGGATGTATATTCTTGTGAAAATAGACTAGTAATTGACATGACCATGATTTGATCGACTAACAATTAACTTGTATGACTTAATTATCCTAAGCAGCCGGCGATAGCACCTTCAGAGACTTGGAAGTAAACTTTGTATTATAATTAAGTTGTATGGGTACACTACCTCTTATTAGAGTAGAAATATATTTAATGTATATGAAGAATCTTAAGTTTTAACTCAATTCTATACCAATGAATTAAAAATAACCCTGTTTGTAAGTAACAGTTAAGGCCTTAAGTTGAGGAGTAGATTCACTAATCTGCTTTTTGTCCTGTCATCCCTACATATTTCTATATTCCCACTTCTTTCTTTTCAACCCTTATATCCAACCTAAGAAAGAAAGATAAAGGAAAAGAGAGAAATCCCTGAGTCCTATCTCATTTTCTCTCTGAATAAGACCAATAATAACTTATAACCAACTTCCAATGAAATAAACAGCCATATTCCAAGAAAACAACCAAAACCCTACCCAACCCTCCTTAAGGGAAATGGAGCATTGTTTTCTTTTTAAGGCTTCTTTTGGCTGATTTGGGACAAATAATACCTTTGTAAGGGCCCAAAAACAATTTGGAAAAATGGTTAAGCAAGCTAGGAATAGCATTTGTGGTCAAGTTTCTAAGTCTTGAGAAATTCCAGGCCTCTAATACACAGTCTGAAATGCTGGACCTTTGGGATCAGAAGCTTTCTTAGAAGCTGTCCTGTTCTGATGAGGAACAGCAACTGAAGTGCTTGTCTTGGATCCTCCCACATTTTTTTTCTTTATGCTTCACTTTCTCCACCAATAGACTAGAAACATGTACTTTCTGATTATCTTTAAATTGCATTAAAAACCTGGGGATGGAGCGATGGATGGCTCAACAATTGTTGCTCTTGTAAAGGACTGTGGTTCAGATCCTAGTACCCGCATCAAGGTGGCTTATGACTATTTTTAACTCCAGCTTCAGGTGACCTGATAGCTTCTTTTGGCCTCTGCAGGCATACAAACACAGGGTGTACACACACACACACACACACACACACACCCACACACACACACACACATACTCATACACACACACACATGATGCATACACACACATAGAGACACACAGAGGGTGTGTTTGTACACACAAAGTGTATACACACATATAGTATGTGGACACACACAGCATGTATACATACAGTAAAGTAATGCTTGTTACTTAAACATATTAAAAGATTCCTCCTGGACATTTCATATATTTTTGTAGTTTCTCTTTGCATATATTTACTTAAATATTTCAAAGCTTTAATATTTTATTAGCTATTAAAATTTATTGTTATTTAAATTTCATTTTTCCATATTTTATGATATTTAGAAATAGAAATGCATATTTTGGCTGCTAAATTCATTTATTAGTTCTTAGTCATGATTTCTTTATTGTCTGATTTCCTTATCATTATCATTTTAAAAATTTTGAGTAACAGAGTTTTAAATTGAAGGAGATCCACAGAGTTAATATTTTACTTTTAATCTGAGGTAACTGTATCCTACTAAATAAACTGGTAGATGAGCAAAAATAAGACCTTGTCTTCTTTAAATTTGTTTTGAGTTTCGCAATCTAGAAATAATCTGTTGTGAATAAATTATAGTATACAATATGAGATCTAGATTCAATTCTTTCCTGCACATAGCTGAAATTTGTCACTTCATTTGTTGGTAATAGTACTGGTTCTTCATTGAAATATATGCCTCCATACATATATCATGCAATATACAATAAATACAATTTTAAAATTAAAATTGCTATAGATGTGTAGTTTATTAGTTGATACCTCACTCTCTTTTACATATTTGTATTAATATATTTATAAAGATGCACATATAAATATATAAAAATTTGTATATATAAGTATACACAAATTTATATTTTGTTTATGTATTATATTATATGTAAAACATGTAAAATATTTGAAAATATATATTTATATTTACTTCAGTACTACATGGTCATGAGTCTCAGAATTTAAAAACACGTTGAAAGTTAGTAGGATGTAATCTCAAACTTTGTTTTTCTTTTCTAATGTACTTTAGCTGTGTTCAGTTCTTACCCATGTAGATACACTATTAATTTCTAAAGCAGAGGTTCTCAACCCTCCTAGTGCTGAAGTCCTTTATACAGTTCCTCATGTTGTGGTGACCCTTAATCATAAAATTATTTTTGTTGCTACTCACAACTGTAATTTTGCTACTTTTTTGGATCATAATGTAAATATCCATGTTTTCAGATGGTCTTAGGTGACCCCTATGAAAGGGCAGGTCAACTCTCAAAGGTATGGAGACCCATAGGTTGACAATCACTATTCAAAGGAAAGTCGTTCGTATTGGTTAGTCTTGGAGGCCAGCTGGATTGGCTTGAGCGACTCAGGAGATTAGTAAAGCTCACCCTGGGCGTTTCTGTGACGGTGTTTACAGAGCTCATTAGAACATGAGGACTGTGGCCTAAACAATAATGAGGCCCATTGGTGAAGTCAACCTTGGCCAGATTCTAGGGATGTGGTAGGACTGTGTACGATAGGACCTTGCTGGGAAAAGTGAATCCTTCGGAACATGACTTTGAAGGAGACTTCATGGCCCAACTCTTCACATTTTCCTCTTCTCTTCTTGACTGCATGAGATTAGTAGCTTCCTCTGCCGGGAGCCTGTGTCATAAGATTCTGTCTCAACTCTGGCGTGGAACAATGGATTCAGCTGACCTTGAAGTTAAGCCCCAGAAACAGTGAGTCATCTTTTTAAGTTGTATTTCTCAGGTATCTGTTATAGCAACAGAGCTCACCGACTAAAATGCTGATGTGCACTGATTGTGTTAGACCCAAAATGAAAGTGGTGAGAATTGAAGAAATGAAAATATCAAGTTTTCCAACCCAAAACATGGCATATATTTCCGTTCATTGCAGTTCTCCAAAGTTTCTTAGTTTTTAGTGTAACAAATCTAAAGAGCTGCCCAATGTGATTGGAAATATTTTGTCAAATTTGTCCTTAATTATTTTATGTGTCTCATGCTTTTGAAATAACACATTTAAATTTTGATGCCACTGTGCTCTTGGAGTTCTCACTGTAGTCTTTCTTCCATGTAGGCCAGAATTCATCTCCATCCTTTTGTGAGCTTCTCCCTTTCCTGATAGTGAGTGAATATCCAATAGTTGTTCATTGTCTGACTTCTTACGAGTTTTACACTAAGACTGTGTAGATTGATAAGCAGGAAGTTTAAGAGTTCTTTACAGAGATTTTTGGAAATCATTATTATTTGTGAATTCCCCCATCTTCTTTGCTTCTGTGTCCCATAAGTCTGAGATGTCTTAGTGTTGCTTTTGACTCCCAGATTTCTGCTTTCTCACTTCATTGCAAATTGTGTTCCAAGTCTGGCCTTCTCCTTTCTGGGCCATCAGCCTTGAGAGTGTCTCTAGGGGTTTACTGCATGACTGAGTGCACCCCTCTGGTTTTGGTTTTCTTAGAGATCTCAGCCCTGCACTGCCTGTTATCTAACGGCTGAAGTTTGTTTAAGATATCTTCAACCAGTTTTCTCATTATCGCGTGTGAGAAAACTGATGTTGGTAAATAGCTATGAAGAGAATAATTGGCCATTTTTGAAATATGTATCACACAAGCCAAGAGGTTGTTTGTTGCACTTCCCAGGCATAAAGTCCATGCAAGTTTCAGAAGATGTCCTTGAAACATCTGAGAAGAGAATTCCTTGGTTTGAATGCTGGGGCACAATCAAAGTCAAAATATAACTTCTGAGGAGCCATCTTTCTTGTGACCTGACTCTGCATTGCCATATGAGGATTGCCAAAGTCTTAGAGCTGGAATTCTCTTGGCTGCATCTAGTACACTGGATATTGAACATATTGGAAAGGTAGGAGTTGGAAATTTAAGCTATGTAAGTATTGGATTTCAGTGACAGGCCCTTTAAGCAATTGGCTAACATTCACATTTTCTTCTTATGAGTAGAGTTCTGAATTTGTTAGGGCAGCACTGACCATGGCTTAGAAAGCAGGGGTTCAAGACACTTTTGTGTTTAGAGGACGTTAGACAAACAGGTCTGGCCACTGACAGAGAAGCAAACTGCTTCCTTTGCTTGCTCTTTGCCTTTTCTTTCTGGTACTTGCTTCTCCATTCTGGAACATACTCTCAACTCAGGTATAGAATACCACTTTTCAAATCAAAATTAATGCACATGAACTCAAACATGGAATTTATCTAGTAAATGAGCATAAGCTTAAAATAACATGGGCACATTGATTGTAAGTTTTTAAAAAAATGTGTCACCAACCTCCTTACATATGAAGAAAACTCTCCTTTGACTAAACTGCTATATCCAGGTCTCACAAATGTGCCCACATTGATTCCTAGTAAAACACTATGGACTTATTTATATAATGTTGATTCTTCATCTGATATATGTTGGCTTATACCAATGACCAAAGTTTTTTAAATTAAATATATGAATTGGTGCTGCCTGGAAGACTTTAACTTCTTTGCTCACAGACATGTCACCGTCCTCATCGCTTTTCTGGTGCTTTATGCACAATCTGAAATGCAGCCACATTAGTGGAAAAACAGAGATATGCTGAAGGTTTGAAGAGAAACATTGTAGCATTTCAATGTTGAGATCTCTTCATTGTGCCACATGTAGTTGTAGCTACAGTAAAAAGCCACTTGAATGAAAATGTAAATACGTAGTCATTTCTAGATTGTTCTGCATTAGTTTTTCAATAGTCTCTCTTAAAGACAAATTTTTAACAAATATTTTCTAATTTTTTAAATTCTATCATAAGAACAGTGTGTCTTCATTTCTTAGTAATTCACTAACAATCTCAAAAAAATTAACTTTGCACGTGAATCACTTTTTCTGAGAAATGAAAAATTAGCTAGCAATGTATTAAATACTAACTATCCTAGCCGTCATCTGCAGATGTACTCAGTTCTGATAACTATAAGTGATGTTCAAGTATATAACATAAACTTCTTAGGAATTATGCTCTACCAAAAATATGTAAAACTTTGTGGCAGCATATATAATGGCAGAATTCCGAATCAGCTCTTTAGAAGGATCACCAAAGAATTGGACTTCCTTCTATCTCACTCATGAAATGCCCTTCAATAGAGATCCTCTACTCTGTCTTTCATATGAACTTTCTTTGTCAAATGCCATGTATGGCAACAGAGTCCACAAAAAAGTGTGTATATTTTCTTGTGGAATTTTTCTATGTCTTGTGTGGGATACATATAATTTGATATGACTAATTATACATAAAAATAAGGTTTTTTTCTAGAATAAAGTGTCTTGAATATTAGATTAAGAAAACACAAGTTAGAAGTTGGACACACTTAATAAGTGTTAAAATATAAATAGATTTTTAAAACAAAGGTGTTGGAAGACCAAATCAACACTTCTCTGTGGATAGAAATATTTTCTTATACGTTATTGTTCTCATACGTACTGGAACACAGTCAGCCCATAAAATTTTAATTCACTTTAGAAATGTGCCCAGTGAACACACACCATAAATTCCAATATCTTTGGGATTGTGCAACTGCAATGAGATAAACTAGTCGTGTAGTTCTGTGTCTGCTAATACTGTGAGGCTCTTCTGTCCTTTATACATTAAAGGTTTAGGAAATTGTTGGGCAGTCAATATATCTCAGTAAAAGAACTTGCCTTTAAGTCTTGGTACTCACGTTCAGTCATTGGGACTCATATTGTAAGGACATAAATGACTTTCTTGGGTTGTTCTCAGACCTCCACATGTGCTGTGGTATGTATGAAAACACCCCCCCCTCCACACACACAAATAAATAATTGTATAAAATTTAGGAAATTGTATCAAATGTAGCTTATTACCTCTTCCCTCAGAGGAGCTGGACAGAGACTATTATCACTTTCAAATCTGTTCTGCTTTCTTTAGTGAATGTAGTTTTCAAAGAAACATGAGCCACTATATTCACTATTAGCATTAGAGCTATATCAGTATAATTTCTGTTCCAGAAGAAGTGTGAAAGATCATGGAGCTGGAAAGGGCACACATTCAGAGTTTTAATAAAAGAGTACACATTATGTTGTGATTACAAGAAAGAAACACACCACATCATTTCAGGTATGACCAGTTTTCTGAAACTATACCATTGGGTAAATGATACAGTTGCTATATTGGGCACTGTAAACATGGGCACGATACAGAAACATTTGTAGGGAAAAGGTTAGAATAAGAATGTAACATAAAAGTACCCATCGTTAGTCTTACTGAAGCTGAAAATGGATTGAATCTTGAGGCTAAATTACTATTCTTAATCTTTAAATTTATATTAGTTCACTGACCATTGATGTTGTATCACCTTCAATTATGGGTAAAAACTCTCAGCTCTTAGTTCTCTTGCTGTGATTGACTGCTTATTTCTGATTTATTTACTTAATAAACGTTCTTGTCATTAACTCTGTGAGACAGCCCTTCCAAATAAATACAAAAATACCAATGTGTGAAGTAACATGAGCAATCCTTAACTGCATTTCAAAGCAGTTATGTAGCCCAAAACTGAGTCCTGGTTCAGGATGAAGTTGAGGCCAGCAGAGATGTTTAAGTGGAGAGGAGGCACGAAAAGATGAAACTTAAAGATGATGAAAGAGATGAGAAGTCAAAAATGATTTGATGCTAGAGTTAAGGGAGAAGTTGTTCCTGGTTTGAGCTACTGGATAAATAGTCCTGTGCTTACTGAGGGAAACCGCACTGAGACAGTAGATGCTATCGTACCTTTGAGCTTTGAGAGGAGATACATGAGGTATTTGGATTGGCATATTTGGAGCTCAGGAGGGCAGATTATATAGGAACCAGAAGCCTTTGGGGTACAGAGGTTCGAAGACATCTTGAACATAGACAAGCCTCCTTCAGAAAGACCTATTGGGGCCAAAGTTAGGCAAAGCAGAGCTAATAAGAACTTTGCTGACCTATGGCATGTCAATCAAAGGAGGCCAGACTGCAAAGCATCTGAATGCTAGGCTAAAGGAATTGCATTTTGTTTCCGAGGGTCTGTGAAACAGTTCAAGCTCTCAGTGTTGTAAAGACATGGTGATCAAAACCTGTTTCCAGAAGATTGATTTGAACATGGGCCAACGCTGATGTGCCAACTTGAAATGGGGTGTTTCCAGAGAGCTATGATGCTCTGGGAGGAAATACCCGAGGGCCAAGACAAAGAAACACTAAGTGACCAAGAAAACATTAAGCAATGATGACAAAAAGGGAAGCAGAGTTTGAAAACAAAAAATATGGGAGGGAATCCTGATTTAATTTTTGTTCAGCAGTCTGGAATTTGAGGAGTAGAGTGAGAGGAGGCAACTCAGGGGCTTAAAGGCTTGACCACAACTCTTGGTCTGAGTTTGGAGAAAGAGTCAAGCATGAA
>OU015743.1:65264694-65279293 GCA_907169655.1 Acomys percivali | reverse complement strand
CTCTCTCTCTCTCTCTCTCTCTCTCTCTCTCTCTCTCTCTCTCTCTAATATATATACACACAAACAGAAACAAACACAAAACAAGAAATGCCTACAGCCTCCCCCACTAAAACAAAGTCTAAAAAAGAAAAGAAAAAACTAATAAGACTTTTTTATTATTATTAATTTATTCTTGTTACATCTCTATGGTTATCCCATCCCTTGTATCCTCCCATTCTCCCCTCCCTCCCATTTTCCCCTTATTCCCCTCCCCTATGACTGTTCCTGAGAGGAATTACCTCCCCCTGTATATGCTCATAGGGTATCAAGTCTCTTCTCGGTGACCTGCCGTCCTTCCTCTGAGTGCCACTAGGTCTCCCCCTCCAGGGGACATGGTCAAATGTGAGGCACCAGAGTACGTGAGAAAGTCATATCCCACTCTCCACTCAAGTGTGGAGACTGTCCTGTCCATGGGCTAGATCTGGGTAGGGGTTTAAAGTTTACCGCCTGTATTGTCCTTGGCTAGTGCCTTAGTTTGAGCGGGACCCCTTGGCCCAAATCTGCCTATCATAATGTTCTACTTGTAGGTTTCTAGGACCCACTGGATCCTTCTACATTGCTATTCTCACATGGTTCTCTCATCTAGAGTCCCAATAGGATGTCCTCCTCTCTGTCCCAGTTTCCTTTTAAAAAATGCCTAAACAAAGCAAAATGAGATTGAAAGGTATTCCAAAATGCCATTGGATTTGGTTTGGTTGCCAACTACTCAGGGGCATCGGGCCTGGCCTGATGTGTGCTTAATACATTTGGTTCATTATTTTTCAAATTCGGTCAAACATTTCAAACATATTATTTGCTAATACTGTGGTAAGGATAAAGTCATTCCATGAGTGGCACCAGCCTTCCTAGCAGCCCAGTGAAAAGACTTTCTTCCAGGCCCGTGTGATTACTCGGCAGTGCATAAGCAAGTCTGATGTGTTAGTAACTGCCCAAAGTGTAAGCAAGACTTGATACTACTGCTGGAGAGACAGCGTGGTTGCCATCACACCCTATAGAACACCGTTCAAACAGCTGGGTTCCCCTTACCTGCTGACATTTTAAAAGAATGTGTCTCTTTACTTTGTTTTCATTTCTTGGAGCAAAAAATGTAAACAGCATAATGTTAGAATTTTGATCCAGGAGTCAGGGTTCTGCATGCATTTTTTGGTCTCTCTCCTTTTATTGCTCATCTTTGTTGTGATTTATAAGTGAACAATGGTAATATTTTTGTTCATTGGCCAATTGGAGGAGATGGTGGCTGCTACCTACTTCTAAAACTTGATTCTTTTGCCCAACAGTGCCCAGTACCTAATGCGACTTAAGTCTCGCCCCAGAGATGTGAAAGAATATACTTGCAGATGGAGCTGAGACCATTGATCACAACAAGAAATGGCGAAAACCGAAAGGGAATCCAATTTATTTTAAATAAAACTACTCTGTTCTCCTGTGACAGATTCCAGTCCCACAACAGAAAGGAACTGACAGCAGATGTTTTAGAGCCAAGACACAGACTGAGTAATAGTATAGAAAAGAAATTGCTTTGAACTTCACCCCTGCTTTAAATACTTCAAATCAATAGGGTCACAGAACTCTTTAATAGAGTGATGAGGTCTCGCCCTAGCAGATCTGTACTGTGACAAGTTGATGTGCGTCCTAGCTGCAGGGTCATAAAAATGGCAAGCTTCTCCCTGAAAGGGGGCTTTGTGTGGGCCAGTCTTCTTGGAGTGACTCCCCTCTATGGCCACTCTGCAGAGCCAGGCCCTAATAGTCTCCATCTAAATGGGACTGACCTCATGAGTTACCTCAGGAAACTTAATCTATAAACTGGCTTCTTCTTATGCAGACTGATGAATTCTTGTTTATTCCTAAATGGCTGTCACAAGATCTATTCATCAAACGCTTAAAGGGAGAGAGGGGCTTACAGAAGCCAGTCTCAAGTTCAGCACCGTTAAATAATCATTAGGTTTCAGAGCTGGCCTTGAGACCCACTGCAAATGCACAAAGCAGGCGTCTTTTTCACTTTTTAAACTATTCATCACAATTGCATTTAGATGAGACTCCGACCTGATAAAGGAAGGGGGGGGTGCTTTTTGTCACTATCAGTTTCATGCTGTGCTCTTTTTCTTTTGAGAGCTTTTTTTAACAAAAGTAAAAGAAAATAAAGGCAGATGGCCAACTCTTTTCAATATCCGTTTGCTTTATTTGAGCAGTTTAATGTAGTGAAACAGAGTGAAATGTTGCTACTTGCTAAATGGCAAACAACACCATTACCCAGAATTCCGCTGTACATTGGTACAAAACAGGGTGCTGGTGATTAATTAAACTGTTGCTGTAATTGTAATGCATGATACATAATAGATAGCGTGTCTTGTATTTTAAAAGCAGCAAATTAGCAAATAATACCTCGCCTGCATAAGGCCATCTCCATGGCTTACCAATAATGCATAAATAATCAAAAAGAAAAGGCCATTAGACCACTATGCAAGGAAACCCGCGTGTTTGATGTTCACCAGTCTGTGAACATGTGCTAGGAAACTCCACACACAAAGTGTCTGTAGGCCAGGTCAGGTGCCCCTGAGGTCTGCACGGTAGACTTCATGATGTATATTAAATTATGGCATTCATGTTCCCAGTACCAGTCATGCAGGCAGTGATCTAGAAATGGACCCAGGGCACTTTCTTATGGAGATCAGACTAGGTTATAGAAACGCCGCACAGACAGCGTAAATAGCTCACACAAAACAAGACTATCTCTAAAGTGTTGGTGTTGAGTTCTGCCTAGGTTTTTGTTGTGGCAATCTTTCCTAAATCCCTTGACTTGAAATTCTTTAATAGTTTGAGGGGATAGGGAAAGCCCAAGAGCTTAGAAGGATTGCCGGTTACTTTTGTTGTTACCATAATAAAACCCTGACCAGAATCACTCACAGCGTTTATTTTGGCTTTTAGCTCCAGAGGGAGAGTTCATAACGGGGAGGGAGGGGTGGGAGCAGACGGGCAGCAGGGGCAGGAAGCTGCCTGATCATTTTTGTCACACAGGAAGCCAAGAGAGGAAACTAGAAGTGAGCCAAAGGCTTAAAACTTTCAGTGGGCTCCTAGTCACTTTCCTGTGGATAGTCCAAGGTCCCACATACACCAAAGGCCCCTTCGAGAACTTTGAATATTTTGGTACTAAAATTTGACCAGGCTTCTGATTTACACAGCCTAATACCTGTTTGACCCCAAATTGATCTCAGTGTTTCTTTTGAGCATAGACTGAGCCAAGATACCAAAGCCACTGGGCTAACAAATCCGGAGGCCCCCTAAAAAATATCTGAAGAGAAATTAATGTAGGCTAACCAATACATCCTGACCACTCACTTGAGATGAGATAAAACACAGCCAGAAAGAAGGGCACCTAGTAATGATGTCTGACAGGTCATTTCCTGTACTGTGTCCTTTTCCTGGGGTGCCTGCATTGCTTAGGTTGAATGAAGAAATGTTTCTCTTTAGTATCTTATGAAAGGTAGGATTTATACACCACAAGACCTACCCACTTTAAATGTGACAATCCCTAACTCAAATTTGGGTAATTATCACCACAATTCAAGGTAGACCCTTCTGGAGTCCAAGTGCTCATTCTCAGTCTGCCTCTGTTGCATTCTCTGTTCTGAGTAGTCATTAATTTAGTTCTCGTATCAACTGATTTTGATACGGTTTTTCAGAGAAGTAGGATCATGTAACTTGTGGCTTTTCATATTTGTCTTCTTTTACATTTAGCATAATATTTTTTATCTTTTTCATGGTATAGCATGTATTAATTTCCCATACTTTGTATGGCTGAATATTATTCTGTTATATACTTATACTACAATATAGGTGTGCACTAACTGATGATCATTGATTTGTTCATATTTTTTGGTCATTATAGATAAAGTTTCTATGAGTAATTTTGTGTATATCTTTATAGAGGCATGTGTTTTCATTTCTTTCAGATAGACTTCTTAGAGTAGAATTGATGAGTGATATTATAAATCTATCCAACAGGAAACTTTAAAATAATCGTTTTCTACTTTCTTGTTTGGTTTGAAAAATTAATGTCATCCATATGGAAAATTATATGGAGTTCTATAATGGACTAGTCATTTAACCATATGTGCACACATGGGACTGAGTTACTGAGAAACAGCCACCACTTCTACCCTTTTCATCCCAGCCACCGTGCTGAAGGGGCTCCTAAGAGAGATAACTAGCAGACAGGTAGTCCTTGTGGCTTCCACCAACATGAAGAAACAGCTGGAAACAACCAACATAGGCTTGATTGACTTTACTGTTTAAGTGATTTTTGCTGGCCTACTGGATGAGGCAGACAATGTTTCAGCACATGCTAGTATATACAGAACAGTTGCTATATTTTATCCCTGAGTTCCAGTAGAGTAAGGTGAACAAAATGCCAGAGCACTTTGCTAAGAGAGACATCTCTATGGGTAGGATCCATTTAAACAGCCTTTCCCTTTGACATATTCCTAGACGCTGAGGAGACCTGGGGCTCTCTACCACTTATCCCTCTTAATAAAACAGGGCTTTCCCTGTTCCAGTGGTAAGGGGTTATTTAGGATGCACCCCGCCATGTTCTATTTCCAGTTCTTGACTTGGAGTGCTGATAAACCACATTCTGTCTACACTACCTGTAAATAAATATAAGCAATCATCCTAAGAGTAGTCTTGTAAAATGTATCAGTGCGCGAAACAAAATGTAGCCGATTGCTGCTTGGCATGTAAGTAATGTATGTGGACTCTCGGTGCTCGCCCGCCTTAATGGCTCAGATATCAGTAAGTGGATAAAGGCAACACTGGAGAGGGGGAGAGAAGGGGGTGGGGGGGGAGAGAGAGAGAGAAGAGGGAGGCAGAGGCAGCAGGCTTGGGCAGGGGTGGAGTAATGGGTTCGGAGGGGGATGTGTCTCTATCCTGGGAGGTGAAAGCCCTGTCAGCTTCCTGAACTTCTGTTTGATTCAAATATTCTCCAACCAGAGACACTTCCCGGTGGTGATGAGAATAGTACGGTCTTTGCACAGGGTGTGGGCTAAGCTTGATTTCTGCCTTTCTCCTCTGTTGGCTTTTTTTTCCCCTCTTTTCTTTTTTTAAGAGCACCGGGGAACTGAACTCTTATATTTATGGTTGTGAGCCTAGCCTTTAACGGCTGAGCCATCTCTCCAGCGGGGAGGGGAGTAAGGGGAAAATGGAAGGGAGGGAGGAATGGGAGGAATGGGAGGATACAAGGCATGGGATAACCATTGAGATGTAATAAGAATAAATTAATAAAATAAAATTTAAAAAAAGCACCGGGGAAGGGCGATGTGTTTACAGTCATCAGATTACTCAGGCAAGGGAAGGGAGTTGTAGAGCTCAGTGCCCCATGGGGGGGGGGACACACCCCTGTAGAATAATGCAGTGGGGCACACAGCAAGGGAGCCTGGGTCATCCTGGCAAGGCTGGGTGTCCAGCCGACTCTTCTCAGGGGGCTTCCTATTGTAGTTCAGGCACAGGATCCACATGGGGCAAAAGTTTTGCCAACCAAATTTGTACACCAGTTTTAGGAAACGAGTGCTAGTTTAATTTATCCCGCCTGCAAAGCCTTGAGACTTATCGAGAATATTGGAAAAGAAAGGAGACTTGTTTCAAGGGGTGTGGTTAAGAACGAAAGTAGATTATCCAGGGGGAACTGAGGGACTGTTAACCGCAGCCAAGAGAACAACCGGATGTCACAGAAGGTCACCATCCATCTTTCTGTATGTTCTGCCTGCTTCAGCTCATCCTGAGTCACCAGCTTTCAGTCTTCTACACACCTTACTAGGGAATTCATCTGATAAGCTGCAGGAAAACTGTCACTTGCACTGGGTTAAGTGCTTTGTCTCAAGCCACTGTGCACATCACTTTGCTACTCTGTGTGTGACCTTTTATGTGTCTGTTTATAATGAGTGTCGCCTTTTAGATGCCTGCACGAAGGCTTGATGGCCGCCACCTTCTTTACTATAGAATTAGATGGGAAGTAGAAAAGGACACGGCAAGTGGATCTGTCAGCTTGGTGCATCAAACGAGTAAGCCACCAAAAGGGTGGTGTGGGCATTCGTGGGGAAGGATGCCCGTTTAAATCATTGATAAGTGTTTAAGGATTGACCCAATGGTTAATTGGGCTATTTCGAAGACACTGAACAGGGTAGCAGTACTAAGATTATAATAGATCGTGGACTTAGTAGCTAGACATTGGCCTGTTGTCATCACTTGTCTCCATGATTGCTAAGTCAACCAGCTGCAGGTAAAACCACAATAAAGATCTGTGGCAATGGCCAGCAGGGAGGAGTACTTGCTGCTCTTGCAGGGGACCTGGGTTTGTTTCCCAGTGCCCACATGCTGGCTTAAAACCATCTAATACGTAATCCCAATGTATCTGGTACCTTCTTCTGACCTCCATGGGCCCAAGGCACGCACATGGGACAGGTGCATACGTACAAGCAAAACATCTGTACACATACAATAAATAAATATTTTCATAAGTACTAGAAGCAGAATTAAATTAAAATTTAAAAATGTATATTTGAATATTATGGAATACATGAATATTATGGTGGCCTAAGTAGAGATGATTTGAAAGTATACAGAAAGATGTGTGTCGGTTGCAGGTTGCAGGTTGCAGGCTGCAGGTAGATGTTAGGTCATTTCTATAGAAGACTTGAGCAGCCATGTCTTTTGGTTCTTGGTATCTGCTGGCGCATGAACGGGTGAGGGGCTAGAGGATTTCTTGGAATGAATGCTCCAGAACACTGAGAGGAAACCCTTCAGATGAAAGCCACAGGGGGTGAGAACAGTTGCTCCAGGTCCCACTGCGTGCCGGCTTCCACCTCTGGGAGTGGGTGGCCATCTCCTAAGATCTTAAATACCTGGAAAAATGAAACAGAAAAGAAACCCTGTCTCCTGAGAATGATTGTGTCAAAAGTGTTTTCTATTTGTGAAAGATTATAGCATATATGTATATTTCACTCTCCAATCAGGTGGAGACAAAGTCTGGAAGGAGGCGACTCAGTTGCTTACTGCTTCCTTATATACATCATGACTTTGCTCTCTGGAGACATTAGGAATGAGCCAAGGCCTTTGACAAAGAAGTGATGGAGCCTTGTAGGCATACTTTTAAACAACTATTTTTATTTTGGGTTCTTTAAATCTTTCTCCCTTCTCCACCCCAATCCCTTCCAACACCCCAACACCAGGTAGGGGAGAAAGAAGGTTAGTGGGGAGAGGGGGCATTGTTTTCCTTAGCTGTTTCCTGCTGTTTGGGGTCACCAGTTTCCTTGGGGCAAGCCCAATTCTCATTTCAGGATATCTCCAACTTCTAGTCGAACTGCGTCAACAGCAACTAGGAGCAGCCGTGTGAGGAGCAGCAGACTTCTTTCTTTCTCAGATCCCCAAGTCTCTCTTTGGCTCTTGGTTTTATCCCCACTACCAAAGACCACACCCCACATGAGATAGTTCACACATGACAAACATCACATGCCCTTTCAGAATGCAGCTATCAGCTGTGGACAAACTGGAGCAGTCCCCATATCCCACACCTCAGATTAAAACAAAAACATGTTTACATGTAAACCAAAACCTCCACAACAGACCCTGGAGTAGATTCTAAGTAATTGGCATTGCTTGCTCGGCTTGACACAAGTTCTGAAGCTTTTTCCGGTACAAGCCTGACATAGTGTAATAGTCCCTTCATTTAATAATAGCTGTTAGCATTCTGCTTCAGTCTGCCTACTTGTGATGTCATTGCTTACCTGCCACAGGGCTGTGGCCCTGCCCAGGGCTGTATAAAGGGACAGACCCACCTCGCGCCTCTTTCTCTTACCCTCTTATCGCCTCTCTCTCTCTCTCTCTCTCTCTCTCTCTTTCTCTCTCTCTCTCTCTCTCTCTCATTCTCTTTCTCATTCTCTCTCTCACCTCTTTCTCTCTTACTCTGTCTCTGTCTCTCTAGGGTACCCCTTCCCCCTTCATTCCCTCCCCATGTTCATTTAATAAACCTCATATAATCTAATATCTGCTGCCTGGCATCTTATTCTCTTATTTTGTATTAATCATAAAAATAGCTGTCGAGGGTTTTTGAATGTTCTGAGTAAGAGTAGAATTGTAATGCCTCTTCTTATTAACTTGCTAATGAAATAATTTCTAAATGGGAAAATAACTCAAAACTCATGTTAAACTGCAATGGCTTTACTTGTTTTTCTTTCCTGTCAAATTATGTGTGTGTGTGTATAAATATATATGTATATTCTTTTCCTTTTATAATATAAACAGAACCCCCCTTTTCCTGGAAATTCTAAGCAGTTTATGCCTAGATATAAGCAAATTTGTAACCAAAATTTTTAGTATTTAAACAAATAATAAAGTAAAGACAGTCCTATACACAAATAAGGCCAACCCTTGGCAGTGTGCACAGCCTCCTGTGTCCCAGTAGAGTGACCCAGGAGCTTCTAGCCCCCACCATCTTTGTGAATCACAGAAGTCTGGTTTCTTTGTACATTGCAGTGACAGGGACTGTTCTTGGTGGTGCTTTGTTGGACAGTCCTTGTTGTAGGTGGTTGTTTGACCAGCATCCCAACTTCATGAAGGGAGTTACTCACTGTGAAGTTCACCAGGCACTTACAACCTTCTTTTGTTAAAAGCAGTGGCTCCTTACTTGAACCCACAAGGTGACTAAGGGATGTGGGGGCAGCAGGGCGGCAGGGCAGTTGGATGGCAGGGCGGCATCTCTGCTTTCATTTTGATCTTTTACTTGGCCCAGAGATTTGCATGACCTGGCCTACTAAACTGTCTTATCCTTCATCAGAACTGAAGATACATTTAAATCCTTATCCTCAACTTGAACTCTTGAGTCATGTTGGGTTCCAGGAAAAACAGCATTGGTCTATACACACATTTGTAACACAGAATAGAAAAAGTCTCAACCAGTAGCACAGACTATCCATAAGATGAGAACGATTGTCTGTGATGGAGAGTCCACACTAAGGAGTAGATCATCTTGTCAGAAGCCCCTCAGTGCATCAACAGTGGTGAGCAGGTTCATAATTCACCAGACTATTTTCAGGCCCTGCGCTGAGGCACTGGTGGGTGGGACTGATACAATGCGAGGTGAGGTCATACCTTGATCGGACTACTTAGTTGCGTATACATCTTACCCACATCCCATTTTTTTCTTGTTTAAACCTGAAAGTTATATCCATATCTAAAGATGGTCTTGGACCCATTGGACCCACCTCTTAGATGTTCTTCCCAAGTGTTTGCATTAGTTACATGTTATTCTTTGCTTTTCACCATTGCTTCTCTAATTGCTGTACTGGGGCAGATGATCTAATCTAGAATCTTGGTTTCGCCCTCAAACTCTGCTTACAAAGTTAGACCTCTTTCTTTGGTGTCACTGACCTATCATAGGATTTTCATCTTCCCTATGGAAAGACAATTTGCATGTCTATTCTCCCTTCTCTTTGTAGTGAGGCATTTCGTCTAGAACTTTAAATAGTACTAATTTGTATTAATTTATTTTATAATAGTTTATTAGATTAATATTAATATTCCTTCTGTCTATTTAAAAAATTTTTATAACATCATGGTATGTCATAAAGCTGTAAAAAAGGGTTTTAATTGAATTGTTTTATCTTTTAATCTATGAAAAAAGTAAAAATTGAAGATATGTGGAACAAATTACTTCTTAAGTGTAAGTTCATTATAGCTGTGATGTCTTTAGCAGTAAGGTCTTACTGATAAGTCTGAAGGTTAACCAAGAATAATGATAACAATGTACAATATTGGAGAGTCTCTGTAACCTTACTGGTCAGCAACCCCAATAAAGGTACCTTATTCCTGACACTGGGCATTTTATTTGTTAGCATGTGGTGTCTTTCTAGTCAAGGTATTTTTGCTCAATTATAGGGTACCGCCACTTAAATTTTTTATGTATGTATATGTTCATATTTATTTTAAGAAGCTTCTGCATGCTACTGGATGAAAAATGTCATCGTCAACTTCTTCTAGATGTGAATCTTATGTGCTACAATGTCTGTCTGAAAAAGTTCTGCTTACTGTTATAATGGTAGCACTAACGTCATTGGAGTAGCCAACCCTTTCAGAGTGATTGGATGTAGAGTCAAATCCACAAAACAGAACCCATATGTAGCACAGTGATTAGGGCCTAGAGCCTGTACCTCAGCATATCAAAAGCTATTTGGGAGAGGGCACTATATTACTCTGTTAATGGGATATAGTATAACACTCCTAGGACCTCTCATTACATCCATAGGTTAGTGTACCTTTTAAACCTCATCAAAGAAGCTTCTTTTTGCAGTAGAAGGCAACTAACACAGAAACCCACAACCATTCAAGGTGCAGAGAATAAGTGACTGTGGATTTCTCAGCTAAAAATGGGGCATCAGTATCAGCCCTCTTCCTTTCAGGCTTTGGGAGTGTTTTCAGAGAGGGAACAAAAGAAGCATAACAGCCAGAGGGAGTGAATGATTATAAAGAAAACATGTTTTATGGATACAATAGACAAGTTATACAAATAAACTTATACGTTATGACTCCATGCCAAAGACATATACAAGCTCAAATTTCAGCATGGAGAGAGGAGTTTGCCATAAATCCCCACCCCTACTCAAGAAGCTACTGGTAATTGCCTGCTGTTGGAAGAGTTAGTTTTCTTTTTGGTAGGTCTAGCACACTCCAATGGATGACCAGATTACCAAAAGTATAAATAAAAGAATGAAAGCACAAAGTTCAGTGAGTATGGACTGGGAGCATGGGCCTAGGAGGAGATATGGAAGGGGGTTGGGTTGATCAAAATACAATGCAAGAAATTCTCAAAAACATAGTAAGACTATTTTAAAATAATTCCTTGGAAAGGAGATATTCTTAAGTCTAAGTTGATAAAAATGATTTTTAAATCTCTTCTAAAACATTCATTCTTTATATGTACAGTTTGTTTTCAATGCAGATCAATTCCACAAGAAGAGAAGGTAATATGATTCAAAGCACAAATACAGAAAGATATTATACAATCAGGCATACAGCATTCAGGTATGATGAAGAGGGAAAGTGTTCACTTATGAATGCAGTAGCTTCTTATCTGTGAGCTCTGATTGTTCCTGGCAGACCTGTGAAGAGAAGAAAAAGTGACTCCGCTATCAAGACTAGTGTAGCCATTAGATACTGAAGCATGTGAGCATCAGGGTGTGTGACCATGTGAACAAATTCTCAGAAGGATCTCTATTTTCTTTTTACAGGTTTCTATATTTTAAGACAATGGAGGAAATTTTTCTGTAGAAATTTCAGGATTATTCTACTTTGAGGCTTAGGACCAACTTCAAACTATTGGAATGTTAGCCAATAGCAGAAATATCCTACTTGTGACTGTGCCAGCCCCTTGTTTTGTTTTCAGGCTTGATAGAAAGAGTACAAGTCTTCAATTCCAAAGGCAAGATTCAACATTTTCACTTTTACATGCTTAGATTTCTAAGCTGAAGATTTGCAATTTTAGTCTTATTAAAGATTGCATTTAAATTATGAAAAAAATGCATAAGATAGAAAATTTAAAAACCAGCATTTTGAAGTTTTTTGAGGGCAATGCAGCTTTATTGTTCATAACCAGTTGAATTAAATGCATCTGGTCCTGTTGCTGGATGAAAACAGATGATGAGAAATGCTCACCACTTGCCTTTGTAAAGATAAGAATTATGTTGGGTGGATTTGCGGGCAGCTCCAACTCAGCATTGTCCCAGTACCTGTCAATTACTAACCAAAGGTCAAATATAATGTTAATCATAATATGGTAGACTTCAGAGGGAAAAGGGTGCAGTCCCAAGGAGAGCGGGAGAGCCCAACACATGTGAAGCTTGTTCAGAAGCATCCTGTTGAATAGGTGTCTCTGGAAGGGTCCGTTCTGGATTTAAAGTAAATAAGTCATGAGCATTTTCTGATGCCTTCTGTGTACAGCCTTGTCTACAGGATGAACTAAATGAAAACTGAGTTTATCTTCCATACCCCTTCTTACCTCTTGATAAAATATTTCCTAATATTTAAAAGTAGTGTTATATATCCATATTTCTTAAACCACATTTGGGGAAATTGTGCTTCACTTTGGATTTCACCTCTTTTTGTGACTCTCTCTGCCGGGGTTCGACTAACACTCGGGAGGAGAATTCTCCTGTATAGGGACAGAACACAAGACACAAAGAAAGAGAGCAAGTCCTTAATCAAGCTCTCACATTTTATTTTTCAACTAGAAGGTTTTATAAGGCAGCGGCAGGGAAGCATATTGCTATGGCAACCCAGCTGCAGGCTATCTCAAGATGTGAGGAATTCCAAGCAGGTCACAATGTTCTGCCACACCGAATATTTTACTATCTTTATCTAATCTAACTGCTAAACTACAACAGGGTTGCTCCATCTAAATCTTATCTTTAGTCTAACTGTCGAACCATGACAGGGTAAGCTGGTTTCTGGTAAATGACAGACTGATGGAGAAATAGGAGCCTAAAGGTGTAGGCTCTGACAAGATGGCTGAACATTGGCCATATGGCCTATCGTCCCCAACATCTTTGTGTTGTACATAGAACTCCACTAGATTTACTATTGGCATTGCTCTTCTGGGAAACCCTTCATATGTCATTCAATACAACTACACATGGAATTGTCAATGTTTTCTATGTCTATATAATCAGGGTGAAAACAGTCAGTTCTGTGCAGATCTGTTTTTTCCTTATGTTGTATTTGTAGCTGCCATTTGAATTGGGCTTATTATCCCAACATAGATGTCCTTTGAGAGACTCCACCCAGCAGGGGACTGGGACAGGTGCTGGAACTCACTGTTGGACTCCAGGTGAGAGTGGTATGGAAGAATGGGGGGATGGAAAGACTCAGAGGGTTCAGGAGTCCCACAAGGAGACATCAAGGCCAGTGGATCTGGACCCAAGGGAGCCTTCACAAACTGTGCCACCAACCAACGACAATGATGCATGCAGTAAACCTAGACCCCCTGTTCAGATGTAGCCAATGACAGCTCATTCTTTATAGCTGTGGGGAGAGTGGAGAGTGCCTCTGACATAAACTCTGGTGCCCCTGATTTGATCATTTCTTCTTGTTGGGGAGGCTGGGCAGCACACAGGGGAAGGAGAAGCAGGTTATCCAGATGAGACCTGATAGGCTGTGGTCATATGGTGAGGGAGGAGGTCCCCTTCTGTTAGAGGCCTAGGGGAGGGGGATAGGACATAAGAGGGAAGGAGACTGGGAACTTGAAGATACAAGCAAGAAGATAACAAAATGGATGTAATCTGAATAAATTATAATAATTTAAAATTTAAAAAATATATACAATGTAAATTTTTTTAAAACGAAAGAAAGAAACTATGAAGGTAGAGCTGATTCTTTGCTTTAGTCTTTATGACATACATGTACTGGAGAGAGAAAGACCATCGACGTGAGGATATTTTCACCTGTGCAGTTGAACTGGTTGGATTTAGTGCAGTAGAGATAGGATGAATGGGGCTACTTGAAGGTGCTATAGAAGCTGTAGCATAGGCTCAATGCCGGAAGCAGCCTGGCTACCTCTGCTCTGCATATGTCTGTCGCATGGCTGTAGAAGGTAATTCACTGGATGCTAGGTGCATAGAGATCAGATCAGCTCCAGCAGTTGCAGGTAAAGTCTGAAAATAATTTCCCAGACTTACTAATGTAACAGCTCAATCCTTAAATATTACATGAGTAACATCGATTATTTGATTAATGATTATATATTTATGTTAATTTTGCTTAATGTTTATTATTTAAGTTGCTTTCCTAACGGTGAAGAACTTTATAAGTAGATTGCATGTGGCTTTTACCCGGAGTTACCATTAAATGTTATTTTGATTGCATTTATTAGGCATTACATGAAGCTACGTCCTCATCAAACTTCACTAAAATCAGGTTTAAAATGTATATAGATTAATGGGAAAATTATAATTTACATTAGCTGAATGAATTACAGTTGTTATGGCTAGTTCAGTATAATATAATATCATTTGAAAGAGGTAGAATAAGAGTTTCTGTGTTTAAGCACATTACAGTTGTAGGTGTTAAAGCAGAGGTGAAAACCCAGGTCTCCACTTTGAGATTTGTGCACTTCTAAGTCAATATTATTGGAAACTAACATCTTGGGGTCAGGAACTATGTTGAGTTCCCAGCTCAAGCTGAGCCCTGAACCTACTGTATAGGGAAGTTATATATACCAGACACTAGAAAGGGTTATCAAGGGAATATCAGGGCGTTTTCCTATTACGTGTGTGCAAACTCATCATTTTCGGTCATAGATGTAATCCCAGCATGATTTCCCATGGACGCTCTGGCTCATCTCTCTGTGCTCCCAAGTGATCAAGTGCTCAAACACCAAGTAATGAGAACAGCCAAATACAGTTAGGAAAAGAAATTTGCTGTGAAGAAATGTACAAGCGTTGTGCCACAGAGGCCCTTACCAGAGGCATCACCTGGAGTCTCGGAACTGATCATACTGTTATTGGTGTTTGTGTTCCTAAAA
>OU015743.1:65241208-65264684 GCA_907169655.1 Acomys percivali | reverse complement strand
CTTTCTTCCCCAGGTTGCATTTGATAACAATGTTTTGTCCTGGCAGAAAAAAAAAAACCCTAGTTATGACTGTAGCCTGGTAGAACTTCCAATATAGGGAGGGGGACACCAGCCCACCCATAAAATCATCCAAGCAAAATGTGTCTTGCTTACAAGAAGTGCAAGGATAAAGATGGAGCAAAGATTGAGGGAATGGCCAGCCAGTGACTGGCCCAACTTGAGTCTCACCCCATAGGAGAGAGACAACCCCTGGCACTATTAATAATAATCTGATATGCTTGAAGATGAGAGCCTAGCATAACTGCCTTCTAAGAGGTTTCATCCAGCAGCTGACAGAAACAGATGCAGAGACCCACAGCCAAACAATAGGTAGAACTCAGGGATCCTTGAGGAAGATCAGGAGGAAAGATTGAGAGAGAGCTGGAGGGTTCAAGGACACCAAGAAAATGCCTACAGAGTAAATGAACCTGGGCCCATGGGGGCTTACAGAGAAATTGTCAACCAGAGAAATTACATGAGCCAGACCTAGACTCCCTACACACGTGTAGCAGACGTGCAGTATGGTCATCATGTGGGTGCCCTAACAATGAAAGTTGCCTATCTCTGACCCTGTTGCCTAAAGTTGGGCCCTATTCCCCCAGCTGCACTGCCTTGTCCGGCCTCAGTGAGAGAAGTTGCACTTAGCCCTGCTGTGATTTGAGGTACCAGGGTGGGTTGTACCCCTTAGAGGCCCTCCCTTCCCTGAGAAGAAGGAGAGCGGTGCTGAGAGAAAGGGGTTGGGGTGTATAAAGGCAGGACTGGGAAGAGAGGAGAGAGTGGCTGGGCTCAGGCTTTCAGTGATTAAATGAAAATTTTTTATTATATTTCTTTTTTACATATATATTTATATTATTACGCATAAATAAAATAAACTACATATAGTAATAATAACCATGAAACAACCAAGAATTGTACAAATGTTACATTCAGGGTGTTTTGGCTATTTCTATTTGGCAATCTTGAAGAAAACATCTTTCTTGGTGAGTCTACAATTCTGAATATAAATCAACATCTATCATATCTCATCTTTTTCAACTTAAAACATCTATCTAGACCTAAAGACATCTTAACCCCTAAACAACTAAGCTTAATTGTAAAACTAAGCTATCTGGTCTTCAAACCCAACAGAGACTTGAGAAGGAATAAAACTTAATTACCTGAGTAACCTGGAAGTGCAGGTTAGCAGTTTCCAAAATGAGGAAATGACAGAAACAGTTTGGTGCCTGACCAGTCACCCCAAACTCTCTATAACTTTGGAGCCTCATCTGCAGCCTTCTGACCAAATATATCTGACAGACGTATTTGTGAGGCAGAAACTATTGAGGACTTGTTTACCCTGTCTTGGCAGAGTTTGGCTGTCAACTCTGCCTGCATCCAAGCTTGCTCATTTTTAGGCAGAATTCTGACTATGGTAGAAAGTAGGACATTTTGCCCAGTGGCTGGTTTGCCACTTTTGAAGCTATCTCCATAAGGAGATTCTTTGATGCTCATCATCTTCTTTGAGGTAGGATGGGTGTTACTAGGATTTAATCTGTCTTGTCAAGAAATCTTTAAAATAATAAAACATCTTTAAATGCCATATTTTGTAGCTCTCTGAGGCTTTTGAACACCTTATCTAACTATTTTACCTTATATATCTATAGTATCATATCTATCTGTTAAAACTAGGGTATGTATTCTTGTGATGAAAATAGACTAGTAATTGACATGACCATGATTTGATCAACTAACAATTAGCTTGTATTATTTAATTATACTAAACAGCCTGCAATACTACTTTCAAGGTATTCAAAGTAAACTTGTTTTTATCATTGAGTTGTAAGGGTACAATACCTCATATTAGAGTAGAAATATATGTAATATGTACACAATAATCTTAAATTTGAATTATATATCAATGTATCAATATTAAACTTATTTTTCATCAATATACAAAATTCTATACCAATGTTTGTGAGTAACAATTAAAGCCTTAAGTTGAGGAGTAGATTCAATCATCTACTTTTTGTCCTATCATCCCTATATATTTCTATAATTCCCCTTCTTTCTTTTCAATCCTTATATCTGTACCTACTAAAGAAAGATAGAGGGAAAGAAAGACTTCCCTGAGTCCAGCCTCATTTTTTCTCTGAATAAGATCAATAATAACTTATAACCAACTCCCAATGAAAATAATCATTTGTAGCCCAAGTGAGCAAGCAAAAACCTACCCAACCCCCTTTAGGGGAAATGGGATGTGTCATTCTCTGAGAAGATGGTCTAGGTCCACATCATACATGGTCCTTGGTTGGCACGTCAGTCTCTGTATTATAATGTGGTTATCCTGTATTAAGTGGCTAATGTCCACTTATGAGTGAATATTGAACATGCATGTCTTTCTGGGTCTGGATTATCTCACTCAGGATGATTGTCTCTAGTTCCATCCATTTGCCTGCAACTTTAAGATTTCCTTGTTTTTGATAGCTGAATAGTATTCCATTGTATAAATGTATCACAGTTTCTTTATCCATTCTTCAGCTGAGGGATATCTAGGTTATTTCCAGATTCTGGTTATTATGAGTAAAGTTGCTATGAACATAGTTGAGCAAATGTCCTTGATGTATGGTAGAGCATCTTCAGGGTATATGCCCAGGAATGATATAGTTGGATCTTGAGGTAGAATTATTCCCAACTTCCTGAGATAGTGCCAGATTGATTTCCAAAGTGGTTGTACAAGTTTGAACTCCCACCAGCAATGAAGGAATGTTCCCCTTTCTCCACATCCTTGCCAGCATGCACTATCACTTGAGTTTTTGATCTTAGTCATTCTGATAGGTGTAAGAGGAATCTCAGGGTCCTTTTGATTTGCATTTCCCTGATGACTAAGGATATTGAGCATTTCTTTAAGTATTTCTCAGCCATTTGATATTCCTTTGTTGAGAAATCTCTGTTTAGCTCTGTACCCCATTTTTGATTGGGATATTTGGCTTGGTGGTGTTTAATTTCTTGATTCCTTTGTATATTTTGGATATTAGCCCTTTGTCAGATGTAGGGTTGTTGAATATCTCCCAGTCTTGGGGTTGTCATTTTGTTCCGTTGACTGTTTCTTTTGCCTTACAGGAGATTTTCGGTTTCAAGAAGTCCCCATTATTAATTGTTGATCTTAGAGCCTGAGCTGTTGGTATTCTGTTCAGGAAGTTTTCTCTTGTGCCAATGAGTCAAGGCTTTCCCCCATTTTTTTTTAACAGATTTAGAGTGTCCAGTTTTATTTTGAGGTTTTTAATCCACTTGGACTGTAGTTTCGTGCAAGGTGATGAATATGGTTCTATTTTTATTTTTCTACATGTAACTATGCAGTTAGATCAGCATCATTTGTTGAAGATGCTACTTTTCTCCCATTGTATGGATTTGGCTTCTTTGTCAAAAATCAAATGCCCATTGATGTGTGGTGCTTTCTTTCTGGATCTTCTATTTGATTCCATTGATATATCAGCCTATTTCTATGTCAGTACCATGCTGTTTTTTATTACTGTTGTTCTATGCTATAGCTTGAGATCCAGGATTGAGATTCCTCCAGAAGATCTTTTATTGTACAAGAGTGTTTTAGCTATTCTGGGTTTTTCATTTTTCCATATGAAGGTGAGAATTGGTCTTTCTATGTCTAGAAAGTACTGTGAGGGAATTTTGATGAGAATTGCATTGAATCTGTAAATTATTGCCTTTGGTAAGATGGCCAGTTTTACCATGTTGAGTCTCCTGATACACAAACATGGGAGATCTTTCCATCTTCTGATATCTTCTTCACTTTCTTTCTTTAGGAACATGTTTCTTCACACAAGTCTTTCTCTTGCTTGGTTAGAGTTACACCAAGAAACTTTATATTATTTGTGGCTATTGTGAAGGGTTTAATTTCCCTAACTTCTTTCTCTTCCTGTGTGTCATTTGTATACAGCAGGGCTACTGATTTTTTAGTTGATTTTGTATCCATCAACTTTCCTGAAGGTGTTTGTCAGCTGTAGGAGTTCCTTGGTAGAATTTTAGGGTTACTTATGTATACTATCATGTTATCTGCTAATGGTGATTTTTTGACTTCTTCCTTAGCTGTTTATATCCCCTTGATGTCCTTTAATTGTCCTATTGCTCTATCTAGGACTTCAAGTACTATATTGAAGAGGTATGGAGAGTGGACAGCCTTGTCTTTTTCTTGATTTCAGTGGAATTGATTTGATTTTCTCTCCATTTAATTTGGTGTTGGCTATAGACTTATTGCATATTGCCTTTGTTATGTTTAGGTATGTCCCTTGTATCCCTACTCTCTCCAAGACTTTAAACATGAAAGGGAGTTGAATTTTGTCAAATGCTTTTTTGGCATCTAATGATATGATCATGTGAGTTTTTTTCTTTCAGTTTGCTTTTATGATGGATTACATTGATGAATTTTCATATATTGAACCACCCTGCATGCCTGGGGTGAAGCCTACTTGGTTAGAATGAATGATGTTTTTGATGTGTTCTTGGATTCAATTTGTGAGTATTTTATTGAGTATTTTTGTGTCAATGTTCATAAGAGAAATTGCTCTGAAATTCTCCTTCTTTGTAGAGTCTTTCTGTGGTTTTGGTATCAAGGTGACTGTGGCATCATAAAATGAGTTTGGAAGTATTCCTTCTGCTTCTATTTTGTGAAATAGTTTAAAGAGAATTGGTATTAGCTCTTTTTTGAAGGTCTAGTAGAAGTCTGTGCTGAATTTTTCAGGCCTGGGGCTTTTTTTTTTTTCAGTTGGGAGACTTTTGATGAGTGCCTCAATTTCCTTAGGAGATATAGGACTATTTAGTTAGTTCACCTGATCTTGATTCAATTTTGATAGTTGTTATCTATAAAGAAAATTGTACCTTTGATTTAGATTTTTAAATTCTGTGGCATATAGACTTTTGAAGTACAACCTAATGATTCTTTAGATTTCCTCAATGTCTGTCATTATGTCTCCCTTTTCATTTCTGATTTTGTTGATTTGAATACTCTCCCTTTGCCTTTTAGTTTGTTTGACTAAAGGTTTGCCTATCTTGTTGATTTTCTCAACAAACTAGCTTTTGATTTTCTTGATTCTTTTGGTTGTTCTCTTTGTTTCTAATTTATTGCTTTCAGCCCTGAGTTTGATGATTTCCATCCATCTACTCCTCTTCTATAAGTCTGCTTTTTTGATCTAGAAATTTCAAGTGTGCTGTTAAGTTGCTAGTATGGGACTCTCCAGTTCCTTTATAAAGGCATTAGTGCTGTGAACTTTCCTCTTAGCACTGTTTTCATTGTGTCCCATAAGTTTGTGTATGTTGTGCTTTCAGTTTCATTGAATTCTAGGAAGATTTTACTTTCTTATTTTTTTGTTCCTTACCCAGATATCATTGAGTAAGGAGTTGTTCAGTTTACATGAGTTTGTAGGCTTACTGTTGTTATTGAGTTCCAGCTTTAACCCATGGTGGTCTGATAAGATGCAAGGTTTTATTTCAATCTTTTTGTAACTGTTCAGGCTTGCATTGTGACCAAGCATATGACCAATTTTGGAGAAGGTTCCATGAGGTGCTGAGAAGAAGGTTAATTCTTTTGTGTTTGGGTGAAAAGTTCTATATATATGAATTAGGTCCATTTGTTTTATGATATCTATTAGTTTAGTTGTTTCTCCATTTATTTTCCTGTGCAATGATCTATCTATTGATGAGAGTAGGTTGTTGAAGTGTCCCGCTATTAATGTATGGTGTTCGATGTGTGACTTAAGCTTTAGTAATGTTTCTTTTATTAATGTGAGTGTGCTTGCCTTTGGGGCACAGATGTTCAGGATTGGTGTGTTTTTCCTTTGATGAGTATGAAGTGTCCTTCCCCATCTCTTTTGATTAGTTTTTGTTGCAAGTCTATTTTATTAGATACTAGAATGGCTACTCCTGCTTGTTTCTTCAGTCTGTTTGCTTGGAATACCTTCTTCCAGCCCTTTACTCTAAGGAGCTGTTTATCTTTATTGTTGATATGTGTTTCTTGTATGTAGTAGATTGATGGGTACTGTTTTCACATCCAATCTGTTGGCCTGTGACTCTTCATTGGGGGAGGTGAGGCCATTGATGTTAAGAGATATTAATATATGATAGTTATTGGTTCCTATTATTTTGATGTTCATAGTGGGAGAGAGAGAGAGAGAGAGAGAGAGAGAGAGAGAGAGAGAGAGAGAGAGAGAGAGAGAGATTTCTTTTGCTTTTATGGATGTGAGGTTATTTATTTCCTTTGTTTTCCTGTGTAAAGTTACCCTCCTTGGGTTGGCATTTTCCTTCTGGTATCTTTTCTAGAGCTTGATTGTGGTTAGGTACTGTTTGAGCATGGTATTGCCATGGAATATCTTGTTTTCTCCATCTCTGGTGATTGAAAGTTTTGGTGGGTATAGTATTCTGTGTTGGCATCTGTGGTCTCTTAGTGTCTGCATGACATCTGTCCAGGCCCTTCTGGTTTTCATAGTCTCCATTATGAAGTCTGGTGTAATTCTGATAGGTTTGCCTTTATATGTGAGTTGGTCTTTTTCCCTTGCAGCTTTTAATATTCTTTCTTAGTTTTGTATGTTTAATGTTTTCATAGTTATGTGGTGGGAAGATTTTCTTTTCTGATTCAATCTATTTGGAATTCTGTTCATTTCTTTCATATTTATGGGCATTTCTTTCTTTAGGTTAGGGAAGTTTTCTTCCATGATTTTGTTGAAAATATGTTCTGTACCTTGAAGTTGGGAGTCTTCTTTTTCTTTTATCTCTATGATTCTTAGATTTGGTCTTTTCATAGTGTCCTAGAATTCTTGGATATTCTGTGTCAGGAGCTTTTTAAATTTAACATTTTATTTGACTGCTGTATCCATTTCTTTAGTCATATCTTCTATCCCTGAGATTCTCTCTTCCATCTCTTGAATTCTGTTGGTGATGCTTGTGTCTGTAATTCCTGTCCTTTTCTCTAGGTTTTTCACTTCTAGGATAATCTCAGATTGTGTTTTATTCATAACTTTGACTCCATTTGTAGGTCTTGAAACCTTTTATTCCTTTCATTCTCCTTTTTTGATTGTAATTTCTTTAAGTGATTTGTTCAATCCTTTCATCTCTTTCTTTGTGTATTCCTGTTCTATTCTGAGGGATTTATTTTCTTCTTTTAAGATCTCTATCATTTTAATAACGTCATATTTGAAGTCCTTCTCTTGTGCGATCAGATATGATAGTATCTCCAGGGCATATTGTGATGATGGGACTGCTGGTTTGTGGTGGTATTAAATGGTCCTGGAGATCGTTCTTGTGCTCGTTTGCTCTTCCCATTGTGATGTTTGTGGTTGGAGCATGTGCCCAATACCTGCTTGGTCCCTGGAACATTTTGTGTGTTTGCTGGGTAACCTGAGGTCAAATCCACTAGTGTTCCTGACTGTCGTGTCTGCTAGGTACTAAAACGCACAGATGCTGATTTTTTGCAGGCCCTGGCTTGCTGTGTACCCCAGGGAGTTCAAGAGTTGCCCCTACAGCCAGACATGAGGCACTAGCTCAGGCACCAGGTGACTGCTAGGACCCTCCAGAGCTTTCGGTGGCTTTTCTGGATGCCCTGAAGTCAGATCCATTTTTATTGCTGACTGTGATACCTGCTCAGTGCTAGAACCAATAGATGCTGGTGTTTTGGGGAGCTAAGGGTCACTCTCCAGGCCTTTATATCAGAAGCTACCGGCCATCCAGCCAGGCCTGTGGCACTAGCCTCCAGAGGCTGTGTGCCCATTTCTGTGGGGACCTGGGACTTTTCTGTGTTTTTGCTGTGTGGCCAGAGGCTGGACCCAACTGTGCTCCACACGATTTGGTCCCCTCTCACCAGCTGGTCACCAGTACTGGTGTTTTGTGGTTCTCAGATCAGTCCTCAGGTTGCTGAATAGTCACTGCTGTCCTGATGATCAAATGAAGTATGTGTTAGGTGCCGCCATCTTGGATCCTCTCAAATAAAATTATTTTTTTTTTAAAATATCAATGCTTCATATATTAGATTAAAGGAATAGGTGCAATATCAGAAAACATGGATGTCTTTATTATTTTTTCTGGTTGTAGCTGCATTATATTTTCTGGGATAATCATTAATTATGCTGCCTCAGAGTGGCTACTAAATACTATTCTTTTTGGTTCACATTCTTTAAGCCTCCCAAAAACAAGAAGTAAGAAAAGTCTTGTCACTTGCAGTTTTTAGATGTAAGCAGTAGGAAGCAGAACTTAGGTTTTTTTGTTTTTCTTTTTCTTAAGAATAAAGAATTTGTTCCAAGACTGTGGGAAAGTTTTAAAGATCAAAGAAGAGTCTGGAAACCAGGCAGGCAGGGGCAGGAGCCAGGCAAGGGGCACAGACATGCGACAACTGGATAGCAGCTTGCCAATGTTAGCAGGCCGTACTGAAGGACTGAGACACACAAGCATATTCCCTCCCCTTGTCTGACACATGATTTATAATAATAAAAAATAAAGAGGTTATTTCACGTGCCTGCCACATGGACAGGGAGAGGACAGAATTCCTTGACTGACAATGCCACCAAGCTTAATTCAATGGTTCAGAGGGAATGCCTCCCAAAGGAAGCCTGGAATCTATTATCCCCAGAACCAAGAATTAGTAGTTCAGGGCTAAGCAATAACACACATTCCCTGAAAATTATGTGGCACTTTGACATGCAGATAAACAACAGGGACTCTCTCATGACTGTGCAGTCGCTCTCTGTGACTTTGCTCTTTTTCCTGCAATTTCTGCTAGGCAGCTTCCATTTGCACAAAGGATGTCAGACTAGCTCTCAAGTGTCAATTTGCCTTTTAGAAGAAGGAAAATGTAGCAGATTCTGAGATGCTGAGATTGGGCTTGAGCCAAAAATACTAAGTGCTGGAAAATTAATATTTGGCAAGTGACCATGAATTCTCCTCTATGCAGCCACATAGCATATCTTCTTAAAAGAGAATGTCCTTTCTAATCAACTTGAAAAACAACCCCAACGCAGACACCATGCACCTTCCATGGAGCTTCTGTAAACAACTTTTTATAGAATGTCCTCTTATCCTAATGGAAGCTTGTCCACTGAGTTCTTGAGCTATCACCACTGTCACTGAGATATCTCCAGGAAGCTTCATATTAGCAATCCCAATCCACTTCATCAAATTAATTGAGAATTATATTTAAGGTAAAAATATATCTTAAGGTAAATAATCACTTGCATTCATGACCTAAGACTAAAAGGTGGCTAAAATTTCTAGCTTGTAATAATGGCATTCAGCCTTTAGTAATGCTGAGCACTCTATAGGACTATCTGAACCAACGTACTGGGTTCTCAACTGGCCAAAACATCTACCAACTGCTTTTTATGTAAATGCATTAATCACTCATTTATTTATACCATTTATTAGAAACTAATTATTATAGGACATTCAAAACTCACTTAGGGACCTATTCATTTAAAAATCAATTACACAGTTTGTATAATGTACTAATTAGTCTAAATGATTTTAGGCTTTTGGAAAGTATTTGTAATTTACAAAATATATCTCACTAAGTTAAAAGAAATGATGTATAAATAATTCAATAACTTGTATCTTTATTCACGTAAGTTCTTGTAACAGCACTCAATATGAATATTAGATATGAGGGCACAGAGGAGGTTGCAACTTATCTTCCTACTTACTTCATTACGAAGTAGTTGGGGGCAATTGGCATATATAGCACATACTACTGGCTCCAGTTTCTTCACTTAATCTAATCTAGAGGCGCAGAATCATAGCAACACACAGCAGGCCTTGCTCAGACAAACTCAACACAAAGAACTGTGCAGACTCGCCTAGATGTACACAGAATGTGACTACATGCAAACACACACACAGGACGCTTATTAAAGGAGGCTGAGTAGTGACGCCGAGATTACCTGAGTGAAGGCCGCTGTATCCATTCTGTGATGCAGCATTCTGTTCCAGTGCCATCTATGTATTCATCTCACCACTGTGCCTTCCCATGGTGTATATAACAGCTCATTCATAACACCATTCAGCTGTGTCTCCTTTAGTATGCAAATATTGAAGAAAAAAAAAAACAACTCAGAACTATATAATGTCAGTCTGCAGTACTTTTTGCTATGCCTAATACTTCCTTCTTAAAGACATGTCAAAAACTTAACTATTTCACTTATTTTGGGGCACTGTCACTTAGTCTTTCTAGTGGAAGTGGAAGTGAGAAATTTAAACTTCAGGACAGGTATGTAGAAAAGTGAGAATTCAAAGTCTCTCACTGAGAAGAACCAACTGCAGACTACAGGGAGGAGAGTCTCTCCTCCATCCTGAGGACTTAGGAACCAGATAACATTGCAATGCTGCCACACACCCCACCCCAACTTCTGGAATGAATGCTCATGAGATGTAAACTACAGCCAATTTGTAAGAGAAAATAATACTGGATTTTTTTCAGCATATGATAAAAAAATACATGTATATCAAAAACAAATTTCATGCTCAGGTCCATGACGTTCCTCACAGTTCCCAGATATTCCTCTGAAATTTCTAGACTCTGGAATATTCTATGTTAGAACAAAGCTACTGTTAAACACTAATTATACCAAAGCTTTGGTGTGTTTCCAATGCTACAGTGAACTCCATTTAGAGAGATTGCGGGTCATCAGGAAATAAAACTACCAACAAAATCATACCTAAAGATCTTCCCAAGCAATAGAATTCATGTCAAAGTCAGTACCTGCTCTCCACATAACTATGGAGAATGTTCTGTCCATTGGGTAGCTCCATATTTAACCACCTCCCCTTGGTGAGGAGGCCTGTGGCACTCAAAGAAAGAATAAGCATGCTATCAAGATGAGACTTGATAGCCTATGACCATATAGTGGGGGAGGAGTTCCCCCTTAGTCGTAGACCTAGGGGAGGGGAATAGGGTGAAAGTGGGAGGGAGGGAGGAATGGGAGGATACGAGTGATGGGATAACAATTGAGTTGTAATCTGAATAAATTGATAAAATTAAAATTAAAAAAAATATATCTTCTCAAGCAAGAACGGAGAATGTTTCCAAAGAAGACTTCTTGTCAACTTTATAACTTAGCAGCAAAATTTCATTCTGAAACACTAAAATTATAGGAGGACAAAGCTAGTCTCAGCAGTCAATGTTTGTATTCGCGTTTATTTGCTCAGCCTTCGAATCACTGCCATTCATCCCCCAGCAATCTGGGAGCGGGTTCTGAAATTCAATCAACATTGTTTTGCTCCTTAAGTGGTATTTGTTTTCAGTTTCAATTTGATTGTTTGTTCTTCCTAAATTTGTAAGACTGATTGTTTCTCTTTTGAGAAAGTAAGTGACCAAAAGGAACAGCAGCAGATTGGATTTGATCTCTTTTGCTGTGTTGTTGGCATGGAAGGCCCATGCATTCTAGAAGAGGTTTGACTCCTATTCTAGTCTGTGACTTCTAAAACCTGACACCTTCTCATGAGAACTGCTTATTTTAGTGAGGTTCATTCAGATGAATAACACAGAAAACTTCCAAAGACCAGCGTTATGATTATGAAAATGAGCCAACATGAATGACTTAGTTTGCAAAATGGAGAACTTTAGGATGAAACCTTGCCCTCTGTAGATATAATACCAAGTAGATGGGGCCCTTTCACTACACCATTCTTACCATTTTCAGGCCAAAGGCTGAGAGTATTAGGTAGCGTGCTTGCCAGGCATGCACGAAGCCCTGGGTTTGACTACTAGCACTGCATAAACTGTGCATGGTGCTCGTGTGTGTTCTCAGCATAAAAGAGGAGGAGGCAGGAGGGTCAGAAGACTATCATCCTTGGCTACATAACAAGTTTAAGGCAAGCCTGGACTGCATAAGATCCTGATTCAAAATACTACTAATATTACTAAAATTAATAATAATAATAGTAATAAATATTTGTGAAAGAGTAGAAAAAAGACACTCTTTAGACAGCTAGATAAATATGGATTGGGACCATCAACTCTCTTCTCCGTCTATAATGGTTCCACGTTGTATATATTTGACCTAGACTCTTTTTCCTAATGATGTGGACCCTCAAAACAGAATTGCAGTGTGCTGGTCCAAAACACTGAAGGCTCAGTGAAGGAGACCCCTGGGAAAGAGGTGAAGATAAGAGGCAATAAACACAAGAACGGAGTGAGGTCAATTCCTCAGCCTGCAGAAAGCATAGTTGGAGACAGGACAGTCTAACTACTTTCACTTGTGAGAAGCCCCTGTGCTCCTGGGTGCTGAGGTGCTGCCTGAACTTAGTAAGAAAGCAACATTTGACATCTGACAAGTACTGTCAATAGGAACTCAGGCACATGGTCTGAGGCATGGCTTTTCAAGTTGCTTCCTATTCAAAACCTTGGGTGTTTCTGTTAAAGACTAAGGAAATGGAAGTACTGAGAAAAGACAATGGAATAATTACTGTGATTTGCAGTATTTGCATACATGCTGTTAGCTTGCGTGTTTGTGGGACTCCCACCTCCTAAGGGCTTATCTCTGACTTGTTTGCCTGCTCCTGTTTAGGCCTGGTTTTACTGTGTCTTGTTATGCCATGCTCAGTTGATAGCCATGGGAGCCCTACTCTTTTCCGAAGGGGAGCAGAGCACCAGCAGATCTTGAGGAGAGGGCAGGTAAAGGAGGACTGCAAGGAAGAGAGGGAAGGTAAACTACAGTCGGGATGTAGTCTATGAAAGAAGAATAAACAAACAGAAGAAAACAAAAAACAAGTAAACTAACTCTTCAAAGCTTGTTGCAGTTTATTTTGAGAATCAGGCCTGAGTTGTAAAGAGATGTCTGAAATAGTCTTTACCTTCCCTCTTTTTTTTTTTATACTATGTTTCAGAACTATATTTCTTCACTATTCCACAAAAAATGTCCTCTTGTCAGATTTAACAAATATGAATACAGGATGACTAGCTAAAAGATTTCAGATTTGAAAAAGGAAGTGCTTTATTATATGCATTATTATGTACCTAGCATATACTTAAATAAATAAATAAATAAACTAATCTGAAGTTCAGAGTTAAACATGTGCCTATTTTTATCTGATCATGCTGTCTGGCTTCTGGTCTGTGCTTCTGTGGGTGGTCTGTTTGACAGACATTTTCTGAATGATTTATGCTGGTGAGAATCTTGTGCTTTTTAGGCCCACAGGCTCTCAGAGCTGCTGTGACCTCACAGTTCCAGACATGAAGGATTTTGCTTTGGGGACAAATCACAAGACCCAGGACAATAGAAGATTCTGGTGACAGCATGAGTAACTTGCACAGCCCATGGTGACAATGTCATCATTGTTTAGAGTTTAGGTGTCTGCTAACGAAACAGGAAGGAGACTAACGTTCTATAGTGGAGAGATGAAACTCTCAGACAAACATTCTAATGCTGTCAAATACAAGCTATGTGTGGAAAGACAAGCTGTCCAGCCCTGCGTGTTTGATGTACATAGCTAAGAGTGCTTTGTGTGTAGGCTTGAAGTGAACATTGAGTGTCTTTCTTTATCACTCTCCATCTTGTTTTTGGAGACAGAGTCTCTCACCAAACTCATCATTTAAGCTAGACTGGCTCAATAAAAAGATCCCTGGGTCCACCTGTCCTCCCCTCCCAGTGCTGGGATCGCAGATGCTTGCTAAGTGCCTGCCTTTTTCATGGGTGCCAGAATTCTTAACTCCAGACCTAATGCATGCACACCAGGCCCATTAGCCAGAGTTGCTCTCTCCATCTCCAAGCTTTTTTAACTTCTCTGACTTTTTGTTTCTTTGTTTCGTTTTTGTCTTTTACTTTTAAATCGGAGATAATGATAATAATACTTACTATTGGGGCACTGGGAGGGACTTAAATGAAATAGAACACCGTGTCCTTAGCAAAGCAGAGTAGTTGCTGTTTCTATTGCCATGTTTCCTGTTGCTACCTCTAGCCTGTTAACTACCCTGGCAGTGTGTGTATGGCACTGGGGCAGACATTATAAAGCAATTGTTAAAGAGCTCACAGGGTGTTTGGTTACAGACCAGCTCTTCAGGAAATAAAGAACAATACAAGCCAGTGTGCCCTAAGTGCCAATCGAGGGCCACAGATGGATAAGCTGCAGGAGGAGTGTGGGAGAAGGTACATTGGCCACATCCCCATGGGCACATGAGGGTAGAATGGGATGTCCTACCACCTCCCCTGGGAACTTTCCTCTTAATAGACACTTCCAAATGCAGATTACTGATTACTGTCATAACCGTCCCAGCTGCTCCTGTTTCTTCCAACTCTACCAGCAGTGCCCTCGGTCTCCTCGCTAGCAAACTCCGTGTGCTCCCTGGAGTCTCCACCCGGCTCCTCTAGGTTGTATCAGAAAATAAGTTGCTTCCTGTAGCCGCATCTGCGGCTCTGTTAATCACGCACAACTTCTTTTTTCCAGTACGTATATGAGTTTACCCGCGTGGCTCTCTCCTTTCTGCTCTTGTGGACGCCAGTCCCGAGATTTCTCCTTCTGTTCCTTTTTCAGACTCATTTTTGTACTCACTCTTTAGATCACAAGTATGAATAGGTTTTGTTTGTTCTTCGTAAATATTTTGCCACGTCTAAAGCAACTCCACCCCATAAAGAAACAAAGAACAACAACAACAACAACAACAAAAAAAATCAGGACGGTTCTTATTATCTCTCATCATCATAACTCTATGGCACCAGAAGATATAGCCTGTTGACACTGTATATTGATGAAAATTTAGTAGCCTGTCGCTTCATACCACCAATGAGTTAATAACTTTGATCTGAAGTCACCCTTGCATTGCAACAAACCAGGAGAAGATTAAACCAATGCAATGTTTTCAACTAATTTAGTCATTTGGTAAACCTCTTTGTCTGACACGTGATATAGCTGTCACTAGTCCCCTGCTTATACTATTTTAAGTAAGTTTTAAGGATTAAGTCACTTAAGGATTGGGAAGCTCTCTGTTTTCCTGTTTTCTTGGTTTTGTTATAATCATACCCATTGACCTGATCTTGGCATCTTGTGAAATAAATATACACAAGGGACCACACAGAAGAACAAAGGAGAGCAAGACGGCCCCTGAGATAGTGGGGATTTACGGTGGGGTTTTATAATTTATTAACATAAGAATGCAGGGACCTTTTAATATAATATTGATAACCTTAACGTATGAATCAGGTGTTCAGTTAACAAAGGGGAAGCAAATGTTTCTTAAGCACAAAATCCATTTCTCTTTTCCGGGTTTGAAAATGAGCAGAATGTAAACCATGGCCTCCACCCAAGTTTCACGTCATGACAGAGTCTTAATGATGTTACAGTAATAAACTAGTCTATCAAGGGAAGAAACTTGTTTTGTGAAACAAGTAAATCAACAGAACTTAGGGAGATAAATAACTTGGGTTTTAGAAAAAAAAAGTTTAAATCCAACTTGTGGGCTAGAGAGATGACTCAGTGGTTAAGAGGACTTGTGCTGGTTACCAGTTTCTCTTAGGGCAGTTCACAAGGGACTATAACTGCTGCTTTAGGGGACCTGATGCCTCCAGTCTCCAGCAGCATCTGTACTCACATGCACATTACCCTCCCCCACAGACAGTCACATAAACATACACTTAAAAACAAGTCTTAAAGACACCCAACAGGCAAAAAAGCACAGTTGAGAGCTCTGCCTGAGAAGCAAGTACGATTTGAACATTATAAACAATAAAATAAAAGCCATGTTGATTGCCTGTGTTTTGGAATCAAGGTTAAAAGGTATCCCTCATAAACTGCATCCCTGGGATGCTTTCATTCCAGAAGGTTCTTTGCCAATAGGAATAAAATATACCACAACACACACAAGGCTACTATGCGACGAGTAGGGCAGGGTGCACAGTAGTAGAGTGACACACAGGATTAAGTCCTGTCACTGTTAGGGTCATCAGTTCTTCCATGGAAAGCTAGCATCCTTTTGTTTAATGTTACTGTTGAGAGAATTCACTGGGTTTTGCCTAATACATTTTATAGAGATGGATAAAAAAATCTATTATTTAAATTATCTAAGGAAAAATAATTGTTATAGGTATGATAATGTATCCAGCTTTCAAACAAACAAACAAACAAAAAAAGAATTGTTTCCTCATCTGTTCCTATATGATCATCTTGATGTGACCAACAACTAGTATTTATTATCAGATTATAAAATGGCATTGATGAATGGCAATATAAGCTATCTCACCATTATAGCTTGAGTTTTTATGCACATGAAATAAATAACAAAATGAAATCTTGGCATTGTGTCTAGATCAGTGGTCCTCTGATTGGGTGAGGGTGTTTATATATGTAAGAAAGACTTAACTGTCTTTTAAGACCAGCATTTGTTAATACTGACTAATGTCTATGTCACAAGAATGAAATATTTTTAGGCTTATTTCTCTCTTTATTCTCCATGTCACTCCCCAAATCATAAAATAATCAGTTGACATTTCTTCGTCTCTTTTTCCACACAGTGTCTTTGTGTTTGTTATTGTCCTACCTTGGGCAGGCTCAGGCTGCGGATTATATGCCTTTTGTAAACAGAATGTGCAGCGAGCTTGCAGGGTAGTAATGGGAATGCATGTCTCAGGGTCTGTTCTTCCTGACCGTGTCTGCCTGTTACTACTCATCTGTATTAAAACTAAAACCTATTAAACTGAAATTACTCAAAAGTGTGAAAATCTGTTTTACCATTGTTCATCAGTATCATTTGTATTCATATTTAAAATGGGTGTTCATTGCTTAGCAAATACCAATGTTAGCAAAAAAAAAAAAAAAAAAAAGTAGTCAGTTGTTCATGTTGATGGAGGAAAACCACAGAATGCTTACCGTTTCTGTCCTTCTTTTGGTTTTCAAGTTCTCCAGCTGGCAAAGCACAGTACTGTCCTTAATCCTGCACTATTTTTAATTTTGATATTTTTGGAAGATTTCATTACATTGACTTATGTTGTATGTAGTGGTGGGAAGTTAGACATATAGATGAGTAGAGTAGAATAGAGAAATGAGCAAATATAAATATGCTCAATAAATGTGCCAATCTAGTCACTGAAGGAAAGCTAATACTTCCATTTAATGGTGCCAGAGCAATCAAACATTATAGACACAAAGGAAAACATGCACATATACGTTATCATAGACATTCACACTCATACCTATGTGTGCCTACAAACACAGACACTCAGACACACACACACACACAGACACACACACACACACACACACACACACACACACACACACACACACACACACACACACACACCCCTAAGCCCAAATCTCATACCTTATAAAAAAGATAACTCAAGATAGAACTAAACATGAGGCTAAAAAGATATTAGAAAAATATAGGCAAGAATCTTGGGATCCAAGAACAAGGCAAAGAATTACTAAATTTGGCAATAAAGACACCTAAAAAAAACTGCAAGATTGCTAAATTGCATTTTATCATAATCTATAACTGTCAACCTGACACGACCTAGAATTACCTGGGGAGCATATCAATCAGCGATTACTAAGCCTGGGTTGGCCTGTAAGCCATGTCTGTAGAGGATTTTCTTAATTAAATTAGCTGATGTAGGCTAATCCAGCCTATGGTAGCAGCTCCACTTCCTGGGCAGTGGATCCAGAAATGTGCAAGAATGGAAAAACAAGTTGAGTACGAAAAAGTAAGTGGTATATATGTGCATTCATTTCTCTGTGATCTTGACTCTGGATGCAGAATGAGCACTCCCTTAAGTTCACTCTTTGACTTTCCCTCAGTGACAGACAACAACCCAGAACTGTGAGCTAGTTAAACACTTTGTCTCCTAAGCTTCTTTGTGTCAAGACATTTTATTGCAGCAATAGAAATGAACATTAGACAGATAACTTTTGCTCTTTTAATGATATTGTGAACATGGAACTACAGAATGGTTAATGTATATGTGTGTGTGTGCATTTCTGTATTAAGAACTCTTAAAACTCGAAAGTAAATGAAAACATGACTAAGATATAGCCAAAGATGTTTTTAAAGAGGACATATAGGCTGGTGGCACATGCCTGCTCTACAGATCTAGTTCCAGGACAGCTAGGGCTCCACAGAGAAACCCTGTCTGGAGGGAATAAACAAAACACAAAAACAGAAACAAACCAAAACACCAAAAACAAACAAACAAAAAACAAAAACAAAAACAAAAAGACATGTGCATGGCAGCTGAACACTTAAAAAGATGATAAGTATCATTAGTGCCATTAGCCACTCAAGACACGTGAATTAAGGTTACACTAAAACACCATTATAAGTCTATGAGGGAAGCTCAGGTACAGAGGGCCAAAGTGCATGGCCAGAGCGTAGACAGCTGCTACTCACACACCTCTTACGCCCAGTGATTGTCTGAAAGAATGATGATGGGAGGTGTATCCACACCACCATGCCCAAAGCTAAATGTGTTTGTGTAGCTCCACAAATCCATCAGTCAAGAGGTGAAAAGAGAGGATGGTGATGCCAAGGCCAGCCTGGGCCATGCAGCCAAACCCTGCCTCAAAAGAACAAACAAAACAGCACAGAAAGGCTTTAGTTCTATTCTGTCCAGAAATTATGCACATAACATTTATCCTACAGAAAGGAAAACTGTATTATAAAATTCTGTTCCTGGATATTTTATAGTTTTTTAGTAAACTGAAAGCAACTAAGTCCTTTGTTGAGTGAATTAATGAACAATGACAATTCATTCCTGTCACAGAATATTCATTTGCAGTGAAAAATCATTGACTATTAATATATATGAACAACCTAGTTGCATTTCCAAAGAATTATTCCAAGTTTAAAAGAAAACCCTTAAAAAGAAAACACATAAGCTATTTACATCTTTACATAATATTTCTGTGTGTGTGTGTGTGTGTGTGTGTGTGTGTGTGTATGCGTGTGTGTTGTATACACAAGCTTGTCTGTGTCCATGTATATGTTTGGAGTCAGAGAAGGGGGCCTGTTCACTAAACCTAGAGCTAAACTGACTGCCAGAAGGCCCCTCTCACCTCTTCGCTTGCACAGTGCTGTGCTAGGGTTACAGGCATACATGACCATGTTTGGCTGCTGCAGAGTTGAATTCATATCTACATTATTTGGCAACAATACTCTTACCTAATGAGCCATCTCTCCAGACCCTATATAATATTCATAAAATGACTTTATTTAATCCTGGTTACAGAAAGCGCTTGGATTAAAGGTGTGTGCTAGGGCTGAGCTAAACCACAAGTATTTGTTTACCAAGAACAGGATCAAAGATCAAGCCATACCACAATTAGAAACAAGTTTTTAGGGTTCATAATCTCAGGGTTCAAAATGGGACCAAGTATCTGCAATAGCAGGGAGATTTTTCTTTATTATAACTTCCAACTACATTTAAAGTATGAGTATTTCATTAAGCATTTCCGGAATCCATCAAGCTCTCCTGGACTGCCATGCCCATCCCGATGACTAACTAAATGGGCTTGTCTCCTATGTACAGGAGGCAATCACCTTCCTAGTCGGTTGTCTCGAGTCCATCCTTGCTTTGGCACAGAAGTCAAAAGGATTAGTGCTGTGTTCCCCAGATACCTCTTCCTGCCAAAGAGGCAGAATTCTTTAAGATCCTCATGGAACTGAGACAGCAAAAGCAATGGCGGGGGATGGAAATCACAAAACTTCAAGAAGAAATTGAGACTGAAAATGTGGGGTTGTGAATTTCTTCTCAGCTTTGTGTGGAAGCTCAAATGCATGGACGTTAGACATTTAGAGGAATAAAACAAAGCAAGATGTATGCTATTATCTTCTGCCACTCCTTCCCCAGGCTGTGACTCTGGTGAGGAGGAATCTTGAATGCTGATGTCTCAGTGTCTGACTCGGCAGTGGTGACTGCACCACTGGCCCACTGAGTTCTGTCTCACCCCTTTGCAGCTCAGCCCTTGGCTCGTCCTAGCTTCAAGGAGCTGGGCTCTGAGGCAACGAGGGCCACCTTCACCCACCAGATAATAAAACTTACTCATGCTGCTCAAAATAAAATAAGCAAGGAGCAGATGGCCAAAGGGCGGGCCACGGTGTTTTTAATCTGTCCATGTTTGTGAGGAAGCAATTGTCTTCTTAGCCTCTGAAAACAGAGTAAACACTGCAGCTGCTATTTCCAAGGCACATATGACACTGTTTACATAGGTGAAATGGAGGGTGTTCTCACTGGATCCTCATCTTAGTGAATTCTCTTTCTTTTAACAGGGAATCTACACAGGGAATCTGCGTCTCCTGTAAGGCACTCAACAAAAGGAAGCTGGATGGCCTGCTCGTTAAACAACTCTGAGCAAAATTATGAAACCAGCTTTGGATACAGTGAGCCTCCCGAGGCCTGGGGTGGTAATCTATACTACAAGAGCAGCCGGAGCAAAAGAGCAAGTTCGACAGCTCAGCATCAGTGCTAAGATGGCCACCACTATGAAAACATAAGGTGATGAGAGCATCACGGAGATTTTACTCCAAGTTGGTTGCCAGGCTGCCGAAAGACCATTTAAAAAAATGGCTTTTCCTCCTCTGAAAGGGTGCTTTGCCACTGGAGGGCTGGCTGGAGCCTTCTGCCTTGAATTTATTCTTATTTCAGTTCAGATGGTGGCTGAGTAGGTTTTAATGATGTGTCAATTACGGCCCGTTGCTGACTGCCAGAATGGGAGAACAGAGGAGAAACCTTTCCCCGAGCATGCAGTGGAGCCGGGAAGTCAGAATGACACATTTTGAGGGATGAGATGCTAGAAAGCAACCGAAAGCAGCTCACTCTAGCATCCTTTCATTATTTTTAATTGCGAGAGCAAGAAGCAGACAGCCTACACATCTTGGAAAAGAGTGCACTTAAGTGAACATGCTTGGGAATCATTTAGAAGAAAACCAGCTCCAAGTCTAATTCCCTTTCCAGGGTTGGAGGCATGAGTTACAATGAGGGAAAGATGCCAGGAAGCCACCGAAACATGAAAGCCATTTCTTTTGTGCACGTAGCTGGGTTCCTCCAATGAATGAAGACTGTGGTGAAGGAGCGGGCTTCCTTTTGTCCTCTTCAAACATCTTAACCACTGTTAGTCCTGGCTCAGTGCAGCAAATGGCCTTGTTTCTCTCTTCTCTGCATGTTTATCCCACAGGAGACCGAGCACACCTCTGACAAATGTCTCACAGTTCTCTCCTGCTCCAATGCACACAGGCCTCCTTTGGTCATCTGCGTCTATTCTATGCCTGTGACACAAAACTTCCTATTAAGTAGAAGCATACATCTGTGCAAGGGTTTGAAGGACAAAGACCCTCCCTCCATTCCGTGATTCTGCAAAAAGCCATGGGACTACGTTTACGTGACTTTGCTTGAGAGTAAGTGGTCTTCAGAGTTCACTGAATTCTGCTGCCTGCTACAGAAGACTGTCGTCAATGAAGCCCTGCTAGTCCTTTTGAAATTTGAATTCTTTTCAAAGTATAGAGTGTTAGTTAGGCTCTTAAGAATGGGTTTATTGCAGACCATGTTATATCATGGTCATTAAAAATGACCACATGCTAACAGAAGTACCACTTGGGACTTATCACTCCTGTGGCTCTTACTAAGCTAAGCGAGGTGGGTTGAAATGGAGGCATCTGGGTAGCACAAGAAGGATGGAATAGATGTTCAGAGGATCAGTTTGCTACCCTCTACTCGGAGAGTCGAAGGACATCAGACTCTTATTGAAGTCTGTGCGGGTGCCAGGGTTGGGGTGGAGGTGGTGGCTATCTTTCCTGGACCCTGTCTCCCAGAACTTCATCCTGTGAGGAGCTGCTCTTGCTCATACTTGTCTGATTAGAGTCTGTTGCTTCACTGATAATAAGCATCCTACCATAGGATTTTCCCCTTTATAAGAATCTTTGAGTCTCACAATGGATCTCTGAGAAAATGTAGGTGACACCCCTCATTTCAATAGGAGAAAGTGCATGCTAGGTTTCTGGCACATTTTTTTCCCATTTCAGATGGCTAAGGAGGGAATCATCAAAGACAAGGGCTCTAACCCAGTCACTGGAGCTGTATGCTTCTAAGAAGGCTCTGGCCCAGTGTGCAGCGCTTGTAGTGCCATGAGTAAACGGATTGTGGACTTCATGGTAGCCCGTCAGACAGCCTTCATTTTAAAGAGACCTACACCCTTTGCTCACAATTCTGATACTTAGTAAATGGTTTTTAGGCCCTGCTGTCCTCTGTTATCCAGTCTTGTCATAGCAGTGTCACTACAACAGGAAGTAGAAAATAATCAGAACTCAGGGTTCTCATCCTTTGGGCTGTTGCAAGAATCTGTTTTAGTCCTCAGGGCAACTCCCTTATACAGGCTTTATTCTTCCTCCACATGGGCAGAGAATGTGAAATTTAGAGGTTATAAGGTGGGTTGTCCAAGATGGACTAGCTCTTGTGCAGTGGAGCCAAGATTCAAATCTAGAGCTTGCTTCCAAAGTCCATTTAATGAGATCAGTGGATTGGGAGAGTCACAGTCCTTGGGAAATACACTATTTTGCTTCCATCAAGCATTTGATCACTGCCCTGTGACTAATTCATGCTTGTAATACAGAGAACACCAAATTTCACCAATGATTTTTGTCATAGTGCAACATCAAGTACAGAACACATTTGTTAAAAGAATAGCATTGCTGAATATCTGCTAATAGATACTTAGAAGAATAGCATTGTTCAGAATTATTTACTCGAAGGAATGAGGGGGGAAAGGATTTAAAAACCAATTAATTAGGAAATAAACTTATATTCTTGATTCTAGTCATCAGACTTAAATTGGTGATTGTAATATTTCTTTGATCACTCTCTTATGGAATTGTGTCTGGAATTTGGCAGTGGTGACCTAAAATTTCTTCCCAGAACATAAGTCCACACCAATGCCCTTTCAGGTGCATCTTCTACACACTCACCTTACTATTTGATGCAGGGTGTCTGCTGGGTTTATGGGTGGTTTTGGTAGGCTCCCTGGCTCTCTGGTTCGACCTTCACACATAATCTACCCCACTGCTCCCGCCTGGTGGTCTTTGCATACAACCGTCCCTGGTTCCCAGTTTTTTCTTCTTAGTCCTTCAGGCATGGAGTTGATTGCTTCCCTGTGATATGTAATGATTCCTTGATGGCTTCAAAAAGGTGCATTCACATGTATGGGGCCTTATCCTAGTAAGTATGATCTTCATGTCGCTAATAAGAGTGTGAACTGTAAAAAGAAAAAGAAAAGAAAAGAAAAGAAAAGAAAGAAATACACTATTTTGTTTACAGAGAGAACAAAGGCGAATTGACAGACAGTGGACTCTAGAGACAGAGGCAAGGCCACGTGGATGGCAGGTGACTCTGGATGCCAAGTCTCATCACTGCCCTATGTATACAATTCTAGAGCTGCTGAATTAGAGTACACACACACACACACACACACACACACACACACACACACACACACA
>OU015743.1:65223623-65241198 GCA_907169655.1 Acomys percivali | reverse complement strand
TCTATACAGATAGGTGATAGAAGTTTGTTGGGTCCTCTTCACCCGCCCCAGTCCCCAAATCCAGAGCCCTCCATGAGTAAAGCAATCTGCGTGAGCTGAAGTATTTAGTAAGCTAATGTGCACTGCCCACAGCAGGGGCCCTGCACAGCTCGGCTGATGAGAAACGAGCTGCCTGAAGCAATCTTTTAATGGCAACTAATTCCCCATGTTTGATTCTCAGCTTAGCCAACTCCTCTGTAGTTCAAGCGTGACAAGGCTTTCGTGGTACCTTCTGATAGCTTTCCGTCTGAGAAGCTAAAGACTGTGTTTAGGGCTCTGGTGACCCTCTGAGATCTTGTCTTGATGATTTCAGACCCATCTTCCTTTGGCTGGGGTAGTGATCTTATTTGTTTGTTTATTTATTTATTTATTTATTTATTTAAGTTTAAGTGATGCCTTCAACTGGAGCTCTGTTCACTTTAATTCTGTTTTTGGATATGCTCGTGATGAGAATTACTGGACAACAAAATGTATAAATGTCAATGAAGACTCTTTACAGAAATTGTCTATCTTACCGTTGGTAGTTTCATTTTCTTTCTGTCCCCTCCAAAAGGCTTGGTATCCACTAGTCTTTGAAATTCTTAATGCATCTAAGGTATCTAATGTGTATTAAGCTCCTTCATCTTCACGTTAAACAAATCCTATTACTCTGTGATTCTATCCTATTACACAGTGATTACTGAACAGAGCTCAACTTAATTGGATATGATCATGTCCTGGTATGAAGAATTATCTGGGAAAGTTGCTATTTTTCATTCCTGCCAGCAGCTCTATCTTATATGTAGTTTTACAAGTATCTACAGATATTGTTCTTTAATCATAAAGTGTCCCTAACATGTTCATAGCCACAATAGATTCAGCAGAAAATATTTTCAAAGACTACTTGGCTGCAAGTTACATAGGTAGAGGGACAACTAAAGGGTGGCTTACTGAATACTAGTGCCCTGGTCTTCTCTGTAAGTTTATGTGCAGAGTATGAGTGTGTGTGTGTGTGTGTGTGTGTGTGTGTGTGTGTGTGTGTGTGTATGCATACAGGCTGAAGACTTCTGTGTTATAGGTAAACACCTCTTTCTACCTACACTCTCACCTCCCACCTGTTTTATGACCTGGCTTCTAGGAGACAGAATTGGGGATCTGTTTACATTGTACTAGATTGCCATTTTTAAATTCTGAGACAATCCTACCTCTTGGGTAAGAATGGAAATCTCACTACAGTTTGCAAGAGACTGGTCTGCTATTGGAATTATTGTAAGACTCAAGAAAAAGAAGTCAATAGATCATTGGGTGCACTACGGGCTCCCAAACCAAATAATGCATGAATGTATTTGTAACTGTGATAGAAACTTGGACAGTTCATATCCAAGCATTTTCCTTCACACAAACATAGAGAGTGAGTCACTCCAGCTCCATAGAAAGACTAAATATCAATGTTTACTGAGAGTAAAATCAGGTCAGATGTGTCTCTGCCTTCATCTTCTCTAGAGTTATCCACAAAGCAGTTTCTGTGGTACCAGACTCACTGCTGGTGACTCTTCAGAAGATTTAGGTATCCAACACGAAAACTTTTGCTCTTCCTTAAGAAATCTATGATTTTTTTTCTCTTTTAAAGAATATACTGAATTCTATGAGCTGTGAAATCATATTCACTGTGTGAAGAGCACTGAAGTCCACCATGCCTTGTTTGAAACCTCACTTCAGTTGCATGCTTTTGTTACAAACTTGGGCAAGTGGGGTGAACTTTTGAAATCTAGTTTTGTAGCCAGTAAAAGTGAGATAATAGTAGCAAGCGTCACATAAAACTGTCACTATGAATGAATCCCACAAAGCATTATCTTAGGTCAGTGCTTGAGACATAACACATTGATCATTGACTTTTCTAGTTACTGTATTATTTAGTTACTGTGTTGTTCTATGATTTTACCCACACTTTCACAGTTCAGTAAAATTAGGCATAATTTTTAGGATATAGGGTTTTAGAGATTGGATTAGGTTATTTGGCTTTCCTACCGTTATTCTCAGTTAGACGGCAGTTTTCTATAATTGACACCAGAAATCAGACTGCAGCCTTCCAAACTAGAACAGCTCTTCTATTCAGAAATGTCAGTGTTTCTTTGTTGTTTTTTTGTTTTGTTTTCTATTTGATTCTAATAATAGTAAATTGATTCACTCTTGAATCCATGTGCTTTTGTGGCTTATTAATGATAACAAGGAACAGGTAAGATAACGACTCAAAAAGTGTCAAAAATTGTTGTAGCAAAGGAAGGTTGGCATTAAATATGCTTTAAAGGGCAGGAATAGATAACCGTGAGCAACAGATGACCTTCATAGTCCATGAAGTTGAAATGTTTCTTCAAAGGCTGTCCTGGGTTTTCCTCATTACACTGACTAACACCACAGTCGACCACATGTAAATTATGGAACCACCATGAGTATCCAACAACACAGGAATGGATTTAGAAACAGTGGTACTGGTGCCTCACATTTGACTATGTCCCCTGGTGGGGGAGACCTAGTGGCACTCAGAGGAAGGACAGCAGGTCACTGAGAAGAGACTTGATACCCTATGAGCATATACAGAGGGAGGTAATCCCTCTGAGGAACAGTCATAGGGGAGGGGAATAAGGGGAAAATGGGAGGGAGGGGAGAATGGGAGGATACAAGGGATGGGATAACCATAGAGATGTAACAAGAATAAATTAATTAAAAATAAATAAATTAATTAAAAAAAAAAGAAACAGTGGTACAATGGAAAAATATTCAACCATAAAGAACAATGAAATCATGTTGTATACAGAGAAGTGGATATAACAGAAGATAATCACAGTAAGCAAATTAAGCCAGTATCAAACAAACCTAATACATACTCTGTCATGTATGGTTTTTTAAAAGAAGAGATAGGCAAAATCATGGCTCTACATAAGTCATGAAATTAAAAGTGGAGCTATCTAGGGAAACAAAGGAGATCAACACAAGGGAGAAAGGGTGAGAAAGGGGGAAGATATGGTGGTATGCGGGAGGATACGCTCAACACAGGATATATGTGTCTTGGTCACTCTTCTATGGCTATGAAGAGACCCATGACCAAGGCAACTTGTAAAAGAGGGTGTGTTAGTTGGGGGCTTACTTCAGTTTCAGAGGGTGACTCCAAGGTCATCCTAGCAGGAACTGGGCAAGCATGGTGGGTGAGAAGTAGTTTCATCTGATACACACCTAGCAGGTGGCTGGAGAGGACACTGGGCCTGGTATGAGATTTTTAATCCTCCAAGCCCACCCCAAAGAAATACCTCCTCCAACAAGGCCACACCTCCTAATCATTCCTAAATAATCCACCAAATGTGAACCAAATTTCAAATCTATAAGCATGGGGACCATTCTCATTCAAACCTCCACAGTATGCTTGTATGTAACAGTACCATATACAATAAATATACACAACAAAACCTTTGTAAACTAAAACAATTAAAGTAAAAAATGTTGTTCCTGAGTTCCCATTAACTATATTTGAAATGCTCAGGAACCACATATGACTGGTGACAGGCATGTTGGACAGTTCGGGTGGTGGGATATTTCCATCATCATAGGAAGTTCTACTACACAACATGACTTCATAGAGTGCAGGGGGAAGTGGTCAGCTTCCAGGTGGACTGTGAGCAATGGACAGATCTCCACCATGCAACAGTATTTTAGACTGCCTAGACTAAGCACCTTGACCACTTTTCACATTTGGAAAACTAACTGAGTTTTTATCCAACTCAGTGGCTTTGCCAAGTCTAAAGCAAGCCATGGCATTTGGCTAAGATGACTTCAGCTAAATTGGCTTACATTTCACCCAAAAGCAGAGTCTACATTATCTAAGTCTAAGCCCTACCTAGTGGAGGAGTGGCTAAGGCTTGAACAGGTGCACACTAAAAGTTATCTGCCCGGATTGACCTTGCCTTGTGAGGAATATCAGAAATCTTGACATGGCAGTCACACTTCTAATACAAGATATAATAGTTAGTAGACACATTCACTGTTCATGCAAACAAGATTGTTTCCTTCATTTTGAAGAACTATTTAGTATTGTTAAGTGAAGTATACAAGTCTGTAAATCTAAGAATATAAAAGTAGCCACATAAAATTTCAGTACCTATATGCTTAGATGTGTTTTAGCTTTAATGGTAAATATGAATAAATAAGTCCTTTTGCTAGCTTCATCAGAGACTGTATTTCTCTCTTAAACTAATGACTGGTGGTATTTCATTAGCGCAAAAATGCAATTCACACATTAACCTACAATTCTAATAGGAATAGCACCAATATAATAGGACAACAATTATTTTAGTTTTCAAGCCAGGGTGCAATGGATACAAAGCAAATAGTGCATTTGTTTTGTTATCTCTCAGAAGCTCACCTGGCATATGCCAATCAGGTAATTGCTTGTGCAAACGGATCATTAGGTGCACAATTACCTCATTTGAAACCCAAATTCAGGGCTGAGTGGAAGCAGTCCCTGCATGTGCGATTTTGTGAGTGTACTAATCATCATACCCAATGTGGAAAAATTAGCCCTTAAAGTCTCTTCCCACCTATGGTTTTCTGTTGCCTTCACTGATGGTATCCATTAAAATCAAACAAACATGATGTGTTTTCTGGACATAAACAATTACTTACTTTCTGTCATGGAGACTGAGTAAACATATGCATAAAACCAAGTGGTGTATGCAAATGAAAACTTCACCTCATTTAATCCAGGCAGGGTGGTTCCTGCTACCTCAGGCTTTAGCCGACATTTAATTTCATAACTGTTTGCATGAAAATGATGAAGGCTTTCTGAATTTTATTTTATTTTTTTCCTTTCCAAATACAGTTGACAAAATCTTCCAAGCTGTCTCCTTTATGGCAGAATATTGTCCCTGGCCCATTTATATGCAAATCACTGAAGTGTTACCTTTTACTGACAAGTATTTACATGTTAATTAACTTTGGAAGGATGGTTAGAAATACTAGTTTGCCCTGTTTAACGTGATAAAGAGGATGCTTTCTCCTTTCAAGAAGAGAACAAAGACAGTATCATAAAAGGAAATTATTTAATTACCTCCCCCTAAGAATGAGAAATATGTTTTGCAACCTTTTCTCTCTGTAGAGAAATTCTCCAGATGTGACCTGAGGCACAAAAGGAGCAGAGAGTGAAACGTCTTCCTTTTAATCTGAGTTCCAGGTGAACACATCTGGTGCAGGAATCTAGGTCAGTAATAGTGAAGGGGCTGGAGGTGGAGTAGGGAAAGAAAAACAAGCTAGGGAAATGTTTGTATTAATTGAAAATATCTGAGAATGAACTGACTCTATGAAAATCTATATGAATGAGTTAGAAATAGTTTCCTGCCCTTTTATATTATACTGAGTGCTGTCCCCAAATTTACTGAATGGGAAGAAGGATCGTGAGATCTGTGATAATGTGATGAAAATATTGAAAGTTAAGCAAACAAACAAACAAACAAAAGAGCTTAAGTTGGAATTAAGAGAACACAAGAGTACTTAAACTTAATGAGCAAGACAAATCTGTCTTTTTCTTTTTTTCTTTTTTTGGTTTTCTGAGACAGGGTTTCTCTGTGTATCCTTGACTGTCTTGGACTCCACATTGTAGACCAGACTGGCCTCGAACTCACACCAGTCCACCAGCCTCTACCTCCTTGAGGTAGACATGAGCCACTGTGCCTGGCTGCAAAAAGTATCTTTATTGTGACTTGAAGCCTATCAAGTGAGAGGAAGACACAGTAAAGTGTATCTCTTGTTAACCACTTATAAAGATGCCCATAGAAACAGATGATGTAGTGATGGCCAGCTGTAATAGTACAGTATCACCAATAGCCAGCCATAAGAATGGATCTCAGGGCTCCACTGAAGCCCATTAAAGGAAAGCTATTTCTTTCTGGACAAAAAAAAAAAAATCTATTTCTAATTCTGACTCTATGTAGAGACATGGCATTTTGATTTGCTTCAAAAATTAGAATATTATATACTACTGTCTCATCTCTTAAGAGTTAATCTACCTGGGCCTGTCAATCACCTGGACAAGAGATGACAGGAAAGCTGATTACCTTGATTCTATGCAAAGGAAATGGAAGGAATAATTATCCCTTTCATGAAATAAAGAACTACCTGCACTATATGATATTAGACATTAAAAAGACCCCAAAGTTATGCCTGAAATCTAGAAAGAATCAACAATTTCAGCCAAGTGACAGGATACAAAAATCAACTTACAAAAATCAGTAGCCTTTCTCTATACAACAACAAACACACTGAGAAAGAGATCGTGGACATGCTCTCATTTACAATAGCCTCAAACACAATAAAATATTTTGGAATAAGTGTAAGCAAGGAGATGAAAGATTTCTACAATGAGTATTTCATATCACTGAAGAAAGGATTTGAGAAATGCACAGTGGAAAGTCATCCTGTGTTATGGATTAGTAAAAATAATATTGTGAAAATGACTATCTTACAAAAAGTAATTTATAGATTCAATGTAATCCCAGTCAAAATACCTACGACATGCTTAAGAGAAATAGAAAAAAATCCTAAAATAATACTGAGCAAAAAGAACAATATTTGAGGAGTTGCTCTTCCATATTTCAAGGCATAGTATATGTATATACATATGTGTGACACAAAAATAATAAAATAGAAGACATGTATGTGTAACTACAGGCACTATCTTTAAACATGGCATTTGGAAAGCTGGATGCCCATGTACAGAGGAATAAAATTAGACATACTTATTATCCTGCACAAAAGCTAATTCCAAGTAGACCACAGACCTCAACTTGAAATCTGAAATGCTAAAATTGCTATGAGAAGATATATTCAGTGCCCTACAAGATATAGGTGTAGCAAAAGGCTTTCTGAACAAGCTTCCATTAGCCAAGGAGTTAAAGCCAACAACTGACAAATGGAGCAGCATAAACTGTTTCTGTACAACTAAGGAAGCAGTCAATCTAGTGAAGAGGAAACTCAATGAGTGGAAAAGAATCTTTGCCAGCTACTGCTGACAAAAGATTAATACTTAGAAAACACACACACACAAACAAACAGATGGGATGATGGGAAAGAAGAAGAAGAAGAAGAAGAAGAAGAAGAAGAAGAAGAAGAAGAAGAAGAAGAAGAAGAAGAAGAGAAAGAAGAAGAAGAAAGAAAGAAAGAAAGGAAGAAAGAAAGAAAACAAATGACCCAATTAAAAATGGGTTGGGGATCTGAGCAGAGCACAGTAAAAATAAACATGGCTAAAAAATATCTCAAGAAGTGTTGATCATCCTCAGCAATCATAGAAATACAAATTAAAACAACTTTGAGATCTTGTCTCATCCCATTTAGAGTGGTGAAGATCAAAAGAACTGACAACAAATGTGGACAAGGGTATAGGGAAAGGGGGATCCGCATTAACTGTTTGTAGGAATGCATAGTGATGAAGCCAGTCTGGAAATCAGTATGGAGACTACTTAAAAGCTAAAGTTAAACTACCATATGACTCTGCTATACCACTACTTTGCAAATGCCTGTAAATGCTCAGGCATGTTCATCATTGCCCTATTTACAATAGCTAAGAAATGGAAATAATTTAAGTTGCCCTTCAAGGGATGAATGGATAATGTTAATCTTGTACATATGCATAATGACAGCTGTGAAGGAAATGAAATCATGAAATGTGCAGGTAAATGGGTGGATCTAGAAAAGGTTATATTGGGTGAGGAAAACTCAACTTTGAAAGACAATTACCACATGTTCTCTCTCACCTGAGGGTCTTAGCTCCAAATCTTTAGCTGTCAGTATACGATATGGGGTAACCAAGAACCCAAAAAATGAACCTTGATTTCCCTGGTCATACTCACATTACATTTTATGAACTAATGCATGTACATTTGCCTCATTAATATCAGAATGTCTTGAAATTGTCAGCTGTAAGAAATACTAGTAGTCACTCTTTGGATGGCCAGTCAACATTATCTTATGTTGATGAGGACAAGAGAAAGAAACAGGTCAGGCAGCTTAAAGATAAGATGCACAATTTGTGTCCTTGGCTAGAAGCTAAAAATATTCGTATTTCTATGGGAAGTTTTGCCAGACACCAGAAATGCAGAAAAATGTTTGAGGGCACTGACTTGTGATCTGTTGTTTTGTTATCTTCCCTTACTTTTTATACAGCTGCCTGGAAGCTACAGATGAGGGCATGACTAACGCTCCTCTCCTGTAGAGAGACTCAGACCCATGGTAGACCAGCTGGATTGGCTAGTTCTCCTGCCCATGCCTTAACCCGGTTTCTGCTGTAAGTCCTTACAAAGCCACTAGACTGCAGCTCATCTTTTCCTGGGGTCTGCTTTTGCTATCTAGAAACACTGTTTGCTTCGCTCCTCTTATGCTCTCGCCCATGAACCTATAATTAACTCCTTCTAAAAACTAACCCTCCCTACTGGCTATGAAAGCCGTTCTGTGAGTTTATGAGTCAAATGACCTAGGCCACTAGTCTTGGCTGGCTTTAGTGGCAGCTTATTTTTTAGGAAACTTACCCCTCTGCTCCAGCTATTGCTCCCTTGAGACAAGATGGCCTCCATCATTCTTAAGGATTCCCACTTTCCCCTTAAAAGAAGACAATAAACACTGCAGATCTTCCCAGCTCCCCCTCTTTAAAAAAAGGTTTCAGCCTTGATCTCTAGAGCTACTGTCTCATTAAATCACAACTGCTTATGTCCTCAGTATTAGGTAAATAATTTAGTGCAAAATCCTCAGCTACCTACTACAGACCCAATGGTCTAGGCACTGCCATCAAGTGCCAACTAAAACAACAAGTAATGGTGAAAATCAGAAAGAAGACTTGTGGGGCTCTCCTTTTTGGAGGAGAAGGAGAGAAGTGAGAGGGCATCAATGGGGATATAAAGTGAATAAATAAATAACCAAAACAAACAAACAAACTATCCCCAAACGCAAACAAACAATCAAACAAAAACCAACAAAAAGACTTGTAATAACATGTTGAGAGGAGGGAAAATCTAAAGGGGTACATAGTGACTTACTTTCACACCTTGTCTTTGGGATGGTGACATGAGCTTGTGTGTTTAGGAGAGGCAGAGTTATAGCAGAGACCAACCGGAGTGTATACTTAAGCAGTCTTGACCAAGCTGTAGTCTGGTTGATCACTGTGTAAGTTCTGGTTCTGCAAGATGATCCAAACTTGACACTGACACTTTGCTTAAGAGGATGGATGAGGTGCCTCTAAGGTGATTGCTTGTGCTCCAGGGTGCCTTTTAACCCTCACAGGCAGTTATCCTCCTGTGAAATGGTGGGCTGTCCTGCAAGGCACTGTTTCTTCTAGAATCCAGGATGATTGCAGGTGTAAGGTAAGTGCACATCTTTTTGCTTTCAGGTTTGAAAAGGAATAAGATAGGTCAATAGGCAGACCAACCCTCAGTAGATAGGGTAATTAACATGCTTTTTCAGAGTCAAGCAGAAGTTTGAACAAAGCAAAGAGACAGACACAAATTGAGAGCAGAGATGCCAGGCTTTTATCATGCTTTTAGATACCTTGTGGGCCACGTGAAAAGCAACCTTTCTTAGCAAGAACAGTGTCAAGCACTCATCATATTGTTAAAAATCTCCCATCTGGTCTCACCGGGTCTAGCTTGCCATTCTCCATTTCATCTTCCTAACATCAGTCAGACTATTCTACAGAGTCCTTACTTCACTGATATATCCATTCAGTGTATATTTACAAGAAATGTTCTCTGTCGAAGGTTCAGTGTGTGGTGGTGTGTGCTATGTGGTCATGTTCCCTAAAAATTTGAAACATTTGATACGCAAGAGAATTATTGATCATTTTCATAAAGTAGAATTGCATTTAAGAAACGATGCTGTCATCTCTATGGTTTGCTTCTGAGTCTTTTTAGGCATCTACTTTTACTGAGAATGCAGAAGTGTTAGCAAATTTCTATGTATGTCAGTAATTAAAGTGTACATCTTTCCTCATAGATAACACGGACTTGTGCAACTGGCAGAAGAGTCTACAGTGGGCCACTAACAGGGAAGCAGAGGAGCTAAGACTTCCGTGCTACCTTGTTTAAGGTCAGCTTCCTCATCCTCAAACCTGGAAGTGTCCAATAGAATGACACAGTTAGGTGGGTGTGCAAGAGCAGATGTGAATATTAACGTACAGAAGGAAAGGAGATAAAGACAAAAGATTCGAGGAATTGTATGGGTGCATGGAGGAGGAGAGGACAAATAAGGAAAGCCCCAAACAGAGACAAAAAAAAAAAGATTTCAAAACAGAAATGGAGCCCCAATAGAGATCATGAAAAAAAAATGAAAAATGAGAACTTTATCTCCCTTTCACCATGTCTAAAGTCAAACTTTGGCGGTAGACATCTTTTTGTAAGCAAAGACAGACATGTCTGCACGGGCAGCTGAGCCACCTCTCCACTCCTGATATGTCAGCTTCGAAAGATTCCCTCTTGTTACATAGAAACATGGTTGGCTCATATAATTTTACCTATGAATCTAAGCATTGTATGATATGTCTTGTAGAAAGGAAGCAATTTCTGATTGTGTTCCACTCAGAACAGTGTTTCTGTTCTGTTGTCTCTTTCCTTCTCTCCCTGTATCCTCCCCTCCTTTCTTCCTCCTCTTCCTGCCTCATCTCCCTCTCCATCTTCCTTCTTCTTCTCCTCCCTTCTTTCCCTCTTCCCCTTTGGCATTTTGTTTTGTCTCGAGACAAAAGAAGAACGATTTCAACTACCAGAGCTTGGAAGGATAAGAAGGGCCGCCCCCCCCCCTACTTTGCGCCTGTGAGCAGGCCACAAAGCTGATTTCCTAGGAAGTAGCAATCTGAAAGCAAAGGAAATCCAAATTGTTCTGTTGCTTTGCTTTTAATTTTCTTTTTACGCCGGTGTAGCTATGGCTCAACCCTGGTGGTCTTCCCCACCAGAGGCCATTGGTCAGGAAACGAGGTCCCCGCGATGAGATAGCAGAGCTGTCTTCTCAGGTCTTGGAGAAAGGCAGCAGTGGGTAAGCCAGAGGCAGGTCATGAGAAAACAGCAACGGTCGTAGCTAGGATTTACTGAGCTTGGATTATAATTTGTGAAAGTGTTTTATAGGTATTTTGACAACAAATACTTAGTGTAATGACAGATGCCAGACTATTTCATAGTTGACGGAAAGAATTCTGAAAACCATATGGCCCTATGGAGAGTACAGAGTGGTAGATACCTAGCAATCCCTGTTTTCTAAATAAACTCTTGCTTTATTAATATAAATAAAGAAGCATGACTTGTTACAATCATCAGTTCCGGTTTTATGAGGCAAAGGCCGCCCATGGGGAGAACAGACTGTAATATTTTCCTTTTAACTCATAGTAGAAAAGCTGGATCCTAAGTACTAATTTAACCCTGTCTCTCACCCTGGGTTTGTTAAAAGTGAATTTGAACTTCAGACACCAAGGAGAATAATGTGTTTATCTTCTGCATAGGACCTCAAATCTAAGGCAAGAATGTGTGAGACTCTAGGGACTTGAGAAGGGAGGGATTTCATAACACTTGGTGCTTAGTGAAGTTGCTTTCATAATCCACCCACACATATAACACACTGGAATCTCCAGTCTGCTCTTCATCTTTATCTGCAAAATTAGATGTGAAACAGAAGAAATTGCTTAACTTTTTTTTGGGGGGGGGCAGGATTTAGAGGGTTTTTCTATTATAAAAAAGAGGGGAGGATACATCTCACTCTATGTCCAGTCAGGAGCTATGATAATTATATAGTGTGGTGGAGATGCTATGTGATATGAAATTAATGAACAAATGTCCTAATTTTCAGTAAACATTGTTATTTTGGGGTCTCTATCTCCCAAAGCCTTCTTTTGTTTAAATGTTATCTCCGTTCCTTCGAATACTAGAGTTAATGACTGAAGTGCTCACGTCAGAATTTCCCCTTTTACATAGTCCTTCAAACCCCACAGTGCACAGCCCCCTTGAAACCCACATAATTACAATAGATGCGAGGCCGGTTATTATCTCCGCACCACTCTGCTCCCTCCCAGGTGCCCAGCTACTTGAGGAGTGGGGGCTAATCACAGAGAAGCTTCGTTCCCAGCTCAGCTGCCTCATTTGATCCACACAAGACTCCCGTCCAACAAAAGTGGTCTGCTTAATGCAACTGATTTCCATTTTTCCCTCTTTAGTTCGTACAGAATTGAGAGGGTGGAAAGACAAAAGAATAAAGTGGAGAATGCCAATTAAAATCATTTCCCCTGATTTTTCATTTTATTCCTCCCCCGTCTTTCTTTTTCCTTTCTTTCTTTGCTGAATTTCTTCTTTCTTCCATCAGATCTGCTGATTTTTTTTTTTTTTTCTCTTTAGTGATCTCATCTCTGAAGGGAGATCAGGAGTTCCGTATTCTAAATGCCTCGGTGGTCAGATAGGCCTGCGAGTTTTCAGGTCCGCTGTTATTCAGAAGTATAAATACCTTGTCCGCCCCCCCCCCCCCCGGGGGAACTCCTGTAAGACATGTCTATAAAGAAAAAGGAAGTCATGGTGAGGTTGGGTTTACATAATGCCCAGTTACATAGTGATATATTTTCTTTTTTTAAAAGATGTATTTATTTATTACATATACAGTGCTATTTATTTATTACATATACAGTGCTCTGCCTGCGTGTACACCTGCACACCGGAAGAGGGCACCAGATCTCACTATAGATGGTTGTGAGCCACCATGTGGTTGCTGGGAATTGAACTCCAGACTTCTGGAAGAGCAGTCAGTAGTCTTAACCACTGAGCCATGTCTCCAGCCCCAGTGATATATTTTCAGTTCCACACAATAGTTCTATTGCTGTGGGAATTTTAAAAGGCTGCTACTATGCTATCAAACTCTGTATCTAATAAAGATTCCATTCACCTTTGTACTTCACTTCCTGCTCTGTGAGACACCAAAGAAACTAGCAAGAAAATGCTTTTAGAAATATATTCAAATAACTTTTGGGGGAAATTAATCATTTTGTGTCAAAACCCATTTAGCTACAAGTAAATAAAAATGTATAACCAACTGAATTTTTTCTGAAAGACAAGGAGGGATGTCTCGCACAACTGAAAAGTACAGAGGTAGGTGAGATTACCCATCGGGCAGCGTGTCACTCAAAAACCATGTTCTTCTTCTAGCTCCTCTCCCTTCTCCCCAGGGTCAGAAAATGGTGGGGACTTAAGAAATTAAAGAAAGTTATTATATAAGCCTCCGGTAAGTGTATCTGAGGTTTTGATTACTCAAATGATCACGTTCTTTGAAGCTATCACTTACTCAGGAGGATGGGTCCTAAATGCTGATTGGCTGAGCCAAATAAGATGCACAAATGGATGAGGTGGGTGTCCTTAGAACCAGCACACTGACTGCGCACGTGGGAAACTCTTGAATTATGGGAAACTGTAAGACAAGAGTGAATATATGTTAGGAAGTTCAAAATTGAGCATATCCACTTCAGAACTAAAAAACCAGAAAGGGCAGATAATCCCCAAAATGACATTATTACACCTTGAAGGAATTTTCCACTTACAAAATGATAACTAGTGTCTATGTGTGTGTGTGTGTGTGTGTGTGTGTGTGTGTGTTTGTGTGTGAGTGTGTGTGTGCACATATAACATGAGTTTTTTTTTCTTGTTTCTTTTTTTTTATTATTATTAATTTATTCTTGTTACATCTCTATGGTTATCCCATCCCTTGTATCCTCCCATTCTCCTCTCCCTCCCATTTTCCCCTTATTCCCCTCCCCTATGACTGTAACATAGGTTATACATAAGTCATTAACCTTTTTTTAGAAAGTGTATAATGGAAAGTGTATAAAATCCTGAACATCTCCATTCCAATGCACATAGAGAGGCATTTTTCAGTTCTTTGAATTCGTGCTTGTTCCAGCCTCGAGGCTGTTCAGTGGATCTGGTCCTCTAGAGGAACGTTCCTTCCCAATCTTCCCTGAGTTTATCCCCACATCCCAACAGCCTCACTTACCTAACCCTGACTGAATAATCCAGCACCAGCCGTGCATCCCAGGAGAGTCTGTGGCGTTCCCTCTTATTATGGTTGGCTTCTGCCAGATGTTTCTCCTAGAATGGGGCCCTTGATAACTAACAGCTGAAAAGAAATTAGTGTGCCATGCCTCCACATCATTTCCATGCGTGAGACGGATGTGAAGGGAGGAAAGTTTGCGGTGCAGGAAGATGGGGGTGTCAGGATTCAGTAGTGGGCAAGCCCAAATGAGCTGTCTGCGGGTCTTACTGAACACACACTTCGCAGGTTCCTGTGAGCTATCGCTGTTGTCCTACAAAAGGCGAAGAGTTTTGATTACACTGCAGTTCAGCACGTGGGTGTGTGCACACAAGCATTATCACATGCCCCCTTATGTTCCAAGAACTCTTTGGGGCCATTAATTAATAGAAATTTAGGTATAAATAAAAAACAAAAAGTGAGGGATGTGGAAACAAAAATGAGATAGCAAATGATGACCATAGATTGAAAGATTATAAGCAGAATATCAATATGTGATACAATATTAGAAACTTTAGCAACTTCAGAGACACTTTGGTATCTTTCAATAAAGAGAGACCTGAAATAATATGCACATGAAATACAAGTGAGACAGTCTACCAATTTTCATCTGCTATATAAAACCTTTAGTGTGTGTATGTGTGTATGTGGTGTGTGCACATATGTGTGTGTGTGCTTGTGTGTGGTATGTGTTTGTGTGAACATGTCTATATGTGTGTATGTCTCTGTGTTTGTGTGTGGTATGTGTGTTAGTGTGAGTGTGTGTGCATGTGTGTGACTCTGTGTTTGCAGTTTTATACATGTGTATGCACATGTGTATGTATGCATGTGCTTGTGTGTGATTGTGCTTGTGTCTGTGTGTGTGGTATGCGTATATGTGAATTTGTCTGTGTGTCTGTCTGTGCATATGTGGAATGTGTGTCAGTGTGTGTGTGTGTGATGTGTGTGTTTGTATATGTGTGGTTTGTGTGGTATATCTAGTATGTGTGTCTGTGTCTCTGGTATGTGTATTTTGCATGTGTGTGTGTGGTATGTGGGTGGTGTGTGTGTACCTGTGTGTGTCTGTGAGTATGACTCTGTTTTTATGTGGTATATGTGTGTGTGTGTATGTGTGTGTCTGTTTGTGTGATATGTATATGAGTGTGTGTGTGTTTGTGTGTGTATGTGTGGTGTGGTATGTGTGTATGTGTCTATGTCTGTATGTAGTGAGGGGGGTGTATATGGTGTGTGTGTATGTGTGTGTGTATGTGTGTGTGTGTGTGTGTGTGTCTGTCTGCTTTCTTATACCATGTAGTCTCTCCATCCCAATTTGCAATTTTGAAATGCTTAAGACGGATGGACAGGTTCTTATTAGCACAGAGCACCTTTGAGAAAGAAGACCCAATGCTACTGCTATTCACTGGGCAGCCCGGTGTGATAGTTACGGTATCATCTGCTTTCTTTGCCCAAGAACACACACATACATTTGATCCTTTGCTTTGGTGTCCCATAGGAGAAGAAGGTGGATCGCTTTTACCTCTAGTGTGCTGCAAAACAAACAAACAAACAAACAAAAAACCTTTTTCTTGCATAACACAATCAACTTAGAAGACTTAACAATGGCAAAAGACACAAATGGTGCTTTCTTTTCACCAAAAAACAAAACAAAACAAACAAACAAACAAACAAAAAACAGAATCAGCTTTGTAGTAGACACCAATTGAATAACTTAGAATTTAATGTCAATTGCAAACCTGTCTATCTGATTACATCAGGGTCTGGAAGTGGGTGACTCAGTCTTCAAGCCTGACTTCTTCCTTCACATGCCATTCCAAAGCCCTAGGTGCCTACTGATGCTCGTGACTGCCTGCACATGAGTAACTCTCCTGTCAGGTTAGTTAATTTGACAGCATAGATTACCAAACCAACACAACTCACAGAGCTCAGAGAATTCCTTGCATTTATAGGTTTAGTATAAAGTGTATTACAACGGATCCAGGATCCAGCTAAGGATTTGCACAGGGCCCAGTTTAGGAGAAGGGTGGTTTCCATCCTTTCTTCAGACTTAACAACTTCCAGTCCTCCAAGTGTTCAGCTGACTAAAAACTCTCTTTATCCTATCTTGGGGTTTTTACATGATCATCACTGAGTAAAAGTGGTTAAACATGAATAACGATTTATATATGTTATTGGACCATGCTGAGCTAAAGCTTATAGATAAAGTGAGGCTGTGTAGATATGTGATTGGATAAATCAGCTGTAATGCTAATATAAGGCTCATGAAGAAGGAACCACCCTGCCCCTGGCCTGCTCCATTTCTTGTCATTTCTCTCTGCAATGTTCCCTTCTACCTATCAGCTGTAGAACACCATCCTTTCTGAAGTTGAATCTTTCATACCACTCTACAAGGCAGGTCCCAGCATTTCTGTATGACCAGTTCCATATATAAGCTGGAGAGAAATTATAGGTCCCGTGATCTGCTTTGGGAGAGTGAAAGTGTAGGTTCTGTGCTCTGCCTTATGGAGGGTGTTATGAACCAGGTCCATGGACACAACTCAAGTATGTATCTCATAATGCCATGCCCAGCTATAAGCAAATCCTCAAACATTGACTGCCACCTGATCAAGTTGAACTAAATGAGTTCTTTCCACATACACTGCACTGCCTACTGTGTGAACAGCAGTGAGTGCTGCTTTCCTAGGGCAGCTGTGACCAATTACCACCAACGTGGTGGCTAGAAACAGAGAAGCATATTGTTCTATGCTTCTGAAGGCCAGAAACCTAAAATTAAGATGTTGGCAAGTTGTTTCCTTCCAGAGGCATTTGGGGAGAAATCCCACCACAGTCAGGAATGTTGCTACAAGCATGTATCCCAAGCTCCTGGGGAGACAGAGGCAAAGGATTGATTTTAAAGCCAGCATGAGCTGGGCTACACAGCGAGTTTCAGACCTTGCCTCAAACTTTAACCTAGCAACAGTAACAGTAACAAACAGAGTCTCTAACTTCCTGCTAGTGGCCAGTGGCAACCCTCAGCCACCTCTCACTGTAGACTCCGCACGCTAAGCTCTGCCTCCAGCCGGCCATGTTTCCTTCTCTGTATCTTCTGTCTCCTTTCCTCTCCTTGGATTTAGGGACTACCACGACTTCCTATGTTCTAACCTTCCCGGAATTTACCCTGCAACGATCTCTTATTTCCAGTAAGTTCACCATCTGAGGTTCTACAGTATGAGTTACTGAGAAAATCCTACACACCCACTACACAGATTAAAATGAGTCAGGGTTACATGACCAGAGTTTAAGTAATTACAAATTTTCAGCTTGTTCAGTACAAAGTTCAGCTTGCATTTTAAGACCAGAAATCTGACAGTAAGGTGGACAAGGATTAAGAGGCACTAAGGTGGAAGAGGGTCCAGAGGCAGTAAGGTGAAAGTGGGTGGAGGATGGTAGATGGGCACCGAAGTGGAGGAGGGTGAAGGAGCACTGAGGTGAAGGAGGGTGGAGG
>OU015743.1:65210808-65223613 GCA_907169655.1 Acomys percivali | reverse complement strand
GTGGAGGAGGGTGGAGGAGCACTGAGGTGGAGGAGGGTGGAGGAGCATTTAGGTGGAGGAGGGTGGAGGAGCATTTAGGTGGAGGAGTAGCTGGTAAATGAATTTCAGCTGGAGCTTCATGGCTTTTTCTCATGCTGTGTGTTGTAATTCTAGGTAATGCTTTATCTTTAAAAGAGAATCTGCTTCAGAAGTGGGTGTCTAACTTGAGGCCCAGGAGCTCCTCTTGCCCTTACTGCTTATTACATTTGTCAAAGGTATGGTTTTCAAGCAAAACAATATATTTTTATTTCAAAATTTAGCATGGAATTAATTTCTTCATTGTTTCCGGCTCTGAGAGTTGGTGGGAATCAAGAGGAGAGAAGGCTGTGCATGAATGTGAAAGTCCTGAAGTGCATCCTCCTGTAAAGATGCTTCTCTTTCCATCGACATCTTATAACCAGCAGCCTCTAACAGGGCTGACCTAAAAGTCATCCCTGTATTGTGTGAATAGAGCAAAGCATTTCCTGAAAGACTTCTCCTCCCAGAGACGCTTTCACGGAGAATGTTGCCAACTTAGAGTCATGTTCATTCATGGCCATGATGACTAACTGGCAGCCTTCAGAGGGTCTGGATGCACTGAGTGCACAGGGAGCATGGGAGTTATTCAAGGAGCTGAAGCAAGTGTGTGTGTGTGTGTGTGTGTGTATGTGTGTGTTTGTGTGTTTGTGTGTATGTTTGTGTTTGTGTATATGTGTTTGTGTGTATGTATGTGTTTGTGTGTGTTTGTGTGTATGTGTGTGTGTGCGTGAGTGAGATGGAGCACAAGCATTTTTGAGAAGCCTGATGAGGATGTTGGAACCCAATTTCAGCTCTCTATGAGCTGGAGAGAAGGTGCAGCTCCTTACATCCGGGTTTCTAAGTTCTTCAGATAACCCAAAGTAGACTGTTCAGAAGGCTCTCAACCCCCAACCCTAAGCTAAGCCAATGCATTTAACTAATACACTTATACATATGAACTTTTACAATTCAAATGACTTCTTCATATGCAGGGAAAACCACCTTGTAAAATTTATTTAGAGCTCTACTGTTTCAGGAATGATAGATGGTTTTAAACAAAGTAGGACAAACAATAAGAAAATATTCAATCTGTCCCATAGTCAGCTTTTTAAAGTAAATATCCAAACCTCTGAAATAGTTGTAAAGAAAAAAATATGACTGACCACTTGCTCATTAATTTTAATTAATAAACTTAACCCCAGTGGCTTTGGTATATATATATATCATGAGGTCTTTCCACTGCTGACAGTCCGAAGCCTTCATCTACCACACCAGCTCACCATCACCAGCAAATAAATAGCAAATCTAAATTCTACATTCTTCAATATCACTTTGATCTTGAGGGTATTCTTAGAAATATTAGATTCCCATCCTATGATTTTTAATTCATTTTGTCTTCTTCACTTAAATTTGTCTTTTATGGGAGATGGGAGTGGGAAAAGAGATTAAAGAGACTTCTTCCATCGAAGTATGTCTGCACTCAGAATGAATTTAACCATGAGCACTGATGGCTGGTTAAGGGCCACGTGATAGGGTGATAACACAGAGATGAATGCTGCTTTGCAGAGGTGCGTGGGAGGGTTTTTTTGTTCTCCTCATATGTAGTTTTGTCAAGTGGCAAAAGACACAGATTCTGGGTAAAATCTCACTCCTTCATGTAGTAGCAGGTGACCTGAGAGAAATCATTGGCTCTCAGGTATGGGTATTACACGGACCATGAGAAAGGCACGCAAACCTTGTAGATCACAGCTGTGCACAAGTCAGATGAAGGTTCTGTCCTCTTTATCTTAGCTGCCATTCCATTGGTAACTTTCAGCCCCAGGATGACAGCAAAGAGGCACAGTTCCAGCTGGAGGAAAGAGTCTGATGTGAGGGAATCAATAATCATGGTAGAGTTAAGAGGATGGGGGCGTGGAAAGTAGAAACAGGAGACAGTCTGAGGCCAGTCATGAAGGGCCTCCTCTGCCCCAGTAAGGACTCTGGATTAGATCTAAATTCCCTGCTTTGCCAAAAAAGTTACACAGTTTCATTTATGGGCTCATTAGCTGCTGGTGGTGGTTTCTCCCTGTGATCCTAGGGCTTGGGATACAGAGGCAGGGAGATCAAGAGTTCATCTTCAGCCACATACTGAGTTCGAGGCTAGCCTGTCTGTATACTGTGAGACGCAGAGGGCAGAGACAGAGTCAGAAAGGTCAGTCAGTTGGAATATTGTGGAGTGTGCACAAAATTTAGGGTAAAAGAGTTGGATTTGATAGTCAGTGTGGTCTGAGATAAACCTTCTGAGGCTTACTTTTTTTCCCCCCAATCAGAAGCACAGAGGAAAATACTGCCTGTTGTTAAGATTGTTATAAGGATGACATATGTATACAGAAGTATTTGACCTTCAGATGAACACGGTCTAGCTCTTAAGTTGACCTTAGTGTTACACAGATCTGCTTCACATTATGTGTTTCTTGTTGATGTCTGTATCACAGTCTTCTGACGGCCAAGAGCATAGGATCTGGTTCAGGCCACATTTCCACTGTCAGCGAAGAACTGCAGGGTAGTGGTGCTGAGAGCAGGAACTGCAGGGTAGTGGTGCTGAGAGCTGTTTAGTCTAAAGCTGGATCCCTGCTCCCAAGTCTAGCTCTGCCTGCTTATGTTTATCGCTCCTTGCCACATACTCTTGTGTGTAAAAGGGCAGTGCACTTGGTGAACCTGTCTTATGGATGCTTTGAAAGGCTAATAAGTTTGTTTGTATAAAGCTTGCCTCGTGGTAAGGAAATGACTGTAAATGATTGTCAACAAGAAAGGTTCTGATTGGGTGCAGATGTTTGCAGTGGACCCAACCACACAATGGGCCCTCAGCATGCAATCAGTCCTTTGTGTGTAGTGTGTACACTCTTACAGAGGTGACAGACACAGGAAGAGAGGGTAATATGACATGGCTGTGTCATAATCACACAGTAAACATGGCAAGAACTACAGATAATAGAAACCTCACAGCACTAGGTTTGGGACTGAAGCTGTACTCCATACTGATCCTTTTCTGTTCAGGTCCAGTTTTCTCTTCTTCTACATCCAGGCTTGTTCCTCCTTGCCAACTTGCCTGGAAGTTAGACAGCATCCTTGTAAGTACTTGTAGCTGAGAAAGGAACCCTGAAGAGGACAGGGGTTGCTTTCCTCCTTTTGTTTTGCTTGAACTCTTGCTTCTGGTTTGTGTTCCAGTAAGCGTTTATAGTTATAGCCAACTGACTCAGCTTGTCTTAGCTATAAAAAAAAAAAAATCCAGCACAGTCTGGCTTCAGACAAAGAGACATTAGCAAAGCCTCAAGGAGTAGCAAGAGGGGTCTCAGAGAAAGGATGAAGAGGTTCCACCTTGGGGGTGAACGTTTTAATTCTGTGTTGAACAGTGAACACAGCCCATAAAACCATTTCTTATTAAGAAGTCTACACCGTAGCGAGACACGCTCTTGCCTTAGAAGAGTCTGCATAGCTTGAACAAGGTATGCATAGACTATGTTAAAATGTGATATTGTATTATGGCTAGAAGAAGGCAAAGAATGGGGATGCCATAGGCATTTAAACCTTTATGGATATGCACGTAGGAGGGAGTCTACATTGGCATGAAGACTAGAACTCTAGTACCATGGGTGGGGTGATGTAATATGAGCTTTACTACACCCATCAATTATACCAACCTCTCTACTCATGTCTCTGATTTCCAAACTGAGAATTTTATTAATTTCATAATTTTTTTCTGAAAACTAAATATTCATACATATGAAAATTAGGACTCCCCAATGGGCATGTCCCATGAAAGCCTTCACTTACCAGGAAACTGGGACAGAGGGGAGGACATCCTATTGGGACTCTAGATGAGAGAACCATGTGAGAATAGCAATGTAGAAGGATCCAGTGGGTCCTAGAAACCTACAAGTAGAACATTATGATAGGCAGTTTTGGGCCAAGGGGTCCCGCTCAAACTAAGGCAACAGCCAAGGACAATACAGGCGGTAAACTTTAAATCCCTACCCAGATCTAGCCAATGGTCAGAACAGTCTCCACACTTGAGTGGAGAGAGGGATATGACTTTCTCACGTACTCTGGTGCCTCACATTTGACTATGTCCCCTGGAGGGGGAGACCTGGTGACACTCAGAGGAAGGACAGCAGGTCACCGAGAAGAGACTTGATACCCTATAAGCATATACAGGGGGAGGTAATCCCTCTCAGGAACAGTCACAGGGGAGGGGAGTAAGGGGAAAATGGGAGGGAGAGAAGAATGGGAGGATACAAGGGATGGGATAACCATTGAGATGTAACAAGAATAAATTAATTAAAAAAATTAGGACTCAAAATAATGATTTGTTTAAAGTCTTTATTTTCAAAATTAAAATTATGAAATCTTCAATCAAAAACTGTTTCTACATTTAATTTTAATGGTTCAACCTTCACCCTTACAAGTACTTTGTACATAGAACACATTTTATACATTGCAGAGTAAGTGGAAAGAAACTCTCTACTTGTCACATCATGCACTAGTGTGCTGCCAGCGTGGTTACATGTAAAGGTGAGAGAGAAGCTGTAGTTGGGTCAACTGCAATGGTGTTTATGTTTATGGATTCTGCTCAAGGGAAATAGATGATAGTTATAATTTTCCTGAACACTACCAAAGTAAATATGAAGTTAAAATTTTGTGATTTATACATTGAGTATTCGTCCCAAAGAGAAATATGACAATGAAGGTTTTCCAGTCTCGAGGGCCAGGGTATCCTTCCCAGCAGGGTGATGCCTATCTTAGTCACATTTAACATCTTACTACCAGATTAACCTGTAGAGGCTGGCTCCCAAACCCTTTAAACAAACAGATGATGCCCTTAAATTTCTGAAGGCTTTGTCATCTCAGCCCATTGACTTTATAAAGCACTTTCTAATGCGGATCTCCTTGACGTGACACAAGTGGCCAACGATCTTTCCCCAGAGGTTTACAGTTCACATTTTACCATCATCTGGTTGTATTTTCCCTTTTGTCTTGATTTACCTTGATATGATTTAATTAATGGTTTTCTTTATGCCCTGATTTCTAAAAACATTGATTTAGACCTCATATGTAATAATTTGAAAAACTTTAATGGCAAAACTATTGCAGAAAAGTCGTCAATTACCAATTAATATGTATGAAGATAAACAAGATATGAACAAAACAAATTCTTAATTTTCCTTAGGCTTTACAATTTTAAAAAATTAATTCTGTCTTTATCTATCTATCTATCTATCTATCTATCTATCTATCTATCTAATGTTTTACTTTATATCTCAATTGCAGACATGACACCATCCTCCTGTCCTTCTCCTCAGAAAAGGTTTAGAAAAAGGGAGGCCTCCTATGGATATCAACCTGAACATCAAGTTGCAGAAGGACTAGTCACAAGGTCTCCAACTTCCTCCCAGTCTTTGGCTATGGGTCTCCTCATCTGCTTCCATCAGTTGCTGCGTGAAGTCTCCTAGATGACAGCCATGCCAGGCTTCTTTCTGGAAGTATAGCAGAGTATCATTAATAATGTCAGGGGTGGGCTCTTACATCACAGCTCCTAAACTGGACTACTCCTTCAATTTTTGCTCTGTCTTGTCTCCTGCATATCTTGTTAGCAGAGGAAATTGTAGGCCTAAAGCTTTCTGGCTGGGCTGGTGTCCCAGTCCCTCCATTGGAAGGCTTTTCTGGCCACAGAAGATGACCATTTCAGGTTCTATATCCCCCATTGCTAGGACCCAGCCAGGGTAACCCTCATAAAGTCCCAGGATCCTCTATTGTCCTAGGTTTCTAGCTCTTCCCAGAGATGCCCCCAACTAGCCCCAACTATTCCAGTTCTCTCTCTACCCATACACTCCCCCTCCATCCCTCCACATGACCCCTCCTCCTCCCCTCTCCCACCCTATTTCCTCCCTCCATCCACCTCAATGTCCACTTTATTTTCCTCTCTCGGTGAGATTCAAGCATTCCTCCTTGAGACCTGCTTGTTCCTTAGCTTCACTGGGTCTGTGGCTTGTAGCATAGTTATCCTGTATATGAATGAGAAAGTTATAAAAGATTTTTGATATCATGGTCTTATCGAAACTGTTTTATGCAAGTGAAAATCAATATGGGCTAAATATTTTAAGCATGATGACTGCCTAAAAGTGATTAGAGGGAATGAAAGAAGTAGTCACATATTTGATTAAAATGATCAGAGTAAATGAGTCAGGAAATGTTGGAGGAATAACAAGTGAAGGCAGAGATGTCATAGAATGTAACTGGGATAATAAGGATTGACTTAGCAATGGAGAGATACCTCAACACTTAAGAGCTTCTAGTTTTTTGTAATGCTAGTTTCTAGAAATCTGACGCTTTATTCTGGTCTCTGTAGGTTCTGGGCATGAAAGGATGAGCTGAAGGATATATGGGAAAAGGTAGCCAAATGTGGAAAGAAGAAGATCAGGGAGAAGGATAGCTGATTCAAATCAAGACAGTAAGAAGCTGGCATCTTTAAAGTTTAGAACATGAACTTATGTACCCAGAGTCTCAAATATTAAAAATTTGTCCAGCAAAAACACATAACATAATTATAGGTGAGGCTAAAATGACCCCAAAAGTAGAATAGCATGTCAGAGCAAAATGCTGGGGAAAGTCCATCTTTCTGCCACCCTTCCACATCTCCGTGGTCCCTGGCTCTGTTTCCGTGGGAATCACTGGCAAGTCATCTGCAGACTAAAGTGCCCAGGACCGCACGCTACAGCCCTGCTGGAGAGGTGAAAATCTAAGGACAGACACTGGTGCTCCTCCCTTCAGCTGTCAGATTATCATTTATTCTTTTCATTTGCAAAATTAATGTGTTTAGCAGGGCTTCAGGAATCTTAGCTTAAAGAAAAGATTCCAAAGAAAAGATTTAAAAGCTATCCACGCTACAACAAAGAAATCCATCTAGCAACAAAGGAATCTGCCAGGTGGAATCCCAAGCAGGTGGAGCATCCCACAAGAATCCAAGACATCTTTTATTTCTTTAAAAAATGAGAGATTTTAAAGACACAGTTTTCTCATCCCAGTGGAATAAACACATGGTAAGAAAGATAATGGAGAAGACCTGGGTCTCAGTTTCCTTTCCTTCCAAAAAGGAATGAGTTAACCTCTTGAATAGGTAATTTTTTTTGTATCTTCTAGGCTTTGCTTCATGTCTTTCTAGTAATTGAAATATAGCTACAGGACCAAGGAAGAGGAAACTGGACAGCTACCTCCTGCCAACTTAATTTGCCAAACTAAATAAATTAATCTTTAAAAAACCCAATTTGTTTACTAATTTATTGGGAATGTGGGGGAAACTGAGGTAGCAGCTGAACCTCAGTGCCTCTTATCAACATCAAAAGCCATAAAAAGAGGTGAGATTTAGTAAATCCATAAAGAGGGAGACAGGGATTAATATAAAGGGGAGGGGGAGAAAATTCCATGACAGAAATTAGTCTCTTTAGTTATAAGATGTAAATGTGCTATCAGGAGCATAGATGGCCGTGTTCGTGTCTCTCTATTGTATCAGAACTTAGTAAGCAATAATAAACCCCCAGGATTCATACAATTCGCAAGGCTTCATTGGCAGCACTTGACTGGTAACTGCAAATCTCCTGAAAGCTGGCTGAGGCAAGCACAGCATCTTTTGCTCCAAGCACAGTTACACACATTATACATATCACAGTCTGATCTCTGGGCTACTTATTCTTTTCTGAAACCTCTTGAGTTGGGCTGTCATAATCGACACTGCTCTCAGCTGTCTTCTCTCCTTCTAGTATGGCCCATTAAGCACCAGTTAAAGCATCCAACTTCTTCCCTAACCCAAAGTCCACATTTCCATCAACAAGAAGCCCAGTTCCTGGAACCAACTTCTGCCTTAGTCAATGTTCTTTTGGTATAAAGTAACACCATGATCACAGCAACTTTTATAAAGGAAAACATTTAATTGGGGCTGGATTATAGGTTCAGAGGTTTAGTCCATCAACATCACGGTGGCATGTAGGCGGGCATCGTACTGGAGAGTACTTGTCTTAAGTCGCTTTAGGGTTCTACAACCGGATTCATAGGCAGAAGGCAGAGGGAGACACTGGGCCTGGCTTGGGCTACTGACACCCCAGAACCCATCTCCAGTGACACATATCCCTCAACAAGGGCATATCTCCTAATATTTCTCAGGTAGTGACACTCCTTAATAACAAAACATTCAAATATATGAGCCTATGGGGGCCATTTCTACTCAAATGGCCACAGTGACCCTGGCAGGTACACAGATTGATCTTTCTCAAAGCAACACATTCTAAATAGTTACCATAGATATTATTAGTTACAGAACAGTGTAAGTCATAAGTCAATATGTTTACTAACACAATACATTGATTAGTGTCATAGGTAGGCAGATTACAGCAAAACAGGGGAAACCCTGTTACAGGTTTCAGACAGTGCCTGGTGGTATTAGGTTTTAGACTGGTGAAAGCTAGAGATATCCTAAGAATGAATTATATGGCTTTGAACGAATTATATGATAATCACAAGAGTGATTATCAATGGCAGAAAGAGATATGGGCAGTGGATCACTTTTAAAGGAACTAAAAATAGCCAAAGATGTCAGACTTTTATCTGTAGTATTTCAAATATCAATAATCCTCAAGTTCAGTCATTTGGAATTTGTTGAAATTTTAGCATGGCACAGTCCTTCCTCCTTCTCTTTCTTTTCTCCACATTCTTGGGACTTGAGCTCACAGCTTCCATTTTTCTTTTTTCCCCTTCTTAAAATTTTGTTCCAATGCTTTCCTCCAGTTTCTTTCTGAATTTGCTTTTAAACTATATTATCTGTAAATTATAAGGCTTTGTGTTCCACAGAAACAAGAAACCTTCAATTTCAGCTGCTTTGACCAGCTGAGATGTGATTGAAGTGACAGAATAAACATTAACTATTTATACATGAAAGACCACTCTGGTCTATATTAGCAATACAGCCTGAGAAGAAAGGAAAGGTGTGAATCTCCCAGTCTTTAATTAGGTGAGTTAATATGCTAGTGAGCTTTGCATTCAGTGCTGGCCAACATCATGGACATCTCTGAGAGATGCTTATGAGACAGACATTTAGCCTACCTGAGGCCCACATGACCAAATTTGCTTAACTAATTAATTTCATAATTAGGTTATAATTTCATAATAATGAATTTTATAATGGTCTTTCATATAGTGGGCAAGCACTCTATCTACTGCCTCACTCCAGGACCAGAATCTGTGTTTTGTTTGTTTTTGTTTTCCAGATGTGTGCATGTTCAAATCAGGAAGAATTGGCATGGAGGAAAGCATCCTTTAAATTCGAGTCAAGCCCATTTTTGCATTTCTTAGACACCTCTGTGATGACTTATCTCACCTTTTTGAATTTTTGTATGCTTACCATGCTGTGTGAGTAGCTATGAAGTACTTCAGATGATAGAGAAGAAAGATGCCCTCAGTCTCAAGGCTGAGTAATAGTAATAGTACTTCAACAGTAATCAACAGTAATAGTTCTTCTCATGGGTACCTCAAAGAACTAGAGATGAAGATGGAGATGGCTCTAGTTTCTCTGACCACACATAAAGCTAGGAGCACCAAAACAGGAAATGTATCTGGATCCAGCAATATCCCCACTTTTCTGTGCATATGAAACAAAAGGCTGCATTCTCTAAGCTATGTGGTTGAAAGCTAACTGACTATGAAATATCAAGGTCTGAACAAAAGAAAACAAGCAAATGGTTAACAGTCTGTGAAGAGAATACTTGTGAAATTTCTAGTAATCCTACAGGAATTACTCTTTAGCAACAAGCAACATGATTGGTTGGGGCCTTGAACCCCTCTGACTTAGTCACACAAGCTTGAGAGAAAAATCACAGGACCCCCTTCTGGGCCCTCAGTGTCTTCATCTTTGAAATGTGAGACTAATATTTAGTTCATAGGATTATTTCAGAGTGTTGTAAAAACCGTAAGTATTCCTTCTTCCTTCTCAGTTAGACTTAAATAGACATTTGCTGGCACGTTAAAAAAAAATCTATTTTATTGGGTTCTTATACCTCTACTTCCTTTCCAAGCCTGTTCTACTTTAATCTCTTCCAACCCCAACACTAGGCTGGAGAGAAGAGGGTTAGAAGGGAAAGGGGAGCAAAGGGGCCTGGATCTCTATAGCTACTTCATGTTTAATAGGGGCATTGGGTTCCTTGGGGGCAAGTCCAGTCTTTGTTGTCAGAATATCTACCAGTCCAGAAAACCAGCAGTCTTACTTGATCATGATGGATGGTAGTTTTGATGTATTCTTGGATTTGGTTTATGAGTATTTTGTTGAGTATTTTTGCATTAATGTTCATAAGGGAAATTGGTCTGAAATTCTTTTTTTTCTTGGGTCTTTGTGTGGCTTTGGAATCAGAGTGACTATGGCCTCATAGAATGAGTTTGGAAATGTTCCTTCTGTTTCTATTTTGTGGAATAGTTTGAGGAGCATTGGTATTAGCTCTTCTTTGAAAGTCTGGTAGAATTTTGCACTGAAGCCATTTGGCCCTAGGCTTTTTTGGATGGGAGACTTTTAATGACTGCTTCTATTTCCTTGGGGGTTATAGGTCTATATAAATTGCTTACCTGCTCTTGATTTAACTTTGGTAAGTGGAATCTATCTAGACACTCATCCATTTCATTTAGAGTTGCCAATTTTGGAGTATAGGCTTTTGAAGTAAAACCTAAAGATTCTTTGGATTCCTCATTTCTGATGTTTTGATTTGGATTATTGTCTCTCTGTCTTTTAGTTATTTGGCTAAGGGTTTGTATATCTTGTTGATTTTCTCAAAGAACCAGCTCTTGGTTTCATTGCTCTTTTGTATTTTCTCTTTGTTTTTAATGTATTAATTTCAACCCCAAGTTGGATTATTTCCTGTCATCTACTTCTGTTCCTTGTGTTTGCTTCTTCTTCTTCTTTTTTTTTCTATAGCTTTCAGGTGAGCTGTTGCCAGCTTTTTGATCACTTCCCCCTGGCAAGGCTGCCTTGCCAAGAAACTGTGGTACATTTACACAATAGAATACTACTCAGCTACAAGGAAATCTTGAAAATTTTATGCAAATGGATTAAACTAGAAAAGATCATCCTGAGTTAGGTAACCCAGACCTAGACACACACATGGGACATACTCACTTATAAGTGGATATTATCCCAACATAGATATTCTCTGAAAGACTCCACTCAGTAGGGGATAGGGACAGATGCTGGGACTTGCTTCTGGGCAGAAATCTGAGCACAGTGTGGAAAAATGGAGGGGAAGGGGGAATAGAAGGACCCAAAGGTTTCAGGAGTCCAACAAGGAGAGCATCAAGGCCAGTGGATCTGGACCAAGGAGCCTGTGCAAACTGTTGCACCAACCAAGGACAATACATGCAGAGAACCTAGACCCCTGTTTAGATCTAGCCAATGGATAGCCCATTATCCAAGGTTTTAGAGGGAGCAGGAACTGCCTCTGACATGAACTCTGGTGTCACCGATTTGACACTTCCCCTTGGTAGGGAGGCCTGGTGGGCACACAGAGGAAGGGGAAGCAGGCTATCTGGATGAGTCCTGATAGGCTGTGATCATATGGTGGTGGAGGATGTCCTCTTCTTTCAGAGGTCTAGGGGAGGGGAATAGGGTGGAAGAGTGAGGGAGAGAGGGAAGGTGGGAACCGGAAGATGCAAGTGACTGGATAAGAATCTGGATGTAATCTGAATAAATTATAATAAATTAAAAATTTTAAATGTGGCCAGTCCTGGTGGAACTTGAAAGCTGGGGTAAGTTTGGTGGTGGTAGTGGTGCTGGTACTCCTCTCTTCTGAGGAATTGGAGAAGGGGGATGGGGTGGATGGAGGGAGGGTGGGACCTAAAGATGGAGGGAGGGGCATAGGATTGTGATGTAAAATATATGAATAAATAAACAATTTTAAAGTTCACATCCCTGCTAGTGCACGAGGCGAATCATGATCACCTGCTGCAAAACAGCCTCCAATCCCACACCTGGGATTAAAAAAAAAAAAACAAAACTTCTCACATTAATGTAACTGTAATTGGGTCTCAAAAGAAACCAAAACTCTCACTACAGACATTAGGGGAATGGTAGTGACTGGAGGCCTATGTGGTCACAGGGCTTCCTTACAGCAGGAAGTGACCACCCACTCACAGGCAGTGTCAACATGGCTTTCTGAGAGAGCTGGATGTGGCTTTCTGACATGCCAGCAGTACCAGACTGACAACATCGTTGATATCTATTATGGATGCAATGTCCTGAGACATTATGATAAAGCCATATAAGAACAGAAATGGAATATGGCCTTATTTCCAGAAACCCCAAGCTCCTTGTTTGAAGTAACTACTCTTTGTCCTTATTCGTGAACAAGTTCCCTTCCATTAAAGTTAGCACATAAAACTAACAGAATGAGTCACAAGAAGCCCTCACTCAGTTCCTGATTGTGGACATCTGCCCTAAAGTACACTGGGTCTCACTTCTTTTTCTCAATATGACAAGAACTTGGAAACGAGGATTATGGTCTCAGTCTGGTCTATTTTAAGACCTCCCCAGCTTCCTCCAGCTTCCACCCATTTGACAAGGATTTATTAATAGCAAGTTATCATCTGGGCACTTGGAAAGGTATTTGAAGTTACAAATGAATGCTGCATACTCCCATTAAGGAGCTCACTGTCTTGAGGTGTGTGTGTGTGTGTGTGTGTGTGTGTGTGTGTGTGTGTGTGTGTG
>OU015743.1:65191668-65210798 GCA_907169655.1 Acomys percivali | reverse complement strand
TGTGTGTGTGTGTGTGTGTGTGTGTGTGTGTGTGTGTGTGTGTGTGTATGATCTAGCACCCATAATGAAAGAACACATCAGCATACCAGGCATCACGCTAAGCAGAGTGTTGTCCTTCTTGCTTCTTGTGAAAACTGAGGCTTGGAAAAACAAGGCATTCAGATAGAAAATGGCAGATATAAAACCCTGTAAACCCTGCTACCCTAAGTTATATAACAAGCAAGATGCAAGAATTAGCTGTTTGTATCAAGGTAGACGTGCAGAAGGCAGAACTAGATCGCCCCACTGGAGACATCCCTGCCCTGGGGCTCCCTGTGCTGCATCTTTTTCTAAAAAATTAATCCTTCCACTGCGTGCTGTTTCTCTTGTACAGATGCCTCCCAGCTGGATCTGGGACTGGGTTGTCACCTGCAGAATGCTGAGGCTCACTCTCCTTCCATCTCCAGGAGAAAAACAAACAAAAATTCCATGCTTGAATTTCACGCACCTTTTAACTCTCTAGCAGCCATTTGGTTTCTACTGTTTCTGTTTTGTGGACGAATTTAGTTTGTGTGTTATTTCCCCTTAAATTTTAAGGACATGCATCTTCACGAAAAGAACAAAGGGAGAAAAACAACTTGTGAATTATCACTAGAAAAGCCCCTGCTACAAGCAATAAGTTTGCTGACAGATGGCAGAATCAGTTGAAAAGTGAATACCATATTTACTAAGTTTACCCCACTTAGGAAGCCAAAAAGTGTTATCTAATTCTATCCCCTGTGTATGTGTGTGTTTTGGAATAAACAGATGCCTAATGAGGAATTTGTCTAGTGTAGTCTTAGAGAAACCTGGATAAACCCAGGTTCTCATGCAGGGTTTGATTTTGACAAATATCAATGTTCAAAGCCGAATCTATTGTAAATAAAGTTGTCAAAATGAAAACAGCATCAAAATGCTGTCAAAGCAACATTATTTAAAAAAAAAAACACCCTGGATTATTATACTATGTAAATTTCTGCCTTAAAAATTTTTCTCTATTATTTACATAGATTTATAGTAACTTTAAGATACAAAAGAGGACACGCGCCCTGTCACTGTTGGGAAATCGGGATGTGTGTACAGCTAGTGTGGCTAGTTAGGATGCGGTCATGCTCTGACACACAGGGAGGCCGTTAAACAAGATGTGCACTTATTATATTGTGCCTAATAAGTGACATCCTTGACTGGCTTACTCTAAAAGCCACAGTTTTCTGACAGAAGGAAGTCCTGGGGCTGTGTAGCCAGATAAAGACGGTACATCATCTAGTTTTGTCTAAAGAGAATCAACAGTCTGCCATACCATGTTCCCAACAGGTTCCTGAATGGACTCAGACACCAACTGAATGTGTTTAAGCAGTAGTTTTAGAATGTGGGTTGATTGGATGCTAGTTAATGTCACTGGGGATCTCTTCAAGGTAAACATTGAGATCAGCAACAGGATCAGCAAGGGAGATCATGAGACCACCATGGCATGTACCATAGGGCTATTACGGTATGTATCACAGGGTCAGCATGGGCTGTATCACAGGGTCAGCATGGGCTGTATTACAGGGTCAGCCTGGGATGTATCACAGGGTCAGTATGGGCTATATCACAGGGTCAGCATGGGATGTATCACAGGGTCAGCATGGGCTGTATTACAGGATCAGTATGGGCTGTATTACAGGGTCAGCATGGGATGTATCACAGGGTCAGCATGGGATGTATCACAGGGTCAGCATGGGCTGTATCACAGGGTCAGCATGGGATGTATCACAGGGTCAGCATGGGCTGTATCACAGGGTCAGCCTGGGATGTATCACAGGGTCAGCATGGGCTGTATCACAGGGTCAGCCTGGGATGTATCACAGGGTCAGCATGGGCTGTATCAGAGGGTCAGCATGGGCTGTATCAGAGGGTCAGCATGAAATGTAGTAGGGATCAGTGGGGCTTATATCACAGAGCAGCATTAGGTTTCTCTTGCCTCACTAATTGACTAGCACACATGGAAGTAAAAGCCAGGGGAGTTTGTACTATCTTCTCTCTCCCTTACTTTCCTTTGTTCCTCCATTTGCCTTCTTTCCTCCACCTTTGTTTTTTGTTATTTCTTTTCTTTTAAAGCACAGGAATATTGTTGTCAACCAGCTAATGAATTTGAGACAAAATAAACTTCAAATGAGAAGTCTCACTAAAATTTAATATGCCATAATGATAAAAAAGATTCAATAGCTGTGAATGTGCATACCTCTAATAACACTTGAAATGTTAGGAGGTCATGGAAAGGACAAATGAAAAAGTCCAGGGCCACAATCTGAGATTTAAATATTCCACAGTAATTGACAGAACAGGAAGATGTCAGAGCAGAAAGACAGAGACCATCAACTGAACTGAACTGTCATTTAGAGATTACTACTCTTAGCTGCACAGAGGCCATGTGTAACTTAGAGCTTTAATGTTTTCATAATTAATGGGCTAAACCCATGTCTCTGCATCTAGCTGCTATTTATGGTGCCCTGTCCAGATTGCCTTCATCAGGACTGTACAACTGCTGCTATCGCTCATGTCCCTTTAAGAGGGCAGCTATTGGCTGATGGGCACCACTGGTTCCTGTAGGAGCCATCTTACTTTCAGCACACAAAAATTGCCAGCTTCCCATGGCTGGGGACTTATTATTGTGGGAGACAACATGTCAACTACCTCCTTGTGTCAGGGCAGGATAAGCTCTGCAGTAGAAGCTGTGCTGCAGAACTTTAAAAGGCTATGGCTGGAGCTAGACAGATGGAAAAGAAGACAGGAGGAAAGGAGAGAAAGAAGGGAAGGAGAGAGAGGAAAGAAGTGCCAGACTTTCTCTTGCCCCCATACCTGCAGGGCTTGGAGAATCTCTCTGTTTGGTTTTTCCATTTCAGCTCTCACAGGAGGAGCCTTGAGACACACTTGAGCCTCTAGACTTCAGTCTTGGGTTCTTAAATGTCTGCATTGCTAAAGGCAGGGAATGGATGCTCTTTGTCAAGAAGATGATGCATCCTTAGAAAACCAGAAAATACTCCATGTCTCTGATCTCCAGCCCTAAAGCCCCTTAAGGCCCAAGGGGAGCAGCTGGGTCTGGCTGCTCTCCTGGAGCAGCAGGTGCTAATCCAGGGAAGCCTCTTAGGAGCACATAACTTTCCAGTGGGAGCTGGTGTCATTTTTCTTCTCTCTCTAAAAATCAAAAGGTTCCAATTCATGTCAGTTCCTGTTATTCCTCTGAGTGGGTTTGATCAGGATTCAGAAGTTCCTTCCTCCCTTCCCCTCCCCTCCTCTCCCCTCCCCTCCCCCTCCTTTCCCTCCCTTCTTTCTTTCTAGGAATTTGCTGAGCTGAGCTGAGCTGTGCTACTTGGCAAATGATTTAACCTTTTTGAACACAAATTTAGAAATTTCAAAATACTTCACAGAATTCTCCCAAGGCATCAGTGAAATTAGGAAATGATCCAACAATTGTGTTTTATGGTTCCTAGAAAGCTTAATTTGCTTGCTTTCCCTTTCTTTCTTTCTTTCTTTCTTTCTTTCTTTCTTTCTTTCTTTCTTTCTTTCTTTCAAGTACTAGGTAGTACAAAATAAGTGTTATCAAACACGTTGCACACATGTCCTAATGAGCTGCTATGTTGTATTTGAAGTGAGTGCTGTGTTTTTTCCTTGTTATTTATGCCTTCTCTCCTTCTAGAAGACCAGTGTGAGCACCTTTGTTGGGGTGAAGCCTGGAAAAGCCAAACTTTAGCAGCATGCATAGCAGATACTCAAGCTTGCTTGCTTCCAAATATCTTTCTGATTATGAAAAAAAATGACTTTTAACTGGAATTTCAAAAATTTCAAGTGTACAAATGTGTGATTTACATCAGAGAGCAGTTAGCACAATTTTTGGAGTCTCTTTCTCAGCTATTCAAATCTTCCATGCATACAAAGCAACCCCCAAAGGATACAGCAGCATGATCAGGGTTGTATCTATCCTAAGAAAAGCAGACAGCACGTCAGATATCCCAAGACTACACATTAGCCAACTTGTGTGATTCAGTGGAGTAGTACACTCATCCTATCATCGTATCACAGACAGAAACACAGACTCACAGACACATGCATACACACATGCACAGATCCATGTGTGAACATCATTTCCATTATTTACCTATATATATATATATGTGTGTGTGTATGCATATATGTGTATATACATATATGTGTATATATATAATATCTCATTTTCCTTATACTTACTAGTATAGCAGAATAATTACACAGAAAAGGAATATATATTTATTATTCTCATATATATACATATATTATTATTCTCACATATATACACATATATTATCCTCATATATACATATGTATATATTAAGATAATAAATATATAACACTAGACATATGTGTGTGTGAGAATAATAAAAAGCTGACTACTACAACACAGTTTGGCTTTAGTTACTTTTCAAGACTTATTTTTATTTGTGTATGTGTATTTGTGCCTGTGTATTTGTGCCTGTGTGAATGTCCGTCACATATGTGTGCAGGTACCTGACAAAGGCACAAGAGGGTCTCAGTGCTCCTAGACCTGAAGATACAGATGGTTGTGAGAAACGTAAAGCGGATGCTGAGAACCCCACTCAGGTCTTCTGCTAGAGCAGCAAGTGCTCTTAACTGATTAATATCTCTCTACACCTAAATTAAGTCATTTTAAATTATTTTTTATTTTATTGATGATTATTTTTAATTTTCAAATTAGGAATAGTGGAACATAAACATAATTTCAGAACTCAGGAGTCTGAGGTAGAGATGTTGAGGGTGGAGAACATAATGTCTTAATTTTTTTTAACTTTCTTTTTTATTAAATTTTTTATTTTGACATGTACATTTATATTATTACACATACATGCAATAAACTACCTATAGCAAAAAGAACCATGACAGAATTAGGAATTATATAAATATTGTATTCTTAGTGTTTTGGCAATTTGTACTTGGTAGCCTTGAAGAAAACATCTTTCCTATCTTGGTGCGTCTAAAATTCTGAATGTAAATCAATGCCCATCACATATTGTCATTATCAACTTAAAACATCTATCTAGACCTAAACACATCTTAACTCCTAAACAACTAAGCTTCATTGTAAAACTAAACTACCAGGTCTTCAACTTGAGAAGGAATAAAATTGATTACCTTAGTATGCCAAGGGTGCAGGTTAGTAGCTTTCCAAATGAGAAGATGAAAGAGACAGTTTGCCACCTGAATACTCACCCAAAACTCTCTATAACATTACAGCATCATCTTCAGCCTTCTGGCCCAGTATATCTGACAGATATATTTGTGAGGCAGGAACTATTGAGGATGCACTTACTCTGTTTTCCAGAGTTTGGCCATTGACTCTGCCTGCATCCAGGAGGAGCAATGAATGTGCACAAGAAAACTCATCTAATTCACCCATTGCTCATCTCTTCATTTATTTCATCTTTCTCAAATAAAAGAAACAAAAATAATAATTCAAGGAATACCCTTTCAGAATAAGGATATTCATTTACACAAACACGAAACCATCAAATCAGCAATGACAGATTTCTGCTATTTAGTACAACTGCCCCACCCTCCAATATGTTCTGAGGACCTTTCCTTCACACCTGAACTAAAATCTACTAGAAATCACGTGAAATATGTATTCCTCATTTTTCCCCCTTCACCTAATATAGCTTCCTGGCCTCTTTACCTTCACTTACTTATTTTTTCATGATGCTTGTGACTTAAATTAATCTAGATTAGGTGTAAGATGTCTTCAGATCCAGACTGGCCTAATAGAATCATTCTTATGTCAAAGGCACATATTTTGGCAATACTACAAAATAAGAGCTTCTCAGTGTGGTTTTCCGTCATCAGAAGGCAGCAGAAGGCATCAACGTCAGTGTGGTAGGAGTCTTCAATGTTACAACTCCAAACCAGAGTTACCTGTGGTTGGGACAGCATCTCCCATGTCTCTTGTGGCAACTGAATATTTTATTCTATGGTGTGACATTTTAAAATTTCATAAGTATTGGCAAGATGGCTCATTGGGTAAAGGGACTTGCTACAGAGCCTGATAGTCTGTTCAAGCCCTGAGGCTCACATGGTGAGGAAGAGAGCTCACTCCTGGAAGCTTCCTTCTGACTGCCATATGGACACTATGACATGTGTACTTCCCCCAAATAAATGAATTAATGTACAAACTAAACTAATTAAAATCACATGACTAATAATTTGCCCTCAATGTTCATTCTTTTTTTTTCAATGTTCATTCTTATTATTTGAACAAAACAATGATTTTTCTGATTTTTTTTTATTCTTCTACATTTGTTAGTTGTCATCATTATTTAAACAAAAACTTTAAGGCTACCATTTTTTTGTGGAATATGGCAGCCAGATTGGCCATTTTTTCCAGTATTGTATAATCAACTCTTTTTGTGTTCTTTTTGATGCTCAATTTGTTAGCATCTGGGGCAGTAGGAGCCCATACACTAAGCTTGGTGTCTTTAGTAAATGTCACTGACACTGAGTTCCTCATGTTAGCCAACAGGTTATGCCATCATGTTAGGATAAGGTATGCCCATTGCTGTTGGGGAATCAAGTTTCTAGGTGCTTTCAACAAATGGTTCAGATATATGTCTTTAAAAATATCAAGGTTATATGTGTTTCTTCACTTGATCAGCAGGGATAATTTCCCCCATTCCATCATATATATTATTTTTCACATAGTGAGAATCTTGAATTCCAATATATAATTATATTTACTCATATTTTCTATATACTTTATCTAGTTTTATATATTTTTACATACCTTACATATATTACCTAGTCTAATTGAGTGTGTGTGTGTGTGTGTGTGTTTATGTGTGTGCGAAAAATAAGCTAAACATCTGAGTCCTGTGCTTTGCCCCTTTCCCCCAGATGCTTTGAGATCTGGAAATAAGCAAATAGGAAAACTCAGGAACAAAGGCCTAAGAACCACAGGAACCTAGGTCTTGGGGATGCACTGAATGCTCTGTGTGCTAAACATACCTGGGAAGGGTAGATACGATGACCGGCAAAGGTGACCGGCAAGTTCCTACTCAAGCTAAGGCAAAGCCCTTCTCCTTAGTGGTCACAGCATAAGTAGACACAAAGTTTGTTCCCAAGTCCAATAACTTGCAAACTTCTAGAACTACTGTATAATCCAGGGAGAGAAAAAAGCTTCAAATCTGTGATTGAACTTTCTATTTCTCAAGACAAAGAGAAGATGACGTTGATTGACAGAGAATATTTCATTGTCTCTACTGTTGTAAAATGAATGTATATATTTTCCACAATCATGTATTCAATGCATGCATGTGCTTGCACATAGATGCATGCTCACTGAAATAGTATACCGTCCTAAATATTTCCAGAATAACGTTTTTTTTCTATGACTTACTTTTCTTGCCAAAACACATTGGATATATTTCGTATGTTTTGGACACCTGCAGAGCATTTTGTGACATGGATTTGTGTTCGTGTTGTCTACCAAATAGTATTATTGGAGTAAGAATTAAGACATGAAATTGCATTACACAGAGTTTTTAAAAGCAGTGTTTGCAATTGATCATGGTTAAGAAAGTTTTAGCTCTAAGAAACTTCATTTGGGTTTTTCTGGAGAGAAAAAAAATATGCAATATTCTTTATATTTTTTCAACATGGACAGATGGTGAATGAACAGCCCATGAAGAGAAGAGGTGACCCTAGTTGCTTCTACTGTGATGGAGAAGACAGCAAGGCAAGGGGCAGACATCCCCAGGGCCACAGGCTTTTCTTTTCCTCCTTACTCATCTCCTTCAAACTGCTAACAAATTGCTTTATTGAATTCCACTGTGTCACTTTATAATATAATAAAGTCATTCCTTTTCACCTCCACATTGTAAAAAAGTATCTTAGCATATGAAAAAAAAGATTTTCTCAGTTCATTTGAGGTTGAGAGTAATTGGTAAGAAAATAGTTCAGAAATCTGTCACATCATAGTAACAACAAACGGAAAGAGAGTATTTAAATTTACTTCTCAATGTGAAATGGCAAAGGAAATCTTCCAGTGAGCATGTTTTTTTTTTTTTTTATGTGAGCTGCAAGAAGCACACCAGCAAGAAGTTGGGGAAAAGGTTGATGTGATTTCTCCCACCCTGTGACAAATATGGACTAGATGTGTAGTGCTTTGCATGATGCCAGACTTAAATTGTCAGTTGATTAAGCAATAATATTAAGAACGTTCAGCATTGCCAAAGGGAATGAATGGCTTTGTCCATTTTTACTTCTTATTTAGTATATTGTGGAACCAGCTAACCCAACAGCCTCCAAGCTAAAACTTCCAAGTCACACAATTTGCATAATTTCTGAAAAAAAAGAGGATTTTCCAAAATTGAAGAGAGTAGAAGATGTACATGAATGTGAAAAATCTCATGCCCAAGTGTCCTCAAATAGCTCTCATGACAAACCGAGAAGGTTAAAAAAACAGACAATAGCAACAACTGACAAATGCTGTTACTGGTCAGAGTAGAATGACAGCCTCATGGGGAGGGTAATTGTTGTCTTCAGCTGGGTACCCATTGGTGGTTCTACCAGGCTCCAACAGACAGTCCCACACCTGAGGACGCAGAGGTGCTCTGCACAATCTCTGCAGGTTATAAAGTAAAGCGAAAACCCCACCAATGGCATGGTCATGGCATGTTAGGAGGCGAGGACATTAGCAGAAGTGGAAGGGAGGAAGGAGAGTGCTGCAGGTGAGAGGAACTAGAATACATTGTATACATGTATAAAAATGTCAAAGAACAAACTTTATACAAAGTTTTTTTTTTTTTAAGTTGAAATCAGAGGACTTGAAATTTGGTTCTAGTTGGTTAAGTGTTGGAAAGTCACTTTGAGAATGGTTGTCTATAGAAGATGGCTTGTGTGGGGTTACTGGACTAAACTGCCGAGATCTTAACAAGCATTGTCCTGCTGCTCCTGACAGCCAGCTTTGCATGTTTAAATCAGGGTAACATTATCTAGCATTCCCTGACTTTATCTTCTATTACATATACTTATGATATTATTGATTCCATTTATCCACAAATTTCGGGAATTCCTTGTTTTTAATAGCTGAGTAGTATTCCATAGTGTATATGTACCACAGTTTCGTTATCCATTCTTCTACTGAGGGACATTTAGGCTGTTTCCATGATCTGACTATTATGAATAAGGCTGCTATGAACATGGTTGAGCAAATTTTCTTCTTGTGCATCTTCTGGGTATATTCCAAGGAGTGGAATAGCTGGGTCTTGAGGAAGCCCTATTCCCAGTTTTCTGAGATAGCACCAGATAGATTTCCAAAGTGGTTGTACTAGTTTGCATTCCCACCAGCAATGAAGGAGTGTTCCTCTCTCCCCACATCCTCTCCAGCATGTGGTGAGCATATACATGGGGAGGTAATCCCTCTCAGGAACAGTCATAGGGGAGGGGAATAAGGGGAAAATGGGAGGGAGGGGAGAATGGGAGGATACAAGGGGTGGGATAACCATAGAGATGTAACAAGAATAAATTAATAAAAAAAAGATATTATTGATTGAACATCTGGCAGGTTTATTTGCGTAGTATGGCTAATAAAATAACAATATTGATATCCCTGTTTAATAGTATTTTTGAAGTTTTCTTTTTTTTTTTTCATACCAGACTTTCACTTGCTTGGTTAGAGTTACACCAAGATATTTTATATTTGGGCTATTGTGAAGGGTGTAGTTTCCCTAATTTCTTTCGCTGCCTGTTTGTTATTTGTATACAGCTCTTGATGTTTTTGAAGTAATTTTGTATCCAGCCACTTTGCTGAAGGTGTTTATCAGCTGTATGATTTCTCTGTCAGAATTTTGGGGATAATTTATATATACTATCATATCATCAGCAAATAGTGATACTTTGACTTCTTCCTTTCCGGTGTGGATCCCTTTGTTCTCTTTTTGTTGTCTTATTGCTCTAGCTAGGATTTCAAGTACTATATTGAAGAGATATGGAAAGAATGGGCAACCTTGTCTAGAAATGGTCATCCTGAGTGAGGTAACCCAGACCCAGAAAGACATGGGTGATGTAAACTCACTTATAAGTGGATATTAGGACAATGTAGATATCCTCTGAGAGACTCCACCTAGTTGGCAATAAAGACAGATGCTGGGACTTGCTGCTGGACTCTGGGTGGAGCATTGAGAGTTGTATGGAAAAATGAGGAGACAGAAGGATTCAGAGGGGTCAGGAGCCCCATAAGGAGACCATTAAGGCTAGCAGCTGTGGACCCATGGGGGCCTGCACAAACTGATGCACCAACCAAGGACAATGCACGCAGTAAACCTAGAACTCCTCTTCACATCTAGCCAATGGACAGATCATTCTCCATGGTTGTCAGGGGAACAGGGAGTGCCTCTGACATAAACTCTTGTGCCCCGCTCTGATTTGATCACTTCCTCCTTGGTGAGGAGGCCCAGTGGCCCACAGAGGAAAGGGAAGCAAGTTGTCTGGATGAGACCTGTGGCCGTGTGGTAGGGGAGGAGGTCCCCTTCTGTCAGAGGTCTAGGGGAGAGGAATAGGGTGAAAGAAGGAGGGAGGATGGGGATGGGGAGATACAAATGATGGGTAACATTCAGGATACAATCTGAATAAATTATAATAAATTAAAATTTTAAAAAAGTATTTTGGGCTCATAATATAATTACATCATTTTCTATTCTCTTTCCTCCCTCCAAACCCACCATGCACTCCCCTTGTTCTTTTTCAAATTATTGGTTTCTCTTTTAATTAAATGTTACACGAGCAAAGTATATATTCTTAAGTAGAACCTGCTCAGTCTGTATAATGTTACTTGTATGTATGTTTTTAGGCCTGATCATTTGGCATTAGATATCCACTCAGTGTGCTCTTCCCTCTGGTAGACTATTTCTCCCACTCTGAGCATTTCTTAGTTGCCTGTAGTTCGTAGTCTAGGCTTGAGGACTCTTGGGTTTTCCCTGTTTAAGTTAGCTGGTGTCATCTGTGTTCAAGTCGAAGTTCAATACCCTACAAGCATGTGAGTTCAATCTTGAAACTCTGAATACTGACTTTTTTTTTTTCGTCAGAAGGTTTTGCTCAGTGCATACAAGAACAAGTAACATGCACTGAGGACTTGCAATGCTAGCAAGCTTGAAAGGAAGACTCTGGAAATCAGCCATGCCTAAGTCTTAATTTGATTATCCCATGGCTTAGCTGAAGTGGTTCTAGAACCTTCATCTGGCAGAGTGAAGCTTGTTGGAAAAAAAACCTCAGGCGTTTGAAGACGAAGCAACCTAGCCATGTTTTGGCAGAGCTAGTTTTGCTGCAAGCATATTTAATATTCTCTTTATGAATCTGGATTAATAGGAAATACGTTTAGCAGAAAGTTACTTATAATAAAACAAATAATGCATTTATCCTTATAAATGACCCAAAACAATGACAGAAAAGGTTTTTAGTTCACTGCTGGGCATACTTTGTAGATTTTTCTGTAGTAGAAACAGGAAAAATTAGTTGGAGTTGGCACTACTTATACTACATAAAATACACTGACTTATTTTCTGCACGAGTATGTGTGCTATATGCATATGTGCATAGATGCACGTGCACACTGGCGAATGTGGAGGTCGGAGGTCAACCTCGGGTTTCTTCCTCTACCGCTTCCCACTTCGTTCTCTCAGACAGGGTCTCTCACTGGACCTGGAACTCACTGATGGTTAGAGCTACTGGGATCTGCCTAGCCTCTGCCCCATCATGTTGAGGTTAGAGGAGCCTACAGTCACACCCAGCTTTGCCTGTGTGTGATGGGCATCTGAACTCAGGCCGTTGTGTGCCACAAAACATTTTACCCATGGAGCTGTCTCTCCAAACATCTCCCTAGTAGTTCAGGTTTGAAACCGAAATTGGATTTCATATGAAATTCTTGTGACTAACTATTTCCAGTGGCTTCTGTTTTCTTTAGAAGAAAGTATGGATTTTGAGGATATCTGGGTTCTGTTTCATCCCTTCACATGCCTTCATTCCTCACTACGTCTCGGATGTCCTCACCTTTCACTTTGCCTTGTGTTACTCACTGCGCAGATGCTCCTTCAGTTGCACATGGTGATCTTCTTGTATATTCAGCCTCAGCTCACCCTTACCTCAAATGAGAAGCCCTCCTTTCTTGCGTTTTCTGGAAGACCTCTCTTCTATTTAAATCATCCTCTTCATTTTCTTAACACAAATTGTATCTCTCAGCAATGATTCTACTTATTTGTCTATACCTTTGTTTAGTTCTGTCTTCTGTCTGGCTGACACATGTCCTATTTGAAAGTAAAAGCCAAGAACACAGAACCCATGATTTTCATGTCTACGGCTTTGATTACTATTATGTGAAGCTGTACGACATAATAGATACCCAGTGATTAATAGCTGATTAATGGGATAAACAAGCCATATTAAAAAATTACTCTCATACTCACTTCCTTTTCCCCCTCATTAAGGTACCTATAGTGAAAGCCTCAAGACTTGGGAAATGCAATATAACTATTATATTAGCCTTCTAGGAAATCTTTTTTATTTTTCTCCCTTTAGGTTGGGAGAGATGATTCATGTTGTACTACTTACTTTAGTGTTAGTATGACCAAGTGTCAAGAATTACTTAAGGGGATACATTTTATTTTGACTCAGGGTTTCAGTCCACCTTGGTGGAGGCATCATGGCTAAGCAGTTCAGTACAGGAGGAGGGCAATAGGTATGGCAGAGGCTGTTTATTTTGTGGCAGACCAGGAGGCAGAGGGAGCAACAGAACTCTGGCACCTAGTGATCTGTTGCTGCTAATTAGGTCTCTTCTCCTAAAGGATGCAGATGCTTCTAAAACAGTACCTGTCCAAAATGTTAAGCCTGTGGGGGACATTTCACATCCAATCCAAGAAGATATTGTTAGTCTTATTATGACTGTTCAAAACTCACTGCACTTATCAAGGTGTCTTCTACTACATTTTGAAGCCAAGGAATTAGAAAATGTTCTGGAGCATATCCAGCAGTTTTAGACAATCTTCTAAGTCCTCTCCATGTTCTGGGTCTTTGGAGAGAGAGAAGATGGGTAGGTTTCCACTAAGTTCACTTTTCCTACCAGACCATCACCAAGATCCAAACACCTCTGCTGAGTAGCAAACTGCACAACCCATCCCCTGTGTCTGTAAGACACGAGAGATTAAGATCAAGACGTACAGAAGAATCCCATGTGGAATGAAAATGCCACATAAAATCAGAACAGACATCATAGCAGTTGGCCCACATCTTGAAATCTCCCCATCTCTGAAATGCTGATAATTATTGCATTATTTTCAGCTAAGCTGGGCCTTTCTCATCACCTCTTCTTTTAGTCTTGATCCCTGAGAGCAAACACGTTGTTGCTTTTTTTTTCTCCTCTTAAATGAGGTGCAATAATCACATATATTTCCATGACCTTGTGGCTTTAAGGAGAAACCTGCTTGTTTAGCTAGCCTTTGCTATAAATTCCCCATAATCCACCTTGGCAAGTTCTGATTCACTATACTGTACTCTACCATATATTGCCAGAGGCAGATTAAAGACTGCATTTCAATCTGACCACACAGGTACAATCATCATTTTCCTTGTGGAGATGTGTACTTGAGAGGTCCATATGTGATTCTCAGAAATACTAGGTTGTACCAGAAACTATTCTAGATTGTCAAACACAGCCTCATAGGACTATATCCTTTATGGCTTTGTGCCAAGAGACAAAGTAAGTTGTGATGGAACATGGGAGTTTTCCTATATCCCACTATTCCAACTGATAGTTTGGGATCTTCTCTCACTTCTTTTGCACAAAATCCCTCTCTAGTGTCTTGATTCAGGGAAGCAAGAAGTCCCAGCATGGAGGCAAAGCCTTTGCCATTGCTTATCCCTGAATTTCCTGGCTGTGTTTTGCCTCACTAGCATCTATTCTCTTCCATTATTCAAGCTAGCTGTCTTTCACATCCTCAGACACGAAAAGAGGATCTCCCTCTCTACTGGGATTGTTCTTGTGTCAGACCCAGCCAGTCTCTTCTCTTGCATGGTTAACTTTTTTTCCCGAAGTGAGATCTGATTATATTGTTACGACATAGCTCATGGCCACGTCATCAGCAAACACCACATCCTCAGCCTGATTTAGCCAGTTCCCTCACCCTGCATGGCCCACTATGAATCTAACAGATTCACTTACTCTCTACTGAAGTTTAAATTTGTTAATGAACTTTAGCAGATTTGTGGCCCCTACTGGATGAACAACAGCACAGTGATATCTCTGCATTAAACACAAGGCAGAGCTGCTACATCAACAGCTGTTGAATACATTGATTAGTGCAGCCCTTCCTCTTGTTGAGTTAATAGGAGAGAGTTAACACATAGGTACATTCACACTCATTAATAAAATCACCATATATATCCGTTTTGGTATATTTTCTTATCATATTTTAAAAATACTAAATTTAAGGCTTTGTTAATTTTTACTTCTATATTTCATATAACCTTTCTCTTTCTCTTTCTCTTTCTCTTTCTCTTGAAAGAAAAATGGGAAGAAATTAAAACATTTGGTCTTCATAGGATAGGGTTATTTAATGGAAAGTAAAACCCATGGTTCAGTGACAGTATTGTACATTCATGGAATGTACAGTCCATCGAGTGCACACTATTTTAATTTCAGGCACATTCACAATCAATACTGATCACCACAGTCTAGTCAATTGCTCAGTGATCCATGTCGATCATGATGACAGCTGAAACTCATCGTTTGGGTATGCCTTACACAGGCTTTGTACCTTTGGGAAGCCTTTTTTTGAAGTAAGACAAGGCTTAGGGCAATTTGTGAAGTAATTGCCAGTTTTCACACGAGCCCTCAGATGATCTTCCTTCCCATGGGGCTCCCCTAGTCTGAGTGCTGTCTCATATATTCACCTATCCAGAGCCAAACTTACTTTCAGAAGATTGGAAGTTACATACATTATAAAAATCATTACATCATTATATAGAAACCGGAATCGTAAGTACCGTCTCAACATGTTGAAGGAGTGGGAGATTGAGCTTTGTCGTATGAACTTCTCCTGGGCAGTTGGGAGCAGAAATCTACTCACCCTACATGGGGCATCAACCACAGATGGAAGAATCAGTTCTAATGAATACAACCTGAAGAAGAACTGATTTAGTCCGGCTTACTTACAGAAGAACGAGTGACCCCCAAATAGCTGCATCACTGAAAAGCACTACCCTCAACATAGAGGAAAATGTCATCATAACTCTAGAAATGAAGTTCCTCAAACTTTTACTCTCTAAGTGTTCTAGATAGCGCCTCCTAAATCCACATGTAGCTATCACATAATTAAATACAGCTGTAGGCACAAGAATTAAGTGGTTAAATTTAGGGAGATGGCCTGAGGACCTTCTCTACTGTCACTCCTATGAGGGGTAGTCAGCAGGACTGATCTTGTTGAGCATGGGATACAGGCAATTGCTGTTGCTCGTATTAAAGTGATAATGACTATTGCATTAAACAACCCTATTCTACAACAGACTTCTTAGACAACACCATGGATTCTAAATAAACATGCTGAGGGCTGCCATAAAAATTCATTTCCTCTATGAATGGGAACCCTTCAATAGAAACTTTACATTCATATTTGACCAATGCTTCCATCCTTTAAAACATTTTAAGAATTTCAGGCAGAACACCTTTTCTTTTCCCCCAAAGAAAATTGGTTAATTTATGGTGTTCATTATCAAATGGTTAGCCAATGTTGTTTTCAGCTCGAACTTAAAGAAAAAAAGCAAAAACAAAAAACTTAAGTAAAATCATATGACTTTATATTTGCTGTATATAAGTTAGTGACCATAAACTGAAGTAATCTTTAAGATTTGGTCATACTCAATGTGGAGTGAACTTTGGTGTAAGTCATGTCATAAGATATAGCCTGATAAAGAGTAGATACATTTCTATCACGCTACTTTTCCTCCTCATCGCACACGCATGCATGCACACACATACATACACACATGCACACAGGTGTGCACATGCACATGAGGCAGGTATACACACTGCCATGGGCTTCCTCTTGTCATGTCACAATTCAGGAAAGAACATAATTAGCTAGATAAATTCAATAAGAAATAAATGGAGTTTCTATCATACTTTGTCATAGCAACTAGAAGCTGTCAAAATGCCGAGAAGCAGAGAGAAAATTTTATTGAGAAAATAATATTTATATTTTTATTTACCCTGTGAAATATCAATTAGAGCTCTCCTTACCTTTAAACACATGTTTTCCCACTTGGGAAAGAACAGCTTACAAAAGTACAGTGCTAGATATGAAGAAATACAATATGCTCATCTTGTGAACATAACAATGGTAGCTCAAAGAGGAGATGACAAGCTCATAGGATGAGATGAGGAGATTGAGGTGTATCTCAGTGCTGCTTTACCATTAACATGTGAAAATAACTGCAGGGGTTTTCACCTTTTATTGTGCGTCTCAGGTTTTTGATAGATGGTCTATTGTAGTCCAAGTTGTAGGCGAGGCTAGCCTTGAACAATCTATCTTCCTGCACCTGCCATCCCCATCAAGTTATGATATTATAAATGTGTCACCATATCCAGAAAAAATTTAAATTAAAACAATAGCAAATAACTTCATCTTCTCCTAAAGCACCACCATTTTTCCCCTGTGTATATGACTAGCCCACATTGACAGTCATTTCTTTGTTGTTTGTGTAACATGTTCTGATTTTTAGTGTTATTAAAATTGAAATAATGAGCCTATATCATTTTAAAGTACACTAAAACTACCTAAAAACAATGAAAAAGGAAAACAAAATATCTCAGTGCTTAGTTGACTTGTTTTCATTCATTTCTAGGACATCAGGTGAACTCTGTCTTCATTTGCTTTATTTCTGGCCTAATATTCACAGATAAAGGCAACCTTGCTAATGGTTAAAGTAACAATGAGAAATTTTCACATTTTTACATTCTTAATATTTACAAGGCCTTTATTTACTCATAATCTTTATTACTTTTTCTGTAGATCTACTGGCACAAAATGGCTTTTAAAAATCTTATGTTAAAAACTCATGCACAATTTATATGCATGGTTTTAAAATAATAAAGTTAACCTTTAGATACACATCAGTCATTTTGTAAATAGAATTCTCCTAGACATTTTGAAGTCTCAACTTGAAAATGATTACTTGATTCTTTACTTATTGTTTATATTTTGTCCTTTTTCTCCTTTAGAAGATGTTTGTATAAATTATCTTCTTACAAGGCTTTATGGAAATTTCACTTGTGAGTATTTATGTTCCTAAAAGTACTCATAAATTTTATTTTAAGCTTTAGACATATTAATTAATTCTGTACACATATATTGTTCTATGACATCACATTTTGAGATTCATTATTAATCCTTTATACCACCCTATATTGTTTCATTGTGAGAATATTTCGAATTATCTATAAATTATAAATGGAAAATTGAACTGATTTCCAATATTTGGCCAGGAATGAATGATGCTGTCATGACATTTTTGAACATGTTTTGGTATGTATGCTTTGATACTGCAGAGATTGTTCTAGAAGTTAGTTTCACCTCAGTGAAACTGCTGAGTCTCAGAGGATGCACACTGCAGTGTTTACTAGGTAGTGTGAAGTCCAGCTCTGCTGTTTTTATAAACATGTACAGCCTCTAGTTTTATTTCAGGTTTTACCCATGGCTTGGACAGGAAATCACAGCTCCTGAGAGTTCTTGACCATATCCTGACCAGAAAACAGTGTTCCCTCTCACCCAACCCATCCCTCTGTCTCTTACATTGTTTTTCCCACACATACAATGTCCCCTGGACCTTGAAGAAAGTGAAGTTCATGTCCCATTTATGACTGACCATCCAGCATTAACTTGTCATCAGCACTTTGACCAATTAATCATAGCTGATAATAGAATATTGCCTGCAATCTTAAGTTTATCAATCTGACTTTGGGGGATAAAATTTTACAGTTATTCTAACTTGCTTTCCTATGATGATTAATAAGGTTGAGATTCTTTCCCAAATAAACAGGCTGATTCCCCCCTCCTGTTTACAAAATGCTTGTTCACATTCAACAGTCTACTCAGCCATGAACCCTGTGGCTACACTGCTCACTTGCCAAGAAAAATGTGCTCACTGATGTAATAGCTGCACATCTGCCATTGGGGTAACCAAAGCTTTCTCATTGGAATTCAAGCTTGCTCCACAGGAGAAAATTCACTGCTGTTGTTTTGATAAACAGACATGTTGTACCCATCAGACTGCCTTCTAAATGAGACTATTGCTGTTGTCAGCCTTGCCTAGAGGAGCCGCCACTCCCACGTGGGACATGATTAAGGCAGAGTCCTATATTCAGTCAGAGTGATGAAAACAAGTGATTGTTGGATACTTAATCATAAATGGATGAAAGACTTCACCCCTTCCAAGGTTCAGGAAACATCGTGGGGGAATGGGGCAGGGAGATGCAAGAGCCAGAGGAAGCAGTCAAGTGTGCTGAACACCTGTACGGGTATGGCACGGCCATTGTACTCATGGTCTCAGAAGCTGTGTTTACATACACAAAGCCTCCACCAAACTGAGACAGTCCATATCTGTCAGAGGTGAGGCAGGGACTTATAATGATCACTGGCTTCTGATTATCTACAGCATTAATGGTTTCTGGGGAAGGGAGAGAGACCGTCTTCAGTGATGGAGCCACTGGTAAAGTTCTCATGTGCCTCTGCATGATCTCTCATCTGAGAACCAGTAAGAAACTCTGGTGAAATGGATTAAGTCATCAAAAACAAACAAACAATGTACTGTGGCTATCTCTAGGGGCCAGAGAAATTGCTTTCTCAGCACTTAAGGGCTCACAGCACTCTGACAGAGGAACCACAAGCACCTACGTAGGGCAGCTTATTCTGGCTTGTAACTCAGTTCCAGGCATCCAATGACATCTTCTAGACTGTGGGGGGATGTGCACTCATGTGCACATATCTGTGATCAGAAACACACACACACACACACACACACACACACACACACACACACACACA
>OU015743.1:65129421-65184603 GCA_907169655.1 Acomys percivali | reverse complement strand
TCTCTCTCTCTCTCTCTCTCTCTCACACACACACACACACACACACATTGTCAGGCATTTATGCAAAGCTAGGTTTCTGATTACAAATTACTTAAGAACAAACGCAGATGTTTTCATTGATAACAAGGTATTCATTTTCTACTCCATCCATCTCTCTTGAGTCCCAAATGTGAATTTAGCTTAAGTTAGTGAAAGAGCCATGCTAGACCCACCTGTTGGGCGCAGATCACACAGTGGTGGTGCCGATCCTACTTCAGCTCCTGCGCATGCGCGGTTAAGGGCACGACAACAATGTTTCTCTTTCCCCTCCTGCACGGGGTATGCTAATGAGGCATTGGCCAGAGGCTCAATCCCCCCTCCCGCACGGGGAAATGCTAATGAGGCATTGGCTGGTGGACCAATCAGCCAGAGACACACCATGCTAGAGCCTGCATATAAGCAGCGCACTCTGAGGGCTTGGGGTCTTTCGCTTCAGCTTCAAGGGCACTCCCAATAAAGCGTGATCTAGAAGGATCCTGGTGTCGGCGTCTTTCCTGCTGGCGGGGAGGTCGCGACAAGTGGTGCCGAAACCCGGGAAAACAAGAACAGTGCTCAGACCACTGAAACACCTGTGAAGACCCTCGGAATCAACAGACCCCGAGAGGATTCAGAACTCGACACGCGGAGCAGCGGTACCGGTAAGTCTCCCTTCAAGGGCATGCCCCCATTTGGCATTGACCCCCTTCTGGCTGCAGGGCTGTTTTTGCTGTTGCTAATCATCAGGACAGCCTGTCAGAATCAGAAGGTATTCAAAAAAAAGGGGAGGAAAACATAAAAAGGAAGGAAAAGGGAAAAGAAAAAGGGAAAAGGCCTAAAGAGAAAAGGAAACAAAGAGGAACAGAAGAGGAGGAGGAGGAGAAAAGGAAATTGTACCCGGTACTCGATGGGTTCGCTAAGCTGAAAATTGAGAGCTCTAGTGACTCAGAGTCCGAGAAGGCAAGTCAGAGAGAAGAACTAAGTTCTGAGGAAGAACAGGATCTAGAGGAGGCCGCTGCCCAATATGAACGAGAGAGATACGGGCCTCATGGGGTGACTGCCTCAGCACCACCCCCTCCCTATAATCCTCAGTTTGCAGGTCCAAAGAAACAGGCTCAAGTAAGTTTTGTCGAGTCTAAGACCTGGAAGAAAGTAGCTGCCGCTTTCCCAGTATTTGAGGATCCCAATACACAAGCAAGATATCATGAACCAATAGGGTATAAGCAAATAAAAGACCTGGCAGAGGCAGTACGTACTTATGGAGTGAGCGCAGCGTTCACTCAAGCCTTGTTAGAAAGATTTGCCTATCACGCAATGACACCTTCTGACTGGATGAGTGTGACTAAGGCTTGTCTAACTATGGGGCAATATTTAGACTGGAAGTCAATATACACAGATGCTGCACAAGCACAGACAAGAGCCAATGCTACTGCAGGGCAGCCAGTGTGGAATATGGACATGTACCTTGGCCAAGGGCAGTGGGCGGCCAACCAGACAGCCTACCCAACAGAAGTATATAATCATATCAATGTGATGGCTATCAAGGCTTGGAAGGCCTTGCCAAACAAGGGAGAGGTTACTGGTAACTTGACCAAAATCATACAAGGATCCAATGAACCATTCTCAGACTTTGTAGCTCACATGATGGATGCGGCAGGGAAAATATTTGGGGATCATGAAACAGCCATGCCCCTTATAGAACAATTAGTGTATGAACAATGTACCCAAGACTGCCGTAGGGCCATTACCCCCTGGAAAGGTAAAGGATTGCAAGCATGGATGAAAGCATGTCGGGAGATTGGCGGCCCTTTGACTAATACGAGACTAGCTGCTGCTGTCCTGGCTGCCACTAACCGTCAGGGGCGACCCAATAATGCATGTTTTAAATGTGGCAAACCAGGCCACATTAAAAGAGATTGCTGCTCGGGTCGAAAACCATCACCCACTGCCCGGCCCCAGGCGAATAGTCAAAGCAACCTCCCTGGGGTTTGCCCCAAATGCAAAAAGGGGAAACATTGGGCCAATGAATGCAGGTCCGTCCGAGACATCAACGGCGTGCTGTTCCAATGGACAGAGCCAAAAAACGGGAACAGGGGCCCCCGACCCCAGGGCCCACAAATATATGGGGCCATTCAGACACCCTCCCTACGTCCGCCGAATCCCCAAGGCAAGCCACTCTGGGTTCAGCCGGACTGGACGTCCGTGCCAGCACCAGATGCATACTGACACCCACAATGGGGGTCCAGCCATTAGACACTGACCTTAAAGGCCCTCTACCCAAAGACTCAGTAGGACTACTCTTAGGGAGATCGTCATCGGCCCTTAAAGGTCTTATTGTCATGCCAGGTGTTATTGATGAAAACTATACTGGCACAATTAGAGCTTTATGGTCATCCCCCCGTGGTATTACGGCCATATCACCAGGGGATAGGATAGCACAATTGTTAATACTACCCAGCATGCACAATAAGTTCCCATCAACAAACCATAAAAGAGGGGATAACGGCCTTGGCTCTACAGGGACAGACTTTGGTTATCTAACCCTAGCTATGGACCAAAGACCTATATACCGTTTAACAATTGAGGGAAGGGATATTAATGGTTTGCTCGACACCGGAGCTAATCGCCTCTAAGGACTGGCCCAAAAATTGGCCTACTAAAGTTTCATCCCAGACACTACAAGGTCTTGGATATGCTAGTGCTCCTGAGATCAGTGCTAAAGAATTAACTTGGAGAGACCCAGAAGGAAGAAAAGGGCGATTCTCTCCCTATGTCCTCTGAAAAGTTAATAGCAGCCCATGAGCTAGTTACAGAACAACTGCAAGCAGGTCACTTGGAGCCATCCCAATCACCCTGGAATACTCCAATATTCATTATTAAAAAGAAATCTGGGAAGTGGAGATTATTGAATGATTTGAGAGCAGTAAATGAGCAAATGCAAGTCATGGGGCCTATTCAAAAGGGGCTCCCATTACTGTCTAGCCTACCTAAAGGATGGCCAATTTTTATTATTGATATTAAAGACTTTTTTCTCCATTCCCTTGGCAAGCCAGGACTGCCAACGGTTTGCATTTACCCTACCAAGTATCAATCATGAGCAACCTGACTGTAGATTCCAATGGCGAGTGCTTCCACAGGGCATGGCCCACAGCCCCACTATGTGTCAAATATTTGTAGCCGAGGCACTCGCACCCGTTAGAAAAACCTATCCTAAAATACGCATATGCCACTATATGGATGACGTACTTCTAGCTGCACCCAACAATCAGATGTTAGACTCGGCCTATCTCCAAATGGTGAAAAACTTGAAAGATAAGGGATTACTCATTGCAAATGAAAAGGTGCAAAAAGGAGACCTTGGCTCATTTTTGGGAGCCATCCTCTCCAAAAGCCAAGTCGCAACCCAGAAATTACAAATTCGTAAGGATAATCTAAAAACCTTAAATGACTTCCAGAAGCTTTTAGGAGATATTAATTGGATTCGGCCCTACCTTAAGTTACCTACCTCTGATCTAAAACCACTATTTCAAATTTTTAGAAGGAGATGCCCATATTTCCTCACCCAGGGCATTGACACCCCAAGCTAGGGAGGCCCTCCTTAAGGTGGAACAAGCTATAGAAAGAGCCCAACTCACCCGCGTTACCCCTGGTAAGCCTATTTCCTTGTGCATTCTAGCCACTCCCTGCATTCCTACTGCAGCGCTATGACAAAAGGGCATTCTGCTTTGGATACATGGCCACTCCTCTCCTGGCAAGACTGTGGAACATTATCCAACTAGCGTTGCTGTATTAGCTCTACAAGGCATTAAATCCTGTCTTACACATTTTAGAGTGTACCCTGACGTCATTATTACTCCCTACAACGCTCAGCAATTACAAGTGCTGTTAGCCACCATTGATGATTGGGCAATTTTGAGAACAATCTTCCCTGGTAAAATTGACAACCATCTCCCTAAAGACCCATTGTTACATTTTGTGTCTACTCATCCGATCCTTTTCCCCCGAATGATGGCTCATAAGCCTATTCCAAATGCTATTGACATCTTTACAGATGGATCTAGGACAGGGTTGGGAGCCTATATGGTGTCAGGACAAGAACCAGTTACACTTCAATTCACTCCTGATACACCACAATTGGTGGAATGCCAAACGGTTTATGCAGTCTTTCAACGATTCGCTGAACCATTTAACTTGATTTCTGACTCCCACTATGTAGTTAATGCAGTACGACTACTAGAAGTAGCAGGAAACATCTGTCCCCGAAGTCCAGTGGCGCACCTTTTAAGAGATCTTCAAAAAATTACATGGTCCCAGCGCCACCCATTTTTTATACAACATATTAGAGCACATTCGATGCTGCCTGGTCCTATGGCTGAGGGCAACCGCCTGGTGGACGCTGCTACCAGACCGATAGCTTTTGCAGTACTAGACAATGTTAAAGTGGCCAAAGAGTTTCACTCCTTATACCATGTACCCACAGCAACTCTAAGAAAAAGATTCCACATCTCCCGAGCCACGGCAAGAGATATAGTCACCAATTGTACAGCTTGTGTGCCTTTTCATCACCCTCCTCACACTGGGATTAATCCCCGTGGGTTACGTCCTGGTGACCTATGGCAAATGGACATGACACATGTCCCACAATTTGGGAAACTCAAATATATGCATGTATCCATTGATACCTGCTCAGGGATAATTTTTGCATCCCTTTTTAAGGGAGAAAAAATGGCTCATGCTGTTACTCATTGCCTGGAAGTTTGGGCAGCTTGGGGCAAGCCCAAAGAATTAAAAACAGACAATGGCCCTGCCTATACCTCTAAAGGTTTTCAATCATTCTGTGACAACATGCAAGTCAAGCACATCACTGGGTTACCATACAACCCTCAAGGGCAAGGCATTGTAGACGCGCAAATCGGACCTTAAAAGAATTGTTACAAAAACAAAAAGGGGGAATAAGTTCAGGGCACTCCCCCAAGAATCAGTTATCTCTAGCTCTATTTACTTTAAATTTTTTAACATTGGATCATGCAGATCAATCTGCTGCCGAACGGCATGGGAATACCACCTTTACTGGTCATCAATCAGTAAAATGGAAAGATATCCTAACAAATAAATGGAGAGGCCCGGATCCTGTAATATCAAGATCCAGGGGAGCTGTCTGTGTTTTTCCGCAGGACCAAACCGACCCCGTATGGATTCCGGAAAGGCTGACTCGGAACATCCGCGATGAAGACAAAGCCATTAGAAGCCGAGAACCCAGTGACCCATCTCCTTCTTCTCCTCCCGCTCCTGGTCTATAGCTCAGGCATGAAATTCTGGGCTGTAACAAGAACATGGCCCATGCCTATGCCAGTGCATACCAACTCTACAACTCTCCCAGTTTTTCTCTCCACATCTTGCACAGGAGAAATGCCTTGTGCTACCCCGTTGGGAGAGCCACCCAAGCCATTTAATTTTTCCAAATTCGATCTTAGTGGCACCCTCTGTTTTTCTAAAGATCCGATTACACCATGCATCTGGGTTAGTAAAGTTAACCTCAGTGCCTGGCTAGACCCCATGGAATATTTTCAAGTCTCCCCACACCTTCTTACCGATGCTCTTAGTCAGGTCGCTAGGGGAGCCACTGAGGGTCATGGTAAGTCCAATAATTTAGATGTAAATGTCACTACCTTGCTGATTCGAAGCACAGTGACAATCTTCCTTAAAAATAATCTTACTACCACTAACTCCACTACCTTTCGAGCTTCTCCCTGGTGTTACCCAGACGATAGTTTCCCCCCATCTTTTACATCCTGTCAAGCAAAAGAGTTTCCTGAGAAACAAGTTTCCCAAGGCTTCCAGCTATCCCCACCACTAAACAGATATAAGATGGCTAATAACAGTACAGGAGGATATGCGGGCTGGCCTTGGTATCAATGGATACTCTCTAATGATGCTGGTGCCTCTACGGATGTATCGGCATTTTCAGGAATTTTAGGCTATAATCACGAATTGTGGAATGTTTCTGCCACACGCAAAATAAAGGGCAGACATTACCAACCAAAATTAGAAAGCATTTCATATAATAATATTCTAAATAATGATACTGGCACTGTAGCTCAGGTATGCGTCAGAGCACCCTTCTTCTTTCTCACAGCTGATACTCTCAACGCCACTATTTTAGATTGTACCTCACCTGAGTGTCAGTTGGCTGAATGTTGGAACGGCACATCCAGGTTAGCCCTTTTGGTTCGTCTGCCTACCTTTGTGCCCATTCCGGTAGAGGCAGACCCTGATAATTTTCCAATTATGAATCTTATCAGGCAAAAACGTGATTTTGGAATTACTGCAGCCATTATAGCAGCCATCACTATTTCAGCAGCAGCAGCAGCTACTACTGCATCTGTCGCTATGGCCAGCCAAATACAAGCTGCTGAGACCATTAATCAGATAGTGGAAAAAACCGCCACTGCCTTAGTGACCCAAGAAAGGATAAATGCACATTTCCTGTCTGGCATTCGTCTGGCTAGCCAGAGAATGGATCTGTTACAGGAACAAATGGAAAAATTGTTTAAACTCATTCAAACAAGTTGTATTTCGCATTATCAATATGGGTGTGTTACTCCCCTAAGTTATGATTTTACTACTTCCATTAATCAAAGTAAGATCATTTCAGATTACCTTGCAAGAAACTGGACATTGGAGGCCGAAAAGCTATCCCGACAGCTTTTCTACCAGATCACACAATTGAATGGCACTCGAGTGGAGATCATTACCCTCGGAGATCTTACTTCTTGGCTGTATTCTGCATTTTCCTTCTTTAAGGAATGGGTGGGGGTGGGAATTTTTGGAGCTATATTAATTTGTGGTGTAGTGCTCTGCCTTTGGCTACTGTGCCGACTAAAGAAAAGAAATCAACGCGATAAGACCCTGATGATCCAAGCATTGCTGGCAGTTGAGCAAGGCGCCTCTCCCCAAGTTTGGCTTGCCAGCCTCAAAAGATGAGCCATCCCTTTCCCTTTGTGTGGCCTTTGCACACCGGTCGGGCCTTGTTGCCATTGCACACCGGAAGGCGCACACACACCCTGTTAGCGGCCGTAGCACTTTGCAGGGATCCTCCCATTGCACGGGAGTCGGCGCTACCCCTACCCCTGATCACCATCCTTGATCGGTAATATCTCCATAAGGATCTCTCCTAGATCGGATGGTTACCCTTGGCTCAAATAAAGGAGGGGGAGATGTTGGGCGCGGATCACACCCAGTGGTGCTGCCAATTCTACTTCAGCTCCTGCGCATGCGCGGTTAAGGGCACGACAACAATGTTTCTCTTTCCCCTCCTTCACGGGGTATGCTAATAAAGCATTGGCCGAAGGCTCAATCCCCCCTCCCGCATGGGGAAATGCTAATGAGGCATTGGCTGGTGGACCAATCAGCCAGAGACACACCACGCTAGGGCCTGCATATAAGCAGCGCGCTCCGAGGGCTTGGGGTCTTTCGCTTCAGCTTCAAGGGCGCTCCCAATAAAGCGTGATCATCTAGAAGGATCCTGGTGTCGGCGTCTTTCCTGCTGGCAGGGAGGTCGCGACACCCACCCACCAGCCTTCTCCTCCTCCTCTCCCTCCTCCTCCTCTTCTCCCTCCTCCTCCTCCTCTCCCTCCTCCTCCTCTCCCTTCTTCTCCTCTCCCTCCTCTTCATTCTCCTTCTCCTCCTTCTCCTTAGTTTTCATTTTTGCCTCTCTTTATCAAAGTTGCTCCTGTCGAGGCAACAGCCTTTTAATATTGTCAAAGATCCTAAGTCAGCCAAGGGAATGAGAATATAAAAAGATAAAAGTATATTGTAGTGTCCCTTAGTTTCTCCTCACTACTGGAAAATAAAAGACTACTAGAAATCAGACAGATACATTTGTTAGTCTTCCTTGGTCACATTGGTATGGTTATGGAAGAGGCCATCTCCTCCTTCCTCCTATTGAAGAAGATTCTGTCCAGTGCTCATTCTTGGTGCAGGAAAACATCAACATGATCTTTGTAACGATGTGGGATCCCCCTTCCATGTGGGATCAGTAGCTTCCCCAGAGAAGAGTGTATCGTAGAGGTATGGAAATGACTTAACAAATATGCTGTGTTTACTATGTGCCAGGCAGTCTGTTAGCACCATTAATCTGACTGTGGCTGTTCAGAAGGAATGAGCAATTCAAGGTCAGACAGGAAGCCAAATTGCTCAATGACTCTAATTTCTTCTCTAACGGTGAAAAGAATATATTGCTTTCAGTAACCTCCCACGCTATTGAGTATGTCGATGCACGAATGTAGATAAAATGTATGTGCTTTGCACGGGCTGCGTTCATATGCCTTATAATACCTACATAAATATGCCTAGCCTGGCTCTTGTTAATTGCTATTTAGAGTGATGGTGATTAAAGTAAATACAGGAGTACAAGCAGGAATGCTTTAAAATAAGAGCACAATCATTACTAATTCATTTTATATTTATTGTGGTATTAGTCCTAATGAACCTTCTTGATATTAATGTTCGTGTTTTAAGTACTCAGATTGAATTTTTCACTCCGAGTCAGTATTAATTAAATGAATGGTTATTATTACTTGTATAATGAGCCTGGAAGGGATATTATTTTGTTATTTATAAAATCAATAGCAATGCTTCAGTAGTGAAAACTTGTCCTTATTCGTTTGTGTTGATTATCGGTGCTTCCCTAATTAATGTGTGCTTATCGGGCAGTAACAGTGCAATGATAGTGTTTTGTAGATTACAAGCTCATGACCGATACCATATACGCAAGTGGCCTTCCGTACTCACAAATTAGAAGGTACCCCTGAATTGAATGTAAATTCTTAGATTTTTGTAACTTTCTTAAACTGTAACCCATGTGGGAAATGAGAAATGTGAGGGCTTAAAATATGCAAATTGCTGTCTTCATTTACAAAAAAATCAAGTAGGTGATATGTAAGAATGTACAATAAGAAAGTGAAAAGTAGCCAAGTGCAATAGCCCACACCTGTAATCCCAGCACTTGGGAGGCAGAGGCAGGAGGATCTCTGTGAGTTCAAGGCCAGCCTGGTCTACAAAGTGAGTCCAGGACAGCCAAGGCTACACAGAGAAACCCTGGCTCGAAAAATAAAACAAAACAAGTATTGATGGAACAGTTGTTAGCGTCCAAAGAGTTTTCATGACCATTTCTCCATGTTAATTACTGTTACTGGCAACATCATTCTGAATAAGAAACAATTTGTTTAGTTAGCTGCAGTAAAAATATTTAGAAAGTGGGCAGGATGACAGACTGCCAGAAGTTCAAGGGAAGCCTGGGTTACATAAGGAGAGATTGTCTCAAAGAGAAAAATTGGAAAGAAAGAGACAAAAAGAGAAAGAAGAAACAACAGATAGAAACAAAGAAACAAAAAAAAAAAGAAGGAAGGTAGAAAAAGCAGGAAGGAGGGAAGACAAACAAAGCAATAGTAACAAAAGAAAGAAAATAATTTAGAAATTTTGTTTGAAGGCTAGCATATTTTTGTTTGAAGTCTTCATAATGTGACTTCACAGTGTTCTCTTTTTTCTTTGTTTATTGCATGACTTCACAATACTCTAAAGGTAAGTATTGACATTTATTTGTTTGGTTGTTTGATGCAGAGTCTCCTGTATACAAAGCTGACCTCAAACTTACTGCACAGCTGCAGTTAACTTTCCAACTCGGCTCCTTCTGCCTTCACCTCCTGTGTGTTACTCAGTTTTAAGATACTCAGTTTTATTCCTAAAGGAATAATAACAAGTGTGCCTACCTCAATAATTAGGAAGCACCTTACTTAGCAGTTGGCACAGCCCAAGCTCCCTGCTTGTGTTAACTCCTTTAGTTATTACAAACAGCTGGTGATGAGACATGAAGATGGGATAGACTATGGGCCTGTTCAAAGTCAAGGAGACATTTAGGTAATGTGGAGGGCACGTGGCTAAAGCATACAGGAGTGAGTACCAGTAGGGGTGAAGGGGAGAATGTCCACTTGCACATGGCTCATATGTGAGTGGTGGTTATAGGAGAGCAAATACTGCGTTCTATTTGGTTTTCGTTAACTTAAGAGTAAACGAAAGGAAAATACACCTTGTAAACTCAAAAAAGCTCAGAAAAAATAAAATCCTGGAACATGAAGAAACATGACCACACGATGTGCATCTTGTGAAGAATCGGAAGCAAACTTTCCAAATGGTGACTCCATTCTGAGAAATAAACTACCCAATGAGGGACTAGCTTTGTATCTCATTTTAAATAGCTGAGTTAACTTGTGGTTCTATTTTGTTCATGAACTAACATGAAATGTTGAAAACAAAGTATAATAATTCTTTAAATGATTCCGCTCATACAGTTTTGCATTAAATAGAATTAAGATGTCTAGCAAAAATTTTAAGATATACACTTTTAATGGCTTGTTTGGAATAAAAATTATAATGTATTGGTTCTGTATCCCTGTGGAAGATATATATGTATATATATATGTATATATGTCAGAAATATTACTGTAAAATACTAGAGATTATATTGTAGTTAATGTAAAATGCCTCATGAGATCTTTAATACCTAGAATGTGATTATTTTTGTACAGAATGAAAAGTAGGTTTTATAATGATTTAATAACATAGGAGAAACATTTATTTTCATTGCATTTTCATTAAAACATGAATTAAAATGTTAACATATTTTGAAAAATTAATCTTAATGCATCAAGATTGTTAAATAATATACTAATACATGAGCCAAATAAATACCCAGCTAATTTATGGTTTCCAAAGTTCTAATGCATAATGGCCTACAGTATAATTTAAATCATGGTATAAATTCTAATATTTTAATAATTAAACAAAGAAAAAAGTAATAGTGGGAAACAGCAAATGGATAGAAAATTGGTGAAATGCAGATTAGGATCTAATCAGTAAAATTCTGTTTACTCAGGGTTGAACTGAGCGTTCACCAGATCTTCCGAAGTCTACCAGCATTTGTGTTTGAAATACAGCCTAGGATACAGGTGATATATTGCTCACTTCTAAGATAACAATAAAACTCCCCTGTCAGGACCCTTACTCTTCCTGCTTTTTCTTTTCTTATTTATTCTCTCATACATATCATCTACTGACCTTTTGTTCTGGAAAAAAATGAACTTAGTCCTCTCTCTCTCACACACACCCACCCATAAGATTAGAGTGGTCGCTAGTTGTTTTATTTTGGTAGTAAAGGAAATAAGATTAAGAGCTGCTCAGTCATGATGTGGGAGATTCACATGGTGGGTTTATAGAATTAAAGACTCATTTCAGAGTTTTGTAATAAAAATTAGACATGTAATTTAATTTGCATACTTTTCTCACCCATTCTTTATCATGCCCTTGCTGGTTAGAATAGCACGTGAAAGATTCCCTGAGATCCCAGGCCAGAAATTGCTGTGAAACTCACTTTCCAGAATGGGGGAAATAATTTCTGGAGTGTAGTGAATCCTAAAACTAGTTTGGTTGTTCCTGTGTCTGTGTACATTTTATATATTGATGACATTTACAAATTTGAAAGCCAGTCTTTTATGTATGTAAAGGAAAAATTTTATGTAAAGGAAAAATGAAAAGACCAAAGCGAAAGTGGAGGCTTTCTTCAGGTGTTAAAAACAACTGGCAGTGTTGTGCATACCTTGCCGGTCAGTCTGAAATGCTAGAGTGGTTCAGGCTTTGCTGTCTGCCCTGAACTGTTAAACTCTTTCTTCTGAAACCAACACTGCATTCTTCGTTTGATCCCACCACCTCTCCTTTGAATCAAAATGTAGCCAAGAGAGAGCCTAACGACCGTGTGATCAGAATAGCCATGGTTATTTAAAAATAATTGCTTCTCAGGGATATCTGATTCAGTAATTATCTGCTGTAAGTTTGGGATCAGATATTTGTTTCTTGGGCTGAGTGGGTGTTTGATATTTTAGAAGCATGGATATTGCTGCCGATAAACAAAATGTGGCCTGATAGGGTTACGTGGAGGGGCACACAGCATGTTTACAGCCTCCTGCATGAGAAGTGCTACTCACTCACAGTAGCAAAGTCCATAGGGCTCTGTGGCAGCCTTTGTGCTATACCTATCTGTGTACAGAGTTGACTGAGGGATAAACAACACAAAAGTGTAAATGAATCTGCAAATTAAATTTACTGTAGGCTCTCCATAAGCCTGGCTTCATGTCTTTTTATTAAATTTCATATTTTATTTTCCCATTCTATGTTTCAAATGTATAATACTATTCCTTTTTATTCTGTCTGCCCCTCTCATCTATCTATATGTCTGTCTGTCTATCTATCTATCTATCTATCTATCTATCTATCTATCTATCTATATCTTTCTTCTATTTTTCTACGACCTGCCTACCTCAGCTATTTTTCTGTTGCTGTGATAAAATATCATGACCAGAGCAACTTAAGGATGTAAATTTACTTTTACTTATGGCATCAGAGAGTTAGAATTTATAATGGTGAGAACAGCATAGAATCAGGCCAACCACTGTCACCAACTGGGGACAAAAATGTTCTCTCTCTCTCTCTCTCTCTCTCTCTCTCTCTCTCTCTCTCTCTCTTTCTTCCTACCTAATTCCCCCCTCACCCTTTCATTTTAAGTAATTTGGAGTACATTAAGAATGCACTTGAAGCCAAGTGGAGGTAGCACAAGCCATAAACCTCAGAAATCGGGACTAGAGGTGAATATTTGTGAGTTCAAGGCCAGCCTGGTCTACAGAGTGAGTTGCAGGACAGCCAGAGCTATGCAGAGAAATGCTGTCTCAAAAAAGAATGCATAACATTAGAGATTGAGACAATAGGCTATGTTCACTGACCAAGGTAGAGCAGGTATTCACAGTGGTGGGTGGGCGTCCACATTGCTCCCCTGTAGATATAACATTTGCATGTAGCCAGGTGATTCAGATTTACAATCTATCCTTTGCAGTCCACTGCCCAACTCTTTCTGCAGCACAACATGTATATTGGAGTTTGGTTGTATCTCATCGACATTCGCCTGGACTTGAAAGACACTGCACTATATGGTGTGGCCTCTGTGATATAAATGGATGAATGCCTTTACCAAGACTTGGCAACTGCTTTAACACACATATAGTATGTAAAAACTTTCTTTGTATGAATTCAATAGTTTTATTATATGATAGACAATATAGTATTTTTGGTTAGTGAATTATTCATTATCTCTTCTCACCAAATATATGCCAAGCTGGAGAGAACTAGCATGCTCAATGCAAGTCAGAGCATCTCCAGGCCAAATTCATTGGCTACTGTTTTATAAATCTAATAAATCTTTATAAGACTGAACATAAATATTTATAAGTCTGATTATAGGATAGTGATGAGCTTGCTTGAGCATTGAGATCCCTGAGGTGCTCTACTGGTGGACCCAAAGATTCACTTCCCACTAGCCATCCAAACTTAAATAGTCTTTCTGCCAGCTTCCTGCTGGTCCACAAGCTAGCAACATTGAAGCCCCTCCCCCTAACATTTAATCAGCTACATGGAGCTGGCTAATTCTCTATTGCATCCTCAATGACCACCAGAGATAAAGGAGTATCACCTACTTAATCTAATCTCTGACATAAAGTTTCAATTAAAAAAAGGAGGGCAGCACAAAAGCAATGTGCACCCTCCCTCTACACCAGGAACTGAACCTGATGGTCAGCGACTGATTGGAATCTGGGAAGAAATATGTTTAGTTACAGAGCTAACTGATTTCTCTAGTTCTAAACTTGTTTCCGTTGATATGCTGAGCCCTCTGAACACTTTATCCTTCAAATAGAAACGTGCAGCTCAGTAGATATCAGAAAAGGAAGGGTTTCCTCTCCCTGGTCATCTCTGGTGTTGGCATAAACAGATTAAAGAATACTTTGTGCTCTAAGGTGCTCAGAGGCAGCTAGACTTGGTACTTCCTTTTTTTTCATCCATTCTATGATTATAACTCAGAAAAGACAATGCACTTCAAGTTTTGTAGGTAGTATTAGGCAGCTAGAATAGGGAGGGACATGTAGACTGGACACTGCATGTGTTGTTCCCTCCTCACAGAGGAGGACTCTTCACTGTAGGCACTTGTAGCCTACTGCGGAGCCCTCAGCCATTTCTCTCCTCAGTAAATTCCCATGCCTTTGCTGAGAGGAAGCCTTTGGCCCTTTCTTTAAGTGAGATCACACCAGGCCTGGCCACGTAGGGCAATTAATTCTTTGACTGTTTGCAATTCATTTGGTTAGACACAAGTGGATCATTTTGGCAAAAGCCTCCTCTTTCTGGCCGTAATTCTAGAATCACTGGGAATGAAGCACAGTTTAGCACAGGCAGCGAAGGTGACAGCAAGTGAGCCTGAAGCTATGCTCAGCCTTTCTGAGAATGCTGAATTCTTTTAGAACACTGAGCCAACAAAGTTGGCAGTTTGGAGGGGACAGACTAGTCTACCAGGGCCATGTTATGCCAGCAATCTCACCTGGCTTGGACTTGTCAAGTTTTTTAATTAACCGATGTCATTTATTTCAGAATCATGTTAAGAATTGTATGCTTAAACAACATAGTTCTGCTTGATGCAACATCTTTTTGAGCCCCCGAACCATGTCCTCCTTGATTCCTGTTCTGGCACAACCGTAGCCATAACAACTGTAACCTTCTTTGGCCTTCTCCAAGATGGGAAGGCTCTTAGGCATGAAAGGGTCTCTACTTTTGGCTCCTGCTGTGGGATTTTCCATTTTTGCATGTTGTTATTTGATTAATACTTGCATTTCCTTTTATAATAACAATGATGGGGAAATAATATTCAATGCTTTGATTATACTGAACACACATCTTCTCATATTTGAAAACTAATGATCAAAGAGTGGCTGTCCCTAGCTTGGTCAACAGATCATTATCAATGGGCATAGGGGGGTGGGGGGATGAAACCACACAATGAAATCTGAGACTGGGACTGGGAACCTCTAAGCACTGGAGTGGACATTAGGAGGATGGACAAAGACAAGCAGCATATACTTAAGTGAATATCCACCACATTAAGAATGGCTTAGCCATGATACCAATTGGCCACACAGTGCCTTAACTGCCTTTAGCTTAAATAAACAGGAATCTTAGGAGAATTCCTGAAGTTGGATGATTAATACCCACACACAGACTACTAGAACCTCGGGGAAACAAACATGGACTGTGAAAGCCTCTCTCCTATAGGGGGGTGACAGAGGAGCAGTTCTGCTTTCAGTAACATGGCAAGAAGAGAGACTTTGAAAGAGAAAAGGAAGAGTAGCCCAGCTGACACGCGTGGGTTCCATTCTCACAGGGAAAGACATGTTCCTGTGCCAGTGAGTGCAGCCAGAGGGCCAAGAAACGGGAGGACCCTTCTCTTTCCTCTGTGTCACCCAGCATTTACCCTGAGCTAAACAAGACCCTTTGCTGAGTCAGGGGTTGGGGCGTGACTAGAGACAAGCCCTGTAGGGCTCATTCTGGAAACCCAAAGAAAGTACCACAGGACTGTGGTCTGCAGAACACTGCTAACGACAGTGGAAATTTCAAAATCGGAGTTGAGGTGAGCCACATAGAGGCAGTCAAGGCCTCCTCATACTTATAATAGGGACAACATATAGACACCAGCTTGGAGGCCTAGGCTGCCATTCCAAACACAGGAAAGCAAACATTGTGCACCCTTCCCTCATCAGATATATATATATATAAATTATCTATCTATCTGTCTATCTATCTATCTATCTATCTATCTATCTATCTATCTATCTATGAGAATTCAATACACAGAGCCTTTGGGCTGCTTGAATTTAAACGCTTTCATCAGCTCCTGATTAATAGTGAAATCTGAGGGACTTTTCACTTACAAGTCCCAGGGCACAACCCCCCCCCCCCCCGCACCACCCTACCCCCCCATCCTGCCAAGTCTGTGAAGACAATGCCAGTTCATTTACCTCTCCGCTATCACATTAAAATGCATGACACAATTCTTTAATTACCACCTCAATCTAATTCTCTAAGAAGTTGGTCCTAATTGCATTGTTGATATGCACGGATGCAAATAAGATGTTGGCTGTTTCCCTTGTAGCAAGTGACTGCTTTTAATAAGTACCTATTCTCTTGTTAAAGAGGATGGGGTGTTGTCACTGTACCCATGAAAGTGGTGTCTCCAACACAGATGATGTTGGTTAAACTCAGAAATCAAAGACTACAAGTTTCCCCACTCCCAACGTACACCCATATACAGCAAAGAAGTGTCCACAACTAAGGCAGTGAACAGTCTAAAATTCCCTCTAGACAGGCACAAGGGAGGTGAGAATTGGACATTTGTGCAGGGATTCTTGCCAGAAGATATGCAAAATAAACAACACCCCCAGCTGCTTTGCTTGCTTTGCTTTTTGTAAAAAAGAACTTAAGGTTTCACAAACACAGGTGTGAGAATGAAGAAAGGGAAGGAGGAGATAAAAGAGGAAGCTGCAGAGAAAACTGGCCTTCACTGAGAGCATGGTGCGATTTTCAAGGATGGAGAATAGTTGCCTTGACATGTCGAGGAGTGGCATCTGTCTCCCTCTCGGCAGCTGGCCCTGCTCTGCAGTGTGCAATGGAGCTTTGCCGAGTCTAGACCTGTGTTGGAAGCTGGGGTAGAGGTTGCTTAGTGGAGGGGTTTGAAGACTGCCTAAAGTGCATTTGTATGGGGGCAGGAAATCACCTAAACAGACGATCCATAATTTGTATAACTACTTCTTCAAAGCACATCTATATTCCCTAGAGAGTTGCTGTCCTCATTTGCTTTCTGTTGCTGTGGTGAAACATCTTGACTAAAAGCAACTCGGGGAGGGACGGGGATAGTTGGTTTACTCTTCATGTCATAGTCCATCACTGAGGGAAGTCAAGGCAGGGACTGAAGCAGGGGCCATGGGGGAATGCTCCTCTTGGCTCCCTCAGCCTACCTTCGTACATAACCTCGGGCCTCCTACTCAGGAGTGGCACTGCTCACGGTATGGTGGCCCCTCCACCACCAACCAAGAAAATGCCCCATAGCCTTGCCTACAGACCAGTCTGATGGAGGCAATTCCTCAACAGATTTCCTCTTTTCAGATGACTCTAGCTTGTTTCAAGTTGACAAGAAAAGCCAATCAGCAGGAAAAACAAAAGCAAACAACAACAACCTCCCAAAAACAACCAAAAACCCCCCAAAAATGAGGGTAAACATTTCTACATAGGAGTTTATATCAATATATACACGTGGATGCATCTTTATGTACTTAATACCGCATTTCACTTGAAACATTGGTCATCTGCAAAATCATTTTGTTCTAGAGACAGGATACACATATACTTTCGTCACAAAAGTTTGCAGATCTTTCACTTTCTCTGCTGTTCTGCCAGCTTGGAATATCATTTAACTACTTGGGTAATGGGAGTGGCCCAAGGGGTTTTGCTTTTGTAAACTTGGGATCAGCTGTGGCTTCGGTGGCCATCTTAACTAGCCGGCCTCTTCTCCGGCGTCTGCTGGACGCAGCCGTGCCTGATTTTACTTCCAAGATTTTTTTTTTTAGTCTCATGAGCAACTTGAGGATTAATGTGACAACTGTTGGGAATAAATCATCCTCTCCTCCAAACTTTAAAAATCAGGATTGCAAAATTGACATCTAGTAAGTGTGGTATTTGTTCATCCTGAAGAGTGATTTCCATACCTCAATGACAGAGTGTCCTAAGGACTGAGTGACACAGTCAGCCATCAGTATTCCTGCTGGGTCTACACCACAGATTTCATACTCGTTGGATTTATTTATTTATTTAAGTTTTTTTTTTTCAAGAGAAAGTTTCTCTGTGTAGCCTTGGCTTCCTTTGACTTATTTTGTAGACCAGGCTGCCCTCAAACTCACAGCAATCTATCAAATTGCATTTATAAACAACAGGAGAGGGTTTTTTTCCATATCACTACCTCTTGAACAATCTCATTTCACTTCTTGCGTAGCATCTAAACTATGTGTGTGATCTGGAAGCAATGTACAGGTAATCTGAAGTGTGCTGGAGGACGTGTGTAGGTGTACACAAGTACATCCTTCACCACTCATACAAAGGAGTCCATGGACCTGGGTTTCCAGAGGGGTTCTGGAAACAGCACTCCCAGGATTGCCAGGGCTAGCCTCCTGGTCCCTTCTCTAGTGTGCTGTTGGCAGATATTTGCATCTTGTGCTTTTGTCAGCTGAGCACCCATTCCTCCATCTGTAATAGATCCTCATTTATGCTGTTTTGCAGAGGCATTCACCTCATGATTCTACATAAAATGCAAGGTTCCTAGTTAAATTTAAAATTCAGAAGAATAGCAAATGACATGGTAATGTAAATATGCCTCAAGTATTTCAGAAGACATACTTATACTGAGATACCATTGCTCTTCTGAATTCAAGTGTAATTGGATACCATATTTTGAGGCACTGAAACTGGCAGCTCAGAGAGGGAAACTGACGTGAGGTCTCACTTTATAACTCAGGTAGCCTTTGAGTTCACTTCAGCCTGGGCTAGCCTCAGCTCACAGTGATCCTCCCACCTCCACTTCCCTAGTTCTAGGATTACAAGTACGCACCATGATGTCCAGCCTTGAATATGGCAAATCTCACTCTCTTCTATACTCAGTTCTCGTGGCTAACACATTGTTCATAATATCACACAGCTTTAAGGGCAAGCTATAACGTCGATATTATCAATTAAGTTAAATATTTCCCCAGCCTATGTTGCATATGTTTAATACAGGATATACTTGAAAGACAATGTGTATCACCTAGCAATATGTACCCTAAATATGTACCAATAAAGATTTGAAAAGAAAGACATAAAAAAACTTGTAAAACATTGCAAAACTAAAAAAGAAATACAATTTCTGAAAAATAAATATTCTGTGCAAAGCTTGTAACAAACCATGCCATAATTGCTCCTGTGGTCACTACTCTGACTCAGGTAGTGTCTCACAGTTCATCCACCTGTTACTGCTTCTTTGTTTCTTGCACACCACGCTCTCAGAGTGCAGTCTGTACTGACAAGCTTGTGTTTCTCAAGCATTCCTGTTAAGTCTGATTTTGTCAATCCTCCTTTGAGGGACTACAGTGTGCCTTGTCTCCCCCATGCTGGAGCATCCAGTGTTGATATCTGCATGTCTTAACTGGTCTTTGTTTAGACAAGTGCCTCTTGGGGCTTTGCCCCGGGCTTTTCACCATAGCAGTATATGGTTACAGAGCTTCCCGTCCCCTGTGCCAGCTGCCACAATCATACAAGTTTTAAAATTCCCTCTAAGCCTTCTTCTACCTAAACCTAAACCGTTTATCTTTCAACATCTATATTTCTACACCAACGTATCCTTATTAACACAAGCACAACAACCTAAATGGAACATCAATGAACCTGGGATACACATTGTTCCACGCAGGAAAGAAGAGATTTTAAAAGTAATTGAAGTAGCCCAGTTCCTGCAACAAGGCGAAAGGAGAGTTTCATCGAGCCAACACCAAACATTCATTTAAAATTTGTCAGTGTGTCTTCTGAATCTTTTGAAATGCCATTATGCCAACTAGCCCAATGGTTACTCGTTGACTGTTCACTGCAGAACTCCTTCAAAATCTTCAGTAAACCATTTTCTAGACGTCTGCTTGACCTCTTTCCAAGCTCCCTTCTTATCTCATTTGTAGACAGCTCTGCACTGTTTCTAGAATGAATCAAGCAAAAGAGATGCTGGATTTTTTTCCCTGTCATTCATTACTTCAATTCTACATAATAATGCCTTAGATATTAATCTGACAATTATGGAGAGGTATTTCTTAGGGCTACCATTGCTGTGAAGAGGCACCATGACTGTAGCAACTCCTATAAAGGAAAACATTTGGTGGTGGCTGGTTTACAGCTTCAGAAGTTTACTCCATTATAGTCAATGGTGAGAAGCATGTTGGCATGCAGACAGACATGGTGCCGAAGAAGGAGCTATATATATAATATATATTAAAAATTAATGTATTTTTATTCACTTTACATCCCAATTGCATCCCCCTCTCCCCTCTCCTCCCAGCCCCAACCTCCTCCCTTCTTTCCCCTATTCCCCCTCTCTTTCCTTTCAGAAAAGAGGAGGCTCTCCACCAACCCACTCCAGCAAATCAAGTCACATCAGGACTGAGTACATCTTTTTGCTTGGTAGTCTGGCAAAGCAGCCTCCCTAGGGGGAAGTGATCAAAAAGCATATAACAGAGTCCTTGTCAGAGACAGGCCCTGATCCCCTTTCTAGGGGACCCACACGAAGACCAAGGTGCCCATAAGTTATATATGTGTAGGGAGCCTCAGACCAGTCCATGCATGGTCCTTGGTTGTTGCTTCAGGCTATACAAGAACCCCTGGGCCCAGGTTAGTTGCCTCTGTAGGTGTTTTTGTGGAGTTCCTGTCTCCTCCAGGTCTTTCTATCTTTTCTCCCTCCTACTTTTCCGCAAGACTTCCTGTGCTCCAACTGATGTTTGGCCTTGAGTCTCAGCATCTGTTTCGATCCATTGCTAGGTGAAATCTTTGGCCAAAATTCGACCCTGCCTACAAGATGTACAGGGATAAAGATAGAGCAGAGATTGAAGGAATATCCAGCCAATGCCTGCCCTTACCTGAGACACATGCCAAGGGAAAGTACCAACCCCGCGCCCTATTAATGACATACTGCTATGCTTGCAGACAGGAGCCTAGCATGGCTGTCCTCTGCCAGGCTCCACTCAGCAATGGAGAGGTCCATGCCTTGATCTGCAGGTTGCAGTAAGAGAACTCTGTGCCACAGAGCCTGTCATTAACCATCTGATACCTCAAAGCCTGTCCCCCGCCCCACACTTCCGCCAACAAGGTCACATGTACTCCAACAAGGCTACATCTCCTAGTAGCACCACACCCTATGGGCCTTTCAAATCACCACAGCCCTTCCTTGAAATTAAAGAAGGAAAAAAATAATGTGAATAATAATATACTATGTTCTTTTTTTAAACAGATCACAATATTTCAAGCTAAAAAAATAAAAGACTTTCTTATTTTCTTTAGCGAATGATCCTAATAACTGGTCTTGGATGATTATGAAAGCATACTTATCATGTTTTAAGTGGTTTCTCAAGACTCTATCAAAGAGCTTAGAAGCAATTCTGAAGAAAAAGGATCCATTACAAGTTCTTCTAATGCTTTACTAGAAACATTAAATGTGATGATGTCAGGAAAATAAATTTATCACTATAATCCAAGCAAGCAAAGGGTGCTCACTTGTATGTAGCAGCATTCTTAATAATTACTAATGTGATTGCATACATCTAGCATTTTCAAAGAGGGGCCTCTGAATTGTCAGAAAAGGAGAGTTAGCAGGAAAGTTTGAAGAAAGATGATACTGAAATAATACTTTTTAACAGTCAAAGCACAGTATTCTGGGAGGTTGGAGCAAGCTGCTAAAGTGACATTAACATATAAGAAGAGCAGGATATGCACATTGAAGACAAAAAATACTTAGGAGGATACTGGCATGAGGACAGGACAGTGAGTATGGTGTCTAAGCCACGCATTTATCAGGAGCCATGAAAAAGGTATTATATATAGTGTGTGACCTACCTATTCCTACAGATGGAATAATAAGTTAAGGCCATCCACTTGAGTACTCTGAAAAGTTTATATTTTTCTTATTCCTTCTCTTTCTCCTCCTCCTTTCTTCTGTTTTCTTCTTTTGTGAAGCATAAATGGTAAATGTTTCTTGTGACAGTTATATTATAGCTTTTTTAAAGGCAAAATACCAGTCATATTAAAACAGAGTTCACATACAAAACAAGTGAGGGGGGAATTCCTGTTTATCATATCAAGGCAAATAATAAATGCACTAGTGATTAAGATGTGAACAGAATTATTAGAGTTTATAATTGTCACTAATTCAATGAGGCTCTCTTCCTTGAACACCCTTGTTACTTACTCTCAACCCATTCACTAGTTCCAAGCAGGTTCCTTTTAAAAAAATCTCTTGTAGGATTTCTTTTATCATCTGTAACATTTACCATCTCTTCCTTAAAATTCTCGGTTACATAGAAATAACTGCTAGATTTTTTTTTTTTAGGAAATGAGCCCATGTTAATAATTTTAGAAGGTTATATCCTCTTCAGAGCCACCAGAGCTGTAGGGGAATCTACAGTGATGTGGCCACACTGAAGAGAAGCAGAGCAAAGAGGAGAAAGAACAGCGTGACAGAGCTCAGGGTGCGTGCTCGCAGAAGTAAATGTCGGGTCATCTTGGAAAGAGGCACAATTCAGAGACTTCCACAACGACAGAAATTCTGGAGAGCTTTAGTTTAGGGGTAGAAATAACATATTTGTGTAAAGGGTACCCCTTGCCACTCAAAAATGAAAACTACAGTTATTTGCAAGAATAAGTCCAGATCTAGGGTAAAGTGGGCTGTCCCTCCCACAAATAAATACCTTAACTGGTTTTCAGAGGTTCAGACAAGGTCTGTCTTTGTTGTGGGCGTGCTTGAGGAGTTGCCATCTCCTCTGGGAAGCCTTACCTGAATTCTGTGTGTAGATGTTCTCCCTACCGCAATTCGAAACGATATCTGTATGTGTGAAAGTATCTGCTCAAAAATGAAGTCCCTGACTACTGTGGTCATTCATAGAAGACTTGTTTGTGGGCAGATTCTTCAGATGCCATGAATCCCAAATCAAAGAGTTCTTGCAATGTCCAGAAAAACCAAAGCTGCAGGCCCATAGGCTGCTGTTGTAACTGTGGAATTTCTCTTACCTTTCAGTTTATTAAGTCAATAAAACCATGCTGCAATTGCATTGCATTTTACCTCAATAGAACACCCTATGAAATTACCAAAGCAGAAAATCTGTAGTTAGTTTCTCGCTTTTGTGTATTATAAACTGCAAGGTCAAGGAGATGATGTAGTGTGGGCTTTGGAATCACAGTATCTAAAATGGACAAGGCTCTATGGGTTACTAGTTAATTTTGAAGCTACATTTCCACCTGACCTGCCTTATGGCTTAGAGGCTTCCTCGTGATTTATCTTACATATGCTCTGCTCTGACTCATTTTGGGCCTATTTCTGGTGTTTTCTTTGAATAGCTAAGTAGGCTTCTCAGACCTTAAACTTTTCCTTTGCTTCAGGGTGTTGGCCATTTTGGTTATGAGGCTATTTTTTTCCCCAGGGCTAACGGACACTTGTGAAATAGGACAGTGAAAGCACTACAGAGTTCAGAATCCTGGACTTGGATCTATGTGGTAGATTAACATTAAACCATGTGCCATGTTATATGGTGTGTGTGTGTGTGTGTGTGTGTGAGAGAGAGAGAGAGAGAGAGAGAGAGAGAGAGAGAGAGAGAGAGTTTAGATTCAACTACCTATTTCCAAAGAAACAAAACAAATGTCTATAGAACTATGTATAAGACATACCTTAAACTACTCAGATAGTTTTCTTATATAACAACCTTAGAGTTTCTGATTACACATTTTAATTTAAGAAAGAAAAGATGTCAAGACAGTTAAATTCGGACTTATTATACAGATGGCATAGAGGGATAGAGTTGTACATCCTACTAGAAATATTAATGACTCAAGAGGACATTACAAAACTCACTGTATTGTGCTTCGGCTTTAAGAAGAACTTTGCAACATTCACAGGCTGGTTGTATTGATTACCAGTTTTACTGACTCAAAGTTGTCTAGAGCTGTGTGAGGTCCTTTTCAGATCAGATTTAATGTGTAGCAGTGGCTGGAGTTAAAGTCTGCCCTGAATGTGTGCAGTACCACCCAAAGACTTGGGTGAGGGGGGAAAGTGAGAACATTAAAGAATGGAGCCAGTGCACCCATGCTCCACATCCTTCCTTCTGAGGGAGTGCCAGGAAGGCCAGGATACAATCTGAGAACCTAGGGCAAGGTCAAGGAGAAAATGTAGTGAGACCCTGACCAGCCAAGGCTATACAGTGATAGCCTGTATCAAATGACAGGCATGGGTAGAGGGAAACAGTGGGATATTTTCACTACCTTCGAACATCAGATCCCAGCTTCAGCCTTTCAATAGGAACTCAATGCCAGCAACTTTTCTGAGAATGCCTTAACTTTCAGCATTGGATTTAAATCATTAAGGCTTCTAGCTTGTTGGAGTGGGCATCTACCAGGTTTCCTGTCTTTCTATCTGACACTCATATAAAACAATCTAACCAACCCCCCTCCCATGTTATATATACATATATAATAAATGCCTATATTAAATATTTGTGTATACCTGTATAATTATAATTAACACAATCACTAATATATTGTATAGCTATAGAATATATTAAATACTTAATATATATGCATGTACACATATATTTGTGTCTGTATATGTGTATATATATATATATATATATATATACATATATATATACTATATACTATATAAAGGACTATTATTAGCTACTAATGAGGGACATCTGCAATTCTATGGTCCAGGGAGTCAGAGATTATGTATCAATCCTCCAAATGGAGGATGTTATAGTTAAAATGCATATCTAGCACTAAAATCTTGAAAATAAAAAGTCAGGGAATAGGAGAGGTAACTGAGTCCAACATTGAGAAGAAGCTATGAATCCCAAGGGAAATTTCTCCTCTGCATTTAGGAGAGAGAGGGAGGGAAGGAGGGAGGAGAGAGGGAGGAAAGAGAGAGAGAGAGAGTGATCTTTTGGTTAGTTGGAAATGCCTCATCCCTCATCATATTTCCCAGCAAGGCACATGAATACTTTTGCGACTCTGTTCTTTACTCTTGTAATAGGTGAAACAAATCTTTCAGTTTTGTTACCCTTTATTTTTAAAAATAAGAATGGGGTTTAGATAGGATGGAATATTCACATAGCAACAAGAGTGCAGAAAAAACAAGCAGGTGTTAATAAATTTCAAAGAAACATTAATCTGTTTCTGCAAATATGGCCTGCTGTTCATTTAAATGGAATGACACTCTATAAATGTACCTCTCAGTCATGTGCTGAGCTATCAAAATGTAATATATAACACCTCTGATGATCAAAGTGAAAGTAAGTTTAGAAATCCAATTTGCTTTTCTCTACATTTAAACACTTTATTTAACTTTTGCATTCAAGTCCTCATTTTAATCAAGCTTCAATTTTATTTACCCACATTCCGTGTTGTAATGCAATTATAGGGATGGCGCAAAATTGTCTTTGACTGTTGGCAATTGCCAAAAATAAAGTTCTATCCTAAAGCAAATATACAAAAAATGAGAAAAAATGTTTACTGCCTGTCAGGCTTGGAACTGAAAGTAATGTGAAAAGAATGGAAATGTGGTTGTATTGTTGTTTAAATACATGTGAAAGGAGTAAAATGTCAAGTGAGCCAGGTCCCTAGGTCCTGCCAAGAGCTAGGTCCCCTGGTCATCATAACACCTGTAGGTAAATCCTGGGGTTGATGGTAAGAACCAAGGCTGGAACCTGTCATCTGCAGGGATGGGAAGAAACAACAAAGAAAGGGATCCGAGGCAGGCTATATATGACTCAGTCTGGCTGAGGGACAGACCAGGAAGATGTCTGTGATGGGAGCAGACAGATGCTGAGATGCTTATTTTCTGCCAGAGACCTTCTGTTGTATTTTATTTCTCACTATGTGCCTATATGATTTCAATAAACAATGGCATGGAAACAATGAAATAACAGCCTGCTTCAAACTACTTGGGATTGACTTCATTACAATCATGTTAACTTCTAAATTTTAATGGACAGATAATGAATGAAGTGGGACTTTCACAGTCTTTATTGTCATCTATTATCATGTCATTTGGCTTCAGCACTTTAAATATGTTGCTCTGCTCTTAAATATGCCCACGTGGCCTTACCTCATTCCCTGAAGTCCTGTTTAAGCACTAGTGTATGAGCTGAATTTGATTTTGACTGGAAGGTTTTCTAGAGGAAGTTTGGACTGTCTGAGAATCCTCAGTGTTACTTGACGTTGGGACTGCTCCCTCTGGAAGCTTTCCTGGCATCCGGCTCTAATAAGAATTCCTAATAGACAACACTTCTTACCTAACTATGGATACCTTGCTGGTTTCTACTCTTTCCGTTTTCTCTTCACAGCTGCTCTGGGGACCTCCCTCCACTCCTGTGGCTATTTTCATTTTCATTGATTAAGATATTTCTCTTACAGAATCCACTAGAAGTACTAGTTCTCAGTGCCTCCGATGTAGCATATTTGTAGGCAGAGTCTTTATAGAGGCAATGAAATTATATTGTTACTTATGTCTGTATGAAACAAGACCATTTAGGCAAGGCATTTGCGGAGAAGGAATATAAAGACACAAGGCAGCTATCTAAGAGCCAAGGAGAAGGGCTGGGAATATATCCTCTGCTTGTGGTACTTATGTAGAGGCAACCCAAAGGAATGCTTGATTTCAGACTCTTGATCTCCAAAATTATGAGAAACTAATTTTTTTTTTTGGTTGTTGGTTAAGCAATTCAAATGATGGTCTCAAAGTAGAGCAGTCCCAGCAAACCAATGTATCTGTGCCTTCCAACTTATGCTAATGGAAGACACACCTATTGCTGTCTTCTGAGCTGTAGATCCTCATGGCAAATGGCCTGACAGCTCTACCAGAACACTCTACAGATAAAAGTATTTTACTGTAGTGAATGCCAATTTTTTTATTTTCAAACTTCCCCTAGTATTTCTAAAAGAGAAATATTAGATGACTTGTGACCATGTCTTCAGTTCATCTAGTTCTTAAAGCCTATCATTTCTTCTTACATTTTCCATCTTCCCTGTTCCAGTCAAGGTCTCACCTCCTGACTGATTTTGAAATGGATTTCTAACCTGTTTCCCCATTACCATCCTGCCTTCTTAACTGCAGTCAGAGTAAAGTCCTAAAAAGGGAAATCATAACCAAGTTATTCTTGTACTTAGAAAATAGCTCATTTTCCAATGACCTAAAAGTCAAATCTGTTTGCATAACATATTAGACCTCTTAGGATCTGGCTCTCTTCTCCCTCAGTTTTATTTTTAATCTTACTTTCTGTTGTGTTCTATACTCTACTGTTAAGAACTAAGGAGTTGTTTGTACACAGGAGGGCTACTGATGTTTTTGAGTTAATATGTATCCAGCAACTTTGCTGAAGGTGTTTATCAACTGTAGGAGTTCCCGGGTAGAAGTTAAGGGGTCACGGGTATATACTGTTATCTCTTCTGAGAGTATGGATACTTTTACTCCTCCCTTCCCAGTCTGGATCCCTTGTTCTCCTTTAGTTGTCTTATTGCTCTAGCTAGAACTTCAAGTACCACATTGAAGATACACTCTCTGATTTTAGTGAAATTGCTTTGAGTTTCTCTCCATTTAATTTGATGTTGGCCATCAGTTTCCTGCATATTGCCTTTCATTATGCTTAGGTATGGGCCTTGTGTGTCTGATCTCTCCAAGACTTTATCATGAAAGGGTGTTGCAGGGGACAGAAACTCCAGAAGAAGAACCAACAGATGCAACTAATCTGGTTGGGACTCAGGATAGGCTTTCAACAACTGAAGCATCAACCAAAGGTCATGCATGGTCTGGACCTAGGGCCCCTTCCCTATGGCAGCTTGGTCTTCATGTGGTCTCCTAGTGAGGGGAGCAGGGGCTGTCTCTGACATGGGCTCTGTTGCATGCTTTTTGATTGTTTCCCCCTGGGGAGGCTGCCTTACCAGGCCCCCGAGGTAGAGGATGTATTCAGTCCTGATGTGACTTGATTGTCTGAGGTGGGTTGGTGGGAGGGGATCCCCTTTTCTGAGGGGTAGGGGAGAGAGAAGGGGGTAGATGGAGGTGGCTCAGGACTGGGAGAAGGAGAGGGAGGGGACTACGATTACAATGTGAATAGATTAATTAAAAACAGAACTATAGAGTCCCACATGGCACCATACTGGCTAATATATTTATAACCAGATGAATTCAATGTGAGGATTGTGTTATGAAGAGAAGGCAGAGGAAGAAACACTGTGGTGAGTACAAAATGCCATAATTATTTATGTAATAGGCAATGGCTCCACAGAGCCGCTTTAGAGATTCATGCATTAGTTCTGTTGGTTGTCAGGCTAGGATCTATGTGCTTGGCTGAGAGCATAGCCATTCTGATTTAGAGTCAGAGTCCCTTAGAAACAGAGTCCGTAGTTCATAATTTCCCAGCTTAAAGATCCCAAAATACCTGAAGATGCCTTTAACTTATGGGGTTGCATTGTTTTTGTTTTTGTTTTGTTTTGTAAGAAGGCCCAGAGTACAGAAAAACATACTGTAAGATCATAGCAAGCAAGCTGTCCGAGTCAGCCTACACATTCTTCTCTGGGGTTAGGTCATATAATAAACATATATTTGTTTTAATAAGAACTTTCATTTGTTGCAAAGGCATTGCAGATAACCTCCTGTTTTGCCGAGGAATGGGTCAGGCCTCTTCTATTGTTGGTGAGGCTCATGGTGAGGTTCTTATAAGTGTGTGAACCACCAGAAACTTCAGCAAAGAAATGCAGAATAAGGTGCTTCTCCACATAAATATTAATATCAAGGCCTTTTCTGTCTGAAAAATTATTCTTGAGTGTGACGAGCAATGATAAATTAGTTTACAAGTGATTAGTTTTATTTGAGTGACAGGTACTTCTGAAATGTTAGCACTTGGTTCAAGAAGTTCTTTGAGAATCCTGGGATTTGAACATTGACTCCCAGGAGCTATAGTCTCAGTCTCCAGCTTTGAGAACTAATTGCATAGCATGTGATAAAAATACTGTTGGTGACCCTAGCTGTCTACTTCTATTGCCTCTTGCTATGTTTTCAAAACAAGTCCATTAATGGAGGTCTTCCATGAACGTTCAGTTTTTACTAGCAATTTATATTTTTCTTATTCACCATCTGAATTGCTTAATTTGGAAATAAGCCTCACGGATTGAAAGCTTATTTCTGCAGCGTGCTTGGGGGTGCTGACCCTAGAAGTTGTCCAGCACAGCTCTGCATGTCAGTTTGTCCCATATTGAGTTACCCATGGCCTCCTGAAATAGACAGCAGAGGAAGATTTAATTTTGTCCCAGGCCTATATGAAAAAGAAAGGGTGTACAGCTAGCAGGCTTAACGTAGGCTTGAAGGGTGAATACAAAGGCAATATAGATGTCCCTTATTTTGGGTCAACAGGTGTCTCTTTAAGTGTTCAAATATACCTCAAGTTCACAAAGAAGTAGACTTTATCTTCAAGGTCAACCTAATCTCACAGTTCTTATCAGAGAACTGGCTGTGCATAGGGCTATCTTGTTCTACTACCAATCACAGGACTGCACATCATGTTATAGAACAGGTGCACAATGCCCTTGGCAGTTGTGTGTTAAATAGCCTGTAATAAAATATGTTGTGGGTTTTTTGTTCACAACTGTGAACTGTTGAGCCTTTGTGAACATCATTTAGCAAACAAAAGGTAATTTAGTAACTTTTAATAAACTCCTTCAGCTACATGTAGGGCCCAGAGTAACATTCTTACTAATGAATACTCTCCCACTGTCCAGGAGAAGCAATTTATTGTAAAGGAGAACAGAAAATAATGACTTACATGGCAGAAGAAATGCCAAGTAAGCCCAAAGGGTTCTGGGAACAAACTGAAATTTGGAACTTGCTAAAGTAAAGCTGCAAATACAAAGTAAGTCACAATCTCAACTGAGACTGTGTTGGGCAGCCCTGGCTAGGAATTAGTTCCATGGGCTAAAAACCAAGAGGGAAGATTTCACAAGAAACTGCAAAATCTGTTATTCCATAACTGTGATTACAAAGCTGGTATTGGATGGGGTTTCGCGCAAATAGAGCCAGGGGTTGGTGATGGCTAGAAGTCACTTTGGTGAGTCATTTGCTTCCTAGATTTGTTTTTATTGTGTCATATTTTAAGACTATTTTCAGATGTCTGATTTCTCCAGTTCTCTGCCTTTCTTGCTCAGTTTGATTGTGCTTCAGGATCCACTGTATGTGTGACTTTCCACTCTTTGCTCTACTCATGAGGACTAGAGTGTGTGCATTCCCATCCCTGGGCATTTTTATTTTCATGACTCTCTTTGCAAACGGAGCTAGTGTCCACCTGGGACAGAAGAGAGCGGCAATCTCGGGCTACTCAAAAGTCGCAGTGGCTCATAATCTACTTCTAATGCTCAGTGTTTGATGCGGTTTCCAAGGAAAGCTGTGGCACAGGGGCATTAATCTACCTCATGACAGCATGGGGTTTTAATGTGTTGTCTGCATCCGCAAAAAGAGCCTCCTATGGAGGTGGTGAAAGGAGTTATGGTGAAATCAATATCTTCATTTCGCCGGGGCACTGGCAATTTGTAGCAATGATACAGGGGATCACTGCACAGGGAAAGCTTGTTGGGCAGAAGCTCATGTACAGTACACACACTTCTGAAAGTACACACAAAAGCCTGGCTCAGGAAGAAACAAATAACACAAACAAAAAGAGGTTAGGTGACATGGAGCTATTATTATTTTATTGGATATGTGTGGACAGTCTACTGTAAAACAAGGCTTCTCTCTGGAGCAATGAAAGGGTCATTATAATTCTGTTTCTGGGACATAAACTTAATTCCATAAAATGTATAAAATAATCAGTTTAAAATATACAGGCCATACATTTGAAATATCCAAATCAAAACCATGATTCCTGATAGGTGACTAAAAGCATAGACCAACCTAGGAAATCAAGCAGTAAAACATCAATGATCAAGATTAAGTTAAAGAGATTAGAGGAAGAAAGTAAGTCTGCTGTCAGGTTATTATACAATGGGGATGTGTGGATTCCCAAGTAGGCTACCCATTTCAAGCCTTTCTTAATCATCGACTTTAGATTTGATGTCAATAGCAGCACTAATTGAAAATAAAATTTAATGGCTAGCCATTGATTTGTTAGTTTCTTTTTAAAGCAAGCCATAATTATTTTTTTTTATTCTTGAGATATTATTGTTCTGCTTAACCCATTTTTGTTGTATTCAGTAATGTTACATAATTACTTATTCCTACCCATCTATTTGAAAAGTTTCAAATAAATTGGTTAATGGAAAGAATGTGGTGTTAAAGGTGTTTGTTCATTGTTTTATTATTTTCCTCACGTCCATTGGGTGAAGTATATTTACAGAATATAATATTGTTACTCATAGAAATTGTTTCTCTTTTCTCCATAGTCATAAAAATAAAATGAGAGTGGTTTTCATCCTTTCTCTGAATTTTATTGTTTTTTTTTTTCTGACAACATCAAAGAATTTAAAATTTAAAGCCCTTAGTTTGGGTATTTATATGGTTCTCTTTTCCTGAGTCATGAAAAAAAGCCTTTTCACTCTGTCTCTCAGATATGGTGGCTATTTCTAAAGTAGGGTAGAGAAGGGATGCGTTTGAGATGCACATATTAAAAAAATACAGTGTGTTTCCAAACTCCTGTTCTGTGGAGACTAGTCTCCAAAGAGTTCCATATCAAATAAGTTTGGAAAATACAGGAAAATATCTCCTGTAGGTTTATAGTACTCTCCAGAATAAAGCTTTGGCAAAACCCGCAGAAAAGAAATTGCTTTAACAAAGCCTAATGTTTCTAAAACCTATTGCACAATGAAACTGATCTTAATGAATTAATGAAATTATCATTAATGACCTGCTTATTTCTGGGAAAAATAGTGTTCTGGGAAAAATTATTCCTTACCAGTTGACCAGACAGACATCCTGTACATAACTTTTTAAAAACACACACACACACACACACACGCATATGCAAATGTATGTATATATATTCATATCTATGTAACAACCTTTAAAGACTAGGGCAGAAGCAACAATTGGAACCCTTTATCCCTCACCTGCCTTAATGGCTTCATCCATTTTCATTATCTCCTCCATTATTTCATAAAATTGCTGTGAAAAATAACCAACTAAAAGGTCATTTGGCTTGTCAAATTAAGTGCTATATGAATGTAAAAATAATAGCAACCATTAATTGAGCACTCCCTATGTCAGCCAGTGAATCACCAGCACACACATTTAACATAAGCTTTCAGTGTTCTGCCAGCAGAGGAAGCAATTGCTGTCTTCACTCTCATGTGAAGTAAGAAAACATTCTCAGAGAGGCCATGAGTCATGCCCAAACTCACCTGCCACCGCAGGGTGACAGCATCCCTCTCTTTTGTCTCCCATGCTCCTGCCGTTTTCACTATATCATGCTGTCTCCCTAAGTAATGTGAATTCAGCTAGTCCCAGCAAGATAATAAAATATGAAGTGATAAGAATAATGATGCCAATAATGGTAATTAATAACAATCAGAATGATATTAAAACTCTACATATTGTCATCGTGTGAAATTTATAGCACTGCAATGTTTTAGTGGGAGAGAGCCCACTCCCTTTTTTTCCCATCCCCATATCCAATTACTCACTAGCTCTCATTGAGTTTTTTAAAAAAAATCAATATCTCTACAATTCATTTATGGTCACTAACTATTGCTCTGACCTGCTCTGTTTTTTTTTTGTGTGTGTGTGTTTTGTTTGTTTGTTTGTTTTTTGTTTTTTATAGCAATCTATGCCTAATTGGCACCCTTGTGGTCCCCTCAGCTAACTTTACGCATTGAAACCACATGACCTCTCTAAGATTCAAATCTGATTGAGGCTATTATTTTCCTATCCCCAGGACTTCTCAGTGATGTGTGGTTAAAGTCTGAATGGATGTATTTCTAGACTATCTCATCCTCTAGCCTTCATTCCCTGTCTAGCTTTAAATGTCACCTTTGTTTTCCTCACAAAAAAACAAAAAACAAACAAACAAACAAACAAAAACAAAAAACAAAACAAAAAAAACCGCTATAGATTTCACTAACTTCATTGGTGGTAGAGTGCACTTTTATTTCACAGCTTTACACATTGTGAGATTAAGATGTGTTTTACAGCCGATGGTTCATCGAGCTCAAGAAGCAGCATATGTAAAGCGAAAGGCCACATTGGCAGTGACAACTCCATGGATGGAGCGAGGGGCTCTAGATCCACTTACCCACCTCACCACGCTCTATTTGGCGTTATGTCCATGGTTGTACTATCTTTGCCTAGGGTTCTATCCCATGATTACTGTGGGCACGATGTAAACCAATAAGTATTCAATCCAGCTGGGACACCTGTGACAAACCAAAGAATGATTCCATCCAAGTCGAGTGTAGGGACAGACAAAGCCGATGGGTCAAGTCCTGGGTCAATGTGTGTTGTGGACATGAGCTGGCCATGTCCAGTCCCCCTAGAGTCTCAGCCTCATAGAGGAATGGCAAGGCTGTCCCTCTTGGGTAAAGCTCAGAGACATAGCAAAGCATTCTTCTCTTCCAAGTGCAGATTTGACAGTGTGTGTGGAAAACGCCCACCACAGCTTTCTCTCATTGGATACTTACAGCGGGAAGACTGCTCTCCTGCAGAGATTCCATCTACCAAGATTAGTTGAGCCTGTCTCCTTGATCCAGCTGTGCACCATCAACCCTTCCTTCTTGTTTATCCGCATGTAATAAACCCACTTCCTTGTTCAGCTGTGAGCAATGACCGCCATCCCCCTCCCCAAGTCCCGAGCCCCCTTCAAGTTTATATAATAAACACACTAATCTGCCAGAGTGCTGTAGTTTCTCCAGAAGAGAATTCGGGCCACCACTTCAGAGCGTCCTATCCGTGTCTCTGTGGGTCTGTCTTTTCTTCATTCCCTGGGAGCTGTGTATGAACGCAGCCGCCTAACTTGGTGAACCAATGAGTTTATTGGGGTTAGTGATAAGCACTTGGATGAGGGATTTGGGAAGTCATCTGAGATCCTCCAAGCCTGGATAAAAGCCAGCTCTCTGCCTTCCTAGCATTTCTTTATTATGTTTTTAAAGAACGCTCATATTTTTTTTAAAATATCTTTTCTTTCACTGTTTTCCTCATATGTGAACCCGAATTACCCTCCCTTAAAATATGAAGATGACTTAGAGGCTTATTTCTAAGTTGAAAGTCATAGAAGTCTTGATGTATTATTTTGAAGATTAAATCATAAAAGGTGTTGTACTTTTTTCTTCACTTTGTTTTGACTTGTTTGTTCTAGGAAAGGTCCTCCTGTGGCATGGAGAAGTTCTTAGGAAGTTCTGCTGACATAAGTAGCGTTTCTAGATGGCAGCTATGTGAGGTGCCATCTGGGAGGCAACTCGCTAATTCCTGCTTTTAGAGCCTTGGCCATCATCTTGCTGGCTGTGTCTTCAGAGACTCTGAGCTCCAAATCACCCAAGCCACTCAAAATTCTGGCCCACAGAAATGATGAAATGGACAAACTGTGTTGTTTGTAGCTACTGCAGTGTTGGTTTTTTGTCTTTGTTTTGTTTTGTTTTTGTTTGTTTGTTTTTTGTTTTTTGACACAGGGTTTCTCTGTGTAGCCTTGGCTGTCCTGGACTCACATTGTAGACCAGGCTGGTCTCAAACTCACAGGGATCCACCTGCCTCTGCCTCCAGAGTGGACTGCTGGGATTAAAGGTGCACCACCAAGCCCCCCAGTTTTGATGTCTCCTAACACAGCAGTAGATACCTAGTGTGAGAAGTGAAACAAATTGTTGCCTTTCCCTTCTGTGCTTCTGGTTTGGGTGGAAGACTCTGGGAAGCTAAGCCCCGCCCACCCTGGCTTGTGTAATTTCGCCAGTATTCTTGCATGGCACCTCCCAAAGTTGTGAAATGATGCCAGTGGAGAATCATCCTTCCTCATCTAGTACTTCGGTTTAAACAGCAAGTGACCTTTATTGTAAGGAAATATTTGTAAGGCAATCTCAAGGGAGATGTGGTCATTCATGTTATAATGAAGGAAGTCACAGACTCTTAAAATGCTGACACTTTGTCTTTCCTGCAATAGCAAGACACCACTGAAATTAGTCTTGGGCCTGCTTCAAAACCCTCCATGCTTTCACAATGCATTTAGAGTAAAATAAAACTTTCTTCTTAAGTTTTAAGACCAAGGTTTCTTAAAACTTTTTTACTCACAACCTCTTTTGCATGAGAATATTTATAAGACTCCAGATATATAGGTATATCCAAATCAACTATTTACTGATAATAAATCATAAAGAAATTTACCTCAAAATAATTTTTGGTATACATGTCATTTTACCAGTTGCTAAAGACTAAAGTAAACTTGCATACAAATGCTATGTCTGTATTTGTTTACTTTTACATAGAGAATTAAATCTCAGTGGAATATTTGATATTGCAGGACTCAGAGCATCCTCAGTGTTTTCCAGAGTTTTGATAAACAGTTTGACTTTAAAATCGTTAGTGTTTAGAACCACTTCAAATAAATATATAGTACAAAATGACAAAAGTAGGCTTAGGGCCACTTCCAAAATTACTATAAATTCTGTCTTGATCACAAGCAAAAACTTATTTATATTACTTTTTTAAATGAAACTCATTTAAACAAGTAAAATGGGAAATTTTAAAATCAAACATTCTGACATAGGAAAATCCAGTTATATAGTTATTTGGTGCCTTGATATTGAAGGATGTCTGGAAAGTTCTAAAAGCCTTTGTTTTCCATAATTAAACAATATGTTAACATAAGAGCAGAAAACTTTGTATGTATTGTAAAAACATCACAATTCATTATACACAGTAAGTCCAAATTGCAGATGAGGTGTTTCAGGCATTCATTAACTTTCTTTTTTTAGTTCTTTGTATATTCTAGACATTAATCCTCACTTAGATACACCCAATTGGCCAAGATGTTTCTCTCACTGTGTTGGCTTCCTCTTCACTCTATTAAGTTTCCTTTGCCCTACGAAAGTGTTATTGTTTCATAGTGTCATATCTGTCAACTGTTGACCTTATTTTGTGAGCAGCTGGTGTCCAGGCAGGAAGTCTTTGCAGATGCATGTGTCTTGAGAAGCCTTTCTTAGGGTTTTCCTCCAGCATTTTCACACTTTTGGTCTTATATTAAAGCCCTTGATCCATCTGGTGATTATTTTCGTGCTGGGTAAATGATGAGGATCTGGCTTTCTTTTTCTATATGGAGACACCGAGTTTCCCTAGCACCATTTCTTCCAAAGGCTTTTTCTCAGAACATATTGTGGCATCTTTGTGAAAAATGAGGTGGCGGTAATTACATTGGTTTTGCTTGGCCTTCTGCTCTATTTCATTGATCTCGGTGGCCCAGATGGTAATGGCACTCTTCGACCCATCAATGTGTCTCTCGTTTACATACATGGAAACCTCAGGCATCATGTCTGTGATTTTATTATGTAAGAACAGCCACCTGTCCTAAGCTCAGCTGCTCGGAGCCTTCTAACCAAAAGACTGCGCTTCAGACCATGTGGACTTCTGGATAACAAATGCATATACTTGGAGACTATGGGATGTCGTCGTAATTCCACATGCTACTACAAAGAAAGGGGGAGAGAGAGAGAGAGAGAGAGAGAGAGAGAGAGAGAGAGAGAGAGAGAGAGAGATTGGGCTAGTTATAGTTCCGGTTAAAGAAAAGAGGTTGAGTTGAAACTTTGAACACATGGTGCTCATTTCATACACATGTGCGGCATCTGCTTTGTCAGACTGTGGAGATTAACATCATCAGCGTGACGATGCAAGGTTTGCCAAAAGAAGCAATATATGAAGGAAGCTGATAACTACAATCCTGGCAGTAGCCTAATAGTAACTGATGAAAATTCGGAAGGTTTAAGGACTCCACACCTGGCCAGTGTGAAACATTCTGCAATGGCTTATTCAAATGTGGGCCACTGGGGCTGGTTTTCCTGGCTCTAACCTGCTGGGCCGTGAGTCACGTGACCTGAACAGTACTTTCATATGGTAATATCCAGAGCCATTGCTCTTCTGTCTGCAAGGCTCTTACTGTTCTTATTTAAATGAATTCCATCTGCTTAGAAAGAATTTTTCTTTCAGAACCTCACAGTATCTGCTCTCCTAATCAGACAAAAAGATTTTTTTTTCAGTAAAATAAAATGTTCACCCATGCTAATTTATCCAGTCATCTTTGGCAAGGCTTACAAAGGTCTGGGCTGACTCCTGAGTACTGTAATAACTTTTAAGCAGATTTTTTTTTTTTTTTTTTTTTTGCTACAGCATTTCAATACTCACTATGTCATTTAATTTCTATGTTCCCAATAGTATATGTAACTTATTTCTCCATGTTAATCTACATGCTTGGCTAATGCCCATGTTCTATTGTGACAATAATTGAAAACCAACAGTCTTTTACAAAATAAATAACATACCTTTAACTATACATGTGTGTATTTGGGGCACTGTTGTCAAAACCCAATGGCTGTCATGGCTGTAGCTCTGTGGACTTCTATCTGAATCCGCTATCCTATTCCATGGGTCTACATGTTTGCTTTTGTGCCAGTGCCATGGTCTGTCTATCTGATAATAATACCCTTCAACCTTTAAATGTGTATCTCATCTACATATCTGAAAATGACAGAAGTTGTACTTCGGTGCTGTACAGCTAATAAAATTCTTCTGTCAGGGATTTTTATGATTCTATGTTTAAATCTAGAGATGGGTACACACGCGGCAGCACAAGAGACTATCTGGAATCAAGTCTTGCTTAAAAGATCTGTGGGTTACCCTAAGAACAAGTACAAAACTGCTGTTTATAATTTGTGGATCAAGGTAAACAGTCATGTGTTTTTATAAGCATGCATGTACAGCTACTTTCTTGGTTTCTTAGGGTCCTAGAAAAAGACAGTATTCTTGAGAGTGGGAAGTCTAAGATCAAAATAGCAGTAGATTCAAAGTCTAGAAAGAGCTCACTTTGTTTCCCAGATGACGCCTTCTTGTGTCACCCACACATACTAGAAGCTTAAAAGGGCCAACAAACTCCTTCAGACTTCCTTTACAAGGGGCTCTGATCTCCTTCACAAGAACTACATCCTAATCACCTTGTCATACTTAAAAGGACTCCTCTAGCACCATTGTACCAGGAGCTAAATTTCAAAGTATGAATTTAGAGATGACAGGAATGCTTAACCCATAGAACAGATCGTTTTATAAGCAATCTACAAAGTCTGGGATTCCATCATTTGTAAATTATATTATAGTGATAATTGCCATTACCTTTAAGGACTAATTTTTAGGACGCTCTTCTTTGATAAAAAAAGATGTTTGCAAAAAAAAAAGTGTTTGCATAAATGGGTAAGCTTAGCCTAACTTACCATTGCCTAAATAAATTAAATATGCACTACATCATGAGTTTATATAAAGTATGAATTATATGATTCTATATAAGGAGTAATAGTATACTATTAAATTTGCATTCTTTTGTCTGCTCCTATGAATAATACAGTTAAGGCTTAACAAGCCATATTCATGTCTATATATAGAAGTGCTAAGCTACTTTAAATTTTTCTTAAAGTACATATATCTATAGAAAGTCATATTTTTAAAATGATACCATTGATTAGCTGGTTTACAGGCAATTAGCCCAGTTTAAGTAGAAAACCAAAACCAAAAAACCCTGCATCATGTTTAGTTAGTTGTTTTCCATAATAGTCTAGATGTATTCATAACACTTTGCATGTAATAACTCTTTTGAAAGCCACTTTTGAGCAGATAAGCAAAATGAAGAAATGAACAAATATCTTTAGATTTTACTAAATGTTTTCAAGTAAGCAGGTTAAAACACTGAAAATTTCAGGCCTCACAGGATCAATGAGATTAATTAGTCTGGTACTGAGTCAACTACATGACATTCAACAAAGATTTATAAATATTTCTGTTCAAGCAGCTGGGTTTGTATTCATGCATGTTAATTGGCTTGAAAACAAAAGGCTACTTCCATGAAGAATGTTAGAGAGTTCCATGAGAAAGCATGAAGTTTCAGAACTTTTGGAAATTAGGGGTCTGGAGATGTGGCTTAGTCAGTAAAGTGCCTGGTGTACAAGCATGACACCTTGTGTTGAGACAACCACCACCTATGTCAAAAGCCCTGTGTGGCAAAATATGACTTTAATCCAGGAAAAAGAGACAGGTGGATCCCTGGAATTTGCTGGTAGGCTAGGTCTAGCTCAATCAGAGAGCTTTATGTGCAGTGAAAAATTCTGTCATAAAAAATAAGGTGAGGGGGATGATCAAGGAAGCCACTTGATGCCTGATACTGGCCTCTGCTCTCTACATGTGCATATACAAACATGAACACCAATGGACAGACAGACAGACAGACACACACACACACACACACACACACACACACACACCACACACACACACACACTCACAGTCAGTTTTGGAAATTAGAGAAAAACCTTATGGCAATTTAGTGTCCCTGGATTTCTCCTGCCATAAGAAGTCCTTGTTCTGTGCTGACTGAATTAATGAGCAGACCATTTGTTGCCCACGTTGGAGCTCCATGTCGTTGCCTCTCTTGGAAGTTCATGGGGCTGAGCTTCACACAAGATTACACTGTTTTCTGTAGCTGGCTTTGCAAGGACAGGCTCCCTTTTCTCCCTGGGAGCATCAGCATTTGTGAATATGTTTAAGGAAAATCTTTGTTCCCTACAGCAGCCCAACCTAACGTCATTCATAGGCAAGATTCAGTGACATTGTGTCACCATAGGCATTAGCTGGAACAAATGATGATCTGTATGCTCAGTCTATTCATTATAGTCTCTTTTTTCATTCACTGTATCTTTGCTCAGGCTGATAACATCTTGAAGGATGGCATAAGCACCAGTCTCTATTCCTTCAACAAAAAAGGTAGAAGGTTCCGGAGCTTTACTTTTGAAATTTCAAGTCTTTATTTGACATTTGGAAAAAGAGATCTGTGTGTTCAAGGTCAGGTTGGATTCCGTGGGTCATTTCAAGTGTTCACAAAAAACAGCCTGTGAATTTCCATTTAGGTCTCTCCAGAAGATGACCCAAGTGTCTTCAGTGCAGGTTCCTTGGGGATTTTGCTTTTGTAGCTCTCCGAGAGCACTTATCTGCTGGCACTAAGATAACGGATCTTCTCAATTCCACTCTGCCTTTCTAAGGCAGCTAATGAAATCAGAGCTGCTGTGTTTCATCTGCCCTTCTAAAGTGTCACACAAGATAAGATATCAGGGTTTCCCCCAAAGCAAACCAAAAGCAAACACAAAGAAACACTGAAGGATGAGAAGTCAACACAGGACAGGGTAACCTGGGCCTGTAGTTTACCTGTTAATTAACCAGAGCCACGATCTGATCATATGTCATGAACAAGAGCAGGAAGCAAATGAATTCTAGTCACTTCACATTAGCTCACTCAACAGGCCAGCGGCAAGTTAATTCCTAAGCATTTAGTTCAGTCAATTGGCACTCAAAGGAGGAGAGGCAGAAACAAATGGGGCAATCTTGGTGAGATTGTTAACCTGACCCAAGCTCCTAAGAGTAAATTAAAAAGGTTCCATCTTTTCTCCATTTTTTTTTTAAAGTATTATGTGTATATACATTTCTGACTGGAAGCTTGGTGCTGTATTGCATTCTAGCCCTACTGTGTACTGTCACCACCCACCTCCACTTACTTGGGTAATCTGCTTAGCTTTTTGCACCTTGGTTCTACGCTTGTAAAATGAGACTACAACAGGAGCAACCTTCACAAGGACTGAAAGTTCCAAGCATCTAAAGCCCTCAGTGAGTGGAGAAGGACACGGGTTAGCATAACTATGTCTGCACTTTCACGCTCCACACACTGGACAACAGACACTTAGTGTGTGTGTCCCTCTGCTGAGTCAGCTAGGAGAGTTCTTCCTGAACAGAAAACAGCCCTAGCTTTTCCTGGGTTAATGTCAACAACTGATCAGACAGCGTCTATGTTCTCTGTTACACTGAAATTAAATATTTGTTATGGTTGCCACCGCCCCCCCCCCGTCCATTTTTTACATAATTGATATTGGTATTTTACCCTCTTGATAAGGAAAAAAAAAAAGTTGATCTTTGCGTTTCTGCACTTCCGTAATTCCTCGGAGAGCTGTGCCTCTGATTTCCCTTCTGTGAAGTGCCATCTGTGTGCCAGGGATCTTTTGTTGGCTCCTTCTGTGATTCACTGTGACTCTTTATATTATTACAACCAGGATGGCCTCCCCTCAACACCCCTTTTCCTAATAAGGAACAGAGTCAATGTGACTGGGATTGCTTTGAACGCTGGCATTTCTTCTGAATACAGTTCTAACTAGATTTGTATTTTTATGCTGTGGGTGGAAATGCCAGATAAGAAGAAACAGATGAAGCCAGATGAAAGGGTAAGATGGCAGGAGGAGGTCAGTTATTTGGACTTCCTTAGGTGGGACATTTGTTCCAGAAATAACAACCAGATCTTTAAAAATAAATACATTGGAGTTCAGTACCATTAACAATAGATAAAGAAAGGGGGCAAGTAGCTATGTGGCGTTAATCTCACCCCTCACAAATAATGGCACCGGTGACATTTGACCATGTGACAGATGAGTGAGTGGAGAGCCTTGGGACTGTGATAGTGACAGTTTTCTTTTTCTGCCCTTGTAAATTATTCAGCACTGGCACAGCACTGGGAAAACACAAACTCGAGAAAGAGTGAGGGAGAAAAGGAATTCTGTTGCAAATGAGAATGGCGGCTGACAAGTCCATTAAAAAACAACAAACCAACATTCAAGCTGCATCTGCTGCCTTCAAAACGTCCTTCAGAGCTTCGGTTTGCTAACCTTTTTTTTAGACATGCAGGAAGGTAGCAGAGAGGAGAGGACAGTTTCTGCTGAAAGCACCCCAGATTGGCCTCTTTTCTCAGTGTGTCTGTGTCGTTTTCAAAGATAGAATGGTACTTTTCCTAAGGTCACATGTGGTATTAAATCCTGAAGTCCCAGCCATACATTTCCATTGCAGTAATTGTATTCTGCCGGCCTACATGCACCTTGCTGTTTTGGGGTAGTGTATCTCTTAGATATTGAAGCTGCCAGCCCAGTAGAGGTGGCTTTCCAGAATGTGGTAAAATTTCATAGGCAAGTTATAAAAATGTCATGGCACACTTTTTTTTTTTTTTTTTTTGGATACAGAATATATTGTATTTCAATGAACTTTATCATTTTGGTTTTTCTCCACTTAGAAGGGAAATGGGGAAGTCTTCCATCACAATATCCCAGCTGAAGTGGGGCCTCTAGGGGGTCTCTTGAAGGGAGTGGTAAAAGGGGGTTCTGATAGCTGAGCGGACCAGTTGCCCCTCCCTAATCTTCTCTCCCACAAACATCTGCTGTGCAGCTGGAAGGCAGAGAAATTGATGTTTTACATTGGCTGTCCAGCAAGGGGGGCTAGAAACTGCAGTTGCACTTCTGCTAGAGCCAAGTTCCCCACTGATACATACTACTAATGGAAAAAATCATTGGTAACATCTTGCCTTTCTGTAATAGATTTTATGTGACATTTTCAAGATATTTTACATTAATGTGTGGCACTTCCTCTGGTAAGGTATAATAAGAGAGCCCTTCATCTCCATTTTCTGAAAGGAGTGAATGACACAACAGCAGGCTTGGTAAGGAATAAATCTGCAGCAGCAACATGCATGGCCCCCAGATGTTCTACCCTCTGCCCCTCCTCTGTGTAGCTCTAACATTCCTTGTCCTCTGTTTCTTCTCTACAAAGTTTGACCTGCACGAAGCCTGTCCTACCAGGAAGAAATGTTAGAGGGTGGAAAGAGGTTTCCGTGGCTCCCTCTACTCATTTGCTGTGATGACACACAGCTAACCTTCCACCCTTACGGCCTATCTCTCATTGGAGGCTCCTGTGAGTTTCCTGCATCTCTGTAAGCTGAACCCCTTCAATTTGGTATACCATGGGTCTGCAGTGGAAAGCTCATCTGGTTTCAGCCTTTTGAGTTGTATTTTGCATTATCTACTTCCACCCCCCCCCATTCACCTATATACCTCTTCAGCCACCCTGAGTTCTCCCATCCTCAGATCAAAGAGCTGCCATGCTAACTCTGATTGTCACTCTTACCATTACCTACATCCAAAGCAGGTTAGGCAGAAAGATGTAAAGGCACTTCTGTTAAAGTACATCTATGAGAAGGCGGGCCGTCAGACTAAAGCACCAAGAACAGGCACTACTGCATGCCAGAACCTTAAGGCAAAAGTCTGTGACAACAACCGGGCTTCTTCAAGTTGATGTAAAAAAAAAAAAATATATTAACTCTGTTCTGCCTACTTCCAATCAAGCTGACACTGTGATTTCTTTCTGTTCAATCTGCATGTCTCTTTGGAATCTATGGTGAACCAGAAAGAAAGATGAAAATTGTAGGAGAATTGAGTGTGTTCCTGTAGAATATCTTGTAGGACTTGAGTCATCACTTACTTCAAGGCATAAGCTTAGTTCGTCAAAGGATTATGGCTCAGTTCATAACCAAATGCTCCATCTCATTAGCAGGATGTTTCCCCCTATGTGTATAACTCACAGCCAGTTGTATAGGCCACAGTTTAAATTAGGCACATCTTATAAGAAATTTAGCCTTTGCATTTTGTTGCATATAGAAGGAACATGATGGAACGATTATAAGGGGAATGTTATCATAATCTTTATTCAAAGCATAATGGTTCTGTGACATTCCTTGGTACTTGTATGGGACGCAGAGGTACCGACAGTTCCAGGGCTTGACAGAGCAGAGTCAGACATAAGTGTACCTTGTGATTTCCATAGTAGATATTATATCTTATAAATCATCTACTCTCAAAGTTGAAGGGAATCCAATTCTATATTATTTAGCCCACCTCAGGATGCAGTGAATGTAGAATATCTTTAGCAATAATGAATGCATGACTCTTTGGTTCCCTGGGCCTCTGGTCTCTCCATAAGCTCAGTAGGCTTCCCTCTGTAAATGCAAATCTTTGAGCATCCTCTACAAATTCTCTCTGGGAAGTACAAATCCTAGCAGGTCCTTCCTGTTGGCCTTTACACATCAGACTGAAGCTAGCTCATGCAGCCTGTCAAGATTTGTGTCAGAGCAGCCTTCCACCTGGGCATCTCTTGCATATTCCAAGGGGCAGTTAGTCTGGATCTCTTTATATACTTTGGAAATATACTTTTGAAACTTGGAAGTGCTGTTATTTAGAAAGATATAGAATTTTTATTACTGATATATACATATATGCTTAATTATATGCCCAATTATAGAGGTAAGCTATCATGTAAATAGAAATAGTCAGAATGTCAAGTTTGCTGAGGCCTATTTTTCACTCCTGTCTATTTTGCCAGATGAGGCACTTGGTTCACAGAGGATAAAACTGATATATTCTTTCCCAATGAAAACATAAGGAAATCCATTACATAACGTTATTATAAGGCAAAAACAGAAGGTGTGATCTTTTTATTTGACAGGCTTCATAGCAACTCTGGCATTTAACTTCAGAATTTGATGAAATGCATGTGAAAATTTGAATTAACTGAATTTAAAAATAGTCCTTAAGTCTAAAAGCATATAACTAGCAGTTTCCTGAATACAATGACAAGTCTGTGGAGTTGAAATAACAACCAGCTCAACTAAGAGACTTCACTTGTACTTATGCAGAGTCTGCAAACCAGAGTGACTTCGGTCTCTAGAGAGAGAGCCACAAGGGGGCTTTCCTGCTAAAGTATTCTTCAAACTAACTTTAGAAAATATACCATCCTCATGAATTGTAAATGCAAGAAGAATGGGAAACAGTCCCACAATGTACTTTATTTTTAAAATTTAGATTATACCTGTGTGTTGGGAAAGGGTTTCAAGGTGACTCATGAAAATGGTGAGAAATGCAGATTGAAGGTCTTGTTGGAACTTCAGAAATGAATCCCATGGAAGAGCTGAAAAGGCAACATTTCTGAACAGGTTCAAGTTTTCTGTGAATCTTTTGTTTTGTTGAAATTGGAGGATCTGAGTTCGACTTTTAAGCTTGAACGGATGGCATCATTCATCAGAGCTAGTGCTCCGGAGATGACAGTCAAAGTGAGAATGGAAACTGATTCTGATCCCTTATGTTTTATAGAATGGAAGTAAAGAATGAAGGAAAGAGAGAGAGAGGAAGGAGAGAGAGAAAACACTTATTAATTCAAGACATGCTTCCTGAACCAGTTTTCAGCACTATATAGTATCCTAATGTAACCAAAGTTACTCTTAAAATTTAGCATACAGATGTGATGGGGTCATAATGAATGCCCAAGCACAGTGGAACATTCTGACTTACATTCGTATTTTTTGTATTGTATAGATTTTGAAACTTAACTAAGTCATCTGGTTACAGAGTCTGAGAGCGTAGTGATCTCAGACCTTTTTAGAGAAATCAGAGAGCCTAAGAAGAGATGAGGTCAAAGATCTAGATTCCGTACAGACTTGGCTGAGATGTCAAAGAAGAAGTAGAACAAAGTCGGCTAAAGAAAAGTCTTGTCTTCTGAAGTCTCTGGGATATATGTCTACCTACTGCCAGGAAGAAAAATGTAGGAATCGTCACATCAAACAATAACTGCCCATCATGCCATAGTATTTGCCATGATATATATCTTTCTGCTTCTCTAACAAACCAGCTGGGCATCCTTCCCCTCACTGTATTAATATGTGCTCTTAATTATAGTCTCATTAAGAAGCGAAACTGATGATTTTTTCTCTGGAAAACTTTCATGGACCTCTAAGTTCATTTCTTAGATGTCTTTCCTCATTTGGAAGTGTGCCAATAGGAAAAGGACATATTTTGTTGAGTTACATTTTCTTTATTCCAAAACTAGGTCTCAAGTCAGTCTCTATAATGTCACTCTCCTTGTAACAATATGCCAGCTGAACCCTTCTGATCTTGACCTTTTCATGTGAAAGTTTAGGAAGTCTAACTTTACTCTGATTTTCCAGCTCCCTCTCATCACATTGTTGACTAAGCTAGTGTTGATGATGGCCAAGTGGTTTGCTTCAATGGAGTGGCTCATGGTTTTGAGACTGCCTAATAACTTTTTGTTCAGTAATCTTTGCCCTTATAGTGGGGAAGGCCTTCTGTCTTCAACTCACAGCAGTCTTAGTGAAAATCTGAAATTTGACTTATCTGCTTTCTTATTTGATGAGTTTTAGCTGATTCAAAATGATATATCATTTTTTAAAACTTTTTAAACAAACCACAGAAAACCTGCTTTGCACATGCATTAGTTTTTTTTTTTTTTTTTTTTTTTTTTTTTTTCTGTTGCTGTGATAAAACATCATTACCAATTATATCCCATGGAAGAAAGGGCTTATTTTGGCTCATGATTCCAGACGGATGAGTCCATCACAGTTAGGGAGGCATAGCAGCAAGCAGAGGGCACGATAGCAGGAACAGGAAGCTGCAAGCTCATGTTTTCAAATGGAAACATGAAGCATAGAGAATGAGCAAGAAGTGGGTGTAAGATTATAAACATTCAAAGTCTTCCCTCAGTGACATACTTCCTCCAGCAAGGGTGCACCCCAACATAGCCTCTCCTCCAAACAGCGATGCCTACTGTGGGCCAACTGACTACTCACATGCCATTTTCAGCCCCTATTTTGTATGTGTGACCCAATACTACTAGTATACTCAATCTCTCTGGCTGAGACAGTTGGATTAACTTTGGGAATATGATCAATTTAGCCCAGTAAGAGAAATGCTGGTAGTTTTGCTTATTCCTGGGTTGGATGAGGGTATTCTCTCTTTCACTGAGAAAATGCAGGAAATTGTAGGTACCCCTTTGCCTTAAATGATGTAGGAAAGATGCTTGAGAATAGAGACAGCACAGAGGAAAGCAAGACAAAGCTGCAGGTGACAGAGTTCCCCTGTACAAATCATGTCTGAGCTGCATTCTATTTTTCTTTGCAGTTATATTCCCTAAAAAAAAAATCATTTCTTAAAATTCCAATATGAGCCAAGTTTTCAGATGTCTGTCTAAAGAATATTCCCTTCTTTAGGCTTGTTTCCTCATAGCTGTGGATAGTGTGACAGTGACTTCTAATCGTTATGCTATTCATGGACTTCCTATTCTGGAAGTCTGGAAATGCAGTCAGAGGCTGGCCACAAACATTCCAAGATAGATTTTCCCAGAGACAAAATGTCCAGACAGTCTGAGAGAAAAACTACACAGCAAATCTCTTTTCCTTCATGTACTGAAAATCCATAGCCGTTCCTTATCCTGCTTCCTACTGCCCTTAGATGTTAGCTCTGGAATAATGGACAAGGAGTGGCAGACAACAGAAGACATGGCTCTGCTTTCCTCATTAGGCCAAAAAAGTTTCTCCAGGCAGAGCTCTCTATAGCTTACAATTAAATCCTCAAAACTGAGGATTGCTACCTAGTGAAGGGCAGGTCCTTAGGAGATGTCAGATGATCGCACAAGTAGAAAGAGTTGTTCCCAAGAAATGCAGCTCAAGTTCTTCCTCTCTCATTTAGACACCGCATTACCTACTATCAGCGGTGCCCAGGACCTGTGTGGCTTTTGTGTGATATGCTCACGCTCAAAAGGACAATCACAAGCATGTCCATGGATGCCAGAATAGAAAGAATCCAACGAAGCCCCAGATGCGCAGACATGAACTTTCTCATCCTCCCTTGTTCAGGGGCTCCCTGGGTAGAAGGCATTGTATCTCAGTCTCTCAAGCACTAGACTAGTGGCCAAATTTCAGAGACATGGCCTGCAGCTAAATGACATGTAACTGTCTATTCTCTCTCTCTGACAATGGGGTGTAAAGGTTTCTTTCTTTCAAGATCTTGGACTGCTTTCAGATATAGCACTTGTTCCAAATGTAGCCAACTGCAAGCCACAGGGTTTAGCATAAGAGAGAAGATGGAAATTGCTTATGTTTGTAGAGCAGAGACTCACAAGGCTCCTGCAAGGGGGATTACTGGGCAGGCAGAAGATGTGTGAGATGAAGTGCAGAAAGGCTTGTAGCTGGGATGCAGCCTCCAGCTGGAGCTGTGGCTGGCTCCTTCATGATCAAGCTTTCATGCAGTTCATCCATTAACTTTGTCAAACTAATCAGTATTCACCCTGGGCTAGCCACACTGATAGTGAGGCAGAACTAATTAGCAAACAATCTCCTGACATCCCAAAGACCAGAGACCCCGTAGGGCGGATCTGCTCCTTCTTACCCTAGCCACTCATTCTCATTTGGAGAGTTATTTTTAAGTAAAGAAGAACAGAGGCCAGAGCATGTGCAGCTGAGAGATGTACCCTGTCTGGATCTCAGCCCAGAACTCCTGGGGTTGAGTCCAGGTGTTCAACAAGGAGCTTGGTTTGCAGAGAGGTCAGATGGAATGCAGCACTGGCTGGGGTTGTTCAACAAGGCATGTGGTGCCTTTTTTGTGGTGTCCTTTTCTGCAATGGGAGGTCAAGTTAAATGAAAGCAAAGTCCCCCTCTCTCTGTTCTCTCTCCTCCTCTGATGTCCTGGCAGCTCGATTCCAACTGGGGAAAACTTTAGGTGATTAGCAACAACCTAAACAATGGCGCCCATCCAGCAACAACCTGAACAATGGCGCCCATCCAAGTCACAATGAAACCCTAGGGAATCTTCAAACTGTGCATCATTTCCTGGATTTGAGTAGTTCCTTCACATGGGGTGTGTTTGTGGTGGGGGCAACAAAAGGAACCACAGCAGTCCTGTTGCTAATAACTTAGAGATATCCTCCTTGAGAACAGCAGGCAACTGTGGAGGCTTTCAGCAGACCACATCACTCTGAGACAAGCAAGAGGAAGAGGATTGTTTGGGAAGTTGAAGAGGGTGTCTTAGCACACTGTAATGACTGCTGTGGGTTTTTCCTTGGCGTGCAGCTCCAAGCCAAATACCTGCATGGCGGTAGAAAGATGGCTCCAGGTAGCTCAATTAGTTACCATGTTGCTTGCAGCGGGATTTGACATGCTCATAAGAAAAAAAATTCAAGCATGACTTTAAGATACAATATGATGTAAAAATTAGAGGTGAGGGCTTATGTAAGTTTTATTTTAAGACTAGTTCCAGGCTTTGAGGTAGAGCACTTGTTTTACAAGCTCAGGTGCCTGGGTTTGACTCGCAGGACCTAAGCAGGGAGGAAAAGAAAAAGTCTCATGCCATGGCTGATGTGAATACACTGTTTCATCATAGGAACAAATAAAAAAAATGAGCTAACTATAAAAGAAAGTGGATAAGAGTTAGCCAGGTATGGTGTCATATGCCTGTAAATCCAGCACTTGGTAGGATAATGGGTTTGAGCTTGAGAAAAATCTAGTGAGTCCCTATGTCAGATTAAAAAAAAAAAAAGGATGAGAATCAATGGGGCATCACTGACCTTGAACTGAACCATCCAAACCACTTGGCTTCTCTGCAGAAAACCAGTTATAAAATGCCCTTTCAGGGATCGTTATAGTGCAGATGTCTCCAGCCTCTTTGTGCCTTGCTTCAGGCCTTCTGTGAAGTCCTGATCTACTTCATCAGGTGTAGCCTCCATCTCTGTTCTGCTTTCACTGGCCTCCACATCTTAAGCATACTCAGTCGTCTATATCCTTGGCAGCTGGCTTTATTTGGAGCTCTCATCTCACTTTCATATTACCGCCTTTTCTCTCCAACTGTCAAATGAGCAATTCTACCTAAATATTCCATATCATCTGAAATGCTACATGCTATGAAACAATACTATTCTTATCATTTCCTTTCTGATATTTTTTCTCATTTCTATCAATACTTCCATAATATTCTCAAGTACTCAGCCTCAAAAACAAACAAAAATCAAAACTAGTAAAAACTTAGATTTAGTCATCTTCATTCCTCGTTGTCAGGCATCTTTTGCTATCAGTTCTTTGTATCTTTTTTCTTAATTCTGCTTTTGCACCACAAACCCACAATTCACCTGACAATTGAGTTATTAAGCAGAACCACACACTGTTTCCAATCCTCTATGTAAAACCTGGGCAAATGGCAGTAGTTTCAAGTGAGTCACTCAAGGAGCTACTAAGCGATGTCTCCCAGGATTTATGGGAAATTAACAAAGTTTAGATTTTGGTCCCTTCAGGAAACAACTCAACCTTACCTAAACTCTGAACATTTGAAGACTTTTGGGTGCTCCAGACTGCATCAAAAGAGCTCAGCTTTCAAGTTGCGCATACATAATTAATTCAAGCATTTCTGGAGCCTTGTATCTTACCCTTGCTTTCCAGCATTCTCACTCTGTGATTTGGGGCAGGACATCTTGGGAATACATCCCTGTGACACCACTTCAGATCCTCCTTGGAAGGAGAAGACAATAAATGTTTCATCAGTCAGTCACCCAGCTTTTATGCTTCTTCTTGGCTTTCTTGCTTCTGCCAAAAAGACAAGATCTTACAGGGAGGGCATGTGACTGGGTGTGTTTTGCCCTCTGCTCTGACACAGTCTGCTGGCCTTCAGGGCACAGCTTAAGGCCCATCTGTTCAATCAAGCTTTTGCCTGATTGACGTGGGAGAATGGTCCAGGTGAGGGTCCCTTAGATTATTATCTCCATCTCTTTGTACAAGCAACTGGAGGCCTCTGGTGTCCCAAGCCTCCTCCAGGTGACCTAAATGAACAAATGCGTAAACAATGCTTTCTCTAGCAATTATATCCATTCCAAAAACCCCCTTCTTAAATCCTTTGTGGAACAAGGCAGCATATAAACATATACATAAATAATAAATTCAATGTGCTTCAAGTGGTAGCTTGGAAAACCATCCTACTGCTCTGGCAGGAAGCCTTTCTTTTGTATTTAAATGACCTTATTTTTTTTCTTAATTCCACTTGAAAGGTGGGTATAAGTGGCTTTTTCCAAGAGTAGTGTTTTCTGCTTAACTATTTGAAGTTTTTATTGTTCAAACACATGCCAAGTTGACTGCGCCTCCCCCATTATCTTGTGATACTTAAAGGGCACAAGCCACTTTGATCTGTAAATATTTCAGCACATGTATATCTAAAAGATAAAGGTATTTAAAAGAATATCATGACTACGGCATTTTATGTGCTGTTTTAAATTTAATAACAATTACTCATCTTCTTAAGATGCATAAGCACATTCAAATGTCCTTCGTTACTTCAGAATTGCACATACTGAAAGTAGTTAACAGCTCTGAAGCCCCTTTATTTGCTAATGTCCTTTTTCTTTCACCCAAGCCTTGCATTCTTCCTCCTTCCAGCAGCTGCTCTTCTCACACTCCGAATTTGTCTGATGACTTTATGGTACTGGTTAACTGCTTATTCATCTCCTGGCTTTCCTGTAAGCTACTGGAGGCATTTTATGAATTCCAATTTGATGTTTTAAGCAAGAACATTTAGTAGATGATACTGTAGGTTCCCCTATTTCTTTCTATAAAGAAATATAATATTCAACTCTCCTCATTATTAATCATTAATAGACCTGCTGAGATTAATCAAAAGAAATGACAAGATCTCTATTCTCATTTTTGCAGAGAAAGAGTGTGGTCCACACTCACCCATGTGGCAGATATTTCCAGACAATAAATCCCAAAGCTCTGTACTTGAAGATGCCTGAGAAGTTTAAGAATTCTCCCATTAGCCATGTACAGTTAAGCAATTAATGTCCCTCAGAGAGATGTAGGAGAGAGACTACCACGAGCGAGCCATGAGTTGGTAACAATATGCGGTTTAGTGTATAGTGAGAGTAAAGTACAGCTGTGATAACAGTCAAGAGACTTACAGATGCTATGTTGAGTAGTGAATGCAAAATAGGAGAAAGGAACGTGGTTAGGCAACTGTCCCTCAGGAAGTGTGTTCTGAACTAGGTTTGAAGGAATTGAGGGATTTAGCCAGCATAAAGGAGGAAAGAGAAGGGTAGGTACATAAAATGGCCCAGTCCAAGACCAATGGGAGAGGAAGACTGTTGGGTTCTACACACAGAGTACTTCAGCAGAATTTATTCCATTAACGCTGTTACCTCATTAACTGGGTACCGGAATAAGCACCTTATCAAAAGGGAAGCAGCAGATATTTGTGGTGACTGTAGCTGTCCAAATCAACTGGCTTTGTGCCAGCGTCAGATGCTTTGGAGGATGGGGCGAGAAGTCACCTCATTTAGGGGCACTGGCAGATTTCTAATTCTGCCTTGATATTAGTGATGATATTCATAGGTAGGGGCCATACTAATATTCCACATGCTTTGTCACATAGAGTTCTCCTTGTGTTACCTACTATGCTAGACGTTATTTTTATTCCCATTTCAGATAGGAGGTCACTGAGCTTTGAATGAACTAGCTTCACAGAGGAGCAATATAAATGAAAATTTAAATATCTATGTATTCTATTCTAGAAAATATGCTCTTAATTAACTCTAACTCTACTTTGACCTTGAAATACACACTCATTTGTCAATATTCACATCTTCCTTCCTCCAACCTTCACACACCTCTGTGCCCTGCTTTACATTAGTGTACTAGCTTTGTTGGCACCACAGATGTATAGCCAGCTTTGGCAAAAAGTCATGTGTTACTGAATATTTTTGCACATTAAAATATTAAGAGTATTGTCTTACTGATATAGTAACTTTAAACAAAGGTATAAGATGAAAGAATTTAGGAGTCTATTCTTCACTCACAGGAGAGGTGTATGTCTCAGAATGCACCAAAGTTTGCTTATTTTCTCGAAGATAAAAAGACTGCTTTCTCTTTAACTTGCATCAGCAAAAATACCTTGATTTCTGTAGGACTCAGTCAACAGCCTCAAATCGAATGTTTCCAAAGACTAAGCTTGTGTTTCTCACACATGGTTTCAGTTAAAGACACAGAGCTAAGGCTGAAAATTCTAACTATTTCAGGAAATGAGATACAATTTTTTATTTTCTTGGTATTTGTAAAATACTTTATGGTATCCTAACACATGTCCATTTACACACACACACACACACACACACACACACACACACACACACACACAATTAAGTACCTCTGAAATTTGTAGAGCACTTTCTGTGGATAGAAACTATCAGGGGAGAAAGAAATTTGAACTTCAGCAAACATTACAGTTATTAAATAAAATTTAATAAGATTTTGATGTAATGTCAAAATTGGGGCAGTTAGGGTGGAGGGCTGGATCAGGCACGACCCATAACTGTTTTTAAAATATACCTCTAATGAACGTGTCTAACGGTAGAAAAGGTTGTAGAAGCTGACTGCATCATCTTTAATGATGCTTTAATGAAATGAAATGGCCTCAGATTTACTTAAAACAAATCAGTAATTCATGTTTCTGTTCTGCATATTTTGTGTCTAATGAAATGAATAGGTGTGTATAGAGGGATAGTCAACTATTTCAAAGGGTCAGCTGGATTTTCTTTTTATGGAAAATGAGAAGAGGCCACTGGGCTGCCTGATTCTGGCATCTGCATGCAAAAACATACACTTTAACTACAAAACAGCATGTTCTGAGGCTGTGTTTTCTCCGGGTAGTAGTAGCAGGAACACAGTGTTCATTTAAATTAAACCAGTTCCTTGGATAATAACAAAGTAATTAAAGAAACCACCAAGGAAAAAGAGCCAATTTATTTGAATCCTGCTCATAAAACTACATCAAGAGCCTGAAGGTAGAAAATAATGTGGATAAGATGGCAGACGGATGATTTTTTAAAATTCGGCGTGGGATGCATGTTGATAATAATTCAAATGAGCATCCCTCATCTGAAAGTAATACAAGATGCAAAAATCTTCATCTTCCTTAAGAGAAATGAGATCTTATTAAAATATCCAGATTAGAAATTGCCACTTATCCCCCAGTCCACAATGTCCAGCAATTCCTTACGATCGGAATATTTGGATTTATTCATTTATTCCTGTGGCAGTACACAGCCGTTTTTAGGTTAATGCTTTCAAGGCCCAGGAATTCATAGTGATGCATCTTCTGTAATATTTCCTGAATCACAAAGAGACAAGTTTCTTATTTTTTGTCAGTAACAAACTTCAAAATGGAGTTTAAAATGTTTGTCATGTTTCTATATAACTGTTAGCACTCAAAGTTATTTTAAAGGAAAAACACACTGTTAAAATACATCTTGCTTCTTCCTATTCTGTCAGTACACTGCCAGAACAAAATGTCCCAATTGCTCTTTGTGTATTTTAGCAAAAGGATTGCTTCTCTCTTCAAAAGAGTGTTCCTTGCCATCACCAATTCTTCTCTCTGTTCACATACCAGAGCTACTCCCACTGGCTGTCCCTTAGACTAGGACAGTCAAAGAACTGAAGAAAACTGATGCCGCTTGTGCCGCCGCTGCTCTGATCAGAGAAAATCCGCACTCCTCCCGTGTGTAGGGGCACGCAGGTCCTCCGCACCCTCACATGTACTCTGGTGCTTCACATTTGACTATGTCCCCTGGAGGGGGAGACCTAGTGGCACTCAGAGGAAGGACAGCAGGTCACCGAGAAGAGACTTGATACCCTATGAGCATATACAGAGGGAGGTAATCCCTCTGAGGAACAGTCATAGGGGAGGGGAATAAGGGGAAAATGGGAGGGAGGGGAGAATGGGAGGATACAAGGGATGGGATAACCATAGAGATGTAACAAGAATAAATTAATAAAAAAAAATAATGTTGAACTCAAAAAATAAAAAAGAACTGAAGAAAATTGGTCATACATCAAGCTTTGCAAACTTGAGTATAGCAACATTGTCTATGAAGAACAGCTAATAGAAAAATTAAAATCTTAGTAAGCACCAGCCTTAGAGGGAGAGAGAAGACAAAATTACAAGGAAAATATCAGTTTATTCACAACTATAAACATATATATATATATATGCGCGCCATGGGCAGTTCAATAGGAAGAAGGAAGTACACTATCGTGTCACACAGACATATAGGAAGAAGGGGAGGAGAAAAGCAAGGCAGGATAGATTAAATTCATTTTTTTCTTTTCTTATCCTCGAAAGTGATGGGTTTATGGGTTTGCAACATCATGCCCTCAGACCGATATCAAGCCTTCAAGAAAAATACAGTCACCAAGAAGCCTTTTGAGAGATTAAAGATCTATGCCTTATCTATAAAATGTCCTCCAGGTAGCCATAGAGTTGTTTTGTGGAAGCATGAATAGTTGATAGACATTTATTCTTAGAAAGAGTCCTCAGTTGATATAAAATTCAGCAGGATCTATTATGGCTATCTAATTCTTTTCCAATATCTTTGTGGATATTTTATCAAAAGGAAATTTTGTATAAGCAAAATGAAAGAATAAGAAGCAACACATACACACACACACACACACACACACACACACACACACACACACA